>ML058552.1:1200000-1800000 GCA_003013855.2 Liriodendron chinense
CAGAAAATTGCATTGAAGACCGGTTGTCTATAGCCCAGGACTGGTCATCCAACCGGTCCGAACACTCAATAGGAGGACCCCTACTGCCAACCTTGCTGGACCAATCATGACCAGTCGTGCGACTGGTCGTTCGCTAATCAGACCGATTGTCAAACTGGTCGATTAATTCCAAAGCCAGGAAGGATTTTTTAAAAAACTAACTGGATGATTTTTGGCCTTCTACGACCAGTCGTCTGTGTAACAGAGCTTCTTCTACAAGCTCCAAAATTTACTGCGCAAAGCGCAGTTTTTGCAGATTTTCTCAAAGTTTCTTCGTATCTAGGGCCTTAAACCTATAAAAGGACTCCTCTAGCTCGTTCCTAAGGCATCCTAGAAGAGAATTACCATGGTAGGAGGCGGCGAAAATTGGATCCAGAGTTCTACAACTCCTCCTAGTTTGTTCTTCTAGTTTTTATGTATTTCTTAGTTGCTTTCATGTTTCCTTGGATCATGAACGGCTAAACCTCTTAGCTAGGGCTAAGAGGTGAAGCTTGTATGAATCTAAGATGTTTTAATTCGTTTGTTTTGGTATTTTGATGATCATATGTTGGATTTGGATATTTTGTTATGACTTGTCTTGGATCTGGATATTCTGATGATCATTCTTTTGTTATGATATTTTGCTATGATCTTATGTTGGATTTGGATAGTCTGATGATCATTCTCTGTGGATATCTTGTGTATCTTTTCTCATTTATCTGACTCTTTTGCGTATATACATATACTTGTGCGTACTTGTTTTATCCTTATTGGGCTTCTTGCCCCATTTTGGGTTGTATATATGGTATGTTGGTCATGATATACATTTCAGAAGGGGAGGTTGGCTGCTTGGGCTATATGCCCACTGTGCTTACTGTCATATACTTGTATATCCTTGCATGACCGTGTGTATTTTGGCTTCCTCTCTCGGCTCGTTAATGTCTATTTCCTCCTTTAGTCTATGACATATGCGCTGCATTCTCATTTCACTAACCTTTGTCAATCACTGACAAAAAGGGGGAGAAGTTATCCCACCAAAAGGTCCAGGTTATTTTTTTGTTGATCTTTTGTGTGCAGGGACTAAGGGGGAGTTCAAGTGAAGCCTAGTCTGTACATTGAGTCTGTACATTTTGTATGTAATGAGTCATGTCTATGTGTAAAGCTTTTATTTTCCTTGACATGTTCAATGTATGTATTTTGGTTTTGGTGTCTAGGAAAAGTCTGTGGTATGGACCAAGACTTTTATAGGTTTGGTTTTGTCTGGTAATTGACAAAGGGGGAGATTGTTAATGCAAAGATTTGTCAATTACCATGGTTAGTGTGTCGTCGAGTCTCCTTGCGGCTGAAGACAGTCTCCGTGCGGCTGAAGACAGAAGCTACTCAAAGAAGATCGCTCATCAAGACAGCTTCAAGCCTCTCCATCCGAACCTTTGATCCCAAAACCTTCTATAGATGGCCCAAATCCTTCCTAGGTACATCCTTAGCACCATCTATAGTCCACCTTCCATAAAGATCAGCTAGGGAAGGGCTCATTTTAGCAGAAGTTGCTTAAAAGTTGAAAATCAGTATGTCTGCTCTCTCCGATAGGTGTCCGATCCATCGGAGATGAGTCGATAGGTGTCCGATCAATCGGACGATATGTCCGATCAATCGGAGAATTGTCTAGCAACATTGAAAACTTCTCTGGACACTTTTCCGATCAATCGGAGGACTGTCCGATCAATCGGACAGGGTCTTCCGATCAATCGAACGATATGTCCGATCAATCGGAGAATTGTCCAGCAAACATTGAAAATCTCTCTGGATGCTTTTTCGATCACTCGGAGGTCTGTCCGATCCATCGGACAGGGTGCTCCGATCCATTCGACATACATCCGATCTATAGGAGGAAAATTCAGAAACATTGCATAAACTCTCTGGAAGGAATTCCGATCAATCGGACCATCTGTCCGATCAATCGGACAGGGTCTTCCGATCAATCGGAACTAAGTCCGATCAATCGGAGAACCTGTTTTTCAGCAAAATTCAAATCAAGCTAAAACTTATGTCCGATCGATCGGATCCTATCGAGGTGACCGTTTTCTGACCGTTGAATGGCATCTCTATATGAACTCGGTTGGATCTTGAGAAAATCACCTTGAGCATCATTCAAGATTTGTGTGTTCCTTCTCCTTTAGATCCCCTTCTCTCATACCCTAAGATTTGTTGAGTTCATACTTCAATCCATGTTGATCTGACCAACATTGATGAAGCATTCAAAGCTTGGATTGAATCATGAACTCAACCCCTCTTTAATGGCATCTTGACCTACCTCTCATAGATATACTCTTGTCATCAATGCCATTAATGGTGGTTTAGGTAGAAGCTCTCCTCATATAAAAGCCATATCCCCATATAGCCTCAACCTAACCCTAATCCCTCACCTTGGAATCCACAAGAAGTCATTCGTAGCAAGGTTGCTGATCGAGGGAGCTGAAGAAGGTATCTTCCGTGCAAGCCGAAGCTTCTTCAACAAAGGCATCATCAAGGGACTCAATCAGCTAAGTATATTTAGTCTTTCGAGTCCAAGAAACCTCCTCAAGTTGAGATTTGGGTTTCATAGTTTGAAGACCCAAACTCGTAAGAGTCCTTGCGTAGGACAAGTCCTTGAGTAGGACAAGCCCTTGTGTAGGACAAAGTGGTCATGGATTAGTCCTATGGAAGGATGAATCCATGTGTTGAGTCTTAAGTCCTTTTATAGGCTGTTAAAGTTTATGGTTAACCTCATTTAAAACCATAGTGATAGTGAAATCCGGCCACTCAAGGAGTGAGTGGATCAGCCGGGAGTGGAGTAGGTACATAACCGAACCACTATAAAAATCTCTTGTTGTGTGATGAATGGATGAACTGATTTACTTCTTTCACATGTGCTTTTATTGATTTATATTCTGCATATCTTCTGTTTGAAGAAAGTTCTTTAAGAATACTTTGCATGATTACAATTGTGTAATTGGGAAATTTAAAAAGTGTCCTATTCACCCCCCCTCTTGGACAAGGTAACTTGTTTCTTACTTCTACAAAAGCGGTAATCAAACTTATACCGCATTTTCATCAAGTTGGATTATTAATGAAGAACAATGGTTTGAAGTTTGAATAAAGTTCTAAGTATTCTTTTTTAGTCTTATGATGGCTCATGGATGTTTAGAAGAATTGCTTGAGTTCTTAATTATTTTGAATGGTTCTAGACCTGTACGCTCCGAGGAATCAGATTCAATACGCTTTAGACCTTGGATTCTTATGTGGGAATTTTTAACCAAAGTTTTACTTTTCTGAATTTCTGAGTTATGTGTGATTTTGTAAGTGATTTGAATGAAGTTCAAATCATGATCTAGTTATGCTTTGTGACAGAGTTTAATGATGATTATGATTGTGATCTTAATCTATTGGAATTAGGATTGACCTATGCAATTAAGTGTGCTCAAGTCCTAACTTGAATTGAGGGAATCATGTATATGAATCACACATGGCTGCAGTAGCGAGATGGCTACTCCACCTGGGGAGCGGATTAAGTGAGACCCCGGATCCACCAAGGTGGGTGGGACCCTTGGCTGTGGGGCTCACAGTGATGTATGTGCATTAAATCCACACCGTCCAACCATTTTAAAAGGTCATTTTAGGGAATGAACAAAAAAATAAAAGGTCCATCCTAGCCACCCAAGCTGCACCCTTGTATATAGTCACGACAATATCATTGTGATCTCGGATTGCAAAAGGTCCATCCATAGTTGCAAAATTTACACGCATAAGGGGCTGTATGGGTGAGAAACTCGCCCAGACCTGATTCATTGCTTCTGAAAACATGCAGGCTTACTAGGCAACCCAACAATTGAGATCCAGTCTATCACTACAACATGGTAAAATAGGTAAAGGGAAAGACGGGAGTTTGTTAAAATTAGAGAAACTTACACCTCCTTTTGGATGATACAATTAGTGCAGCATGACAACTCAATTGTTGAATTGTTGTCCAACTGGACTGCATTCTCTTTATACAATAGTATTAGTTGAAAAGGGGAAAAGTTTGTGGATGTTGTACTCAAGGAGAAGTCAATGCACAACCAATATATGGACGCAGGAGATTAATGCACTCTTCCATGTACAGTATATGCCAATGATGGGAGATCAGTTTATGATTTCTTAATGCAAATTGGACGCTGGACCCAAAAAAAAAAGTGTTTTGACCAATCCCAATGCTTCTGTTTTTAATCAAGGAATCATCAATTCACAAATCAAGATAAAGAAAAGAAAGATGAATGATGTGATGACAACCTACTCATCGATCTTTTAAGAACATGAAAATCACCTGATTCACCTCCTCTTTAATGCTCCGGTTAAACAAAAAAGAAAAAAAAAGAAAAAAGAAAAATAGAGAGAAGAGAAAACAAAAGGGCCTACCAATGAACTTACCGAAAAACATCTCATTATCATTGCAGTCAAACATCCATGATGCCTCTTGATATATTCTATATTGAAAGATGTTAACTGAGAGGTGACTAGATTGGTCATGCCCTATGAAACATGTCAATGGGCCCTATGAAGTTTTTTGAATTCATCCGCCAATGTATCAAAATTTCGTATGCTATATGGACACATGGCCAGGATTTTAAAAGAAAGAAAGGAAAAGGAATATGAAAATAAAATACCTGTTTCTTCCAGCCGGCTCCAATTCCTTCACAATGCTCTATTTAAGAAAAGAGTTTGGCGGTGCTTGAAAATGAGGAAGAATATAATAAGCAAAGAGGCATAGAATTTTTATCTATGCGTGGAGTCGTGGGTGCGAAATTAAAGCATATTACTGGAAGTTTCTTGTCATGAAATCTAAATGGGGCCACCATGATGTTTGTGAGAAGTCCACCCCGTTCATTCATTTTTCAAGATAATTTTAGCAGTTGAGCCCAAAATTAAAGAATAACCTAAGCTTAGGTGGACCAAACCATAGGAAACCGTGGGAACAACGATTTCTAGTGTTGAAATCTTTCTAGGGCCCACAACGATGTTTATTTGTCATCCAACCTATTCATAAAATCACAAAGACATGGATGAAGGGAAAACAAAAATATCGGCTTGATCAAAAGCTTCTATTGCCACCAAGAATTTTTCAACGGTAGACATTCAATTCACACTGTTACTATATTCAATCTAATGTTTCCTGTACCGTGATCCATCTAGGATTTGGAACTGCTTCATTTTTTGGATTACGCCCTAAAATGAGCTTTTCAATACAGATGGACAGCGTGGATTTAGTTATATGCATCACAGTGAGCCCCACAGTCAAGGGTCCACCAACCTTTGTGGATCAAGGTCTCACCTAATCCGCTCCCCAGCGTCACCAACCAAAAGGCGTCCAGTCCAGGTGGGACTCCACACAATCCGCTCCTCTCCAGATGGGGACGCGGATTGCCTTTCGCAAGCTTCTCCTGCACTCGAAATCTAGGTGGGGCCCACCGTGATGTTTGTGAGAAATCTACGCCCTCCAACCATTTTGTGAGCTCACTTTAGGCATTGTGACAAAAAATGAACGGGATCCTAAACTCAAGTGGGTCGAAAATGTGACGATTAAACTTCCACAGTTGAAATATTCATGGGGCCACAGAAGTTTCGAATCAATATAATATTTGTGTTTTCAGTTCATCTCAAGAGGAATGACATTATGAACGGTATGAATGACATATAAACATCACTGTGGACTCCACAGAGGTTCCAACGGTAGGAATTTCCCTACCCACCTTTTGATTTAGTGCGGCCCACTTGAGTCTTGGATCCCATTCATTTTTTGTTTAAACGCTAAAATAATCTCACAAAATGGTTGGACGGCGTACATTTCTCACAAACATCATGGTGGGCCCCACTTAGATTTCGAGCACGGGAGATGCTTAGAAAAGGCTCTCACAGTAAATCTGCGTCTGTCGGATGGGGGAGCGAATTAGGTGTTACCCCGGGAACAACTTAGTGGGTGTTACCCCTAATGTGTGGCCCACATGGATAATATTTTGTATATCCACGCCATCCATGTGTTTCTCCAGTCCATTTTAGCATGGTCTTAAAAAAATTATGCAAATCCAAATCTCAAGTGGACCATACCACTGGAAACAGTGCGGATTGAGTGCCCACCATTAAAAATTCCAAAGAGCCCGTCGTAAGGTTTTGTTAATGTTTATTTGCAATCCAAGCTCTTCATAATGTCAAGAAGGTCTGGATGAAGGGAAAATTTAAAGATCATCTTGATCTCAAACTTTTGTGGCCCGCAAAATGCTTTTAATGATTATTCATCACTCTTTCTTTTGGTATGGTCTACCTGAGATTTGGATCTTCTTATAGTTTTGAGTGGCATCTTAAAACTAGGCGTAACGGATGGCATGGATATACAAAAAATACTTCAAGGTAGGCCCCACACGGTAGGGGTAACACCCACTAACGTGTTACTAGGGTAACATCTAATTCACTCCCATCGGACGGCAATTGGATTGGGAACGCAGTATACTCAAGACGCTCTTATCGTCCTGAGTAAACTCAGTTAGGCCCACTGTGAATGTATGTGGCTTATCTACACCGTCCATCCGTTTTTCCAGTTCATATTAGCAGTTGAGCCCAAATTTGAAGCATATCCAAATCTGAAATGGATCATACCATAGGAAACAGTGGGGATAATGATTTCCACCATTGAAACCTTCAAGGGCCCACAGTGATGTTTGTTTGTCATCCAACCTGTTCATAAGATCACAAAGACATGGATGAAGGGAAAACACAAATATTAGCTTAATCCAAAACCTTTGTGACCTCCAAGAAATTTTCAATGGTACAGATTCAATTCACACCGTTTCCTGCAATGTGGGCCACTTGAGCTTTGGATATGCTTAAATTTTTGTCTCAAGCCCTAAAATTATATGCTAAAATGGATGGACGAAGTGAATAAAATACATAAATTATGGTCGACCCCATAGAGTTTACTCAGTACCCTAAGCGTCCTAAGTAACTCTGTTCGCAATCTATTCCCCTCCAAACGGAAGCAGATTGCGTATTGAGTAACTCTGTAGTAAACTATGTGGGGCCCATCGCCCGTCTCCAGCTGGGAACGGGTAGTAGTTTTGAATGGCCACTGCGATGTATGGGTTTTATCCACACTGTTCATCCATTGTTTAGTATAATCTCAGGATACAATCCCAAAACTAAGGCAGATCCAAGACACAGGTAGACCACACAATGAGGATTAAAATCTTACTATTGAAAACTGTTAGTGCACTAATTTGTGCATTGTTTTGTCAATTGCGTGATTGTATGAGTCAATCAAGTCTTGTGAGCCCCGACAAAGATTGAAGACTCAAGACTTGAAGACCAAAGGAGCTTTCCGCACTCAAGTTCAAGCCAAATAAAGCTCGGAAGGTAAGTTACATATAGACAGCCTATAGGATCCCAAAACATCCAAGTCCATGGCATTCGAATCGCACTTTATGTTTGCAGTTGATCCACGGACTTAAGGTTAAGATGATCAGTCTTGGACCTCCATTATGTAGGTGCCAATCAGTTGAAAAGATAGGAAAACCATCTCTATGTGCACCGTTAAAAGCGATGGAGATCACCTCATTTCAGGCCATAAAATTAAAGCCTGACGACCGGTCGGGCAACCGGTCGGCTGAAGCAAGGGATTAAGACAGCAAGCATCAAATCTCATCTGTCTTCCTGAAGACCGGTTTGAGGACCGATCGTTGGTCTCCTAGGACCGGTCGCACGACCGGTCGTATTTGGACGAAAATTGTCCAGCAACTTTTGGAAAAAATTGGCAAAAGGGGAGACCGGTCGCTGACCTCCCAAGACCGGTCGCAAACAGAACAAAAATGTCCAGAGACTTCTGGGGCTGTATTACATGAAGGAAGACCGGTCTCAGGACCGGTCGTCAGACTGGTCGGAGGCACAACTAAGATTGGTCCTTAGACGTTACCGTTTTTTGTCCGTTGGAGCCAGATTCTTGGAGCCTATAAAGGCATATTTTGAGGTTTTTAAGGGCATCTCTTGCACACCCATTTAGAGCATTAAGAGAGGCTATTAAGACTTTCATCTAATCTCTTTTGTTCATCCTTATCTTGAGTTCATCCTTCAAACCTAGCCATTAATGGCACTACATTGAGTATTCAAAGCTCGGTTTGAACAATGAACTCAAGCATGGCATTCATGGCTGTCCCTATCATTGAATATTCATCTTGAAGTTATTTATAGCCATTGAATAATCCGATTGATAGTTCCTTCATTAACCATTGCATTATAATAGGTAAATGAAACATCAATACCTTCTCCCACCTACCCGGCACTAGTTTAGGAACATCATATGCATTGGTAGCTGATCGTGGGAGGTTGGAGAGGAACTAAAGCATTCGTGGAAGCTGAAGCTATTCATCAATGGCGCTGAATCAGGGCTCACCTCTTGTAAGTGTTTAAGCTTATAGAGTCCATTGTTTGATTCTCCATTCTTGTTGAGATTGAGGTCTAGATATTGTGACCCAATCTCGGAGTTGTCCTTGAGTAGGACGTGTAAGTCCTTGCGTAAGCCTCCGACACGGGAGAATACGTGCGTGTCCTTGTGTAGGAGTTGAGGAGTCCTTGTGTAGGTATTAACCTTGTGTAGGTTGTAAAGGTTGAGAGGTGAACCTCATTTAAAACCTCCGATAGTGAATGTCGGTGTACTCAAATGAGTTGGGTACTTGAACCGGGAGTGGAGTAGACTTATCGTCGAACCACTATGCATTGTGTGCAATGTGGTGAATGCATTTTGTCTATTATTATTGCTTGTTGGTCAATCTTATAAGAGCTTAACTGTATGCCCATCTTGTGTTTGACAAAATGCTCATTTGTCATCTTTGAATGATTAATACAAGCATGCATATGAACTGTTTGATCAATTGCTTCCTTTAGTATAGTTGATCTTTTAGAAAGACCTTGTGTGATCAATTTACGTGCATTTATATATATTAAATTGGTAAATTGTTCTTGAGTTTTTAATTGGCAAAGAATTTGTTAAATGTCCTATTCACCCCCCCTCTAGGACATAAGCATACCTTTAAGCTTATCTCACTAGCGGTAAAACCGCAATTTCAAAAACTTCATGGGACCACATAAGTTTTGGATCGAGCTGATATTTGTGTATTCTCTTCATCCATGTTTATGTAACTTTATGCATAGGTTGGATACAACACATACATTACAGTGGGGCCCACTGTTTTCTTTGATGAGGTCCACTTAAACACAAAGGAGATTAAACATATACTTTGTGTATTCTCTTTAATCCCTACTATTTTATTTGGTGAGGTCCACTTAAGCTTTGGCTCTGCCTCATTCTTGGGCTCATGTCCTCAAGTGAACTCTCCAAATGGATGCACAGTGTGGATGCAACACATACATTATGGTGGGCCCATTAATTATAGGAAACAATTGGGTTAAGCATGTCCACAGTTGAAACCATTATAATATATGCCTTTATTCAAAAAATTTATGGCCCATTAATGGTCAACCACCACTGTTTCCTAAGGTATGGTCTGCCTAAGAATTGGATCTTCTTTTTTCTTAGATGGTCAACAACACTTTATGTCGTTCAATCTTTGATTGAGAGGTCGATCAGGTGATCATCGGTTATGTGTACCATCCGATCATCGATTGAGGACTTGATGACATGATTGACAGTGGTTTGTACCATTCAATCGTTGATGAGAGGTTGATCGGATGGTCGACAACACTTTGTGTCATCTGATGGTTGATTGAAAAGTCTATCGTCAATCATTGGTAATGCGCACTGTTCTATCATCAATCGAGAACTTAATGAAACAATCTACGTTAGTCTATATCATTAGATCATTTATTGGAGGTTGATCAAATGGTTGACAAAACTTTGTGTAGTTCGAAATAATAAGTTGCCACAAATAGTGGTGCACACTGTTTGTTTTGATCCAGTTCTAAGGTGAAACCGGAACCGAGCCATTCCCAACGATTTTAGGAAAACCAGAACTAGAACTAAACCATATAAACCCGGTTCGGTTCTACTATACTGGATTTTTATAATCTAGCCCATGGTTTGTTTTTATAATCCGGCCTAATTGCATGGGTTCTTTTTTTTAATCCAGATTATCCATACCTTGATGTGTTTGTTAGATCTATATTATCCATCCTCGTTGCTAATCAAAGTTTAGGTGAGCCACATTAAAAAAATCAGATATATTTAAATTTTAGGTGGACTGCTTGATATAAAACAGTGAGGGTTGAACACTTAGGGTTCGGTTCCACAGTTCGGTTATGTGGTTCGATTCCACATTTGGTTCTACGGTCCGGTCCGGTTCCACAAAACCCCAAACCGAGAATCGAACCAAACTAACCGATTCTTTGATTTTTGGAACCGAAACCGAAATCGGTACGCTTCAGAACAGAACTAACCGATTCCCGTCCGGTTTACCAATTCCTGATGCACCCCTAGCCACAACATCTATACTATTAATAGTGAAAAATAAAAACTTGCTACTAAATATTTTTCCTTGAAAGAGCAGGAATAAAATTTTACTTATTACATTTTCAGTTGCTACTAAAGTGCCCATGTCGCCACTAAATCTTAACCTGTTAGTAGCAATATATATTTTCCTTAAAAAGTTACATATAGCCTAAAATAAAAAAATTACGACTAAAAAGAAATATTTATTTAGCAACCAAATAATAAGTTGTTACTAAATCCTATATTATTAGTGGCGAAGAAAATTAAAACTCGCCTTTAAATGTTTTCCTTTCAAAGAGTGGGAATGAAAATTTTAGCTGTGACATTTTTAGTTACCACTAAAGTGCCCACAATAATAACTTTGGTGGCGACATTCTAATGTCTACACTAAATCTTAAGCTATTACTGACAATATACAGTTTCCGCAAAAATTTACATATAGCCACAATATAAAAATTTACAGCTAAGAAGAAGGGTTTAGCGACGAAACTATAAGTTGCTACTAAATCCTACATGATTAGTGACAAAAAATTAAAACTCATCACTAAATGTTTTCCCTCCAAAGTACGGGAATGTCATTTTAGCTACAACATTTTTGGTTGCCACTAAAGTGCCCATTATAATACTTTTAGTGGTAACATTAGATTGTCGTCACTAAATCTTAGACTATTAGTGACAATATGTAGTTGCTGCAAAAAAGTTACGTATAGCCGCAAACTAAAAAGATTGTAGCTAAAAAAAGTATTTAACGACCATACAACTAGTTGCCACTAAATCCTATATGATTAGTGACGAAAATTTAAAGCTTGCCACTAAAAGTTTTTCCCTCCAAAGAGAGGGAATGAAATTTTAGCTGCAACATTTTCGATTGTCACTAAAGTGCCCACTAAAATACCTTTAATGGCAACATATATTGTCGCCACTAAATCTTAAACTATTAGTGGCAATATACAGTTGCTGCAAAAAGTAAAATATAGCTGCAAATAAAAAAACTGCGGCTAAGAAGAAGCATTTAGCGACTAAACAATACGTTGTCACTAAATCCTACATGATTAGTGCCGAATAATTAAAACTCATCACTAAATATTTTTCCCTCCAAAGAGCGGGAATACCATAATTTCCTGCCATGAAATTAGTGGCGATATTTAAAGACTTTTAGTTGTGACATTTTGGGTTACCACTAAATGTGCATACTAAAATAGCTTTAATAGCGACATCAAATTGTCGCAACTAAAGGTAGCTTATAGTGGCGACTTTTAAATGGTGGCTAAAAATTTCGCAGCTAAATGTCTTATTTCTTGTAGTATTATAACCGCCCTATCATCCGACTAAATAGGATTTGATTTCGATTCTAGTTGTGTAATTACGAAACCACAGCGAATTAAGCATCAAGGATTCCTACAAGTAGATCCTTGAACCCCTAGTGTTCTTTTACATTCTTTACATTCCCTTTTAGTTTAAAATTGCTATCTACATTCAATTCCAAAATTTAGTTTAGTTAGTTCTCAATTAGAGACTGTTGTAAGTGTTTTGTGAGTTCCTACACAAGTCCATGTGGATCAACCTCGGTCTTACCGAGATTATTACTACATTGCAGCCTTGCACTTGAGGCGAGTGAACATCATTTGGGACACCTAAGGCCAATCTAAGATGATTGAAGATATACCTATTGGTCATGGTCATCTAGAGGTTAAGGTTTTGGGTAGGTTCAAGGTAAAGGCTCACCAAGGCATCACTTTCACCTGTTTCTTCTTTCTTGATGCAGCAGGTCCGTCTTGAGTCTTCGGTATTCATCTTCAGTAAGCTCAACCGACACTAAACTCACTGACCTAAGTAATTGACAAATAAGGTGCACTAGTATGTCACGGAAAAGTGCAGTAACACACCTTTGATGTTGGTCATCCATCATATGGGGCTCACCATCAATATCATCATGTTAGAGTCATCTTCAATATCCACCATACATCATGTGGTGCCCACCTTTGATGTGGACAGTCCATCATGTGGTGCCCACCTCGATGTGGATCATCCATCATGTGGAGCCCACCATTATTAATTGCCCATCATGTGGAGCCCACCATTATTAATTGCCCATCATGTGGAGTCCACCTTGATGTGGATTGTCCATCATGTGGGCCCCACCTTCAATGTGAGTTGCCCATCATGCAGGGCTCCCCTTAGATGTGGGCCATTCATCATTAGGGGGTGACCTTTGATGTGGATCATCCATCATGTGGATCCACCTCGATATGGGCCATCATCAAGTGGGGCCCAGCTTTAATATCCACTACCTATCACGTGGCTCCCACCTTTAATGTGGATTATCCCCGTGTTGGCCCCACCTTTGAAGTGGGTTGTCCATCATGTCAGTCCTCTTTGGATGTGGGCTATTTATCATTATGGACTGACCTTTGATGTGGACCATCCGTTATTGTTAGTGCACTTTTCTGCGGCATACTAGTGCACCTTATTTGTCAATCATGTGGGTCCTTGTGTTGTAATGTCAGTTCAGCCTTCGCAAGCTGAAGACCGAAGATTCAAGTGGACCAGAAGCATCAAGAAAGAATAACAGGTAAATGAGATGCCTTGGTGACCCTAACCCCTTGAACCAAAACACTCAAATCCTCTTAGATGACTTGGATAAACTAGGAAAACCCCTATTCATCCTTATTAGCCTTAGATCATATAGAAAAACATGATAAATTAAATTAATAAATGAGGTGCAAGCTGATGTAATTAAACTAGCCCGAATAGCAGTTTTCGATAGGTCTTCGATATATCGGAGCCTTATTTTGATAGGTCTTCGATAGATTGAAATGACATTTTCGATATATCAAAGTATGTGCATCAAACTTACAAACTCTCTGGACATTTTCTTCGATCAATCAAATTAGTCATCTTGATATATCGAGATGAGTGTTTCGATATATCAAAACTCATTTTAATATATTGAAAATATGTCCAGCAATCTTACCAACTCTCTGGACAGATTTTTCGATATATCAAAATGACTATTTTGATAAATCGAAGATCGCTCTAATCAATCGAATTAGTACTTCAATATATCGAAACAACCATTTTTTTGCCCGTTTTATAGCCGTTGGAGATTTTTCTATAAATGCGAGTAGAGTTGTTTTTGGGCTTGAGAGAGGGATTTTGAGGAGTTTAAAGCCTCCATCATCGAAGACCATTAGAAGCTTAAATCTTAACCCTAACAATTCATCTTTCTTGTGATTCATCATAAGAATGGAGCATTATAAGCTCATGATGAAGATGTGAAATTATGCTTTTTAGATCAACACACTTGTATAGGCGTATCCGTGTGGAAGCTTTGAGAGCAACTAAAATTATGGCTAAGTCCTAGAGGGGGTGATTAGGACCCTTTAAAATTATTTTCGCATAATTAACAGTTTTATTAAATTAAACTAAGCAAGCAAGAACACTTCGGCTTCCAAGCCTAAGTGGGTCCAATCATAAAGTAGCATATTATAAGTAATTAAACAACCTAGCCTAAGCATGCATAGTTAATTAAATGATTTAACTAATTAAGAACCTAATCTATGCAACTTATGTAGACTATAAGAATGGATCAATGAGCTCAAGTATACACTACTTAATGAAAGTACATCTTGTGTATGAATGTGCCTATCAAGTGCCTAACATACATTATTATCAAGAATTCATAATTAAGAAATTAAACATACAATGTTAAGATAAGAATGTGCTCAATTCAATCACAAACACAAGCATGTATAGTGGTTCAACTGTGAGTCTACTCCACTCCCGGTTCAAGTACTCAACCCGATTGAGCACATCGACATTCACTATACGGAGGTTTTAAATGAGGTTCATCTCTCAACCTTTACACAGAGGTTTTATCGGTTCACCTCCCAACCTTAACGGATTTTGGACATAGGCTAACTCTCAACCCGACGCACGTTTACTCCCGAGTCGGAGGATCCCCCTTGAAGACTTTGTTTAGGCCCGGCAAACGAGCTAAGGAGCGCCAAATGCCCGTAGTCTTTAGGCCCAACTAATGTGCCAAGGAACAGCCAACGTCCCTAGATTTTTAGGCTCAACTAACAAGCCAAGGATCAACAAACGACCCGAGATCGAGTTTGACAAACAAACTCTACACTCAATTTTCACAGGGAAAAGAGTTGATGGACTCTTAACACATTGACAACCTTAATTGTTGAATGAGCCCCTTGTTCAGCGCCGCTTCAGGTTACTTGATCTTTTCTCTCTCATGCTTCAATCAGCTTCACTTTGATCTCCCGATCGTGTTACCGTTGCGTTGTCAATGCCTCAGCTACACTTGATCAAACACCTTGCATATGATGCCTTTGAGATGCCCAAGCTGATAGGAGGGTAGGTTTGAGATCTCTACAACTAATGGGAATGAGTTGCCTACGGTATCTCACCTACAATGAGCTCATCTTAGAGCTTTAGATAAGGATATGACTATCAAGTTTGATCCGAATCTAGAGATTAAAAGAGGGATGAAGGTTATCTTCTTCATGAGCTTGAAATGCTCCATTCTTGTGTTAAATCACAAGGAAAATACCTTGCAAGGGTTAGGATATGAGCCTCAAATGGTCTCTAACAATGGTGGCTTCAATCCTCTCAAAATCTCTCCCCTGACTCCAAAAATCGAGTCAAGCCTTTTGTTGAACCTCCAATTTATACATTGCATTGCCCATTACATCGCATTATATGCATGGTTTTCATGTTTAAAAGGACCATCTAATGCATGTTTTGTGATTTTAAGAATGAGAGCGGAATTCACCCAATTGGAGACTAAAAAGAGCCATTTGAAGCCATTGGATGAAGAATAAAGAAGGACCGAAGAAAGTAGAAAGAGAGGAGAAGAAAGGAAGAAAGAAGCCCAAGGAGAAAGCAGGAAACAGAAGCCAAGACCGGTCGTGCGACCGGTCGTCCATCACCAAGACCAGTCGTCCGACCGGTCCAATTGTTCACAAAGGAAGACTTTTCACAGAAGACCACTGGACCATTCACGACCGGTCGTCCATTGTTCAGAATGGTCGTGCGAACGGTCCTTGCATTAGAAGTTTAAAATCAGATTTTGGCAAAACTCGCTGGACTGTTTTTGCCGTTTTGAGACCAGTCGTGCGACCGGACATCCGGGAGCTCAGACTGGTCGTGCGACCGGTCGTCTGCGTAACAGAGCTTCTCCGTGAAGCTCCAAAATTTCCTGCGCAGTGCGTAACCTTACGCAATTTCTGGATGTTTCCGAAGCAAGGGAGTTCCCTATTATAAAAGGACACCTAGGGTCTCTTCCTAGGGTATCATAAAAGACAAGGGACGTCATGGGAGAGGAAGGAAGCCGTTGTGGAGCATCTGCAACCCTCCAAACTCCAGTTTTTCTAGTTTTTATGTTTCCTTATTTGAGTTCTAGTTGTAGTATGACAATGCTCGGCTAGAATCTCTCAGCTAAGGCTGAGAGGTGAAGCTTGTAGCTAATTTCATGTTTGATTCAGTTGATTCAAGTAATTTCAATTCAAGTTGGGATTTTTAATTATTCTAGTTCTTTAAGTTGATAGTTTGAGATGTTTTATGAGAGTTCATGTGCTCCGGACATGGATTCCTTATAATTCTTTGAGATTATCATGTTGTGTTGTTTAGATTCGAATTATAGTAATCCTTGAGCAGGCCATTGTCCATAGGCATGGCTGTTACTCCGAAGGCTATGGTTTCGAATTCTATATGGTTGAATGGAACTAGAACTTGGAAGTTCAACTTGAGTGGGATTGAATGTGTTTAATGCTTTATTTTCCAACTAGATGAGAGATAGGACTTCAAATCTAGTTGAGTATCTTGCTTGGATTGATTGGATTGACATGGGATTGCTACAAGTGGATCCTTGAATGCCTTAGTACCTTAAACTACTGATTTTCATTAAGTTACTGTTTTAGCATAAATATTCCAATTGAATCTCTTATCTATTGCAAACTGAGTTGCTGGAATAGTTTGGAATTTGTTATCCAATTCCCTGTGGATCGACCTCGGCCTTACCGAGATTTATTACTACATCGCAGCCTTACACTTGAGGTGAGCGAACAAGTTTTTGGCACCGCTGCCGGTGAATTTAAATAACAGTTTTCAAATTGTTTTAGTGGCTGTAGAAGTGGAATTAGATAGTTTTTTTTTCTGATTTTTTAGAACTAATCAAAATTGTTTGTTTTGTAGGATTTCTTCTCTAGTTCAAGCACATCGGGTAATATCCTTCTAACTTAGCTTTTTGCAGATTTTTTTCCAATTTCTAGATTAATTTTAGATTTCTAGGATTTAGGAATAGCTTAGATTTAGTTGAGTGGTTTATGTCCCGTTGGGAACGTAACTACTCTAATCGTCTCCAATCTGAAGGTGGTATAGTTGGACCATTGTCAGTCCATAGACGAGTCCAGAATTACCAAGAACGTTGTGAAGGTTTGGGGAGTATGGATCAAACACCTTTAAGGAATCATCCCTCTCCTACTCCAACTACAAACGCAAATCAAGAGGGAGCAGGAGAGAGTGAGGTACATAACGTTCCTCCAATGAGATCACTACGGGATTACCTACAACCAGCCCGTGCAACTACACCCTCTTGAGTGGTTCTACCACCAAACGGGGGAAACATTGACATAAAGCCGGGTGTAATTCGACTTATACCAAAGTTCCATGGGCTAGACTCTGACCGCCCATATCTGCACTTGAAAGAATTCGAAGAAGTGGTGGCTACCTTGCAATACACCAATGTTTCAGAAGATACCATTAAACTTAAACTCTTTCCCTTTTCATTGAAAGAAAGAGCCAAAGATTGGCTTCACTCTCTTAGATCACATTCGATTGGGTCATGAAATGAGATGACCTGGGAATTCTTGAAAAAGTTCTTCCCTGCTCATAAAACAAACACCCTTCGAAGAGCCATAATGAATTTTTCGGCTAAAGAGGGTGAATCTTTCTTCCAATGTTGGGAGAGATTTAAGGACCTCCTACTTGCTTGCCCACATCATGGCTATGAGAGTTGGCGAATTATAAATTTTTTCAATGATGGATTAAGTTCCAATATGCGCCAATTTGTAGAGATGATGTGCAATGGCGAGTTTATGAGCAAAAATCTAGATGAGGCTTGGAGTTATTTGGATATGTTGGCTGAAAATGCCCAATCTTGGGATACCTCGAATAAACCCAATAACCCCAAGCCTATTAAGAGAAAGAGAAAGGAGGGATTTATATCCTCAAGGAGGAAGACGACGTGAATGCAAGGATAGCCAACCTCACAAGGAAGATCGAGGCCATGAAACTTAGTAAAAGTGGAGTTCCAAAGTCCAATAAAGCTATTGAGACCATATGTGGGATTTGTCACACCGATTTACACCCTACGCAAGATTGTCCCACAATCCCTGCATTTCAAGAGGTATTACATGAACATACAAATGCCACATATGGGTATTAACGGCCTTTCAATGGACCGGTGGGTAATACGTACAATACTAGTTGGAAGAACCACCCAAATTTCAGTTGGAAGAATGCTCCAATGGGCAATCCTACCAACTCTCAAGGAGGGCCACCCATGCAAAATATGGCCCCACCTCAATTCTCAATGGAGGATACCTTGAAAGCGTTTATACAAGGGCAAACACAAATTAACCAAACGAATCAGCAAATGTTCCAAGAGCTTAAAGTCTTGGTTGATGAGATTAAGGGACGCTAGAATACTAAGAAAGGGATCTTTTTGGCCCAACCTCAGCCCAATCCAAAGCAAGTACATGAAGTGAGCATTCCTAATCCTTCCAACCAACACATGGAGCAAGCCAAATCCATCACCACTCTTAGAAGTGGTAAACAAATTGACAAATATATTCCGGTGAAGGCCGACAAGCCTAATGATCCGGTAAATTCTGAGGATGAGGATGGATCTAACTTAGCCCCACAAGAAACGGAACGCATTTACAAGCCCGTAGCACCATTACCTTCGAGATTGGTTGCCCCAAAATCTCTCCTAAACTCTCATGATATTCTAGAGATTTTTAGGCAAGTCAAGATCAACATTCCCTTGCTTGATGCCATCAAACTAGTCCCCTCCTATGCCAAGTTTTTGAAGGACTTATGCACAACCAAATGAAAATATAATGTGCAGCAAAAGGCCTTCTTAAATGAGCAAGTGAGTGCCATTCTCACTCAAAAGACCCCCCCAAAATTTAAAGATCCCGGTAGTCCCACAATCTCATGTATCATTGGAGACTACCGGATTGAGCGTGCATTGCTAGACTTGGGGGCAAGCGTAAATTTGATCCCGTACTCGGTATACGAGCAATTGGGTCTTGGTGAATTAAAACCTACTAAAACCACATTGCAACTCGCTGATAGACCATCCGCGTACCGAGAGGGATAGTTGAGGATGTGCTAGTCCAAGTGGATAAATTCTACTACCCGGTAGATTTCATCGTCTTGGACACACAACCGGTTATGAATGCTAGCACCCAAATACCGGTGATTCTAGGCCGCCCATTCCTTGCTACATCAAACACAATCATAAATTGCCGGAATGGAGTGATGCAAATGTCCTTTGGAAACATGACGTTGGAGGTGAACGTGTTCCACTTGGGCAAAAGGTATAGGGATGATGATGATGTCTACGAGGTTGATTTGATTGATTCAATCGTGGAAGAGGAGTTCGCTTTAAGGCAGAATTTTGATCCTCTAAATGTTGTTAGCATTGATCCCTTTGAGGATTGAGACGACAATGATGGCCCCCATGAGGTAAACATGATAGAATCCATGGATGATGGGGGGTTTTTCCAACAAGATCTACCTGAAAGTTTAGGGACATGTTTGACACATTTTAAGGATAAATATAATTTTCATTCTATTAAGACCTTGGAAGTGTCTATTTCTAAAAATTTATTTGACAAGTCACCAAATTGTGATTTACACAAATTTGTTGTGCAGGATTTAGAAGAATTGGTACTTTACTTGCCTACAAAGAGGCCAATTTCTGAAAGTGTAGAGGTTGAGGACCCACTCCAACCTACACAAAATTCTGAGAAGAAGGAAGACATAAAGGGTCCAAATCTGAAAATTTCCTCCGATGAGGTCTCCTATACACTTGAGGAGTGCCTAACGTACTTTGAGGATTGGGATGATCCCATGATTCAGGACATTGTACATGCTTTGAGAGAGACCTCCCCGATGCCTAAAAAGTTTTCTTCTATAGAACACCAAACTGAAAATTTAATTGTGGAAGCACCAGTGAAATTTGATTTTGTGGAGATCATATCGACTTGTGAAGAAGAAATACAAGTCTCCACATCTCTTTGGTTTGTTCAAACTGAAAAACACTTCTAGGATGACCCATACTTGAATAATTTTTACCCAGACAAGAAGGAAAGGAGATCCATATTCAATGATTTCCAACCAATGCAATTCTCCCTTCCTAGTACATGTGACAATTTTGTTGAAGAACCCGCTGAAATTTTTCAGCAGGATTTTCAATGGGCTAGATTGGTTGATGTCACCAATGTACTTTCCAAAGCAGGATGGTGGTTAGTTCTACTGAAAAATTTGTTACACCACTTGATGATCCTGCTCAACTTTGTCCTTTTGGATGTTATAATGATAATCGATCTCCTAGTCTGATGGAGATCCTCTTTTTACAAGGACGGTTTAGTTATCTTTATTGCTTTCCGTAGATTAGGTTTAGTTTTATTTAGTTTTACTGTTTTAGTAGCTTTGGTTGTTGGGTTGTAGACTTCCATGATCGCTCACTCAGGTACTATTGTTCTTACTCTCTTTTATTTTCCCATTGCTCTCATGTTCATACCCATTGCATATCTTTTTACATTGAGGACAATGCAAGATTTGGTTGGGGGGTGAGATGAGATCCTTCATCTAGCATGTTGCAACTTTTCGAGCCTCATATGCGCAAATTTTTTTTGAATTTTCTAAAATTTCAAAACTCTTTTAGAAAACCTTATTTCTATGCATTCGAGATGGTATGAGTATAAGACGAGGAGATACGAAGTGTGTGATGTTGTAAGTCTTGAATTTCTCTTAACATAATGGTTTTATATGTGAATTCCCCTATTGTTGTGATTGATAGAACATTTGAACACCTTACACCTAGTTCACATTACACGATTCTTATGGGTTGAAAGGATTATGCGATTTGTGGATTAGCTAGACGTTGATTTAAAGGTGTTGAAAAATCAAGCCGGGGTACTTTGTCCATCCTTGTCCATGGGAAAATAACGAAAGATATGGATTTCTAAAAATCCTATCTAATTTAAAAGAAAAAGGAAAAGGAAGGATGAAATTGGGAATGATGGAAAAATGGTGGAAAATTTCGAAAAGGGCTACCTATTACCAACCGGGGGATGGTCTACCAGTAACCAAAGCCGGAAATGGGACGTAGTGTGAAAGTCGTCAGAAGGACGGTAAGGCAAATTCCTGTCATTGGCTTGTTGTTGCTCTGTACACCTTGAGATCCTTAGTTTAGTTGATCTAAGGAGAAGATAATCCCAGAAACTCATGAGATGAACTTTCACTATGCACACTAGGTTGGATTTGTTCGAGTTCTTCTATTTATCAATCAATCAGCGGGAATTTCATGTAGACACTTATTATGCTTTGAGAGTTAAGGTTTCAACTTCTGTCACCCAATTTCTCCAAATTTTATACTTGTATGTCTTGGAATGGATAGAAACATGATTTCTGGAGGAGAGTTGGTTTGGAGGTTTGAAATTGTTTCGCGCATGTTTTGCTCGGGACTAGCAAAAAGCTGGTTGGGGGTGTGTTGAACCTCTAATTTATACATTGCATTGCCTATTACATCGCATTATATGCATGGTTTTCATGTTCAAAAGGACCATCTAATGCATGTTTTGTGATTTTAGGAATGAGAGCGGAATTCACCCAATTAGAGACTAAAAAGAGCCATTTGAAGCCATTGGATGAAGAAGGAAGAAGGACCGAAGAAAGTAGAAAGAGAGGAGAAGAAAGGAAGAAAGAAGCCCAAGGAGAAAGTAGAAAACAGAAGCCAAGACCGGTCGTGCGACTGGTCGTCCATCGCCAAGACCGGTCGTCCGACCGGTCCAATTGTTCACAAAGAAAGACTTTTCACAGAAGACCATTGGACCATTCACGACCGGTCGTGCGACCGGTCGTCCACTGTTCAGACCGGTCCTTACATTAAAAGTTTAAAATCAGATTTTGGCAAAACTCGCTGGACTGTTTTTGCCGTTTTGAGACCGGTCGTGCGACCGGTCGTCTGGGAGCTCAGACCGGTCGTGCGACCGGTCGTCTGCGTAACAGAGCTTCTTCGTGAAGCTCCGAAATTTCCTGCGCAGTGCATAACCTTACGCAATTTTTGGATGTTTCCGACGCAAGGGAGTTCCCCACTATAAAAGGACACCTAGGGGCTCTTCCTAGGGTATCATAGAAGACAAGGGACGTCGTGGGAGAGGAAGGAAGCCGTTATGGAGCGTCTGCAACCCTCCAAACTCTGATTTTTCTAGTTTTTATGTTTCCTTATTTGAGTTCTAGTTGTAGTATGACAATGCTCGGCTAGAATCTCTCAGCTAAGGCTGAGAGGTGAAGCTTGTAGCTAATTTCATGTTTGATTCAGTTGATTCAAGTAATTTCAATTCAAGTTGGGATTTTTAATTATTCTAGTTCTTCAAGTTGATAGTTTGAGATGTTTTATGAGAGTTCATGTGCTCCGGACATGGATTCCTTGCAATTCTCTGAGATTATCATGTTGTGTTATGTTGTTTAGATTCGAATTATAGTAATCCTTGAGCAGGCCATCGTCCATAGGCATGGCTGTTACTCCGAAGGCTATGGTTTCGAATTCTATATGGTTGAATGGAACTAGAACTTGGAAGTTCAACTTGAGTGGGATTGAATGTGTTTAATGCTTTATTTTCCAACTAGATGAGAGATAGGACTTCAAATCTAGTTGAGTATCTTGCTTGGATTGATTGGATTGACATGGGATTGCTACAAGTGGATCCTTGAATGCCTTAGTACCTTAAACTACTGATTTTCATTAAGTTACTGTTTTAGCATAAATATTCCAATTGAATCTCTTATCTATTGCAAACTGAGTTACTGGAATAGTTTGGAATTTGTTATCCAATTCCCTGTGGATCGACCTCGGTCTTACCGAGATTTATTACTACATCGCAGCCTTACACTTGAGGCGAGCGAACACCTTTATATAAACAATCCCCCAACGTCTATAAAACAGCTCTATTCCGACCAGTCGAACCCCTCAACACGGGCGACCGATCGTTTTTATGGCTTGGACAGAAAGAGCTTGTTGTCTCAATTTGGTCTGTCGTCAATCGGTCAGACAGACCGGCCGACAGGTCGTTGATAGCCCAAGAAGACATTTTGGACGCTGTCCAATTTGGGCCTCCTACCGACTGGTTGGGCAACCGATCAGACGACCGGTCTTAGCATGTATTTCTGCTGCTTTTTATGTTTCGCTTTACAGCAGAATATGCAACCTCTTGGCCATCCTTTTGGTGATCTTTTAGGACACCTAAGGCTAATCTAAGATGAGTAAGGGTATATCAAATGGTCACGGTCATCTAGAGGTTATGGTTTTGGTTAGGTTCAAGGCTAAGGCTCACCAAGGCATCTCTTTTACCTGTTTCTTCTTTCTTGATGCAGCAGGTCCGTTTTGAGTCTTCACTCTTCATCTTCATTACACTCAACCGACACTAGACTCACTGAACTAAGTAATTGACAAACAAGGTGCACTAATATGCCATAGAAAAGTGCACTAACAAGATGCACTTGTCCTTCTTTGATCTCTAGAGTTTGAACCGATCTAGATAGTCATATTCATATTTAAACTCTATGATAAGATCATTGTAGGTGAGATTCTCTAGGAAACCTATTTCTATTAGGTGTAGAGATCTCAAAACCTACCTCTCATTCACCTTGGACATCTCAAGGAGATCAAATGCAAGGCGATTGATCGTTGGAGTTGGAGGATTAGCGAAGTATCAGCAACAACATCGAAGAAGCACAATGGGAGCTAATTCAAGCATGGGAGAGCGAGAAGAGGCAACCCGAAGCGGCGCATCAACAGGGCTCAAATTTGACAAGTAAGGTTGTCAATTTGTGTTGAGTCCATCTACTCTTTTCCCGGTGGGAATTAAGTGTAGAGTTTGTTTATCAAACCTAATCTAGGTTCGTTTGTCGATCATTGGCTTGTTAGTTGAGCCTAAAAATTTAAGGGCGTTTGTTGTTCCTTAGCTCGTTTGTTGAGCCAAAATTTTATATTCGTTTGTCGATCATCGGCTTGTTAGTTGAGCCTAAAAGTTTAAGGGCATTTGTCATTCCTTAGCTCATTTGTTGAGCCAAAATTTTATGTTCGTTTAACGATCCTTGGCATGTTTGTTGGGCCTAAACAAATCTTCAAGGGGAGCCACCAATACGGGTGTAAACGTATAAGTTGAGAGGAACCTGTAAACTCTCTGGTTTGGTGGAACCAAGTTAAAACACCTAGGTTAGGAGGAACCTGATTTAAACTCCCTAGTGAATGCTGGTGTGCTCAAGGAGTGAGTACTTGAAGCGGGACTACTAGAGTATACGTAAAGTCGAACCACTATACATAGTTGTGTTTGAGATTGTATTTGCGCACATTTCTCATTATGCATTGTGTTTAATTGATTAATTTTGAATGCTTAATTGGAATGTATGCTAGGCACTAGATAGGCACATTCACACACAAGATGTACTTTTACTTATTAGAGTAGACTTAAGCTTTATGGTCCATTCTTATATAGTCTACTTAGGTTGCATGATTAAGTGCTTGATTAGTTTAATCATATGTTAATCTATGCATGCTTAGACTAGGTTGCTTACTGTACGTCATATGCTAGTCTTTTGATTGGATCCACTTAGGCTTGGAAGTCGAAGTGTTCTTACTCACTTAGTTTATATTGTTAAGCTATTTAAGTAGGTGAAAAATATTTCAAAAATGTCCTAAGCACCCCCCTCTAGGACTTAGTCATAATTTTAATTGCTTCTTTAAAGCTTCTGCATGCATACAGGTCCACAAGCGTAATTGAAGTGACACAATTTCAATTATGTGGTTCCAAATTAATATGGGGCCATCCATCATGTGGGGCCCATCTTTGATATGGACCATCCACTATGTGAGCCCCACCTTTGATGGGATAGTCCATCATGTGGGGCCTCCTTTGATATGGACCATTGTTATGGATGACTCCGAACTAACCCCAAAACCCACAAGAAAGCCCATAGGCCCATGGGTCAAACTATCAATCTACAAGCTCAAGATAAACCGACCACAAGGCCAATGGCCCATAAATGCCCAAACAAAGTCTCCAGCCCAAACTACGCTTTCCTGGTCAGTCGTCATAGGTTACCGATCAAGAAGGAACGGCTAAGGACAAGGCGTTTACAACAATCCAATTATGGCCGAGTAGGTTCAGCCGAGAAGGATGACGAGCAAGATGCCAAGTGGGTTCAACCGAGTATATGCCGAATAGGTTCCATTGAGCATGTGCCGAATAGGTTCTACCGAGCATGTGCCCATGCTTCCTACCCGGTGTTCTTTGCTGAGCGCTCACAACGGAACTGAGTGCTCTCCGCCGACCAAGTGTATTCTACACCGCCTCCAGCTCCGTACGGAGATAAAGACCAACCGCCAACAAATTCTGACATGATAAGGATTATCCCTAAATATCCGCTGGATCTAGGTGTGATCAGAATTATCCCTTAGAATCTAGGTATTGTACCTGGATACGAGATCCACATATACACCGCCTAGCTCTCCGATGATTCTATAAATAGATGTATTCTTCTACAACCAAACGTACGCAACACATTGTAACATACTATAATACTTAGCTGTCCATAAACTTTCCTCCTATCAACCACCGACTTAAGCATTGAAGGGCTGTAAGCCGGTACTACTGGTGGTCGTCCTAACCTTTTGTGGTGATTTCAAATCTTCTGATTCAATCCATTTATCCTCGAGTGTAGATCTGATGGTGGAGATCGAGTTGGTCCTTGATCAACATCCGTTAACAATCTTTCGCGTTAACAGATTGACCGTGGGGCCCGACTCAAGAGCTTCCTTCACTGCGGCGGAGCCTTCCCAATAAGGCGCAGATAGGGAAGAAGATCTAACCCAAACACTGTTACAGCTCACCTCACCTCACCGCCACGGTCTCAGCAGGGATTCGGCCGGCAAAGGTCCCGAAGGAGCTGGGGCAAGATATCGGCCCTCAAATAGCAAGTTCGCTCCTACGCGGCTCTCATTGAAGAATTAATTCCGCAGCCTTCACTTCAACCTTCCCAGGGGCAGAGCCATGCCCAACCACCTTACGACGGTGACCGCATCGATGGGCCTGCCCATGCATAGACTCGACCCCTTCTGTGCGTGGCCCACCCGCTAATCTGTCCCATATGATGGGCCGGAGTCAATAGATGGTCAGCGTGGACAAAAGCATGCATCAAGGTGGAACTCCACAGCGTGGGAGGGCACACTGGACAGCAAATTGTCCAGTATTTCACCACCTGAGATTTGAATCTGATGCATTATGAACGGCCCACAAGGGCCCGTGGCCCACTCCCATGATCAATTGGACGGACGGCTTTGGGAGGCTCATCTACAACGTGGCGGGAATCCACAGTGGGCTCCATGGCTTACAGGAACGAAATCTGATTGTGTGTTGAGTTACTAACTCAGCACGCTCTTATCGTATTGAGTAAACTCTGTTGGGCCCACCGTGAATGTATGTGATTTATCCACGCCGTCCATCCGTTTTTCAAGATCATTTTAGGAGTTGAGCCTAAAATTGAAGCATATCCAAATCTCAAGTGGACCGTGCCACAGGAAACAGTGGGAATAATGATTTCCACCGTTGAAACCTTACTAGGCCCCACAGTGATGTTTATTTGTCATCCAACCTGTTCATAAGATCACATAGGCAGAGATGAAGGGAAAATACAAATATCAGCTTGATCCGAAACTTCTGTGGCCCCCAAGAATTTTTCAACAGTAGACATTCAGTTCGCACTTTTTAAATGGTGTAGTGCACTTGAGCTTTTGAGATGATTTATTTTTGGGCTCCATCCCTAAAATTATCTGTTAAGTATTCGTTTCGTAAGTATAGGAGCTCTATAATAATGGATTTCTCGGAAAACAGCCCTCTTTAAGGTTCAAAACAGCAATTTAGTCCAAAATTTACTGGTTTCCAGATCATTTCTGTTTTTAAGATTTTAAGAGTATGGCTATGGTGCAGAGCCTTTATTCAGTAATCTAAGGGTTGTTTATGTATTTCTGTAGAATTAGTGTCTTTTCTACTATTTTTAGTATTTTTTTCATTTTTAATTTCAGAAAAGTTTCAGATTTGAGTGCCTAGGACTTATATAAGTACCTCAGATGCGTTGTTAATAATATTTTCATTAATTATTTCTGTTAGGGGTAATTCTGAGCTGGTACCACAGGCTATGAAGAAAGGTCTACAGGCCCAGGCAACCCATTTGTAACTCCTCAACCCTTTCCCTGAGCCAATGGCTGAAGGGTCGAGCTGACTTGTACGAAGATGACTATCAAGCCTTCCACGGTAGACACCGTCTGCAGAAGGTAAAGCTAAATCAAGGGTTGTGACCTCCATTCTCGATTGAGGCTGAGATAAGCCCTGACCCTTCACAGGGACCTATAATGTGGGTTACGAACCCGGAGGGAAGCTCAGATACCGAGCCCTACATCTCAGGCCGACCACTGTCTAAGAGGCTTGCGATGAGTCCGAGACATTCCCACTTACTTTGTGCCAAATAAGTCTCCGGACCTATCTCAGCCGAGAATCCCTCCAACCATTACGGGGCATGTCTCCTGTATGTTCATAACTCTCCCAGCATCTTATCCAAGATCAACTCTGACACTTAATGCCTACTGGAACCCTAGAACTAGGGTTCCCTCCTACTAAACAAGGTACGCAACCTCTTCCCAAGAGAACCCTACACCATTTCCACTCTATCACCACCTGACTCAAGTATTGAAGAGCCCACAACCGGACACCGACACCTTTCCCCTACCTATTTTGTTTGTCTCCTGCAGGACAGGCGACCTTAAAGATGTCACCAGCTTGCTCTAGAGGTGGAAGATAAGGGCGGGAAGGACTATAAGGCCGGGATCAGCCGACCTTACCTGTTGTCCAAGTTTCAACTACAACAGTTTGGCATCGTCTGTGGAATTACGACTAGCTTCATGTTCACACCACCTAAGTTCTACATTTGAATCCAGTTCTTCTTTAGTTCATCGCCATGGTGAAGAAGAAAGGGAAGGCACG
This sequence comes from Liriodendron chinense, assembly GCA_003013855.2. Classification (NCBI taxonomy): domain Eukaryota; kingdom Viridiplantae; phylum Streptophyta; class Magnoliopsida; order Magnoliales; family Magnoliaceae; genus Liriodendron; species Liriodendron chinense. The sequence continues at coordinate 1,227,868 of ML058552.1, forward strand.
TGTTGTGGCAGAAACCTCCATCGGGATCTACCCGAGGACAAAATTCAACAGACACCAGCCTAGCATGATTCTTCGTAGGATTCTCCACGAGTCTCGCTGACCTCTAGCCATCGGAGGTTGCAAAACACAAAAGCCCAAATTGGTTCCATTGAGGAGAAACTCGGTAATTTGACAGAGCATATGGCCCGCCTCGCATTGATGATGGAATGACATGGGCCACAGTTGAACAACCCTCTGGAGGTGACGCCCGAACCACCCCACAACAACCCTCCTGAACGATTACACCAAGGGTGGTATCAGGAACGACCTCCAGCCATCGACGACCGCGCGAGCCGAGCAGCCCTGCCCGGATGTGCACAGCCAGAGGGCTCGACAAATCCGACCTACACCATCGCTCGACGAAAGGTGCCAAGGCACGGCCTTAGAACAGATAGGGGAGAGTGTGGTCCCCACGGAGGTGCAGATCGAGGAGATCCGGGGCCAGCTCAGCGATTTTCAATAGGCCTACCGATCCAAAGCCCTAGTATCCGTTGACGCTCTCCTGGAGCAAATCGAGCCTCCCTTCATGGATGAGATTATAGTAGAACAATTGTCCAAGGGTTCAAAATACCCCAAACAAAACTCAGGCGTGGGCAACCTTGCCGAGCACCTAGAGTCCTTCTGAGCATGGATGGAATTGCACGGTGCATCTAGGCCCATTATGTGTAGAGCCTTTCCCTTTACACTCTCTGAGACCTCCCTGATATGGTTTAGGAACCTGAAATTGAAATCCATCAGCTCAGCAAAGCCTTTGCCACCTAGTTCATTGGTGGCAAAGGCATCCGGAAACTGACGACTCACCTTCTCATGGTAAAGCAGAGAAGCGACAAATTGTTGAAGGACTACCTGGTCCGATTTAACGTTGAGGCCGTCTAAGTGGAAGGCCATACCACCAGGTAGCCCTCACAGCCCTTGTGGCTGGACTGAAGATTGAAAAGTTCCTCTGGCTGCTTGGCAAAAATCCCCTGACAAGCTTGTCAAACTTGCTGAATGGAGCTCAGAAGTATACCAACACCGAGGACCTTGTAAGAGCCGACAAAAACGAAAGTGGCTTGGAAAGAGACAAAAAGAGGAAGGAATTTAAGGAAGGGTCCAGTTCTGACCGCAAGCGAAGGAGAGGCAACAATAAGGGTAGTGCCCCCAGAGCACCCAAAGCCCCTGCCAACTGGTTCGACCGTTAAACTCCCTTGAACACCTCCATCGAGGAAGTGATCATGGAAGTCAAGGATAAAGGTACCTGAAGTATCCGACCAAGATGAGGTCAGATGCGGAAAAAATAAATAAGTCGAAGCACTGCCTTTTCCATCAGGATCACGGCCACAACACCACCGACTGCTTCGAATTAAAGCAGCAAATTGAGTTCCTCATTTAGAAGGGCTATCTGTAAGAATACGTCAACCAACGCCGAGACGATAGGTCACCTCCCCGGCCAGAGACGTAAGAAGAAGGCATTAACAATGCAGCTAGCTCGCCAACCAACTATTCATGTGGACTTCTTTTAAGCAGAAAGAGCAACGAATCTTCCTCTTCCTTCCAGCACTATCAAAATGCTTGAACAGCTTATGAGATCTTTCCTCTGGAATTCCAGCTCTACAAGACACTCAGGTGTTGTGGCATGGGAAATGGTATGTCGACCAAAAGCCGAAGGAGGCTTAGGCATTCGACAATTGCAAGATATTCACATGGCGTGCCTCCTCAAACTCTCATAGAAAGTGTCAGGCACCCCTAGTTGACGCTTCAGACTGTTAATGTGACATGTGTTTAATAGCAACAGGAAGGAGAACGAGCAATGGTTTCTTCATCACCAGGTTCGCCCTGAAGGAAGAGCTAGACAAGGTGCTTGCACATCCAAAGCCTTTCACCCTTGGGTGCAGTAGCCTTGCATGGAAGAAATGAGAACCTGATTTCGACTCATGGATGAAAAATGGAATCTGTGTCCCTAGGTGAAGCTCCCATTTCTCTATGAAATTATTGCATTGATAGGCAGGGCTTACCGATACAATAAAGTAGGCAAGCAGTTGAATCCTTCACAAATGTTGCTCTAGAACTCTTTAGCCGGCAAGGGAGATCAGAAATATCGTCGGAGGACTTGCCGGCAAAGGGGATTCCAACCGAGCATGCCAAGCCCATACGTGTTAGTACACCTTTTGTTGTCAATTGATGTGTTGGTTGGTCGCGTCGTGTCACGTGAGCCCCGGTCGAAGTATTGAAGATCAAGACTTGAAGATTACGCTTCGTCCATTGCTCAAGCTAATGCTGCAACAAGATCTCAGGTAAGTTGCATATAGATCGACCATAGGAAACCCCAAAACATCAAAAAAATGGCGTAAAAACTCACATATCCTATCCCCATTCCTCTCGACCCTTGCACAAGTTGATCAGACTTGTGAATCATGGCTGGTGCGAAGCATATTGGAGATATGTCCATACATTGGACCCTATGCACCTCATCACTTAAAGTGATCCGTTGCTGTGTTGAGAATCTTAGTCCTGCAAGATCGCTATGACAAAACCATCTAGACAGTGGCCAGGCATCTCTAACACTTCAGCAACCTTGCTGAGAGCCTTACTGTGGATTTGTTGCTGGGACAGCCAACCGGTCTTGTCCGGTCGTCCAGGCACTTCAAATATTCAGAATTTGTGCTGGAAGGCCTTCTAAATGGACTGCCGACCGGTCTTGACCGGTCGGCCAGCATATCTTTCTTTCCAGCAGCTTTGCTGCATGCTTCAAGTGGGTAGCCGACCGGTCAAGACCGGTCGGCCTTCACAAGTTTTATGAGGTTCCAGCAAGGGGGTCCGACCGGTCATGACCGGTCGGCCCATATTATTCATTAGCTCCAGCAAGGGGGTCCGACCGGTCATGACCGGTCGGCCCATATTATTCATTAGCTCCAGCAAGGGGGTCCGACCGGTCATGACCGATCAGCCCATGTTATGTAGTCTCTCCAGCAAGGGGGTCCCACCGGTCATGACCGGTTGGCCCATGTTATGTAGTCTCTCCAGCAAGGGAGTCAGACCGGTCATGACCGGTCGGCTAGTCCCATATGTGGCCTTTGTTTTTGAATGCTGACCGGTTCGTCCGGCCGGTCGAGTCCTATCTCTGACAGGTCGGACGTGACCGTTTTAGATCCGTTGGGGCCATCATTTGGAGCTCTATAAAGCCTTGTCTTGAGCTCTTTCTTGGAATGCATTCAACACCCATCTAGAGCTGAGAGAGAGAGAGCATTTATTCTCATCCTTCCTCCCTCTTAACTCCCTTGAGTTCATCATTCAAACTTGGCCATTAATGGCTTGTCATTGAGTATTCTAAGCTCAGTTTGAAGTATGAACTCAAGACCTTCATTCATGGCTGACCTACCTTCCGAATATCTTTATTAGGTCACTTAAAGCCATTGAATGCTTGAAGTTTGGTAGTTCCCTCATTACCATTGCATTGAATAGGCAAGAGGAACTAAACCAACTCTCTCCCAACTACCCGGCATCAACATATCCTCATCATTTGCATTGGTAGCTGATCTTGGGAGAACAAAGAGAAGCTGAAGCACGTGGAGCTGAAGCTACTCATCAAAGGCATCAAATCGGGGCTCAATCGTCTAGGTATGTCTAGTATTTGAGAGTCCATCTTTTAAATCTCTATTCCCTGGATTGGGAAACTCCGGCGGGAGGGTACGTGACCATCCTTGGATTAGGATTGGTGAGAGTTTGAGATCCAAACTCGTCAAGTCCCTGGATTGGTCCATCGGCGGATGGTATACGCGGTCCTAGATCAAAGGATGTCAAGGTTGATGGTTAGCCTAATTTAAAACCAAGACTATAGTGAAATCTGGTGGTCTCATAGGTTGAGATTGTGAACCGGGAGTGGAGTAGGGAAACCGAACCACTATAAATTGCTGTGCATTGTGAGATTGAATGATTGCTATGTGTTGAATGGTTTAGTCAATCATGAATGCTAACTGTTTGATGAAATGCCTATGATAGTCCTTGCTTGCAAACTGCTCATATAAATGTCTTGAATGCTATTGTGATTATCTTATTTGATAAGATTGACTTGGTTTGTTTTTAATTGCAATTAGAATTTAAAAAGTCCTATTCACCCCCCCCCCCCCCCCCCCCCCCCCCTCCCCCCTCTGGGACATTAGGCATATCTCCAAGTATCTCTATAGGCGGTAAAACCGCAATTTCAATTGGTATCAGAGCAGCCGAGAATTTTGTATTGATTGCCCAGATTTATGTGGATGACATTGTGTTTGGATCCGCATGTGAGAAAATGTCCATCTCCTTTGCTGAATTAATGACATCTGAATTTGAGATGAGTATGGTAGGAGAACTCAACATGTTTCTAGGGCTTCAAGTAAAACAACTTGCATCAGGTATATTCATTACTCAAGCCAAGTATGCTAAAGACCTTGTTAAGAGATTTGGCTTAGACTCTGGTCATTCCTACACTACACCTATGAGCACCACGGTTAAATTATCAAAAGACCTTGCAGGGAAAAGTGTAGATCAACATCTATATAGAAGCATGATTGGTAGTCTCCTTTATCTCACTGCTAGTAGACCAGATATTGCTTTTAGTGTAGGTGCTTGTGCCCGGTTTCAAGCTGATCCCAAAGAGTCTCATCTTACCGCTGTTAAGCGGATCATTCGGTTTGTTGGAAGCACCACCGAATACGGTCTTTGGTACCCCTTTGATTCCTCTACAGATATTGCAGGGTACTCAGATGCCGACTGGGCTGGTAACATGGATGATCGTAAATCTACCAGCGGTGGGTGCTTTTATGTTGGAAATTGCCTTGTGGCATGGCACAGTAAGAAACAAAACTCTATCTCTTTATCCACAGCCGAAGCAGAATACATTGCTGCTGGTAGTTGTTGTGCCCAGCTATTATGGATGAAACAAACCCTAACCGATTATGGGATCAAACAAGGCACAATGACGTTATTTTGCGACAATACGAGTGCCATAAATATATCGAAGAATCCTGTTCAGCACTCTCGCACTAAGCACATAGACATTAGGCACCATTTTATTCGAGAATTGGTAGAAGATCAAATAATATCTCTCGAACATGTGCCTACAGAGAATCAGCTAGCTGACATCCTAACGAAACCTTTGGACTCGGTTCGCTTTACGAACCTCCAGAAGTCCATCGGTGTTGGATGTATCTAGTGTATTTAACAAAGTATTGGTTTTGCAGGAAAAATCTGAGGATTTAGCCTCTCTTTCTGATCGTTATAGGTATATCTGAGGACCATGGCCTCTTTTCATTGCTTTTCACGTATATCCGGGATCATAGTCCCAAATTCTAGCCATTTATTGTCATATCTGGACCTTAGGGGTCCCTCATTTTGGGTTAAGGTGTACCTAGGTACACCATGACCATGGATGCTGTACCCTTGGTAAGGGTACTTGGTTTTAAATGCCAATGGTCTGTCCCATGGACCGTCTCTCTATGCAGCTCATCCTGTGCAGGATCCCTGTCAAAACAGTGCCAAACCTGGCTGCCGACCAGCTAGCCGACCGGTCAGGACCGGTCTGCCCCGAGTAAAAACCATCTGGGCTCATCTCGTATGCTAAAATAGAGCCTGCCGACCGGTCAGGACCGGTCGGCCTTCAGTCAAAACTGCTGGACTCATTCAGTAATGCCAGCCGACCGGTCATGACCGGTCGGCCTGTGGAGAATATCTTGCTAAGTAGTCAGGTTGCATCCCACGACCGATCAAGACCGGTGGTGCGTCCCAGTCCAGCTAGCCACGCGTGTGCCGACCGGGTAGGGGGGGGGGGGTATTTAAACCTTTTAGAGCTCACTTTAGGTCAGTCCTTGCCATTTCTTCACCTCCACTCGGTGCTCCAGCTCCCCCTCTTGCTCTCCAAGGTGAGTTTGAGCTGATTCATTGCAAGATTAGGGGTTCTAACCTCCTCTTCTTCACTCCTCTTCTCTTTCACTCATTTGGTAAGGGGTTTCTTCTCTTCACTCTCTATCTTTTTTGGTTCATCCCTTTCCTCCATCTCTTGGAGTGTTTAGAGACCTTCTTGGAGCTTCCATGTCATTCCAAGAGAGCGAGGATGAGCTCCCTTTGAGGAGGAGCGATCGTCCCAAGGCAACATCTAAGCATCCTCCTCCTCGCCCTTTAAAGTCCAAGAAAGCCGCTTCCAAAGGGAAAGGGGCTGCCTCCTCTTCGGTTCCTCCGGTTAAATCTAAATCTTTGGGGACAAAAGTCTCATCCCATTCCACCCATTGGGATGATTTTAAGGATAAGGAGGTCGTCTGTGAAAAATCCGTCAATTTGGGTGATTTGTCTGACTTCAATGTACGTTCTATGTTGGATGCCATCAATTGGGGCCCCGTACTCCACATGGGGGGCTCGGTCCAATTTGATGTTGTTAGGAAATTCTATGCATCTTGTGTTCATGTCACGTCTTCTCCCCCCTCCTTCAATGTCGATGTCGGTAATCGGGAGTGACTGTTTTCTTTGAAGTCCATATCAGATTTTGTTGGCGTTCCACTTGTTGAGGAGCCTACTTTTGATTTTTCCTCCTTGGGTCCCCAACCCAACCTAGTTATCGCTCAATTCTTATGTGTTGAGGGGACACCCAAATGGGTGGGTGGTGTACTTCGAGCATCCTCAATGACATGGGACTTCCGCCTTTTGCATAATCTCTTTTTCCGCAATGTCTACCCGCGGATGAGCAACAAAGCGGATGTCTCCGAAACTATGTTTCGGTTGCTGTATCGGGTTGGTAAAGGTCATTCGCTCTGTCTTCCCACTCGTATCATGAGTACCATCCACCAAGTCATCCTGCGCGATGACGGGAACTCCACTAGTCTGCCATTTGGGCATCTCATATGCAAAATGGCTGAGCGTATTGGCATTGTTGGTACCGATAAAATTCACAAACCGGTCATTATCAACCGTACCATCATTGCTAGGATGGAGCTTACCAGAGAAGCTATCCAGCGTCGTCTGCAGGAGCAGCAGCAGGAGCAGGCAGAGCCGTTCCAGCTTGAGGCACCTCCTATTTCTACTGGCCCCTCACACTCTTCAGCTCCGTCATCCGATCCATCCCCCGATCCTCGCGACGCTCCAGGACGATTCAGCACGCCGCCTCGAGCTTTTTCTCGTCGGCACTCTCCTTCCGTGGATCTCACTTCCTACATTGCCGAGCTTCACCAGCTTCGAGCGGATATATTTCAGCGGCTTGATAGGCTTGAAGACCAGATCCTGCAGGGTCAGGCCACCTACTGGTGCAGCAGGAGGCTCTAGTCACTCGTCAGGCGCAGATAGAGAGACGGATAGAGCGATGGGGGCATGCGGATCATGGGGACGTTCCACCCCCTGATCTGGGTGATGGCACGGATTATTAGGCTTATGTCTTGGTCACAGTTACTTTTTGAATGACCAATGACATTGTTTGGATTTCATGCTATATTATTCTATGGTTGTCTGTATATTTTGGATTGATACATCTCTACATTGGGCTACTTGCCCATTTTGGTATATATGTGGATGTTTTTTGTTTTATATATGAGCTGTTTGTTCTTTTATTTGAATATCCTTGGGAGGTTGGATGGTTTGGGCGTATTTGCCCATATTAGCTCATGCATTGTGTTTTCTTTTGCGTCTAGATATACATCTAGAGGGGTGGTTGGTTGATTGGGCTATAAGCCCTCTGTGCTTTCATGTTTACTTGTATATCTGGCATGTGTTGTTCTTTAAATCTCCTCAGGGCTTATATTTCCATATCTCTTTCCTGTGAAATGTGATTGACATATTTTCGGCGCTAGCCTTGCAGCTTTAATAGGCATATCTTTTTGCTGGCTAACCCTTGTCAATTACTAACAAAAAGGGGGAGAATCATCCCACCTAGAAGGTTCGATTATATCTTTTTGCAGGACTTTGTAGGTGCAAGCATTGAGGAGGAGATTTTGAAGAAAATCGAGTCTGTACATGTCCTTTTGTAAAGATTATGTTGTATATTTGTATAGACATGTATATGGGTGTAGTTTGCTTTCTGTTTAAGGGTCAATCATGATAAGGAGTCATGATTTGTCTAGGTTAGATGTTTTGTCACACAATTGACAAAGGGGGAGATTGTTAGTACACCTTTTGTTGTCAATGGACATGTTGGTTGGTCGCGTCGTGTCATGTGAGCCCCGGTCGAAGTATTGAAGATCAAGACTTGAAGATTACGCTTCGTCCATTGCTCAAGCTAATGCTGCAACAAGATCTCAGGTAAGATGCATATAGATCGACCATAGGAAACCCCAAAACATCAAAAGAATGGCGTAAAAACTCACATATCCTATCCCCATTCCTCTCGACCCTTGCACAAGTTGATCAGACTTGTGAATCATGGCTGGTGCGAAGCATATTGGAGATATGTCCATACATTGGACCCTATGCACCTCATCACTTAAAGTGATCCGTTGCTGTGTTGAGAATCTTGGTCCTGCAAGATCGCTATGACAAAACCATCTAGACAGTGGCCAGGCATCTCTAACACTTCAGAAACCTTGCTGAGAGCCTTGCTGTGGATTTGTTGCTGGGACAGCCGACCGGTCTTATCCGGTCGGCCAGGCACTTCAAATATTCAGAATCTGTGCTGGAAGGCCTTCTAAATGGACTGTCGACCGGTCTTGACCGGTCGGCCAGCATATCTTTCTTTCCAGCAGCTTTGCTGCATGCTTCAAGTGGGTAGCCGACCGGTCAAGACCGGTCGGCCTTCACAAGTTTTATGAGGTTCCAGCAAGGGGGTCCGACCGGTCATGACCGGTCAGCCCATATTATTCATTAGCTCCAGCAAGGGGGTCCGACCGGTCATGACCGGTCGGCCCATGTTATGTAGTCTCTCCAGCAAGGGGGTCCGACCGGTCATGACCGGTCGGCCCATGTTATGTAGTCTCTCCAGCAAGGGAGTCCGACCGATCATGACCGGTCGGCCAGTCCCATATGTGGCCTTTGTTTTTGAATGCTGACTGGTTCGTCCGGTCGGTCGAGTCCTATCTCTGACAGGTCGGACGTGACCGTTTTAGATCCGTTGGGGCCATCATTTGGAGCTCTATAAAGCCTTGTCTTGAGCTCTTTCTTAGAATGCATTCAACACCCATCTAGAGCTGAGAGAGAGAGCATTTATTCTCATCCTTCCTCCCTCTTAACTCCCTTGAGTTCATCATTCAAACTTGGCCATTAATGGCTTGTCATTGAGTATTCTAAGCTCAGTTTGAAGTATGAACTCAAGACCTTCATTCATGGCTGACCTACCTTCTGAATATCTTTATTAGGTCACTTAAAGCCATTGAATGCTTGAAGTTTGGTAGTTCCCTCATTACCATTGCATTGAATAGGCAAGAGGAACTAAACCAACTCTCTCCCAACTACCCGGCATCAACATATCCTCATCATTTGCATTGGTAGCTGATCTTGGGAGCACAAAGAGAAGCTGAAGCACGTGGAGCTGAAGCTACTCATCAAAGGCATCGAATCGGGGCTCAATCGTCTAGGTATGTCTAGTATTTGAGAGTCCATCTTTTAAATCTCTATTCCCTGGATTGGGAAACTCCGGCGGGAGGGTACGTGACCATCCTTGGATTAGGATTGGTGAGAGTTTGAGATCCAAACTCGTCAAGTCCCTGGATTGGGCCATCGACGGATGGTATACGCGGTCCTAGATCAAAGGATGTCAAGGTTGATGGTTAACCTGATTTAAAACCAAGACTATAGTGAAATCCGGTGGTCTCATAGGTTGAGATCGTGAACCGGGAGTGGAGTAGGGAAACCGAACCACTATAAATTGCTGTGCATTGTGAGATTGAATGATTGCTATGTGTTGAATGGCTTTAGTCAATCATGAATGCTAACTGTTTGATGAAATGCCTATGATAGTCCTTGCTTACAAACTGCTCATATAAATGTCTTGAATGCTATTGTGATTATCTTATTTGATAAGATTGACTTGGTTTGTTTTTAATTGCAATTAGAATTTAAAAAGTCCTATTCACCCCCCCCGTCTAGGACATTAGGCATATCTCCAAGTATCTCTATAGGCGGTAAAACCGCAATTTCAATACGTGGAGTGCCCGATTCGACAATGAAGCCCATCACGTCTACCTCGCCAACCGACCTAGGAAAGAACCCAGGATAGATTCATGCCCTATCACCTTCACCGAGGATGACACAAGGTGGCTCATTCACCCCCACGACGACACGATGGTGGCCACGATGACCATCGCAAATCATAAGCTATACAGGATGTTAGTCGATACCAGCAGCTTGGTCGACATCCTTTATGCTTCAGCCTTCGACCAGATGGGGATCGACAGATCTCGAGTCCAAGCAGTGCAGACTCTACTACTCGGATTTGTGGGGGAAAGCGTAATGCCGGAAGGAAGCATCATGCTACCAGTCACTGTGGGAGAGGCCCCCCATCAAGTCACCCGCATGATGGACTTGCTGGTGGTGGACTGTCCCTTAGTTTGCAATGTCATCTTGGGCCGACCATCCTTAGACGTCATGCGAGTCGTGGTATACATATACCACCTGTCCCTTAGTCTATAATGCAAGCATTGTGTCAGCAAATTCAATGGTGACGAGCAGGAGGCCCAACGATGCTATGTGACGGCTCTCAAAGGAAAAGTGCAGGAGTTGGACATCATGTAGGTCACCTCCTTGGAACCTAGGGAGGAAAGCTTAGAAAGGGGATCGTCGATCGAGGACCTAATCCCCATACAACTCTCTAAAGATGAACCGGCGAGGACTATCCAGATCGGATCACTACTTGACGCTCAACTCAAAATAAGATTGACAGACCTATGTTGAGCTCTGAATTATGCATATTCTAACCTTAATTCATCACACATTATGTATGGTTTATATGTTTAAAGACTAAACTAATATATGTTTTTGTGTTTGTAGGAATGAAGGAGAGACTTCACCAATATGATGTCAAAAGAGTCACTTTACATACATAGAAGATCAATAGAACAAGTGCCAAGAGGTGGAAGATAAAAGCAAAAAAGAAAGAGAAGAAGAAAGGAAAAAGTGCATAAAAATGCATTGTCGACCGGTCGGCTAACCGGTCGACCATGGCCATCGACAGGTCGCCAGACCAGTAGAAATTCACTTCAGAGGGCAGATTTCCTGCTGAACTCGCTGGACTAAAAAGTCCTATCTTCGACCGGTCGGCAGGAAGCTCCAACAGGTCGACAGATTGGTCAGTAATTCAGTGTTGAAGTGCAAACCTTGCTGGACAGTTTTTAGACCCGTTGCTACGATGCATCGACCGGTTAACAGACCGGTCACTACAATAAAAAATCAGAAACTTCTTTTTCAAGCTCTGACTTTTCCTGTGCAACTATGTAATCTTTTGCACAATTTTGGAACTTTCTGCAGCAGTGGAGCTTCTAATCTATAAAAGGGCTAAGAGGTGAAGCTTATAGTTGTTTACAATGCTTAATTCGAATTAGTTCAAGCACTTTTAGATTTAATGAAGAACACTTCTAGTTCAAGTTTGAAATAAAGTTAGTATTTTTAGTTAATCTTCTATTGTTCACTTCCCCAAGTGTAGGGTTGCGATGTAGTAATAATCTCGGTAAGACCGAGGTCAATCCACAGGGAATTGTGTAGGAACTCACAAAACACTTCCAATGGTTTCTAATTGAGAACTAACTAACAGGATTTTAGAATTGAATGTAGATAGATATTTTGAACTAAAACTGAATGTAATAAATAATAAAGAGCAATAGGGTTCAAGGATTCACTTGTAGCAATCCTTGATGCTTAATTCGCTGTAGTTTCTTAATTACACAACTAGAATCGAAATCAAATCCTATCTAGTCGGATGATAGGGCGATTATAACAAACAATCTGCCATATGTGTGATTCATATACATGATTCCCTCAATTCAAGTTAGGACTTGAGCACACTCAATTGTATAGGTCAATCCTAGTTCCAATAGATTAAGATCATAATCATAATCATCATTAAACTCTGTCACAAATCATAACTAGATCATGATTTGAACTTCATTCAAATCACTTACAAAATCACACATAACTCAAAAATTCAGAAAAGTAGAACTTTGGTTAAGAGTTCCCACATAAAAATCCAAGGTCTAGAGCGTATTGAATCCAATTCCTCAGAGTGTACAGGTCTAGAACCAATCAAAATAACTAAGAACTCAAGCAATTCTTCTAAACATCCATGAGCCATCATAAGACTAAGAAAGAATACTTAGAACTTTATTCAAACTTCAAACCATTGTTCTTTACTAATAACCTAACTTGAAACCAAAACAAACGAATTAAAACATCTTAGATTCACTACAAGCTTCACCTCTTAGCCCTAGCTAAGAGGTTTAGCCGTTCATGATCCAAGGAAACATGAAAACAACTAAAAACATGAAAATTAGAAGAACAAACTAGAAGGAGTTGTAGAACTCCGAATCCGACTTCTGCCTGCCTCCCACCGTGGTAATTCTTTTCTAGGATGCCTTAGGAATGAGCTAGAGGAGTTCTTTTATAGGTTTGAGGCCATAGATGCGAAGAATCTTCGAGAAAATCTTCAAAAACTGCGCTTTACGTAGCAAATTTTGGAGCTTGTAGAAGAAGCTTTGTTACTCAGAGGATCGATCTGAGCTCATGGACGACCGGTTGCAAAGGGCCAAAAACAGTCCAGATAGTTTTATGAAAATTCGAACCCAAATTTTTAATTCAACGACCGGTCAAACGACCGGTCTGAGTAGTGGATGACCGATCGGATGACCAGTCGTGATTGGTCCAGCAACATTTAGCAGTAGGGTCCTCCTGTTGAGTGTTCGGACCGATCGGACGACCGGTCCTGGGCTATGGCTGACCAATCGGACGACCGGTCCTCAGTGCAATTTTCTGCACTTCCTTCTTCTCTCCTTTGCTTTCTTTCTTACTTCTTTCCTTCACCTTTTGGCACTTGTTCTATTGGTCTTCAATGCATACAAAGTGACTCTTTTAACTATGAATTGGTGAAATCTCCCTCTCATTCCTACAATCACAAAAACATGTATTAGATTAGTCTTTAAACATGAAAACCATGCATATAATGTGATGTAATGGGTCGACAAATGTATAAATTGGAGGCTCAACATCTATCTCTTGTGATTTCTCTTACATGGGATGTTTTGATTACTAAGATTGCTTAATGGGGTGTTGATTGATAGGATTTTGGGTTGTAGAGATCTTATATCTATCATGATATGTTGGATGCTAAGAGATCTTACAAATTAAGTTTCCTAAGTGCTTATCTAGAACTAAACTAGAAGAAGTTCTTATCTTTGGGATTGATCTGGGATAAATGTTTATGTACTGATATTGGTTTAATAGAAGTTCAATTCATACTTCTAAATCAAGTCTAGTGACAAGACTTGAGAAAGAATCATGAATGTGATCTTAATTATATTGTGAAGGATTGGGCGTGTGATTGGATACACCCAATGCCTTAGTTGTTATGAGAAAACCATATCAGTAGATGATTCATCCATATTAAAGATATTTTGATGATTTGATTGCTTTATATTTCGATTGGATAGGGATAGAACTCCGGTTCTAATTGAGTTATTGGCTTGAATAGTTTGAATTGGCATTGTGAATGATTATAAGTGGATCCTTGGCGCTCTATTATTTTATTTTCCTTATTTAATTCTAAAATAGATAGTTTTATGTTCTTAAATTTCATCCATCAATACAAATCTGAATTTAGTCCATCCTAGTTACGTAGTTTAGAATTGTTACAACAATCCCTGAGGATCGACCTCAGTCTTACTGAGAATTATTACTACATTGTAGCCTTGCACTTGAGGCAAGCGAACAAGTTTTTAGCACTGTTATCAGGATTAGGTTAACAGTTTTAAATTTTGTAATTAGGGTATAGTTAGGTTAGATAGGTTAGGTTAGGGTTGTTTTAGTAGGTTTTTCTCATAATTTTCTACTACTAACAGATTTTTTTTATTTTGTAAAATTTTCTTCACTAACTTAGTTCTTCAAATCTGGTAACATCGTTCTAATTTAGACTCCTTTAATTTTTATTTTTGTCTTCAGATTTTAGGTTTAGTTTAGTTTTTGTATGGTTTATGCATCATTGGGAGTGTGATCATACATCGCGACTTCTAAGTGAGGGAGGTTTAATTTGAGAATTAATCAATCACAGACGAGTTAGAAAACGTCAAGGAAATCCTGAATCGTCTAAAATTATGACTGAAAATGAACAACACAATATTAAAAATATTGAACATGATGCACCACCAAATAGGATGGAACATAATGAGAATGAGCAACATTATGTTCCTCCGGTAAGAACATTGTGAGATTATCTACAACCGGAGAGGACAACCACGTCTTCTTACATTGTATTTCCACTTAATGTTGGAAATGTAGATCTTAAACCAGGAATTATCAAGTTACTTTTAAAATTCCATGGACTTAACTCTGAAATTCCATATGGGCATCTGAGTGAATTTGAGGAGATTGCCAATACCTTTCAATTTAATGATGTCTCCAAAGGTATAATCAAACTGAAATTGTTCAATTTCTCTCTAAAGGACAAAGCCAAATCATGGCTTCAATCTCTTAAACCTAAAAGCATCGGGACATGGGCTAAGATGACCCGGGAGTTCCTTAAAAAGTACTTTTTGGTTTATAAAACCAATGCACTAAGGCGGACTATCATGAACTTTTTTAAAAAAGGAGATGAAACATTTTTTCAATATTGGCAGAGGTTCAAAGATCTTTTATTAGAGTGCCCACATCATGGTTATGAACAGTGGCGCTTGATTGACTTCTTCCTTGATGGGTTGAGTTCAAACATGTGCCAATTTGTTCATCTGCAATGGTGAATTTTTTAACAAAGTGTCCGATGATGCTTGGGATTACTTTGATATGCTAGCCAAAAATGCCCAATCTTGGGACATCTCCACTCCGACAAGTAATCCCAAGTCAGCCCTAAGAGAAAAAGGTGTACATGCATTAAATGGGGAGGATGATTTAAATTCAAAGGTGGCAGGTCTCACAAAGAAGATTGAGGCCATAGAATTAAGGAGTGTTAACATGATAACCACTAGTGAGGTCGTAGAAAGTTTATGTGGTATTTGTGAGAGTGATGTTCACTTAACAAAGGATGCCCGACAATCCCTATGTTTCAAGATATTTTGCAAACTCAATCGAATGCTAGAAACGCTTACCAGCGCCCCTTTAGTGGACCAAATTCTAACTTGAATAATCCTGATTGGTGGTGTAAACCGAATCTTAATGGGAAGAATCGGCCTATGGTAAATCAAACAATGCTTCCCAAGGGCCTCCCCAAAAGAGGACTCTTGAGGATACATTAAATGCATTCATGATTAAACAAACTCAGATAAGTCAGTTCAAAATGTAGGCCATGAATGAACTTAAAGTCTCGTTTGAAAGAATTGAGACACACCTAGGAGTTAGGGAACAATGGACTGTTTTGACCCAATCTCATCCTAACCCCAAGTAATAATTGGAAACAAATATCAATTCTTCAACCCATCCTCATGTGGAATATGTTCAAGCCATCGCCACTTTTAGAAGTGATAAAACAATTAAAAACTCTAAACTAGTGAAGGCCACAAAGCCTAATAATCCGGTTGATTCTAAGAGTGATGGTGAATTGAGCAATGCTCCACAAGATGAAGAGCCAGAACATGTGTGTAAACCCGTGGCCCCATTCTCCCAACATCTTGTCTCAACCAAAAAGGTAAGTGAAAATCAGGACATTTTAGAAGTATTCCAACAAGTTAAAATCAACATTCCCTTGTTGGATGTAATTAAGCAAATTTCTTCATACGCCAAATTTCTAAAGGACGTATGTGCTGTAAAGTGTAAGCAAAATGTGTACAAGAGGGCATTTTTTACAGAACAAGTGAGTGTTATCATACAATAAAACACTCCTCCCAAATTCAAAGATCCCGGAAGCCCTACAATATCTTGCATGGTAGGTAACTTCCGGATTAATAGAGCACTTCTCGATCTAGGGGCTAGTGTTAACTTGATACCCTACTTGGTTTATTGTTTGTTTCCCCAAGTGTAGGGTTACGATGTAGTAATAATCTCGGTAAGACCGAGGTCGATTACAAGGACTTGTGTAGGAACCAACAAAACACTTCTAATGGTTTCTGATTGAGAACTAACTAAACAGGATTTTGGAATTGAAAGTAGATAAATATTTTGAACTAAAAGTGAATGTAAATAATGTAAAAAAGCACTAGGGGTTCAAGGATCCACTTGTAGCAATTCTTGATACTTAATTCGCTGTGGTTTCTCACTTACTCAACTAGAATCGAAATCAAATCCTCTCTAGCCGGATGATAGAGCAGTTAAAACGAACAATCTGTCATATGTGTGATTCATGTACATGATTCCCTCAATTCAAGTAAGGACTTGAGCACACTCAATTGCATAGGTTAATCCTAGTTCCAATAGATTAAGATCACAATCATAATCATCATTAAACTCTGTCACAAAGCATAACTAGATCATGATTTGAACTTCATTCAAATCACAGACACAATCACACATAAGCAGAAATTTCAGAAAAGTAGAACTCTTGGCATGAAGTTCCCACATGAGAATCCAAGGTCTAGAGCGTATTAAATCTGATTCCTCGGAGTGTACAGGTCTAGAACCATTCAAAATAATTAAGAACTCAAGCAATTCTTCTAAACATCCATGAGCTATCATAAGACTAAGAAAAAATACTTCGAACTTTATTTAAACTTCAAACCATTGTTCTTCACTAATAATCCAACTTGAAACCAAAACAAATGAATTAAAACATCTTAGATTCACTACAAGCTTCACCTCTTAGCCCTAGCTAAGAGGTTTAGCTGTTCATGATCCAAGGAAACATGAAAACAACTAAAAACATAAAAACTAGAAGAATAAACTAGAGGGAGTTGTAGAACTCCGATTCCACCTTTCTCCGCCTCCCACCTTCATAGATCTCTTCTAGGATGCCTAAGAAATGAGTTAGAGGAATCCTTTTATAGCTTTAGGGCCCTAGATGCGAAGAAACTTCGAGAAAATCCGGAAAAACTGTGCTTTGCGCAGCAAATTTCGAAGCTTGTAGAAAAAGCTCTGTTACGCAGACGACCGGTCTGAGCTTGTGGACGACTGGTCGCAAAAGGCCAAAAACAGTCTAGAGAGTTTTCTGAAAATTCAAGCCCAAATTTTAATTCAACTACCGGTCTTGATTGGTCCAGCAATGTTTGGCAGCAGGGTCCTCCTGTTGAGTGTTCGGACCGGTCAGACGACTGGTCCTCGGCTATGGACGACCGGTTTGACGATCGGTCTTCAGTGCAATTTTCTGCACTTCCTTCTTCTCTTCTTTGCTTTCTTTCTTCCACCCTTTGAAGCTTGGTCTCTTGATCTTCAATGCTTGCAAACAACGTCTCTAAGCCTTCAATTGATGAATTCTCTCTCACATTCTTACAACCATAAAACCATGCATTAGTTGGGTCTTTAATCATGTATTTTAAGCATAGTTAGTGATAAAATGGGGTTAGAATATACACATTTAAGAGCTTAACATCTATAAGCAACTTGGACTTGGTGAATTAAAATCCACCAAGATAACTTTACAACTTGCAGATCGCTCCGTTATAATATCGAGAGGTGTAATTGATGATGTGTTAGTCCAAATCGATAAGTTCTACTACCCGGTATACTTTTATTTTGGATACACAAACAGTTACAAATGTATGCACTCAAGTTCCCGTCATTCTAGGCCGACCATTCTTAGCAACCGCCAATGCTATAATCAAATGTAGGAATGGAGTGATGAAAATATCCTTTGAAAATATGACAATGAAGTTGAATGTGTTTCCTTTAAAGAAACGACAAGAGGATGAGGATGAGGATAAAGATGAGATCCACATGATTAATTTCATAGATACAATTATGGACGATGATGAGTCACCCTCGGCTAAATTTTTTAAAACCTTAGAAGTTTGCTTGGCTCATACCAAGGAAGAAGTAATTTTAGATATTGATGAGGCCTTGGAAGAGCCAAAATCTAAAATTTTGATTGATAAGACACCAATCACTGATTTAAACAAAATTGTTGTGCAGGAATTTGAAGGATTGGTGCTTGATTTGCTTATGGAGAGGTGTTGAGCTCTTAAATGTGCATATTCTAACCCCATTTCATCGCTGACTATGCTTGAAATATATGATTAAAGAGCCAACTAATGCATGGTTTTGTGGTTATAGGAATGAGAGAGAGCATTCATCAATTGAAGGCTTAAAGGCACTATTTACAAGCATTGAAGATCACAAGACCAAGCGTCGAAGGATAGAAGAAAGAAGCAAAAGAGAGAAGAAAGAAAGCAGAAGAAGACACTGAAGACCGATCGTCCGACCGGTCATCCATAGCCCAAGATCGGTCGTGCGACCGGTCTGAACACTCAATAGAAGGGGCCCTGCGGCCAAAATTCACTAGACCTATGTTCACTCCCCAAGTGTAGGGTTGCGAAGTAGTAATAATTCGGAAAGACCGAGTATCGTTCTCACAGAGATTTATGAATGGGTATCTTCAGATTTTGTCCAAAACAACTAATAATTAAGATCCTATTAAGAGCTAAAACTGAAAAATAGCGATTTGAGTTTAAACAGTGAATGGTTAAGGTAATTTCAATCTAAAAAGGCACTAGAGCGCCAAGGATCCACTTTTGATAAGTTTCAATGCATCAACACAACTAGGTCTCTCATGACTCAATCGGAATCAAATTCCTTTCTCTATCCGATTAGAATATAGAGCGGTTCAATCATAATTATCTAAAACAAGTGCTTATTAACTGATTTGATTCCCACAACCATGCTCAGGCCTTGGGCACACTCAATTGTATAGGCCAAGCCTCTTTCCAATCTAGTTGAGATTCACAACCATAGCTTTCACTAAGTCCTGTCACTAGACCTGATTACAACTCATGATTTGAACTCTAATTAAATCAAAATCAATTAATAAACAATTATTCCAGATCATACAAAAGATAAGAATTTTAGTTGCATGAGTTCCCACATGAAAATCAGGCCATTGCATACAAGGCAATCAAAGCGTCTACCATGCCCGGAGTCAATGGTAGATCAATGCATTACACAAGCATAAACAATGCTCAAAAGCTAAGATACTAAGCTTAGAATTGCTAAGAATCACATGAGCCCGGAGTCATCAAGAGATCAAAGTAAAAACCAACATAGTACTTGATTCAAACTCATATTGAACTAAAATTCATCAATTAAAACATAAAAGGAAACCTAGGTTGCATTAATCCATCAAAAACGAATCAAAAGCTTCCCCTCTTAGCCCTGGCTAAGAGGTTTTAGTTCATCTCCAACATCCTTGAACTAGAAGCCTCTAAAAACATGAAAAACTACTAAAACAGGAAGAAAACTAGAAATCCGAAGTCGAATCCGTCTCCTGAGCAATCCCCACGTCCTAGCCTCCTCTAGTATGAAGAGAAGACATCCTTTTATAGCTTGGAGGAGTCCAATACGCAAGAGATCTCCAAATTTCGCTTAAACTTACGTACTTGCGCAGAAATTTCCGAAAATCCAAAATAGAAACAACCTTTTTCGCATGGTCGACCGGTCATGACAGGTCGGAGTGGCCTAGCCCTTGTCCAGCAGCAATGGCCGACCGGTCAAGACCGGTCGGACCGTCTCCCTGTTGATTCCAGCAACTATGCCCGACCGGTCTTGACCGGTCGGGCTGAGCAGTCCATTTGTTTTGGCATGTAAACGGGTGGCCGACCGGTCTTGACCGGTCGGGCTGAGCAGTCCATTTGTTTTGGCATGTAAACGGGTGGCCGACCGGTCTTGACCGGTCGGGCTTGCTTGGCCGACCGGTCAGCCGACCGGTCTGGCTCTCTTTCTTCTTTATTTCTTTCTTTCTTTCTTCTTTTCTCTTCTCTCCTTGCCTTGGCTTTCTTTGGTCCTTCTTCAACCTTCATCCTATGGTCTTCAATGCTTGTAAGGAGCCTCAATTAGCTTTGAATCAGTGAAATCTCCATCTTGTTCCTATAATTACAAATCATGCATTAGAATGATCCTTTAAATGTGTAAACCGTGCATAATGAGTGATGAATTGGGGTTAGAATATGCACAATTAAGAGCTCAACAACCTATCAGGACCGGTAGTGCGACCTGTCGTCCACTACTTAGCCCGGTCGTCCGACCGGTCGTTGAATTAAAATATGGGTCTGAATTTGTGAAAAACTCTCTGGACTGTTTTTGCGTTTTTTAGACCGATCGTGCGACCGGTCGTCTGTGTAACAGAGTGTATCCCACAAGCTCTGATTTTTTCTGCGCAGTCCGAGATTTCTTGCGCAATCTGAAACTCTCCACACTATTTTATAAAAGGGGACCTCGGGCTTCTTCCTAAGGCATCCTAAAAGAGATTAAGCACGATGGGAGACGGCAGAAGTCGGATTCGGAGTTCTACAACTCCTCTTAGTTTGTTTTTTTAGTTTTATGTTTTGTTTAGTTGTTTTCATGTTTCCTTGGATCATGAACGGTTAAACCTCTTAGCTAGGGCTAAGAGGTGAAGCTTGTAGTGAATCTAAGATGTTTCAATTTGTTGATTTGGTTTCAAGTTGAATTATTAGTGAAGGACAATGGTTTGAAGTTTAAATAAAGTTCTAAGTAGTTTTTCTTAATCTTATGATGGCTCATGGATGTTTAGAAGAATTGATTGAGTTCTTAATTGTTTTGAGCTAGTCTAGACCTGTATGATTCGAGGAATTGGATTCAATACACTCTAAATCTATGATCTTCATGTGGGAGCTTCACACTAAAAGTCTATTTTTCTGAAATTTCTGGAATATGTGAGATTGTGTATGTGATTTAGATCAAGCTCAAATCATGATCTAATTATGCTTAGTGACAGAGTTTAATGATGATTATGAGTGTGATCTTAAGCTATTGGAATTAGGATTGACCTATGCAATTGAGTGTGCTCAAGTCCTAGCTTGAATTGAGAGAATCATGTACATGATTCACATATATGACATATTGATTGTTTTAACTGCTCTATCTCCGACTAGATAGAACTTAATTTTGATTCTAGCTAAGAAAGTGAGAAACCACAGCGAATTGAGCATCAAGGATTGCTACAAGTGGATCCTTGAACCCCTAATGCCTTTTTATTAATTGATTACCTTCAGTTTAGTTTAAAAGCATCTATCTACATCATTCTACTAAAATCTGTTAAGTTAGCACTTTAGTAGAAACCATTAGCTGTATTTTGTGATTTCCTACACAAGTCCCTGTGGAATGACCTCGGTCTTACAGAGATTATTACTACATCGCAACCCTACACTTGAGGAAGCGAACAAGTTTTTGGCGTCGTTGCCGAGGACTTTGACGGTTTTAACAGAATTTCTGAAGATAGTTTCTATTGAAATTTTTAGGAATAGTACTAACTTAGTTTGTTTTATTTTGATTTTTTCTTTTGCAGGGATTTTTAGGAAGTTGAAGAAGAAGTTAGGCATCTTAAGTTCTTAAATCAGGTTTTGTCTTTCCAATCTTCCTCTCCTTCTTCCCCTATTCATTCCTATCGCATTCATCTCTTGTAAAGTGGGTGGAGACTCCTTTTTGGATCTCTGATAGGTTGGCCTTGTGTCACCTTGATTCCTATTGGTCGGCATTGCCATCTTGGATCACCTTGTGCTCAGAGATTTCTCTTCTCACTTCTATTCCTCTTTCTTCTCTTTTGCACTTTTCTCAAAAGATTCAAAGAGTGGGTGGGGAGTTCTCTGAAGCCCTATTGACTAGGAGAAATCGGTCTCTATCCTTGCTTCTGGCTCAGCCATTGTGTTCGCTTCCCCAAGTGTAGGGTTGCGATGTAGTAATAAACTCGGTAAGACCGAGGTCGATCCACAGGGACTTATGTAGGATTTCACAAACTCATCCACAAGTGTCTATTGAAATCTACTAACCAGATTTTTTTTTGTATGAAAGTGATATGAGTAACAAAAGTTGAATTAAATCGAAAGTAATTAATTATAAGAAGGCACTAGGGTTCAAGGATCCACTTGTAGCAATCCTTGATGTTCAATCCGCTGTGGTTTCTCATTCTCTCAACTAGAATCGACATTAAGGTCTATCTAGTCGAATGATAGAGCTATTAAACCAAACAGTCTGTAATATGTAAGTTCTATGCATAAGATTCACTCAATGTAGGCTGATCTGAGCATGCTCAATTGCATAGGTCATTCCCCTTTCCAAAAGGTCTAGTTCACAATCATAACCATCCTCAAGTCCTGTCACAAGACAAGGCTAGATCAGGATTTGAACTGGATTCAAATCACATGCACAGTCCATACATATTCCAGAAAAACAGAAAAATAGAACTTTGGTAGGAAGTTCCTTTATGAAGATCATAATACTAGAGCACACTCCAATTCCTCGGATCATACAGGTCTAGACCGTCACAAACCAATTAAGCAATTGAGTAATTCTCCCAAACATCCATGAGTCATCATAAGACTAAGAAAACCTACTCAAAAACTTGTATAACTTCAAACCATAGTTCATAATCATGAATTCCACACTTAAAACCACTTAACTACGAATTAAAACATCTTGGATCCACTACAAGCTTCACCTCTTAGCCCTAGCTAAGAGGTTTAGCTGCTCATGATCCAAGGAAACATGAAACAACTACAAAAAGCATGAAAACAGCAAAGCAAACCAAAAGGAGTTGTGAAACTCCAATATCCACTTCCACAGCCTCCAACCTCGCTTGAACCCTTCTAGGATGCCCTAGGAACGATCCCTAGGTGTCCTTTTATAGTCTGGAGGCTCCACAACTTCGGAAGAATCGAGAAATTGCGTAAGACTTACGCAGCGCAGAGAAAATCGGGCTGTATGTAGAAACTTCTAAGTTCTTACACATGGCCGACCGGTCACGACCGGTCGGCCTCAATGAATGGTTACTCCAGCAAGCATAGCCGACCGGTCATGACCGGTCGGCCTTGTTCAATGTTAATCCAGCAAGCATGTCCGACCGGTCATGACCGGTCGGACGCCTTCCTTCACATTCCAGCAGCAATGACCGACCGGTCATCGGTCCTCTTCATTGAAGTTCCAGCGACCATGTCCGACCGGTCATGACCGGTCGGACGTCTTCATTAGCTTCCCAACGTGCATGGCTGACCGGTCACTGACCGGTCTGGCTTCCTTGGCCGACCGGTCACGACCGGTCAGCCTCTTTTTCTTCTTGTTTTCTTTCTTTCTTTCTTCTGCTTTCTTCCTTCTTTACTTCCTTCTTTGCTTCGGCCCTCCTTTGGGTCTTCATCCAAGGTCCTAACATGCTCTTTTCATCTTCAAATGGGCTGAGTTCACTCTCAATCCTGTAGTCACAAAACATGCATTAGATTCATCTATAAACCATGCAAACCTCGCACAATGAGTGATGAATTGGGATTAGAATATGCACAATTAGGAGCTCAACACACCCCCCAACCAGCATTTTGCTAGTCCCGAGCAAAACATGCGTGAAACTAATCCCATTCTTCAAAACTCAACTCTCTTTCAGAAACCATCCTTCTATACATTCTAAGGTTCATAAGTGTAAGATTCAGAAAGATTAGGCGTCAAAGGTTGAAACCGTAAATCCTCAAAACATAATAAGCATTCATATGAAATTCCCGCTGATTGGTTGATAAATAGAAGGACTTGAACAAATTCAACCTAGTGTGTGTAGTGAAAATTCATCCCACGAGTTTCTAGGATTATCTTCTTCATAGATCCAGTAAACTATAGAACTCAAGGTACATAGAGCCACATCAAGCCAATGACAGGAATTTGCCTTACCGTCCTTCCGACGACTTTCACACTACGTCCCGTTTCCTGGCTTTGGTTATGGGTAGACCATCCCCCGGTTGGTAGTAGGTAGCCCTAATCGAAATTTTCCACCATTTTTCCATCATTCCCAATTTCATCCTTCCTTTTCCTTTTTCTTTTTTTTAAATTAGATAGGATTTTTAAAAATCCATATCTTTCATTATTTTCCCATGGACAAGGATGGACAAAGTACCCCGGCCTGATTTCTCAACACCTTAATTCAAAGTCTAGCTAACCCATAAATCACATAATCCCTTCAACTCATGAAAATCGTGTAATGTGAACTAGGTGTAAAAGTGTTCAGATTTTCTATCAATCACAAAAATAGGGGAGTTCACATATAAAACCATTATGCTATGAGGGATTCCAGACATACAGCCCCATACACTTCATATCTCCTCCTCTTATGCTCATATCAACTTGAATGCATAGAACCGGTGTTTTCCAAAAGAGTTTCGAATTTTTGAAAAATTGAAAAAATTTCCACATGATTGCTTGAAATGTTGCAAAACGCTGGATTCATCCAAGTGATCCTACACCCCCCAACCAAATCTTGCATTGTCCTCAATGTAAAAGATGTGCAATGAGCAAAACATGAGAGCAATTTGAAACTAAAAGGGAGTGAGGAATGATAGTACCTGAGAGAGTGAAAAGTGGAAATCTTCCTCCTTCTAACAAACCTATGAAAAAGAAAACAAAAGCAGCAAAATCCTAATCCTAACTACTCTATACCTCCATCAGACTAGGAGATCAATCATCCTGATACACAGGATCATTCAGAGGTATGGACATACCTTCTGAAGGGAATTTCTCAAAGAACGGCTTTAATCGCTGCCCATTTGCTTTAAAAATGTTGCCGTTCCTCGGATTCAATAGCTCGACAGTCCCATATGGATAGACAGTTTGCACAATGGAGGGACCGGTCCATCGAGATCTCAATTTTCCCGGAAATAGATGTAAGCGAGAATTATACATGAGGACTTTTTGATTGATCGTGAATGTCTTGCGAAGAATATTCTTATCATGGAATATCTTCGTTTTGTCCTTGTAAATTCTCGCATTCTCATAAGCTTTATTCGGGATTTCTGCAAGTTCATTCAATTGTAGTTTGCGTAACGAGCTTGCCTTGTCAGAATTGAAATTCATCTTCTTAATAGCCCAATATGCCCTATGTTCCAACTCCACGGGCAAGTGACAAGCCTTCCCATAGACAAGTCTATAGGGAGACATTCCAATGGGGGTTTTGAAAGCTGTACGGTAAGCCCAAAGTGCATCGGTAAGCCGAAGCGACCAATCCTTGCGATCGAGGTTCACCGTTTTCTCTAAAATGTATTTAATCTCCCTATTGGATATCTCAGCTTGTCCACTAGTTTGTGGGTGATAGGGAGTACTCACTTTGTGTGTTACGCCATATTTCTTCATTAAGGTTTCAAAAGGGCGATTGCAAAATTGTACCCTCCATCACTTATGATGACTCGAGGCGTTCCAAACCGGGAAAGAATATTTTCTTTTAAAAATCAAATGACCGTTTTATGGTCATTATTCCTGGCAAGGGATGGCCTCGACCCATTTGGAAACATAGTCGACGACAAGCAAGATGTATAGGTTTCCAAAAGAAGATGGGAATGGGCCCATGAAATCGATGCCCCAACAATAAAAAATTTCGATTATTAAGATGGGATTGAGTGGCATCATATTTCTACAGGAGATTCCCCCTAATTTCTGACAAGGTTCACATGCTTTGCAAAACTCATGTGTGTCTTTGAACATGGTGGGCCAATAAAACCCACATTGCAGAATTTTCGCTGTGGTCTTTTTAGCCGAAAAGTGGCCACCAAATGCTTGAGAATGACAGAAGGAGATGATACTTTGTTGCTCATCATCTGGGACACATCTCCTTATGATTTGATCGGGACAATACTTGAATAAGTATGGGTCGTCCCATAGGAATTTCCGCACCTCCGAGAAGAATCTATCCTTATCTTGTTTTTTCCAATATGTAGGAATTGTACCTGTAGTCAGATAGTTAGAAATGTCCGCATACCATGGCAATTGGGAAACAGCAAAAATTTGTTCATCAGGGAACATCTCATTGATTGCAGTCGTTTCAGGGGAATCAGTGAGGACAAGTCTAGAGAGATGGTCAACTACCACATTTTCTACTCCTTTCTTATCACGTATTTCTATGTCGAATTCTTGGAGTAGGATGATCCATCTTAACAACCGTGGTTTAGCATCCTTCTTAGAGAGAAGATACTTAAGCGCAGCATGGTCAGTGAATATAATGATCTTGGATCCAATAAAGTAGGACCTAAACTTGTCCAAGGCAAAAACTACGGCTAAGAGTTCCTTTTCAGTAGTGGTGTAGTTTGCTTGGGCTGAGTTTAGGGTTCTACTTGCATAGTAGATGACACATGGCTTTTTATCTTTTCTTTGGCCTAACAAGGCCCCAATAGCATAGTCGCTAGCATCGCACATGATCTCAAAAGAAAGGCTCCAATCAGGTGGTTGCATTATTGGAGCGCATGTCAACATACCTTTAAGGATGGTAAAAGCCTTTTGACATTCTTCATTCCACTCGAATGAATTTTCCTTTTGAAGTAGGTTACATAAAGGGCGAGAGAGTGAACTGAAGTCCTTTATGAACCTTCTGTAAAATCCTGCGTGTCCTAAAAAGGACCGTACATCTCGTATGCTTTTGGGTGGTGGAAGGTTAGAGATAAGATCAATTTTCGCTTTGTCTACCTCAATTCCATTTTGTGAAACGATGTGACCAAGTACAATTCCCTTTTGAACCATGAAGTGACACTTCTCCCAATTCAGCACAAGGTTCTTCTCTTCACATCTTTTCAGCACAAATTTCAAGTGCTCAAGGCACTCATCAAACCTACAACTAAATACGGAAAAATCATCCATGAAGACTTCGAGAATGGTCCCCACCATGTCAGAAAAGATGCTCATCATACAACGTTGAAAGGTGGCAGGGGCATTACATAGTCCAAACGGCATCCGTCGATAGGCGAAAGTGCCAAATGGACATGTGAATGTAGTCTTTTCTTGGTCTTCACGGGCAATTTATATTTGGTTGTACCCTGAATAGCCATCAAGGAAGCAAAAGTGGGAATGACCCGCCAACCGTTCTAAAATCTGATCAACAAACGGTAGGGGGAAGTGGTCTTTCCTCGTGACAGTGTTTAGCTTCCTGTAGTCAATGCACATTCTCCAACCGGTAGTGACTCTAGTTGGCACGAGTTCATTATTGGCATTGGCTACGATGGTTATTCCGGATTTCTTAGGCACCACTTGAGTTGGGCTCACCCATTGGCTATCGGATATTGGGTAAATGATACCTACATCCAATAGTTTCACCACTTCGGCCTTAACCACATCCTTCATGTTTGGATTTAGTCGTCTTTGTGGTTACCGGGATGTCTTTGCATTTTCCTCAAGGTGTATGCGGTGAGTACAAATCAGTGGGTCTATGCCTTTGAGATCCGCAATTGTCCATCCGATGGCACTCTTGTGCTCTAATAGAGTAGCTATTAGCCTACTCTCTTGTTCCTCATCCAAGTGAGAAGAAATCACCACTGGATATGTCTCATCTTGACCTAAATAAACATATTTTAGCTCACTTGGCAATGGTTTTAGGTCGAGTGTTGGTGCCTTGATGTTGGATGGGAGGGCCTTGTTCTCATTTACAGGCAAAGGCTCAATTGGGGCCCTCCATCTTTTATTCTCAAGCACCGGCATCACATCTAGAATGGCATCCATCTCTTGTGTTGTGTCATTATTCATCTCATGAGGATGGGCCACACATGCCTCCAAAGGGTCGAAAAATAGTGACAAGAGGATTGTATCCTCCACGAATGATTCGATCATGTTTAATTCGTGGACATCATCATCAACCTCCCAGTGGTTGTTTGCATAAATCAAATATGTTAAGCTCAAGGGTCATATTTCCAAAGGACATTTGTACAAGTCCGTTTCTACAATTGATAATGGCATTTGAGGTAGCTAGAAACGGCCGTCCAAGTATGACGGGAATTTGCGCACCGGTGCCTATCACGGGATGTGTATCCAGGACAATAAAGTCTACTAGGTAGTAGAATTTATCAACTTGGACTAGAACATCCTCTATCATTCCTCTCGGTATACGGATGGATCTATCAGCAAGTTGGAGTGTGGGTTTTAATTCACCTAACCCAAGTTGTTCGTAGACCGAGTATGGAATGAGATTCACACTTGCCCCCAAGTCGAGTAGAGCTTGTTTAATCCGGTAGTCTCCTATGATGATTGAGATGGTTGGACTACCCGGATCCTTGTATTTTTGGGGCACCTCTTGTTTGATAATGGCGCTCAAATTCTCAGTCAAAAGTACTTTGTTATGAACATTGTGTTTCCTTTTGACTGTACACAATTCCTTTAGAAATTTGGCATAAGATGGTATTTGTTTTATTGCATCCAACAGCGGGATGTTGATCTTCACCTGTTTGAAAACTTCCAGAATCTCCAGATTTTTATCTAAAGGTTTAGGTGAAATCAACCTTTGTGGAAATGGGGCAACCAGCTTGTATTGTCTTTCCGGTTCTTTCTCTTGTGGAATATTGTTTGGGCTATCATCCTCTTTGGGAATTTTCGGATCCTTAGGCTTTGGGGCCTTCACCGGATTAGATTTGTCAATTTCTTTCCCACTTCTCAAAGTGGTGATAGCTTGGACATGTTCCGTATGGTGGGAGGATGAGCTTGCATCTTGTATCTCATACTAGGTCCTTGGGTTAGGAAGAGGTTGAGCAGGAAGTGTGCCCTTCTTTCTAACAATAAGGTGAGATTCAACTCTAGCCAGAGATGTTTTCAATTTATTGATGGCTTGGGTTGAATTTTGATTGAATTTCAATTGCTCTTGCATGAACCCATCTATTTTCAGAGAATTTGTCTTGCTATACTCAGCCTGGACCGATACGAATGCACCCAACATCTCTTCTAGTGATACCTTTGGAGTGTTGTTTGCATTTGCAGTGGGTCCATTCCTCCAACTGAAGTTGGGATGGTTCTTTCAATTAGGATTAAACGTGTTTGATTTTGGAGCACCATATTGTTGTTGATAATTGTTTATGGCATTTGTTTGTTCTTGTAAGATGCCTTGGACTGCTGAAATTGTGGGACAATCTTGTGTAGTATGTTGAGTTCCAGCACAAATTCCACAAACAGTTTCAACATCAGTGGAGTTGATTGTTTCTCCTTTCCTTAATTCCATGGCTTCGACCTTTCTTGTGAGGCTGGCCAACCGTGCACTTATACTATCTTCTTCTGATAAGACATACATTCCTCCCTTTTCCTTTTGTTGGCCAGTCTTGGAATTTGTTGGTTTAGATGTGTCCCAAGACTGTGCACTCTCAGCCAATTCTTCCAAATAATCCCATGCTTCATCAGCTTCCTTATTCATGAACTCCCCATTACACATCATCTCTACAAATTGGCGCATGGGTGAAGTCAGTCCTTCATAGAAAAAGCTTATAACCCGCCAAATTTCATAGCCATGATATGGGCATGCGTTTAATAGGTCCTTAAACCTCTCCCAATATTGGAAAAAGGTTTCATCTTCCTTTTGGGCAAAGTTCATGATAAGGCGCTTCAACATATTCGTTTTGTAAGTAGGGAAGAATTTCTTTATGAATTCTCTGTGCATATCAGTCCATGCACCAATTGATCTTGGCCTCAATGCATAAAGCCAACCCTTAGCTTTATCTTTAAGAGTGAAAGGGAAGAATTTAAGTCTCACCACATCTTCCGTTACGTTTGCAAAGTGCATGGTGGTGATTACCTCATCAAACTCTTTAAGGTGTTGATAAGCACTTTCACTATCTAATCCATGGAATTTAGGGAGAAGTTGAATCACTCCCGGTTTCAAATCTACGTTCCCTGCATTTGGTGGGAATACTATGCATGAGGGAGTGCTCGTTCTTGCAGGTTGCAAGAAATCACGTAAAGTCCTAGGTCGGGGAACATTCTCAACCACATTCTCCCCTGTTTCAGTTTGATTTTGGACCGGGTTAGGTTGATTTGCAGCCATATTTTCAGATAAAATTGGAGAGTCTGGATGTCTCCTAGCACGTGGCTCTCTATCAATTCCTTGTACTATCCCCCCTTCACTTATGAGTCGGTTATTGGAATCCCGAGCCCAATGTGGCATGCAAAACCAAAAATAAGAAACAAAAAGAAAGAAGAATTCTTCCTCCCTTTTCTTTACTCTTCTCTAAGACCGAAGCACAAGGTGTCTTGCAATGGCTAGGCCAGAAGCAAGGATAGAGACCGATTTCTCCTGGTCAATAGGGGTTCAGAGAACTCCCCACCCACTCTTTGAATCTTTTGAGAAAAAGTGCAGAAAAAGGAGAAAGAGGAGTAGAGATGAGAAAAGAAGTCTCTGAGCACAAGGTGATCCAAGACGGCAGAGCCGACCAATAGGAATCCAGGTGGCAAAAAGGCCGACCTTTTAGAGATCCAAAAGGAGTCTCCACCCACTCTACAAGAGATGAATAAGATAGGAATGAATAGGAAAAGGAGAAGAGTAAGGTTTAGAAAGATAGAACCTGATTCGCACTTGAAATCCTTGTATCTTCTTCAGCTTCCTAGAAATCCCTGAAAAGAAAAATCAAATAAACAAACTAAGTTAGTCCTAAAATCCTAAAAAATCCTAAATAGATACTAATTTCAGAAATTTGTGAAAACCGTCAAAAATCCCCGGCAGCGGCGCCAAAAACTTGTTCGCTTCCCCAAGTGTAGGGTTGCGATGTAGTAATAAACTTGGTAAGACCGAGGTCAATCCACAGGGACTTATGTAGGATTTCACAAACTCATCCACAAGTGTCTATTGAAATCTACTAACCAGATTTTTTTGTATGAAAGTGATATGAGTAACAAAAGTTGAATTAAATCGAAAGTAATTAATTATAAGAAGGCACTATGGGTTCAAGGATCCACTTGTAGCAATCCTTGATGTTCAATCCGCTGTGATTTCTCATTCTCTCAACTAGAATCGACATTAAGGTCTATCTAGTCGGATGATAGAGCTGTTAAACCAAACAGTCTGTAATATGTAAGTTCTATGCATAAGATTCACTCAATGAAGGCTGATCTGAGCATGCTCAATTGCATAGGTCATTCCCCTTTCCAAAAGGTCTAGTTCACAATCATAACCATCCTCAAGTCCTATCACAAGACAAGGCTAGATCGGGATTTGAACTGGATTCAAATCACATGCACAGTCCATACATATTCCAGAAAAACAGAAAAATAGAACTTTGGTAGGAAGTTCCTTAATGAAGATCATAGTACTAGAGCGCACTCCAATTCCTCGGATCATACAGGTCTAGACCGTCACAAACCAATTAAGCAATTGAGTAATTCTCCCAAACATCCATGAGTCATCATAAGACTAAGAAAACCTACTCAAAAACTTGTATAACTTCAAACCATAGTTCATAATCATGAATTCCACACTTAAAACCACTTAACTACGAATTAAAACATCTTGGATCCACTACAAGCTTCACCTCTTAGCCCTAGCTAAGAGGTTTAGCTGCTCATGATCCAAGGAAACATGAAACAACTACAAAAAGCATGAAAACAGCAAAGCAAACCAAAAGGAGTTGTGAAACTCCAATATCCACTTCCACAGCCTCCAACCTCGCTTGAACCCTTCTAGGATGCCCTAGGAACGATCCCTAGGTGTCCTTTTATAGTCTGGAGGCTCCACAACTTCGGAAGAATCGAGAAATTGCGTAAGACTTAAGCAGCGCAGAGAAAATCGGGTTGTATTTAGAAACTTCTAAGTTCTTACACATGGCCGACCGGTCACGACCGGTCGGCCTCAATGAATGGTTACTCTAGCAAGCATAGCCGACCGGTCATGACCGGTCGGCCTTGTTCAATGTTAATCCAGCAAGCATGTCCGACCGGTCATGACCGATCGGACGCCTTCCTTCACATTCTAGCAGCAATGACCGACCGGTCATGACCGGTCGGTCCTCTTCATTGAAGTTCCAGCGACCATGTCCGACCGGTCATGACCTGGTCGGACGTCTTCATTAGCTTCCCAACGTGCATGGCTGACCGGTCACTGACCGGTCTGGCTTCCTTGGCCGACCGGTCACGACCGGTCAGCCTCTTTTTCTTCTTGTTTTCTTTCTTTCTTTCTTCTGCTTTCTTCGTTCTTTACTTCCTTCTTTGCTTCGGCCCTCCTTTGGGTCTTCATCCAAGGTCCTAACATGTTCTTTTCATCTTCAAATGGGTGGAGTTCACTCTCAATCCTGTAGTCACAAAACATGCATTAGATTCATCTATAAACCATGCAAACCTCGCACAATGAGTGATGAATTGGGGTTAGAATATGCACAATTAGGAGCTCAACACATTGCAAGACACCTTGTGCTTCAGTCTTAGAGAAAGTAAAGGAAGGAATGAAGAATTCTTTTTTTTTTCTTGTTTCATTCTTTTAGGATTTGCATGCCACATTGGGCTCGGGATTCTAATAATCGACTCATTAGTGAAGGGGGAATAGTTGAAGG
Organism: Liriodendron chinense; assembly: GCA_003013855.2. Taxonomy (NCBI): domain Eukaryota; kingdom Viridiplantae; phylum Streptophyta; class Magnoliopsida; order Magnoliales; family Magnoliaceae; genus Liriodendron; species Liriodendron chinense. Next base: position 1,260,363 of record ML058552.1, read on the forward strand.
AATTGATAGAGAACCACATGCTAAGAGACATTTAAATTCTCCAATTTTGTCTGAAAGTATGGCTGCAAATCAACCTAATCCTATAGCTAATCAAAACCTGGGCCAAAACCAAACCGAAACGGGAGAGAATGTGGTTGAGAATGTTCCCCGACTCAGAACATTACGTGATTACTTGCAACCAGCAAGAGCGAGCACTCCCTCATGCATAGTTTTTCCACAAAATATAGGGAACATAGATTTGAAACCGGGAGTAATCCAACTCCTCCCGAGATTCCATGGACTAGACAATGAAAGTGCCTATCAACACCTTAAGGAATTTGATGAGGTGATAGCCACAATGCACTTTGCAAACGTAACCGACGATGTGGTGAGACTCAAAATATTTCCTTTTACCCTTAAAGAGAAAGCTAAAGGTTGGCTTCATGCATTAAGAACAAGATCAATTGGCACATGGACTGAGATGTCTAGGGAGTTCATTAAAAAGTTCTTCCCTACTCACAAAACGAACATGTTGAGGCGCCTTATCATGAATTTTGCCCAAAAGGAGGATAAGACCTTCTTCCAATGTTGGGAGAGGTTCAAGGACTTGTTAAATGCATGCCCACATCATGGCTACGAAATTTGCGGGTAATAAGCTTTTTCTATGAAGGACTGACTTCACCCATGCGCCAATTTATAGAGATGATGTGCAATGGAGAATTCATGAATAAGGAAGCCGAGGAAGCATGGGATTATTTTGATGAATTAGCCGAGAATGCATAGTCTTAAGATACATCTAGACCAACAAATTCCAAGACAAGCCAACAAAAGGAAAAGGGAGGAATTTAGGTTCTCTCAGAAGAAGACAACATAAGTGCATGTGTGGCTAGCCTCACAAGAAAAGTCGAGGGCATGGAATTGAAGAAAGGAGAGATGATCAACTCAAAAGACGTTGAGACTGTTTGTGGAATTTGTGCCAGGAATCAACATGCAACACAAGATTGTCCCACAATTTCAGCAGTCCAAGATATCTTACAAGAACAATCAAATGCCATAAACAGTTATCAACGAACATTTAGTGCTCCAAACTCAAACATGTATAATTCTAGTTGGAAGAATCATCCCAACTTCAGTTGGAGGAATAGACCCACTACGAATGCAAATAATACCCCTCTAGCTCAACCTTTACTAGGTACATCCCTAGTCATTACACTAAAAGCTACGCTAGAGGAGATGTTGGGTGCATTCGTATCGGTTCAAGCTGAATATAACAAGACTAATTCTCTGAAAATAGATGGGTTCATGTAAGAGCAATTGAAATTTAATTAAAATTCAACTCAAGCCATCCATGACTTGAAAACCTCAATGGCTAGGGTTGAATCCCACCTCAGTGTTAGGGAGAAAGGCACACTTCCTGCCTAACCTCTTCCTAACCCAAGGACCCAATTTGAGATACAAGACGCAAGCTCATCCTCCCAACATACAGAGCATGTTCAAAGTATCACCACTTTGAGAAGTGGGAAAATAATCGATAAATCTAATCCGGTGAAGGCCCCAAAGCCTAATGATACAAAAATTCCCAAAGAGGATGATAGCCCGAACAACACTCCACAAGAGAAAGAACCGGAAAGGCAATACAAGCCAGTTGCCCCGTTTCTCCAAAGGTTCATTTCACATAAACCTTTAGACAAAAACATGAAAATTTTAGAGGTTTTTAAGCAAGTGAAGATCAACATCCCGTTGTTGGATGCCATAAAGCAAATACCATCTTATGCCAAATTTCTAAAGGAATTGTGTACAGTCAAAAGGAAGCATGTTGAGCTCTTAATTGTGCATATTCAAACCTCAATTCATCACTCATTATGCATAGATTTTATGTTTAAAGACTATTCTAATGCATGGCTTTGTCATTGTAGGAATGAGAGAGAGTTCACTCGATCAATAGCTAAAAGAAGCACATTTAGGAACATTGGATGAAGACCCAAGGTGGGCCAAAGAATCATGAAGAAAGAAGGAAAGAAAAGAAAGAAAGAAAGTATGAAAAGGAGCCCCACAAGGTGGTTCGACCGGTCTTGACTGGTCGGCCAGCTGTTCTCTCCTCTCTTAAAGCTGCTAGAGCAAGGCTAGCCCTGTCCGTCCGGTCTTGACCAGTCGGCCATGCAATTTCAGATTTCCAGATTTCAGACAGCAGGCTATTCCCATTTTTGAATTTTTGGCATAGTTTTCTGGAGCCTATATTGATGATATTTGGAAATCCAACAAGTCTATGTCGAAGAGGAGCTCGATGCCGAAATAACCCAAGTGGTTTCGTGTCGATCGGAGCTACGGATTGACCGTGGTGACCAAAACAATACGAACTATCCAAAAAGTTCCAGATTCTGCCTACTCCACTCTGGGCCGGACCAGGTGGCCCATCATTAATGATATGAAGAATCTACTTTGACTATATTCTAGACCACATCCATATATGAATAAGCACAAAGTTTCAGATCAAAAGGATGTGTGGTTTGATCGTACCGGTTGAAGAAAGATGGACCATTCAGAAAGATTCAACTGCGCAGAGTTTATAAAAGCCCTAAGTGTTCTAATTTTCGGACCACATTCTGGGATTGTTTTAGACAATCTAATCCATCTATCATGTATAGGAGGAAGTTTTCTAGCAATGTTCAAAATTTGGGATCAATCCGACATCTATACACTCCGGAGCGTTGAAAGCAAGATGACTGGTTCTGAAGGTACCCGAATTACGCGATTTTGAGAGGCGGTCGCTGATCTGATTGGTGGGCCCATTTAGAAGATAATCCTGGAAATCTAAATCATATATGAGGAAGATCACATTACAATGAAGTTACAAATCAAATTTGAAGGCAATCCGACCATTGGTTAAGCCGTACGAAGCGAAACAAAATCTGTTATGTTGCGGTACTCTTGATGTATTATAAAAGGAGGTGCTCTGTTCTATTCCAAATCAACCAAGGACGTGGGGAGCAAGGAGTTCAAGTCATAGGAGGTTTCCTAGCCTCCTCGAGCTACTTTTTCTTCCTTTTCTTAGTTCTAGTTTTGTTTTTAATGTGTTTTTCATTAGCTAATCTCTTAGCTAGAGCTAAGAGGTGAACCTTATAGTTTTCTTAGATTGTTTAATTCGTTTTATTGGTTTCAAAGTTAGATTTCTATTGAAGAACAATGGTGTGAAGTTTAATTCAAGTACTAAGTAGTTTTTCTTAGTCTTATGATGACTCATGGACGTTTGGAAGGATTGCTTGAGTTCTTAATTGTTTTGAGTTAGTCTAGACCTGTATGATCCGAGGAATTGGAATACGCTCTAGATTTATGATCTTCATGTGGGAGGTTCATACCAAAAGTCTACTTTTCTGGAAATTCTGAAGTATGTGACACTGTGTATGTGATTTGAATCAAGTTCAAATCATGATCTAGTTTTGTCTTGCGACAGGATTTAATGATGGTTATGATTGTGATCTTAACCTATTAGAATTGGGATTGACCTATCCAATTGAGTATGGTCGTCCTAGCTTGCATTGAGTGAATCGTATACATGGATCATACATATGTTAGGTTGATTGTTTTAACCGCTCTATCATCCGGCTAGATAGGACTTAATTTCGATTCTAGCTAAGAAAGTGAGAAACCATAGCGAATTATGCATCTAACGAGAGCTATAAGTGGATCCTTAATGCTCTAGTTATATTTTCATTATCAGATTTTCTATTTTATGTTCAAAACCAATTTTACAAACCTCTTAAGATTCTAGTTATTAGAATAGTTTGAATTGTTTACATCCTTCCCTATGGATCGACCTCGGCTTACCGAGATTATTACTACATCGCGACCTTACACTTGGGGAAGCGAACAAGTTTTTGGCGCCTTTGCCGGGGAAGAGGTTAAACGGTTCTAAGTGTTCTAGTAGCTATAGAGTAGTCTCAGTTTAGATAGGATTTATAGCTTTTCTAAAAGTAGTTTTCTAATTTTTTTCTAGATTACTAACAATTTTCTATTTTTGTGTTTTGTAGGAACTTAGTTGCTGACATAGTTCTTACCTTCATGGGTAACATCTCCCCATCTCCCTTTCTTCTTCTTCATTTTCCTAGATTAGGGTAGTTCCAACTCTTTAAAATCTCATTATGACTGATTGGAAGTGTGGTGCTTATGTATACCTTTTGGAAGATGAGATGTCAGACCATGGAATCAAAACTCTTTATGATTGGAACCATTATAAGTATAAGTATTTTTCTGAGATTCAATCAACCTCCACTACCCCCAAACGTAATACGCTACGTGATTACTAGGTTGAAAATAACAAGAGTGTTCCACCAAGTTTAACAGGAGGTAGGAATAAGAAAAAGGACCGCGGGAGTAATGACCAACCGGTAAAGACATTGCGTGATTACTTGTATGGTTATGCCTATCAACCATCTTATCAGTCTTTGTCATATAACACGTATGGTCTTCATCGAGAGAGTCCTCACACATCTAGTCCAATGGAAGATGAGCCAACCATGGATGCCAACAATTATCCTCAAGAGTTTCTTTCTCATGATCCACAACCGACACGAACTCATTGAGGATATGCTGTGAGAGTTTATGGAAATAACTGAGCAATGCATACAAAACCTCTCACCATCTCAAAATCCTGAACCCAACATTGGGAACACTGAATCATCCCCCAACAAGGAGGAGGATGAGGCTATCCAAGCCCAACCCTCTTCTGATTTCATGACTAAACTTCTAGAGGATATTGATCTTGGTGACCCCAATATCACCACCGATTGTGCTGAATCAACAATCTCTTTTAGATATCCTGATTTTAATGATGAAGAGATTTCAATGACGGTTGACGAACCTGAGGAATCCATAAAATCTAAAAGTGATAGTGAGATTACCTAAAATGAGGGTTCCGTGGATGATTGTGAGCCCATGATTTCTACTTCCAAAGGGCTGAATGTTAATGAGTCGCCGGAAGATATTCTTGCTAGAGAGATGGCCGAAGTCGATATTTTTGAGTCCTTCCACCAACAACACATGCCGGATTCTATTGTAGAAGAACTCCCTTGGGTTGAAAATTCTGTTTCTTTGGATGACGGGGTGACACAATCTGAAATTTCAAAAGATCAACCAATGCTAGATGATGTGCTTACCACTGAATCTGAAAAAAAAAAATTGAAAGACCTCCCTTCTATAGAGGAGGAATTCCTTACCCTTGAAACAGAATTTCCTCAACCACTTAGGGAGAATGAGGACCCTTCATCCGACTCTCTCGATTTCCTAGAGGAATGCATGACCCACCCCAATGATCTGGATGATGAGATGATTAAGGAGTTGGATAGTTTGTTAGACATGGTGTCGGTGCCTGAAGAACACCATTCCACTGATTTACACTCTTTACCATTGTTTGTGGAAGCACCATGCGATTCTGAATTTGTGGAGGAGACAACCCAAACTGAAAAATACTTAATGAATGTCTCTCCACCATCATGGGTTCTTCAACCCATTGAAAATTCTGATTGGGAGGACCCATTTTTAATCAATTACAACTTAATTCAGAAATTGAGGAGATATCTTTTTACTGCTCTTATCTCCTCCTTACATGCGTATAGTGCATACTATGATTGGACCTTAATGAAGAAACGCACCCATGTGTACATTCGAGCAGGACTTTGGATGGTCCTCATGAGAAACCTATTGAAATTCATGAAGATCCTGCTCAAAGGTGATCATGTAGTCGATCAGACTAATCAAAGGTAGGTATGTAGGTTAGGATTTCTTTCTGCATTTAGGTTTGAATAAGTCTCATTGAGAGAATGGAAGATGCTAGAAGTGATCTACTTGCTACCTCAGGTACTCTCGTTCTCACTCTCCTTTGTTTTATGTCATTGCTCTCATGTCATGCACTTTGCATATGTTATTACATTGAGGACAATGTAAGATTTTGGTTGGGGGGTTGAGATTCCTTAGATGAATAGCTTTTGTGACATTTCAATCAATTATGTAGAAAATTTTTAATTTTTCTAAAATTTAAAACTCTTTTGGAAAACTTTGTTTCTATGCATTCAAGATGATACGAGTATAAGAAGAGGAGATAGGAAGTGAGTGATGTTGCAAGCTTTGAACTTCTCTTAATATAATGGTTTTATATGTGAATTCCCCTATTTATGTGAGTGATAGAAAATTTGAACACTTTTACACCTAGTTCATATTACACGATTTTCATGGGTTGAAAGGATTATGTGATTTGTGGATTAGCTAGACTTTGATTTAAGGTGTTGAGAAACCAAGCCGGGGTACTTTGTCCATCCTTGTCCATGGGAAAATAACGAAAGATACGGATTTCTAAAAATCATATCTAATGAAAAAGAAAAAGGAAAAGGAAGGATGAAAATTGTGAATGATGGAAAACGTGGTGGAAATTTTCGAAAAGGGCTACCTATTACCAACCGGGGGATGGTCTACCCGTAACCAAAGCCGGAAATGGGAAGTAGTGTGAAAGCCGTGGGAAGGACGGTAAGACAAATTCCTGTCATAGGCTTGTTGTTGCTCTGTGCACCTGGAAATCCATAGTTTAATTGATCTATCAAGAAGATAAGCCCAGAAACTCATGAGACGAACTTTCATTATACACACTAGGTTGAATTTGTTCGAGTTCTTCTATTCATCAATCAATCAGCGAGAATTTCATATGGACACTTATTCTATTTTGAGAGTTTAAGGTTTCAACATCTATCACCTAATTTTTCTGGATTTTTCACTTGTATGTCTCGGAATGGATAGAAGCATAGTTTCTGAAGGAGAGTTGGTTTTTTGAGAATTGAACTTGTTTTACGCATGTTTTGGTCGGGACTAGCAAAATACTGGTTGGGGGTGTGTTGAGCTCTTAATTGTGCATATTCTAACCCCAATTCATCACTCATTATGCATGAATTTTATGTTTAAAGACTATTCTAATGCATGGTTTTGTGATTACAGGAATGGGAGAGAGTTCACTCGATCAATAGCTAAAAGAAGCAAATTTAGGAACCTTGGATGAAGACCCAAGTTGGGCCAAAGAATCATGAAGAAAGAAGGAAAGAAAAGAAAGAAGGAAAGTATGAAAAGGAGCCCTACAAGGTGGTCCGACTGGTCTTGACCGGTCGGCCATGCAATTTCAGATTTCCAGATTTCAGACAGCAAGGCTATTCCCATTTTTTATTTTCGGAGCAATTTTCTGGAGACATCTTGATGATATTTGCAAATCCAACATGTCCATGTCGAAGAGGAGCTCGACGTTGAAATAACCCAAGTGGTTTCGTGTCGATCGGAGCTACGGATTGACCGTGGTGGCCAAAACAATACGAACTGTCCAGAAAATTCCAGATTCCGCCTACTCCACTTTGGGACGGTCCAGGTGACCCATCATTGATGATATGAAGAATCTACTTTGACCAACTTCTATACCACATCCATATATGAATAACCACAAAGTTTCAGATCAAAAGGATGTACGGTTTGATCGTACTGGTTGAAGAAAGATGGACCATCCAGAAAGATTCAACTGCGCAGAGTTTATAAAAGCCCTAAGTATTCTAATTTTTAGACCACATTCTGAGAGTTTTTTTTGGACAATCTAATCCGTCTATCATGTAGAGGAGGAAGTTTTCTACCCATGTTCAAAATTTGGGATCAATCCGACATCTATACACTCCATAGCGTTGAAAGCAAGATGACTGGTTCTGAAGGTACCCGAATTGCGCGATTTTGAGAGGCGATCGCTGATCTGATTGGTGGGCCCATTTAGAAGATAATCATGGAATTCTAAATCCTCTATGAGGAAGATCACATTACAACGAAGCTACAAATCAAATTTGAAGGCAATCCGACCATTGATTAAGCCGTACGAAGCGAAACAAAATCTGTTATGTTGCGGTACTCTTGCTGTATTATAAAAGGAGGTGCTCTCTTCTATTGCAAATTAACCAAGGACGTGGGGAGCAAGGAGTTCAAGTCATAGGAGGTTTCCTAGCCTCCTCCATCTAGTTTTTCTTCCTTTTCTTAGTTCTAGTTTTGTTTTTAATGTGTTTTTCATTAGCTAATCTCTTAGCTAGAGCTAAGGGGTGAACCTTATAGTTTTCTTAGATTTTTTAATTCGTTTTATTAGTTTCAAAGTTGGATTTCTATTGAAGAACAATGGTTTGAAGTTTAATTCAAGTACTAAGTAGTTTTTCTTAGTCTTATGATGACTCATGGATGTATGGAAGGATTGCTTGAGTTCTTAATTGTTTTGAGCTAGTCTAGACCTGTATGATCTGAGGAATTGGAATACGCTCTAGATTTATGATCTTCATGTGGGAGGTTCATACCAAAAGTCTACTTTTCTGAAAATTCTGAAGTATGTGACACTGTGTATGTGATTTGAATCAAGTTCAAATCATGAACTAGTTTTGTCTTGTGACAGGATTTAATGATGGTAATGATTGTGATCTTAGCCTATTGGAATTGGGATTGACCTATCCAATAGAGTATGGTCGTCCTAGCTTGCATTGAGTGAATCGTATACATGGATCATACATATGTCAGGTTGATTGTTTTAACCGCTCTATCATTCGGCTAGATAGGACTTAATATTGATTCTAGCTGAGAAAGTGAGAAACCATAGCGAATTATGCATCTCAAGAGAGCTATAAGTGGATCCTTAATGCGCTACTTATATTTTCATTATCAGATTTTCTATTTTATGTTCAAAACCAATTTTACAAACCTCTTAAGATTCTAGTTATTAGGATAGTTTGAATTGTTTACATCCTTCCCTATGGATCGACCTCGGCTTACCGAGATTATTACTACATCGCGACCTTACACTTGGGGAAGCGAACAAGTTTTTGGCGCCATTGCCGGGGAAGAGGTTAAACGGTTCTAAGTGTTCCAGTAGCTATAGAGTAGTCTCAGTTTAGATAGGATTTATAGCTTTTCTAAAAGTAGTTTTCTAATTTTTTTCTAGATTACTAACAATTTTCTGTTTTTGTGTTTTGTAGGAACTTAGTTGCTGACATAGTTCTTACCTTCACGGATAACATCTCCCCATCTCCCTTTCTTCTTCTTCTTTTTCCTAGATTAGGGTAGTTCCAACTCTTTAAAATCTCATTATGACTGATTGGAAGGGTGGTGCTTATGCATACCTTTTGGAAGATGAGATGTCAGACCATGGAATCAAAACTCTTTATGATTGGAACCATTATAAGCATAAGTATTTTTCTGAGATTCAATCAACCTCCACTACCCCCCAACGTAAGACGCTACGTGATTACTAGGTTGAAAATAACAAGAGTGTTCCACCATGTTTAACAGGAGGTAGGAATAAGAAAAAGGACCGAGGAAGTAATGACCAACCGGTAAGGACATTGCGTGATCACTTGTATCGTTATGCCTATCAACCATCTTATCAGTCTTCGTCATATAACACGTATGGTCTTCATCGAGAGAGTCCTAACACATCTAGTCCAATGGAAGATGAGCCAACCATGGATGCCAACAATTATCTTCAAGAGTTTCTTTCTCACGATCCACAACCGACACGAACTCTTGAGGATATGCTGCGAGAGTTTATGGAAATAACTGAGCAATGCATACAAAACCTCTCGCCATCTCAAAATCCTGAACCCAACATTGGGAACACTGAATCATCCCCCAACAAGGAGGAGGATGAGGCTATCCAAGCCCAACCCTCTTCTGATTTCATAACTAAACTTCTAGAGTATATTGATCTTGGTGACCCCAATATCACCACCGATTGTGGTGAATCAACTATCTCTTTTAGATATCCTGATTTTAATGATGAAGAGATTTCAATGACGGTTGACGAACCTGAGGAATCCATAAAATCTGAAAGTGATAGTGAGATTACCTAAAATGAGGGTTCCGTGGATGATTGTGAGCCCATGATTTCTGCTTCCAAAGGGATGAATGTTAATGAGTCGCCGGAAGATATTCTTGCTAGAGAGATGGCCGAAGTCGATATTTTTGAGTCCTTCCACCAACAACACATGCCGGATTCTATTGTAGTAGAACTCCCTTGGGTTGAAAATTCTGTTTCTTTGGATGACGGGGTGACACAATCTGAAATTTTAAAAGATCAACCAATGCTAGATGATGTGCTTACCACTGAATCTGAATTTTTTTTTTTGAAAGACCTCCCTTCTATAGAGGAGGAATTCCTTACCCTTGAAACAGAATTTCCTCAACCACTTAGGGAGAATGAGGACCCTTCATCCGACTCTCTCGATTTCCTAGAGGAGTGCATGACCCACCCCTATGATCTGGATGATGAGATGATTAAGGAGTTGGATAGTTTGTTAGACATGGTGTCGGTGCCTGAAGAACACCATTCCACTGATTTACACTCTTTTCCATTGTTTGTGGAAGCACCATGCAATTCTGAATTTGTGGAGGAGACAACCCAAACTGAAAAATACTTAATGAATGTCTCTCCACCATCATGGGTTCTTCAACCCATTGAAAATTCTGATTGGGAGGACCCATTTTTAATCAATTACAACCTAATTCAGAACTTGAGGAGATATCCTTTTACTTGCTCTTATCTCCTCCTTACATGCGTATAGTGCATACTATGATTGGACCTTAATGAAGAAACGCACCCATGTGTACATTCGAGCAGGACTTTGGATGGTCCTCATGAGAAACCTATTGAAATTCATGAAGATCCTGCTCAAATGTGATCATGTAGTCGATCAGACTAATCAAAGGTAGGTAGGTAGGTTAGGATTTCTTTCTGCATTTAGGATTGAATAAGTCTCATTGATAGAATTGAAGATGCTAGAATTGATCTACTTGCTACCTCAGGTACTCTTGTTCTCACTCTCCTTTGTTTTATGTCATTGCTCTCATGTCATGCATTTTGCATATGTTAATACATTGAGGACAATGTAAGATTTTGGTTGGGGGGTTGAGATTCCTTAGATGAATAGCTTTTGTGACATTTCGAGCAATTATGTAGAAAATTTTTAATTTTTCTAAAATTCAAAACTCTTTTGGAAAACTTTGTTTCTATGCATTCAAGATGATACGAGTATAAGAAGAGGAGATAGGAAGTGAGTGATGTTGCAAGCTTTGAACTTCTCTTAATATAATGGTTTTATATGTGAATTCCCCTATTTATGTGAGTGATAGAAAATTTGAACACTTTTACACCTAGTTCATATTACACGATTTTCATGGGTTGAAAGGATTATGTGATTTGTGGATTAGCTAGACTTTGATTTAAGGTGTTGAGAAACCAAGTCGGGGTACTTTGTCCATCCTTGTCCATGGGAAAATAACGAAAGATACGGATTTCTAAAAATCCTATCTAATGAAAAAGAAAAAGGAAAAGGAAGGATGAAAATTGGGAATGATGGAAAACGTGGTGGAAATTTTCGAAAAGGGCTACCTATTACCAACCAGGGGATGGTCTACCCGTAACCAAAGCCGGAAATGGGAAGTAGTGTGAAAGCTGTCGGAAGGAAGGTAAGACAAATTCCTGTCATAGGCTTGTTGTTGCTCTGTGCACCTTGAAATCCATAGTTTAATTGATCTATCAAGAAGATAAGCCCAGAAACTCATGAGATGAACTTTCACTATACACACTAGGTTGAATTTGTTCCAGTTCTTCTATTCATCAATCAATCAGCGAGAATTTCATATGGACACTTATTCTATTTTGAGAGTTTAAGGTTTCAACATCTATCACCTAATTTTTCTGGATTTTTCACTTGTATGTCTCGGAATGGATAGAAGCATAGTTTCTGAAGGAGAGTTGGTTTTTTGAGAATTGAACTTGTTTTACGCATGTTTTGGTCGGGACTAGCAAAATACTGGTTGGGGGTGTGTTGAGCTCTTAATTGTGCATATTCTAACCCCAATTCATCACTCATTATGCATGGATTTTATGTTTAAAGACTATTCTAATGCATGGTTTTATGATTACAGGAATGAGAGAGAGTTCACTCGATCAATAGCTAAAAGAAGCACATTTAGGAACCTTGGATGAAGACCCAAGGTGGGCCAAAGAATCATGAAGAAAGAAGGAAAGAAAAGAAAGAAGGAAAGTATGAAAATGAGCCCCACAAGGTGGTCCGACCGGTCTTGACCGGTCGGCCATGCAATTTCAGATTTCCAGATTTCAGACAGCAGGCTATTCCCATTTTTTATTTTCGGAACAATTTTCGGAACGTTTTTTATTTCAGACAGCAGGCTATTCCATGTCGAAGAGGAGCTCGACGTTGAAATAACCCAAGTGGTTTCGTGTCGATCGGAGCTACGGATTGACCGTGGTGGCCAAAACAATACGAACTGTCCAGAAAATTCCAGATTCCGCCTACTCCACTTTGGGCCGGTCCAGGTGACCCATCATTGATGATATGAAGAATCTACTTTGACCAACTTCTAGACCACATCCATATATGAATAACCACAAAGTTTCAGATCAAAAGGATGTATGGTTTGATCGTGCCAGGTTGAAGAAAGATGGACCATCCAGAAAGATTCAACTGTGCAGAGTTTATAAAAGCCCTAAGTATTCTAATTTTTAGACCACATTCTGAGATTTTTTTTTTGGACAATCTAATCCATCTATCATGTAGAGGAGGAATTTTTCTACCCATGTTCAAAATTTGGGATCAATCCGACATCTATACACTCCATAGCGTTGAAAGCAAGATGACTGGTTCTGAAGGTACCCGAATTGCGCGATTTTGAGAGGCGATCGCTGATCTGATTGGTGGGCCCATTTAGAAGTTAATCCTGGAATTCTAAATCCTCTATGAGGAAGATCACATTACAACGAAGCTACTAATCCAATTTGAAGGCAATCCAACCATTGATTAAGCCGTACGAAGCGAAACAAAATCTGTTATGTTGCGGTACTCTTGCTGTATTATAAAAGGAGGTGCTCTCTTCTATTGCAAATTAGCCAAGGACGTGGGGAGCAAGGAGTTCAAGTCATAGGAGGTTTCCCAGCCTCCTCCATCTAGTTTTTCTTCCTTTTCTTAGTTCTAGTTTTGTTTTTAATGTGTTTTTCATTAGCTAATCTCTTAGCTAGAGCTAAGGGGTGAACCCTATAGTTTTCTTAGATTGTTTAATTCGTTTTATTGGTTTCAAAGTTGGATTTCTATTGAAGAACAATGGTTTGAAGTTTAGTTCAAGTACTAAGTAGTTTTTCTTAGTCTTATGATGACTCATGGATGTATGGAAGGATTGCTTGAGTTCTTAATTGTTTTGAGCTAGTCTAGACCTGTATGATCTGAGGAATTGGAATACGCTCTAGATTTATGATCTTCATGTGGGAGGTTCATACCAAAAGTCTACTTTTCTGGAAATTCTGAAGTATGTGAGACTGTGTATGTGATTTGAATCAAGTTCAAATCATGATCTAGTTTTGTCTTGTGACAGGATTTAATGATGGTTATGATTATGATCTTAGCCTATTGGAATTGGGATTGACCTATCCAATAGAGTATGGTCGTCCTAGCTTGCATTGAGTGAATCGTATACATGGATCATACATATGTCAGGTTGATTGTTTTAACCGCTCTATCATTCGGCTAGATAGGACTTAATATTCGATTCTAGCTGAGAAAGTGAGAAACCATAGCGAATTATGCATCTAAGGAGAGCTATAAGCGGATCCTTAATGCTCTACTTATATTTTCATTATCAGATTTTCTATTTTATGTTCAAAACCAATTTTACAAACCTCTTAAGATTCTAGTTATTAGGATAGTTTGAATTGTTTACATCCTTCCCTATGGATCGACCTCGGTCTTACCGAGATTATTACTACATCGCGACCTTACACTTGGGGAAGCGAACAAGTTTTTGGCGCCATTGCCGGGGAAGAGGTTAAACGGTTCTAAGTGTTCTAGTAGCTATAGAGTAGTCTCAGTTTAGATACGATTTATAGCTTTTCTAAAAGTAGTTTTTTGATTTTTTTATAGATTACTAACAATTTCGGTTTTTGTGTTTTGTAGGAACTTAGTTGCTGACATAGTTCTTACCTTCACGAGTAACATCTCCCCATCTCCCTTTCTTCTTCTTCTTTTTCCTAGATTAGGGTAGTTCCAACTCTTTAAAATCTCATTATGACTGATTGGAAGGGTGGTGCTTATGCATACCTTTTGGAAGATGAGATGTCAGACCATGGAATCAAAACTCTTTATGATTGGAACAATTATAAGCATAAGTATTTTTTTGAGATTCAATCAACCTCCACTACCCCCCAACGTAAGACGCTACGTGATTACTAGTTTGAAAATAACAAGAGTGTTCCACCATGTTTAACAGGAGGTAGGAAGAAGAAAAAGGACCGAGGGAGTAATGACCAACCGGTAAAGACATTGCGTGATCACTTGTATGGTTATGCCTATCAACCATCTTATCAGTCTTCGTCATATAACACGTATGGTCTTCATCGAGAGAGTCCTCACACGTCTAGTCCAATGGACGATGAGCCAACCATGGATGCCAACAATTATCCTCAAGAGTTTCTTTCTCATGATCCACAACCGACACTGAACTCTTGAGGATACGCTGCGAGAGTTTATGGAAATAACTGAGCAATGCATACAAAACCTCTCGCCATCTCAAAATCCTGAACCCAACATTGGGAACACTGAATCATCCCCCAACAAGGAGGAGGATGAGGCTATCCAAGCCCAACCCTCTTCTGATTTCATGACTAAACTTTTAGAGGATATTGATCTTGGTGGCCCCAATATCACCATCGATTATGGTGATACACCTCTCTTTTAGATATCCTGATTTTAATGATGAAGAGATTTCAATGACGGTTGACGAACCTGAGGAATCCATAAAATCTGAAAGTGATAGTGAGATTGCCTACAATGAGGGTTCCGTGGATGATTGTGAGCCCATGATTTCTACTTCCAAAGGGCTGAATGTTAATGAGTCGCCGGAAGATATTCTTGCTAGAGAGATGGCCGAAGTCAATATTTTTTAGTCCTTCCACCAACAACACATGCCGGATTCTATTGTGGAAGAACTCCCTTGGGTTGAAAATTCTGTTTCTTTGGATAACGGGGTGACACAATCTAAAATTTCAAAAGATCAACCAATGCTAGATGATGTGCTTACCACTGAATCTGAAAAAATTTCTTTGGAAGACCTCCCCTCTATAGAGGAGGAATTACATACCCTTGAAACAGAATTTCCTCAACCACATAGGGAGAATGAGGACCCTTCATCCGACTCTCTCGATTTCCTAGAGGAATGCATGACCCACCCCTATGATCTGGATGATGAGATGATTAAGGAGTTGGATAGTTTGTTAGACATGGTGTCGGTGCCTGAAGAACACCATTCCACTGATTTACACTCTTTACCATTGTTTGTGGAAGCACCATGCAATTCTGAATTTGTGGAGGAGACAACCCAAACTGAAAAATACTTAATGAATGTCTCTCCACCATCATGGGTTCTTCAACCCATTGAAAATTCTGATTGGGAGGACCCGTTTTTAATCAATTGCAACCTAATTCAGAACTTGAGGAGATATCTTTTTACTGCTCTTATCTCCTCCTTACATGCGTATAGTGCATACTATGATTGGACCTTAATGAAGAAACGCACCCATGTGTACATTCGAGCAGGACTTTGGATGGTCCTCATGAGAAACCTATTGAAATTCATGAAGATCCTGCTCAAAGGTGATCATGTAGTCGATCAGACTAATCAAAGGTAGGTAGGTAGGTTAGGATTTCTTTCTGCATTTAGGATTGAATAAGTCTCATTGAGACAATGGAAGATGCTAGAATTGATCTACTTGCTACCTCAGGTACTCTCGTTCTCACTCTCCTTTGTTTTATGTCATTTCTCTCATGTCATGCATTTTGCATATGTTATTACATTGAGGACAATGTAATATTTTAGGTTGGGGAGTTGAGATTCCTTAGATGAATAGCTTTTATGACATTTCAATCAATTATGTAGAAAATTTATAATTTTTCTAAAATTCAAAACTCTTTTGGAAAACTTTGTTTTTATGCATTCAAGATGATACGAGTATAAGAAGAGGAGATACGAAGTGAGTGATGTTGCAAGCTTTGAACTTCTCTTAATATAATGGTTTTATATATGAATTCCCCTATTTATGTGAGTGATAGAAAATTTGAACACTTTTACACCTAGTTCACATTACACGATTTTCATGGGTTGAAAGGATTATGTGATTTGTGGATTAGCTAGACTTTGGTTTAAGGTGTTGAGAAACCAAGCCGGGGTACTTTGTCCATCCTTGTCCATGGGAAAATAACGAAAGATACGGATTTCTAAAAATCCTATCTAATGAAAAAGAAAAAGGAAAAGGAATGATGAAAATTGGGAATGATGGAAAACATGGTGGAAATTTTCGAAAAGGGCTACCTATTACCAACTGGGGGATGGTCTACCCGTAACCAAAGCCGGAAATGGGAAGTAGTGTGAAAGCTGTCGGAAGGACGGTAAGACAAATTCCTGTCATAGGCTTGTTGTTGCTCTGTACACCTTGAAATCCATAGTTTAATTTATCTATGAAGAAGATAAGCCCAGAAACTCATGAGATGAACTTTCACTATACACACTAGGTTGAATTTGTTCAAGTTCTTCTATTCATCAATCAATCAGCGAGAATTTCATATGGACGCTTATTCTGTTTTGAGAGTTTAAGGTTTCAACATCTATCACCTAATTTTTCTGGATTTTTCACTTGTATGTCTCGGAATGGATAGAAGCATAGTTTCTGAAGGAGAGTTGGTTTTTTGAGAATTGAACTTGTTTTACGCATGTTTTGGTCGGGACTAGCAAAATACTGGTTGGGGGTGTGTTGAGCTCTTAATTGTGCATATTCTAACCCCAATTCATCACTCATTATGCATGGATTTTATGTTTAAAGACTATTCTAATGCATGGTTTTGTGATTACAGGAATGAGATAGAGTTCACTCGATCAATAGCTAAAAGAAGCACATTTATGAACCTTGGATGAAGACCCAAGGTGGGCCAAAGAATCATGAAGAAAGAAGGAAAGAAAAGAAAGAAAGAAAGTATGAAATGGAGCCCCACAGGGTGGTCCGACCAGTCTTGGCCGGTCGGCCAAACAGGCCCCGACCGGTCTTGACCTAGTCGGCCAGTTGTTCTCTCCTCTCTTAAAGCTGCTGGAGCAAGGCCAGCCCTGTCCGACCGGTCGAGACCGGTTGGCCATGCAATTTCAGATTTCCAGATTTCAGACAGCAGGCTATTCCTGTTTTTGGATTTTCGAAACAATTTTCTGTAGCCATCTTGATGATATTTAGAAATCCAACATGTCCATGTCGAAGAGGAGCTCGACGCCGAAATAACCCAAGTGGTTACGTGTCGATCGGCTACGTATTCACCGTGGTGGCCAAAACAATACGAACTGTCCAGAAAGTTTCAGATTCCACCTACTCCACTCTGAGCCGGTCCAGGTAGCCCATCATTGATGATATAAAGAATCTACTCTGACCATCTTCTAGACCACATCCATATATGAATAACCACAAAGTTTCAGATCAAAAGGATGTGTTGTTTGATCGTACCGGTTGAAGAAAGATGGACCATCCAGAAAGATTCAACTGCGCAGAGTTTATAAAAGCCCTAAGTGTTCTAATTTTCGGACCACATTCTGGGATTTGTTTGGACAATCTAATCCGTCTATCATGCAGAGGATGAATTTTTCTACCAATGTTCAAAATTTGGGATTAATCCGACATCTATACACTCCGGAGCGTTGAAAGCAAGATGACCGGCTCTGAAGGTACCCGAATTGCGCGATTTTGAGAGGCGGTCACTGATCTGATTGGTAGGGCCCATTTAGAAGATAATCCTGGAAATCTAAATGATCTATGAGTAAGATCACATTACAACGAAGCTACAAATCAAATTTCAAGGAAATCCGACCATTGGTTAAGCCGTACGAAGCGAAATAAAATCTGTTATGTTGCGGTACTCTTGCTGTATTATAAAAGGAGGTGCTCTCTTCTATTCCAAATCAACCAAGGACGTGGGGAGCAAGGAGTTGAAGTCATAGGAGGTTTCGTAGCCACCTTCCAGCTAGTTTTTCTTCCTTTTCTTAGTTCTAGTTTTGTTTTTAATGTGTTTTTCATTAGCTAATCTCTTGCTAGAGCTAAGAGGTGAACCTTATAGTTTTCTTAGATTGTTTAATTCCTTTTATTGGTTTCAAAGTTGGATTTCTATTGAAGAACATTGGTTTAAAGTTTAATTCAAGTACTAAGTAGTTTTTCTTAGTCTTATGATGACTCATGGATGTTTGGAAGTATTGCTTTAGTTCTTAATTGTTTTTAGCTAGTCTAGACCTGCATGATCCGAGGATTTGGAATACGCTCTAGATTTATGATCTTCATGTGAGAGGTTCATACCAAAAGTCTACTTTTCTGAAAATTCTGAAGTATGTGAGACTGTGTATGTGATTTGAATCAAGTTCAAATCATGATCTAGTTTTGCCTTGTGACAGGATTTAATGATGGTTATGATTGTGATCTTAACCTATTGGAATTGGGATTGACCTATGCAATTGAGTATGCTCGTCCTAGCTTGCATTGAGTGAATCATATACATGGATCATGCATATGTCAGGTTGATTGTTTTAACCACTCTATCATCCGGCTAGATAGCACTTAATTTCGATTCTAGTTGAGAAAGTGAGAAACCTTAGGGAATTATGCATCTAAGGAGAGCTATAAGTGGATCTTTGATGCTCTAGTTATCTTTTCGTTATCAGATTTTCTATTTTATGTTCAAAACCAATTTCACAAACCTCTTAAGATTCTAGTTATTAGGATAGCTTGAATTGTTTACCTCCTTCCCTGTGGATCGACCTCGGTCTTACCGAGATTATTACTACATTGCAACCCTACACTTGGGGCAGCGAACAAAACACAATGTTCACAACAAAGTACGTTTGACTGAGAATTTGAGTGCTATTATCAAACAAGAGGTGCCCCAAAAATACAAGGATCCGGGTAGTCCAACCATCTCATGCATCATAGGAGACTACCGAATTAAACAAGCCTTACTTGATTTAGGGGCAAGTGTTAACCTTATTCCATACTCGGTTTATGAACAACTTGGGTTAGGTGACCAAAACCACACTCTAACTTGCTAATAGATCTATTCGTATACCGAGAGGAGTGATTGAGGATGTCTTAGTCCAAGTGGATAAATTCTACTGCCTGGTAGACTTTATTGTCTTGGATACACATCCCGTGATAGGTATCGGTGCCCAAATTCCTATCATACTTGGCTGCCCTTTTTTAGCTACTTCAAATGCGATTATCAATTGTAGAAACGGGCTTGTACAAATATCCTTTGGAAATATGACACTCGAGCTGAATATATTTGATTTATGCAAACAACCACGGGAAGTTGATGATGAGATCCACGAGATAAATTTGATTGAATCATTCGTGGAGGATACATTCCCCTTGACATTATATTCTGACCCTTTAGAGGCATGTGTGGCCCACTCTCATGAGATAAATGATGACACAATACGAGAGATGGATGCCATTTTAGATGTGATGCCGATACTTGATAATAAAAGATGGAGGGCACTATAAACGAGAACATTCCCCTCCCATCTAATATCAAGGCACCAACACTCGACCTAAAATCATTACCAAGTGAGCTGAAATATGTATATTTAGGTCGAGATGAGACATATCCGGTGGTGATTTCTTCCCATTTGGATGAGGAACAAGAGAGTAGGCTAATAGCCACTCTAATAGAGCATAAGTGTGCCATTGGATGGTCGATTGCGGATCTCAAAGGTATAGACCCACTGATTTGTACTCATCACCTACAGCTTGAGGAGAATGCGAAGACATCTAGGCAACCACAAAGACGACTCAGTCCAAACATGAAGGATGTGGTTAAGGCCGAAATGGTGAAACTATTGGATGTGGATATCATTTACCCAATATCCGATAGTCAATGGATGATCCCAACTTAGGTGGTGCATAAGAAATCCGGAATAACCATCGTAGCCAATGCCAATAATGAACTCGTACCAACTAGAGTCACTACCGGTTGGAGAATGTGCATTGACTACAGGAAGTTAAACACAGTTACGAGGAAAGACCACTTCCCCCTACCATTTGTTGATCAAATTTTAAAAAGGTTGGCGGGTCATTCCCATTTTTGCTTCCTTGATGGCTATTCAGGGTACAACCAAATAGAGATCGCCCTAGAGGACCAAGAGAAAACAACATTCACATGTCCATTCGGTACTTTCGCCTATCGAAGGATGCCATTTGGACTATGTAATGCCCCTGCCACTTTTCAGCGTTGTATGCTGAGTATTTTTTCTGATATGGTGGGGACAATTCTTGAAGTCTTTATGGATGATTTCTCTGTATTTGGTTGTAACTTTGATGAGTGCCTTATGCACTTGAAATCTGTGTTGAAAAGATGTGAAGAAAAGAACCTGGTGTTGAATTGGGAGAAATGTCAATTCATGGTTCAAAAGGGAATTGTACTTGGTCACATCATCTTACAAAATGGAATTGAGGTGGACAAAGCGAAAATCGATCTTATCTCTAACCTTTCACCACCTAAGAGCATACGAGATGTGCGGTCCTTTTTGGGACATGCCGGATTTTATAGACAGTTCATAAAGGACTTCAGTTCACTCTCTCGTCCTTTATGTAACCTACTTCAAAAGGAGAACTCATTCGAGTGGAATGAAGATTGTCAAAATGCCTTTACTAAACTTAAAGGTATGTTGACATGTGCTCCCAGAATGCAACCACCTGATTGGAGCCTTCCTTTTGAAATTATGTGCAATGCGAGTGACTACGCTATTGGGGCTGTGTTAGGCCAAAGAAAAGAGAAGAAGCCATGTGTTATCTACTATGCAAGTAGAACCTTAAATTCAGCCCAAGAAAACTACACTACTACAGAAAAAGAACTTTTAGCCGTAGTTTTTGCCTTGGATAAGTTTAGGTCCTACTTGATTGGATCCAAGATCATCATATTCACCGACCATGCCGCGCTTAAGTACCTTCTCTCTAAGAAGGATGCTAAGCCACGTTTGTTAAGATGGATCCTCCTACTCTAAGAATTTGACATAGAAATACGTGATAAGAAAGGAGTAGAAAATGTAGTGGCTGACCATCTCTCTCGACTTGTTCTCACCGATTCCCCTGAGACGACCGCAATCAATGACATGTTCCCTGATGAACAACTTTTTAAAGTCTCCCAATTGCCATTGTATGCGGACATTGCTAACTATCTTGCCACAGGTACAACTCCAACACATTGGAAAAAGCAAGATAAAGATAAGTTCTTTAACGAGGTGAGGAAATTCCTATGGGACGATCCTTACTTATTCAAGTATTGTCCCGATCAAATTATAAGGAGATGTGTGCCGGATGACGAGCAACATAGTATCATCTCCTTTTGTCATTCTCAGGCGTGCGGTGGCCACTTTTCGGCTAAGAAGACCACAACCAAAATTCTGCAATGTGGGTTTTATTGGTCCACCATGTTCAAGGACACCCATGAGTTTTGTAAAACATGTGACCCTTGTTAGAAATTGGGAGGAATCTCCCGTAGAAATATGATGACACTCAATCTCATCTTACCAATTAAGATTTTTTATTGTTGGGGCATTGATTTCATGGGTCCATTCCCATCTTCTTTTGGAAACTTATATATCTTGCTTGCCGTCGACTATGTGTCCAAATGGGTCGAGGCGATTTCATGCCGGAATAATGACCATAAAACAGTCATTCGTTTCTTAAAAGAGAATATTCTTTCCCGGTTTGGAACACCTCGAATCATCATAAGTGATGGAGGGTCTCACTTTTGTAATCGCCCATTTGAAGCCTTAATGAAGAAATATGGCGTAAATCACAAAGTGAGCACTCCCTATCACCACAAATAAGTGGACAAGCTGAGATATCCAATAGGGAGATTAAACATATTTTAGAGAAAATGATGAACCTCGATCGCAAGGATTGGTCGCTTCGACTTACCGATGCACTCTGGGCTTACCGTACCGCTTTCAAGACCCCCATTTGAATGTCGCCCTATAGGCTTGTCTATGAGAAAGCTTGTCACTTGCCCGTGGAGTTGGAACATAGGGCTTATTAGACAATAAAGAAGTTGAATTTTAATTCTGACAAAGCAAGCTTGTTGTGCAAAATTCAATTGAATGAACTTGCAGAGCTCCGGAACGAAGCATATGAAAATGCGAGAATTTACAAGGACAAGACGAAGGTGTTCCATGATAAGAACATTCTTCGTAAGACATTCACGATTAATAAAAAAGTCCTTATTTATAATTCTCGCTTACACTTATTTCCAGGGAAATTGAGATCTCGATGGACTGGTCCCTACATTGTACAAACTGTCTACCCATATGGGACCGTCGAGTTGTTGAATCCAAGGAACGACAACATCTTTAAGGCGAATGGTCAGCGGTTAAAGCCGTTCTTTGAGAAGTTTCCTTCAGAAGGTATGTCCATACCTCTGGCTGATCCTATGTATTAGGATGTATGATCTCCTAGTCTGATGGAGGTATAAAGTAATTAGAATTAGGATTTTGTTGCTTTTGTTTACTTTTTCATAGGTTTGTTAGAAGGAGGTCAAATTCCACTTTTCATTCTCTCAGGTACTATCATTGCTCACTCTCCTTCATTTTTTAATTGCTCTCATGTTTTGCTCATTGCATATCTTTTACATTGAGGACAATGCAAGATTTGGTTGGGGGGTGTAGGATCACTAGGATGAATCCAGTGTTTTATAACATCTCGAGCAATTATGTAGGAACTTTTTTATTTTTTCAAAATTCAAAACTCCTCTGGAAAACTTTATTTCTATGCATTTGGGATTGTGTGAGTATAAGAAAAAAGAAAAGTAAAGTGAGTGAAGTTGAATATCTTGAGCAATCTCTAAGATACTAGTTTTATATGTGAATTCCCCTATTTTTATGATTGATAGAATTTCTAAACACTTTTACACCTAGTTCACATTACACGATTCTCACGCTTTAAAAGGATAATGTAGAATTGTGAATTGGTGAAGTTTGGATTTGAGGCGTTGAGAAACCAAGCCGGGGTACTTTGTCCATCCTTGTCCATGGGAAAATAACGGAAGATATGGATTTTTAAAAATCCTATCTAAGGAAAAAGAAAACGGAAAGGAAGGATGAAAATATGGGAATGATGGAGAATATGGTGGAAAATTCCGACAGAAATATTCAACTGCACAGAGTTTATAAAAGCCCTAAGTGTTCTATTTTTCAGACCACATTCTGGGATTGCTTTGGACAATCTAATCCATCTATCATGTAGAGGAGGAAGTTTTCTACCAATTTTCAAAATTTGGGATCAATCCGACATCTATACATTCTGGAGCGTTGAAAGCAAGATGACTGGTTTTGAAGGTACCCAAAGTGCGCGATTTTGAGAGGCGGTCGGTGATATGATTGGTGGGCCCATTCAGAGGATAATCTTGGAAATCTAATCATCTATGAGGAAGATCACATTACAAGGAAGTTATAAATCAATTTTGAAGGCAATCCGACCATTGGTCAAGACGTACGAAGCGAAACAAAATCTGTTACGTTGCGGTACTCTTGCTGCACTATAAAAGGGGTGCTCTCTTCTATTCCAGGGCAACCAAGGACGTGGGGAGCAAGGAGTTCAAGTCATAGGAGGCTTCCTAGCCTCCTCCAGCTAGTTTTTCTTCCTTTTCTTAGTTCTAGTTTTATTTTTAATATGCTTTTCATTAGCTAATCTCTTAGCTAGATCTAAGAGGTGAACCTCATAGTTTTCTTAGATTGTTTAATTCGTTTTTATTGGTTCTAAGATTGGATTTCATGTTTATGAACAATGGTTTGAAGTTTAATTCAAGTACTAAATTAGTTTTTCTTAGTCTTATGATGACTCATGGATGTTTGGAAGAATTACTTGAGTTCTTAATTGTTGTGTGTTAGTCTAGACCTGTATGATCCGAGGAATTGGAGTACGCTCTAGTACTATGATCTTCATGTGGGAACTTCCTACCAAAGTTCTACTTTTATGGATTTCTGAAGTATGTTTGAGACTATGTATGTGATTTCAATCAAGTTCAAATCATGATCTAGCTTTGTCTTGTGACAGGACTTAATGATAGTTATGAATGTGAACTTAGTCTATTGGAATTGGGATTGACCTATGCAATTAAGTATGCCCGTCCTAGCTTGCATTGAGTGAATCATATACATGGATCATACATATGTCAGGTTGATTGTTTTAACCGCTCTATCATCCGACTAGATAGAACTTAATATCGATTCTAGTTGAGATAGTGAGAAACCATAGCGAATTATGCATCTAAAGAGAGTTATAAGTGGATCCTTGATGCTCTAGTTATCTTTTCATTATCAGATTTTCTATTTTATGTTCAAAACCAATTTCACAAACTTCTTAAGATTCTAGTTATTAGGATAGTTGGAATTGTTTACTTCCTTCCCTGTGGATCGACCTCGGTCTTACCGAGATTATTACTACATCGCAACCCTACACTTGGGGAAGTGAACAAGTTTTTGTCGCCGTTGCCGGGGATTTCTATGCGGTATTTTTAGAATTTGCTGAGATAGGTTTTAGTTGAGATTGTGTTAAGATAGGTTTAGGATTTGTTTTGCTTTCTAGGCTAAGTTTTCTTTTAATTTCAGGATACTAACTTAGTTTGTTTTGATTTTGCAGGATTCTAACATAGATCTACTTCAGGGATTTTTAAGAAGTTGGAGAAGAAGTAGGAATCTCAAGTACCAAATCAGGTTCTATCTTTCTAACCTTACTCTTCTTCTTCTCCTACTCATTCCTACCATATTCATCTCTTGTAGAGTGGGTGGAGACTCGTTTTGGATCTCTGATAGGTTGGCCTTGTGCAACCTTGATTCCTATTGGTCGGCACTGCCTGTCTTGGATCACCTTGTGCTCAGAGATTTCTCTTCTCAATCTTATTCCACTTTCTTCTTTTTCTGCACTTTTCTCAAAAGACTCAAAGAGTGGGTGGGGAGTTCTCTGAACCCCTATTGACCAGGAGAAATCGGTCTCTATCCTTACTTCTGGATCAGCCATTGCAAGACACCTTGTGCTTCGGTCTTAGGGAGGAGTAAAGGATGGAAGGAAGAATTCTTTTCTGTTTCAACTTCTTATAATTTCATTATGAATGATTGGACGGGTGGATTGTCTAAATACCTTTTGAAAGATGAGAGGTCAAACCAAATAAAAAATCATTATGATTGGAACCATTATAAGCATGAATATTTTTTTAAGACTCAATCTTCTTCTAATACTCCCCCACGTAAGAAAATGGGAGAGTATTGGAAAGAGATGAATAACGTTCCACCGGTTAGGACAATGTATGATCACTTGTATGGCTACACATATCAACAACCATCTAAAAGCCCAACATATGACATGCATAATCCAAATGGGTGGGGGCATCAAAATTTCAACTTGGAAGATGAGCCAACCATGGATACCAACAATTATCCTTAAGAGTTTCTTTCTCATGAGCCGCAACCGACACGAACTCTTGAGGATATGCTGCGAGAGTTTATGGAAATAACTGAGCAATGCATACAAAACCTCTTGCCATCTCAAAATCCTGAACCCGACATTGGGAACACCGAATCAATCCCCAACATAGAGGAGGATGTGGCTATCCAAGCACAACCCTCTTCTGATTTGATGTCTAAACTTTTAGAGGATGTAGATCTCAGTGATCCCACCATTACCATCAATTATGGTAAATCAACTATTTCTTTTAGCTATTCCGATTTGAATGATGAAGAGATTTCAAGGACAGTTGACGAACCCGAGGAATCTACAAAATTTGAAAGTGATAGTTTGATAACCTACAATGAGGGTTTGAAGGATGATTGTGAGTCCATGATTTCTTCTTCCAAAGGGCCGAATGTTTTTCAGTCATCGGAAGATATTCTTGCTAGAGAGATGGCCGAAGTCGATATTTTTAAGTCCTTCCACCAACAACACATACCAGATTCTATTGTGGAAGAACTCCCTTGGGTTGAAAATTTTGTTTCTTTGGATGACGGAGTGGCACAAGCTGAAATATCAAAATATCAACCAATGCTAGATGATGTGCTTACCATTGAATCTAAAAAAATTTCTTTGGAAAACCTCCCCTCGATAGAGGAGGAATTCCTTACCCTTGAAAGGGAATTTCCTCAATCACTTAGGGAGAACGAGGAACCTTCATTCGACTCTCTCGATTTCTTAGAGGAATGCATGACCCACCCCTATGATCTGGATGATGAGATGATTAAGGAGTTGGATAGTTTGTTAGACACGGTTTCGGTGCCTGAAGAACACCATTCCACTGATTTACACTCTTTACCATTATTTGTGGAAACACCATGCAATTCTGAAATTGTGGAGGTGACGACCCAAACTAAAAAATACTTAATGAATGTCTCTCCACCATCATGGGTTCTTCAACCCATTGAAAATTCTGATTGGGAGGACCCGTTTTTAATCAATTACAACCCAATTCAGAACTTGAGGAGATATCTTTTTGCTGCTCTTCTCTCCTCCTTACATGCGTGTGGTGCACACTATGATTGGACCTTCATGAAGACACGAACCCATGTATACATTCGAGGAGGACTTTGGATGGTCCTTATGAGAAACTTATTGAAATTCATGAAGATCCAGCTCAAATTTGATTATGTAGTCGATCGGACTAATCAAAGGTAGGTAGGTAGGTTAGGATTTCTTTCTGCATTTAGGATTGAATAAGTCTCATTGAGAGAATGGAAGATGCTAGAATTGATCTACTTGCTACCTTAGGTACTCTCGTTCTCACTCTCCTTTGTTTTATGTCATTGCTCTCATGTCATGCATATTGCATATCTTATTACATTGAGGACAATGTAAGATTTTGGTTGGGGGGTGAGATTCCTTAGATGAATCTACTAGCTTTTGTGACATTTCGAGCAATTATGTAGAAAATTTTTTATTTTTCTAAAATTCAAAACTCTTTTGGAAAATGTTGTTTCTATGCATTCAAGATGATACGAGCATAAGAAGAGGAGATACGAAGTGAGTAATGTTGCAAGCATTGAACTTCTCTTAATATAATGGTTTTATATGTGAATTCCCCTATTTATGTGAGTGATAGAAAATTTGAACACTTTTACACCTAGTTCACATTACACGATTTTCATGGGTTGAAAGGATTATGTGATTTGTGGATTAGCTAGACTTTGATTTAAGGTGTTGAGAAACCAAGCCGGGGTACTTTGTCCATCCTTGTCCATGGGAAAATAACAAAAAGATATAGATTTCTAAAAATCCTATCTAATGTAAAAGAAAAAGGAAAGGAAAGATGAAATTGGGAATGATGGAAAAATGGTGGAAAATTCCGATTAGGGCTACCTACTACCAACTGGGGGATGGTCTACCAGTAACCAAAGCTGGAAATGGGACTTAGTGTGAAAGCCGTTGGAAGGACGATAAGACAAATTCCTGTCATAGGCTTGTTATTGCTCTATACACCTTGAGATCTATAGTTTAGTTGATCTATGAAGAAGATAATCCCGAAAACTCATTAAATGAACTTTCACTATGCACACTAGGTTGAACTTGGTCAAGTTCTTCTATTTATCAATCAATCAGCGGGAATTTCATATAAACACTTATTATGTTCTGAGAGTTTAAGGTTTCAACCTCTATCACCTAATTTCTCTAATTTTTTATGCTTGTGTGTCTAGGAATGTATAGAAGAATAGTTTCTAGAGGAGAGTTGGATTTTGGAGAATGAAACTTGTTTCACGCATGTTTTGCCCGGGACTAGCAAAATACTGGTTGGGGGGTGTGTTGAGCTCTTAATTGTGCATATTCTAACCCTAATTCATCACTCATTATGCATGGTTTTCATGATTTAAAGGCTAATCTAATGCATAGTTTTGCGGTTGTAGGAATGAAAAGGAGACTTCGTCATTCGGATGCTTTGAGACCCTTCTTACATACCTTGACGATCAAAGGAAAGGAAGAACAAAAGAGGGAAGAAGAAAGGAAAGAAGAGAAAAAAGAAAGGAAAGAAAAAGGAGCCCTAAACGGTGGTCCGACCGGTCAAGGCCGGTCGGCCAACAATTTTTCCTTATACAAAAGCTGCTGGACCAAACTAGACAGGTCTAAACTGGTCTTGACCGGTCGGCCAGCCC
The DNA here is from genome assembly GCA_003013855.2 of Liriodendron chinense. NCBI lineage: Eukaryota > Viridiplantae > Streptophyta > Magnoliopsida > Magnoliales > Magnoliaceae > Liriodendron > Liriodendron chinense. Next base: position 1,288,596 of record ML058552.1, read on the forward strand.
TGTCGGACCGGTCTAGACCGGTCTTAACCGGTCGGCCATGAAATTTCAGGGTTTCAGATTGCAGACAGCAGGCCATTCCCGTTTCTGGTTTTTCAGACCAATTTTCTAGGCCCATCTTAATGATATTTGGAAATCCAACACATCCATGTCGAAGAGGAGCTCGACGCAGAACTAACCCAAGTGGTTTCATGTCGATCGGAGCTACGGACTGATTGTGGTGGCCAAAACAATACGAACTGTCTAGAAAGTTCCAGATTCTGCCTACTCCACTCTGGGCCGGTCCAGGTGGCCCATCATTGATGATATGAAGAATCTATTTTGACCATTTTTTACACCACATCCATATATGAATAGAAGTTTCAGATCAAAAGGATGTGTGGTTTGATCGTACCGGTTGAAGAAAGATGGATCATCCAGAAAGATTCAACTGCGAAGAGTTTATAAAAGCCCTAAGTGTTCTATTTTTAGGACCACATTCTGGGATTGTTTTGGACAATCTAATCCATCTATCATGTAGATGAGGAAGTTTTCTATCAATTTTCAAAATTTGGGATCAATCCGACATCTGTACATTCCGGAGCGTTGAAAGCAAGATGACTGGTTTTGAAGGTACTCGAAGTGCGCGATTTTGAGAGGCGGTCGGTGATATGATTGGTGGGCCCATTCAGAGGATAATCTTGGAAATCTAAATCATCTATGAGGAAGATCACATTACAAGGAAGCTATAAATCAATTTTGAAGGCAATCCGACCATTGGTCAAGCCGTACGAAGCGAAACAAAATCTATTACGTTGCGGTACTCTTGCTGCACTATAAAAGGGGGTGCTCTCTTCTATTCCAGGGCAACCAAGGACGTGGGAGCAAGGAGTTCAAGTCATAGGAGGCTTCCTAGCCTCCTCCAGCTAGTTTTTCTTCCTTTTCTTAGTTCTAGTTTTATTTTTAATATGCTTTTCATTAGCTAATGTCTTAGCTAGATCTAAGAGGTGAACCTTATAGTTTTCTTAGATTGTTTAATTCGTTTTTATTGGTTTTAAGATTGAATTTCATGTTTATGAACAATGGTTTGAAGTTTAATTTAAGTACTAAAGTAGTTTTTCTTAGTCTTATGATGACTCATGGATGTTTGGAAGAATTACTTGAGTTCTTAATTGTTGTGTGTTAGTCTAGACCTGTATGATCCGAGGAATTGGAGTACACTCTAGTACTATGATCTTCATGTGGGAACTTCCTACCAAAGTTCTACTTTTATGGATTTCTGAAGTATGTTTGAGACTATGTATGTGAATTCAATCAAGTTCAAATCATGATCTAGCTTTGTCTTGTGACAGGACTTAATGATGGTTATGATTGTGAACTTAGTCTATTGGAATTGGGATTGACCTATGCAATTAAGTATGCTCGTCCTAGCTTGCATTGAGTGAATCATATACATGGATCATACATATGCCAGGTTTTTTGTTTTAACCGCTCTATCATCCAACTAGAAAGAACTTAATTTTTATTCTAGTTGAGAAAGTGAGAAACCATACCGAATTATGCATCTAAGGAGAGTTATAAGTGGATCCTTGATGCTCTAGTTATCTTTTCATTATCAGATTTTCTATTTTATGTTCAAAACCAATTTCACAAACTTCTTAAGATTCTAGTTATTAGGATAGTTGGAATTGTTTACTTCCTTCCCTGTGGATCGACCTCGGTCTTACTGAGATTATTACTACATCGCAACCCTACACTTGGGGAAGCGAACAAGTTTTTGGCGCCGTTGCCGGGGATTTCTATGCGGTATTTTTAGAATTTACTGAGATAGGTTTTAGTTAAGATTGTGTTAAGATAGGTTTAGGATTTGTTTTGCTTTCTAGGCTAAGTTTTCTTTTAATTTCAGGATACTAACTTAGTTTGTTTTGATTTTGCAGGATTCTAACATAGATCTACTTCAGGAATTTTTAATAAGTTGAAGAAGAAGTAGGAATCTCAAGTGCCAAATCAGGTTCTATCTTTCTAACCTTACTCTTCTTCTCCTACTCATTCCTACCATATTCATCTCTTGTAGAGTGGGTGGAGACTCCTTTTGGATCTCTGATAGGTTGGCCTTGTGCCACCTTGATTCCTATTGGTCGGCACTGCCGCCTTGGATCACATTGTGCTCAGAGATTTCTCTTCTCAATCTTATTCATCTTTCTTCTTTTTCTGCACTTTTCTCAAAAGACTCAAAGAGTGGGTGGGAAGTTCCCTGAACCCCTATTGACCAGGAGAAATCGGTCTCTATCCTTACTTCTGGCTCAGCCATTGCAAGACACCTTGTGCTTCGGTCTTAGAGAGGAGTAAAGGATGGAAGGAAGAATTCTTTTATGTTTCAACTTCTTTTAATTTTATTATGAATGATTGGACGGGTGGGTTGTCTAAATACCTTTTGGAAGATGAGAGGTCGTACCAAATAAAAAATCATTATGATTGGAACCATTACAAGCATGAATATCTTTTTATTACTCAATCTACTTCTAATACTCCCCCACGTAAGACCTTGCGAGATTACCGGAATGACAACAATGGGCATAACTTTTCGCCAGGTAAGACAATGGGTGAGTATCGGAAAGAGATGAATAATGTTCCACCGGTTAGGACAATGTATGATCACTTGTTTGGCTACAAATATCAACAACTATCTAATAGCACAACATATGACATGCATAATCCTAATAGGTGGGAGCATCAATATTTAATTTTGGGAGACGAGCCAACCATGGATGCTAACAATTATCTTGAAGAGTTTCTTTCTCACGAGCCACAACCGACACGAACTCTTGAGGATACACTGCGAGAGTTTATGAAAATAACTGAGCAATGCATACAAAATCTCTCGCCATCTCAAAATCCTGAACCCAACATTGGGAACACCAAATCAATCCCCAATAATGAGGAGGATGAGGCTATCCAAACCCAACCTTCTCCAGATTTAATGACTAAATTTCTAAAGGATATTGATCTTGGTGACCCCAATATCACCATCGATTGTGGTGAATCAACTATCACTTTTAGATATCCCGATTTTAATGATGAAGAGATTTCAATGATGGTTGACGAACCTGGGGAATCCATAAAATCTGAAAGTGATAGTGAGATTGCCTACAATGAGGGTTCTGTGGATGATTGTGAGCCCATGATTTCTTCTTCCAAAGGGCCGAATGTTTTTGAGTCGCCAAAAGATATTCTTGCTAGAAAGATGGCTGGAGTTGATATTTTTTAGCCCTTCCACCAACAACACATGCCGGATTCTATTGTGGAAGAACTCCCTTGGGTTGAGAATTCTTTTTATTTGGATGATGTGGTGGCACAATCTGAAATTTTAGATCAACCAATGTTAGATGATGTGCTTATCACTTAATCTGAAAATTTTTCTTTGGAAGACCTCCCCTCTATAGAGGAGGAATTCATTGCCATTGAAAGAGACTTTCCTCAATCACTTAGGGAGAACGAGGACCCTTCATCCGACTCTCTCAATTTCCTAGAGGAATGCATGACCCACCCCTATGATCTGGATGATGAGATGATTAAGGAGTTGGATAGTTTGTTAGACATGGTGTCAGTGCCTGAAGAACACCATTCCACTGATTTACACTCTTTACCATTGTTTGTGGAAGCACCATGCAATTCTGAAATTGTGGAGGAGATAACCCAAACTGAAAAATATTTAATGAATGTCTCTCCACCATCATGGGTTCTTCAGCCCATTGAAAATTCTGATTGGGAGGACCATTTTTTAATCAATTACAACCCAATTTAGAACTTGAGGAGATATCTTTTTGCTATTCTTATCTCTTCCTTACATGCGTGTGGTGCACACTATGATTGGACCTTAATGAAGAAACGCACCCATGTATACATTCGAGCAGGACTTTGGATGGTTCTCATGAGAAACTTATTGGATGTATACATTCGAGCAGGACTTTGGATGGTCCTCATGAGAAACTTATTGAAATTCATGAAGATCCTACTCAAATTTGATCATGTAGTCGATCGGACTAACCAAAGGTAGGTAGGTAGGTTAGGATTTATTTTTCTACATTTCGGATTGAATAAGTCTCATCGAGACAATGGAAGATGCTAGAATTGATCTACTTGCTACCTTAGGTACTCTTGTTCTCACTCTCCTTTGTTTTATGTAATTGCTCTCATGTCATGTATAGTGCATATCTTATTACATTGAGGACAATGTAAGATTTTGGTTGGGGGGGTGAGATTCCTTCGATAAATCTACTAGCTTTTGTGACATTTCGAGCAATTATGTAGAAAATTTTTCGATTTTTCTAAAAATCAAAACTCTTTTAGAAAACTTTGGTTCTATGCATTCGAGATAGCATGACTGTAAGATAAGGAGATACGAAGTGAGGGATGTTGCAAGCTTTGAATTTCTCTTAATATAATGGTTTTATATGTGAATTGCCCTATTTTTATAATCGATAGAAAATTTAAACACTTTTACACCTACTTCACATTACACGATTTTCATGGGTTGAAGGGATTATATGATTTATGGATTAGCTAGACTTTGATTTAAGGTGCTATGAAGCCAAGCCGGGGTACTTTGTCCATCCTTGTCCATGGGAAAATAACGAAAGATATGGATTTTTAAAAATCTTATCTAATGTAAAAGAAAAGGGAAAGGAAGGATGAAATTGAGAATGATGGAAAAATGGTGGAAAATTCCGATTAGGGCTACCTACTACCAACCGGGGGATGGTCTACCCGTAACCAAAGCTGGAAATGGGACTTAGTGTGAAAGCCGTTGGAAAGACGGTAAGACAAATTCCTGTCATAGGCTTGTTGTTGCTCTATACACCTTGAGATCTATAGTTTAGTTGATCTATGAAGAAGATAATCCCGAAAACTCATGAGATGAACTTTCACTATGCACACTAGGTTGAATTTGTTCAAGTTCTTCTATTTATCAATCAATCAGCGGGAATTTCATATAAACACTTATTATGTTTTGAGAGTTTAAGGTTTCAACCTCTATCATCTAATTTCTCTGATTTTTATGCTTGTGTGTCTTGAAATGCATAGAAGAATAGTTTCTGAAAGAGAGTTTTGTTTTGGAGAATGAAACTTGTTTCACACATGTTTTGCTCGGGACTAGCAAAATGCTGGTTGAGGGGTGTGTTGAGCTCTTAATTATGCATATTCTAACCCCAATTCATCACTCATTATGCACGGTTTACATATTTAAAGACTAATCTAATGCATGGATTTGTGATTGTAGGAATGAGAGGAAGACTTCACTAATTCATAGTCAAAAGAGTCACTTTGTATGCATTGAAGATTAACATAAAAAGTGACAAAAGGTGGAGGAAAGAAGAAGAAAGAAAGAGAAGAAAATATGGAAGACCTGTCCCAAGACCTGTCCCAAGACCTGTCTCAAGACCTGTCCCAAGACCTGTCCCAAGACTGGTCGCCAGACAGGTCTACACAGCTAGACCGGTCACCAGACCGGTCGCTAGACAGGTCGAGAGGTGTCCAGAAACACCAAACTCACTGGACTGTTTTTGAGGTTTTGAGACCGGTCGTGCGACCGGTCGTTCATGAGCTTAGACCAGTCATGCGACCGATCATCAGCGTAACAGATTGAACGCAAAGCTCCGATTTTCTCTGCGCAATTGCGTAATTCCTTGCTAAATCTATAATCTTCCGCGCCAATCTATAAAAGGGACTTCTCCTCTTCATACCAAGGCATGCTAGGACGTGGGGATTGCTTAGGAGACAGATTCTACTTCGAGCTTTCTTAATTTTCTTTCTATTTTAGTTGTTTTTATGTTTTTGAGGCTTTTAGTTCAAGGATGTTAGAGATGAACTAAAACCTCTTAGCTAGGGCTAAGAGGTGAAGCTTTTGATTCGTTTTTGATGGATTGATGCAACCTAGGTTTCCTTTTTATGATTTAATTGAAGAATTTTAGTTAATGTGAGTTTGAATCAAGTACTAGTTTGGTTTTACTTTGATCTCTTGATGACTCCGGGCTCATGTGATTCTTAGTGATTCTAAGCTTGATAGCTTACCTTCTGAGCATTATTTATACTTGTGTAGTTCATTGATCTATCATCGACTCCGAGCATGGTAGACCCTTTGATTGCCTTGTGTATAATGGCCTGGTTTTCATGTGGGAACTCATTCAACTAAAGTTCGTACTTTTTATTATAATCTGAAATAGCTGTTTGCTGATTGATTTTGATTTAATTAGAGTTCTAATCATTAGTTGTAATTAAGTCTAGTGACAGGATTTGATGAAAGCTATGGTTGTGAATCTCGACTAGATTGGAAAGAGGCTTGGCCTACACAATTGAGTGTGCCCAAGGCCTGAGCATTGTTGTGGGAATCGAATCAATGAATGAGCAACTATTTTAGATAATTGTTGATTGAACCACTCTATATTCCGATCGGATAGAGATATGAATTCGATTCCGATTGAGTTATGAGAGACCTAGTTGTGTTGATGCATAGAAACTTATCAAAAGTGGATCCTTGGCGCTCTAATGCCTTTTTAGATTGATATTACCTTACACATTCACTGTTTAAACCCAAATCATTATTTTTCAGCTTTAGTTCTTAAATAGGATCTTAATTATTAGTTATTTTAGACAAATTCTGAGAATACCCATTCATAAATCTCTGTGGGAACGATACTTGGTCTTTTCGAATTATTACTACTTCGCAACCCTACACTTGGGGAGTGAACATGGATGGTATTAATAAAAAATCTTTTACTCCACTTAATAATCCTGCTAGATTTCATTCATTTAGATGATCATGTGTATCGAGATTGACCTCCCAGTCTGACGGAGGTATAAAGTAGTTTTATTAGTTTTCATTGTTTAGTTGTCAGAAGTTGTAGACTCCCATATTCTACTCTCTCAGGTAATCTCGTTCTCACTCTCCTTTATTTATATCATTGCTCTCATGTCATTGCTTATTGCATATCTTTTAATATTGAGAACAATGCAAGATTTTGGTTGGGGTGAGATTCCTAGATGAATCTAGTATTTTGTAACATTTCGAGCATTTTTATATGAAATTTTTTTATTTTTCTGAAAATTCAAAACTCTTTTAGAAAACTTTGTTTCTATGTATTTGGAATGTTACGAGTACAAGAAAAGAGAGATGAAGTGATTGATTTTGAAGCACTTAAAAACCTGTAATATAATAGTTTTCTATATGAATTCTCTTATTTATATGATCGATAGAACATTTGAGCACTCTCGAATCTAGTTCACATTATACGATTCTCATGGCTTGAAGAGATTATGTAGATTTGTAGATTGGATAAACTGAGATTTAAGGTGTTAATGAACCAAGCCTGGGAACTTTGTCCATCCTTGTTCATGTGAAGTAAAAAAAAGAATGGAAGACATGAATTTCTAAAAATCTTATCTCATATGAAAAAGAAAAAAAAATGATGATTATTGTTGAAAATTTGTGAATTTTTTCAAAAAGGGCTACCTATTAATAACCAGGGGAAGGTCTACCCGTAACCTAAGCTGAAACTGGGAAGTAGTGTGAAAGTCATTGAAGGAACGATAAGGAAAATTTTTGTCATATGCATTTGGTTGATCTGTACACTTTTAGATCTTTAGTTTTGCTGATTTATAAAGAAGGTAATCCTGAAAATTCATGAGATGAACATTCACGATGCACACTAGACCTTACTTGTTCGAATTCTTCTATTCATCAATCAATCAGTGGGGATTTTATGTGAACACTTATTATATTTGGGGAGTTTAGGATTTCAAATTTGAATCACTAATTTTCTCTGAATTTTGTGCTTGCATATCTTGAAGTTTATAGAAGTATAGTTTTTGAGAGAGTTGAGTGTTTAGAAAATTGGAATTGCTTCATGCATGTTTTGCTCTACACTTCTGTTTGCTCGCCTCAAGTGCAAGGCTGCAATGTTCTAATAATTCTCGGTAAGAACAAGGTCGATCGTCAGGGATTTTTGTAACAATTCTAAACTACGTAACTAGAATGGACTAAATTCAGAATTATATTGATGGATAGAAATTAAGAATATAAAACTATCTACTTTAGAACTAAATCAGGAAAATAAAAAACTAGAGCGCCAAGGATCTACTTATAATCATTCACAATGCCAATTCAAACCATTCAAGCCAATAACTCCATCGAAATCGGAGTTCTATCCCTATGCAATCAGAATATAGAGCAATTAAATCATCATAATGCATCTAACATGGATGATTCATCTATTGATATATGGTTTTCTCATAATAATTAAGGCATATCAAATCACATAGCCTAATCCTTCACAAAACAATTGAGATCACATTCATAATTCTTCCTCAAGTCTTGTCACTAGACTTGATTTAGAAGCATGAATTGAACTTCCTTTAAACCAATATCAATACATAAACATCTATCTCAGATCAATCCCAAAGATAAGAACTTCTAGTTTAGTTCTAGATAAGCATTTAGGAAACTTACTTTGTAAGATTTCCTAGCATCCAACATATCATGATGGATCTAAGATTTCCACAACCCAAAATCCTATCTATCAACACCCCATTAAGCAATCTTAGTAATCAAAACATCCTTTGTAAATGAAATCATAAGAGATAGAAGATTAACTAAAAATAAGAACTTTATTTCAAACTTGAACTAGAAGTGTTCTTCATTAAACCCAAAAGTACTTGAAATAATTTGAATTAAGCATTGCAAACAATTATAAGCTTCACCTCTTAGCCTTAGCTAAGAGGTTTAGACAACCATTAACAGGTTAAACTAAAACTCAAAAGAAAACTACTATAAAAAGCATAGAAAAACATAAAAGCCCTAGTTGAAGGAGTTGTGAACGCTCCATGACGCTCATCTCCACCTCCCATGACTTCTCAAGCCTTCTATGATGAGTTTAGATAAGCCTTTAGGTGTCCTTTCATAGATTGGAAGCTCCACCGCCTCAGAAAGTTTCAAAATTACGCAAAAGGTTACGCGGTGCATGATTTTTCGAGCTCGAAAAATAAGTTTCTGTAACTTTTTTTACATGGTCGACCGGTCGTCTACCAGTTTTTTCAGTCCATCGAGTTTTTTTCCAAGAAAGGTAGAAATTCAACCTGTCTCGACCCTAGGGCCGACCGGTCATACGTGAAACAGCAGGGCTATTTTCTACAGTTTCTGCAATTTACTTTTCTGGCCCTGCAACTCTGCACTTTGGGTTTTTGACCTTTTCAGGGTCTTTTAACATGATTTCTTCAAGGTTTTTCTTTATTTTTCAACTCTATCTTCCATAGCTTCTTTCTTCCATTCTTGACATTTCTTCCTTTGATCCTCAAGGTGTCCATAAGGTCTCTCTCATTCCTATAAATACAAACACATGCATAAGATGAGTCTTTAACACTATAAATCATGCATAAAGAGTGATGAATTGGGGTTAGAATATGTACAATTCAAAGCTCAACACCCCCCCCCCCCCCCCCCCCCCCCCCCCCCCCCAACCAGCATTTTACTTGTCTCAAGCAAAACATGCGTGAAACAAATCCAACTTTTCAAAACCCAACTCTCTCGAAAACTATGCTTCTATAAATTTCAAGATATACAAGTGCAAAATTTAGAGAAACTAAGTAATAGAAGTTGAAATCTTAAACTCCCTAAACATAATGAGTGTTTCGCATAGAATCCCCATTGATTGATTGATAAATAGAAGAATCGTGTAATCTCTTCAAACCATGAGAATCGTGTAACGTGAACCAGGCTCAAAAGTGTTCAAATTTTCTATCGATCATATAAATAGGGGAATTCATATAAAAAACTATTATGTTTAAGTTAATTTAAAGATCTCACAATCATATCAATTCATCTCTCATCCTTTCATACTTATAACATCCCAAGTGCATAGAAATAAGGTTTTCCAAAAGAATTTTGAATTTTCAAAAAAATTGAAAATTCTATGCAAACATTGCTCGAATTGTTACAAATTGCTACATTCATCTAGGAATCTCACCCCCCGACCAAAATCTTGCATTATCCTCAATGTAAAAAGATATGCAATAATTAATAACATGAGAGCAATGATAAAAACAAAGAGGGTGAGAATGAGAGTACCTAAGAGAGTCGATCATGGAAATCTACCTCTAACAACTAAATAATTTAAACTAATATAAACTATGCTATACCTCCGTTAGACTAAGAGGTCAATCTCGATACACATGATCATTCAAAGGAATGGAATCTAGCAGCATTAGTAGGTGGAGTAAAAAGTTTTTCAGTAATACCATCCACCATCTTGCTTCATAATGCACATGGGTGATGTTCATCATTCTAATCCATTGAAAATCCCGTTGAACAATTTCGGTAGGTTTTGTTAAAGGTATCACCCCATGTGTTAGGAAAGGAGAATTTCTTTGCTTGGAAATCATTAAACATGAATCTCCTTTCCAACTTGTCTGGGAAAAAATTAATCAAATAAGGGCCAGCCTAGAGATGGTGCTCTTCGGTTTGAACAAACCAAAGAGATGTGGAGACTTCTATTTCTTCTTCACAAGTCAGTATGGTCTCCACACAATCAGATTCTAGTGGTGCTTCTGTTGAGCTTTGAATTGTGCATATTCTAACCCCAATTCATCACACATTATGAATGGTTTACACTATTTGACCTCTCCTCCGGCTGGCCAGCTGGTACTCCGGTTGGCTTATGTATGAAAAACTCTAGATTTAAGATATGTTGCTGTGCAACATCCGGCCAGCCAGCCAGCGTCCCGACTATGTAAGGACTCTCCATCATCTTAAAAATTCTAGGTCGGTGACGAATTTTTGCTATAAAAGGACACTTTTACGTTGTTCCTAAGGTATCATAGAAGTCTTGTGAAGTCTAGGAAGGTAGAGATGAGCATCGTGGAGCGTTCGCAACTCATCCAACTAGGGTTTTTTATAGTTTTCTTATGCTTTCAAGTAATTTTTCTTATGATTTTAGTTGTAGCATGATGATGTTTGGCTAGAACCTCTTAGCTAAGGCCAAGAGGTGAAGCTTATAGCTAGTTATCATGTAGAATTTGTTTAATTCAAGTACCTTTACTTAAATTTTGGATATTTAAGTTCTAGTTTGAATAAAGTTGGTATTTTTGGATGTTTTATGAGAGTTTATGTGCTTCAGACATGAGTTCCTTGCAATTCTCTGAGATTATCATATTTGGATTGATTAGATTCAAATTGTAGTAACCTTAGAGCATGCCATAGTCCCTTCACATGGCTGTTACTTCGAAGGCTACATGTTTGAATTCTATGTACTTCATTAGAACTAGAATCTTATTTTCTGACTTAAGTGGAATTGTTTGTGTTTGAATGCTTAATCTTCCAACTAGATGAGAGATAAAACTTCAAATCTAGTTGTGTTTATGCTTGGATGAATGAATTCACATGAAACTACTACAAGTGGATCCTTGAGGCCTTAGTCCCGTTAATTATCAGATTTTTCTTAAAGTTACTGTTTTACTTAGATTTTAAAATTGAATTCTAAGTTTGCTAAGATTGAAGCTGTTAGAATGGTTTAAATTTGTTTACCCTAATTCCCTGTGGATCAACCTTGGTCTTACCTAGTTATTACTACATCACAAGCCTTGCACTTGAGGTGAGCGAACACCACAATTGATAAATCGGTATTACACTCTGTGGAAGGAGTCTTTTTGGGCACCGTTGAAGTTTTCCTTAAGCCATTGACAATGTCACGGATCATAGGATCATCCCAATCCTCAAAATATGTCAAACACTCTTCTAGAGTGTAGGAAACTTTGACCTTCTCGGTCACTTGTGTAGGTTGGAGTAAGTCCCCAACCACTACACATTCAGAATTTGGCCTCTTCTTAAGGAAATCAAGCACCAATCCATCAAATTCCTGCACAAAAAAATTGTTTAAATCAGTGATTGGTGTCTTGTTAATCAATTTTTTAGATTTTAGCTCTTCCAAGGCTTCATCAATATCTACAATTATTTCATCCTTGGAGTGAGCGAAGTAAACTTCTAAGGTTTTGAAAAATTTAACCGAGAGTGGCTCATCATCATCCACAATTGTATCTATGAATTTAATCATGTGGATCTCATCTTCATCATCATCCTCATCCTCTTGTTGTTTATGCAAATGAAACACGTTCAGTTTCATTGTCATATTTCCAAAGGATATTTTCATAACTCCATTCTTACAATTAATTATAGCATTGGCGGTTGCTAGGAATGGTCGGCCTAGAATGAAGGGAACTTGAGTGAATACATTTGTAACCTCTTGTGTATCCAAAATGATAATGTCTACCGGGTAGTAGAACTTATCAATTTGGACTAACACATCCTCAATCACTCCTCTCAGTATTCTAACGGAGCGATCCACAAGTTGTAAAGTTATCTTGGTGGGTTTTAATTCACTAAGTGCAAGTTGCTCATATACCGAGTAGGGAATCAAGTTAACACTAGCCCCTAGATCGAGAAGTACTCTATTGATCCGGAAGTTACCTAGGGCTTTCAGGATCTTTGAATTTGGGGAAAGTGTTTTGTTGTATGATAGCACTCACTTGTTCCGTAAAAAATGCCCTCTTGTGCACGTTTTGCTTACACTTTACGGCACTTACGTCCTTTAGAAATTTGGCGTATGGAGGAATTTCCTTAATTGCATCCAAGAAGGGAATGTTGATTTTAACTTGAATACTTCTAAAATGTCCTGATTTTCACTTGGCTTTTTGGTTGAGACAAGATGTTGAGGGAATGGGGCCACAGGTTTATACACACGCTCCGGCTCTTCATCTTATGGAGCATTTCTCAATTCACCATCACTCTTAGAATTAATCGGACCATTAGGCTTTGTGGCCTTCACCGGTTCAAAATTTTCAATTATTTTACCACTTCTAAGAGTGGTGATGACTTGAACATGTTCCACATGAGAATGAGTTGAAGAATTAGTATTTGTTTCCAATTGTTCCTTGGGGTTAGGATGAGATTGGGCTAAAACAGTCCATTTTCTCCCTAACTCCTATGTGTGTCTTAATTTTTTCAACCGAGATTTTAAGTTCATTCATAGCCTATATGTTGGACTGATTTATCTGAGTTTGTCCAATCATGAATGCGTTCAATGTATCCTCAAGAGTGCTTTTTTGAGGAGGCCCTTGGGAAGCATTGTTTGTATTTACCATGGGTCCATTCTTCCCACAAAGATTCGGTTTACACCGCCAATCAAGATTATTCGAGTTAAAATTTGGTCCACTAAAGGGGCGTTGGTAAGCGTTTGTGGCGTTCGATTGAGTTCGCAAGATATCTTGAAACAGAGGGATTGTTGGGCAATCCTTTGTTAAGTGAACATTACTCTCACAAATACCACATACACTCTCAATGGCCTCGCCGATGGTTATCATGTTAACACTCCTCAATTATATGACCTCAACCTTCTTTGTGAGACCCGCCACCTTTATATTTAAATCATCCTCCCCATTTAATGCATATACTCCTTCTTCTCTTGGGGTTGACTTGAGATTACTAGTCGGAGTGGAGATGTCCCAAGATTGGGCATTCTCGGCTAGCATACCGAAGTAATCCCAAGCATCATTGGGCGTTTATTAAAAAACTCACCATTACACATCATTTGGACAAATTGACGTATGTTTGAACTCAATCCGTCATGGAAGAAGTCAATCAAGCGTCACTTTTCATAGTTATGGTGTAGGCACTCTAATAAAATATCCTTGAACCTCTCCCAACATTGAAAAAATGTTTCATCTCCTTTTTGGGAGAAGTTCATGATACTCCACCTTAGTGCATTAGTTTTATGAACCATGAAGTACTTTTTAAGGAACTCCCGGGTCATCTCAGCTCATGTCCTGATGTTTCTAGGTTTAAGTTATTGAAGTCATGCTTTGGCTTTATCCTTTAGAGAGAACAGGAACAATTTCAGTTTGATTACATCTTGGGAGACATCATTAAATTGAAAGGTGTTGGCTATCTCCTCAAATTCACTCATGTGCGCATATGGATTTTCAGAATTGAGTCCATGAAATTTTGGAAGAAATTTGATAATTCTCGGTTTAAAATCCACGTTTCCTGCATTAGTTGGAAAAACAATGCAGGAAGATGTGGTTGTTCTCTCTGGTTGTAGATAATCTCGCAATGTTTTAACCGGAGGAACATAGCATTCCTCATTCTCATTACATTCCGTCCTATTCGATGGTGCATCATGCTCAACATTCTCAACATTATGTGGTTCATTCTCAGCCATGATTTCAGATTGTTTAGGATTTCCTAGATATTTTCTCACTCATCTGTGATTAACTAGGCCTTCAACTAAACCTCTCTCACTTAGAAGTTGCGAGGTATGATCACGCCCAATGGGGCATAAACTAAACTAAAACTAAACCTAAGCTTAAAATCTAAAAATTTAAAGATAAAAATAAAAACTAAAAAATAAAAGAGTCTAAGTTAGAACGGTGTTACCGGATTGAAGAACTAGGTTAGTGAAGAAGATCTTACAAAATAAATAAAATCTTTTAATAGTAGAAAATTTTTGAGAAAAACTTCCTAAAGCAATAAATCCTAACCTAACTATACCCTAATTACAAAATTAGAACCGTTAACCTAATCCTCGACAACGGTGCTAAGAACTTGTTCGCTCGCCTCAAGTGCAAGGCTGCGATGTAGTAATAATTCTCGGTAAGACCGAGGTCGATCCTCAGGGATTGTCGTAACATTCTAAACTACGTAACTAAGATGGACTAAATTCAGAATTATATTGATGAATAGAAATTAAGAACATAAAACTATCTAATTTTGAACTAAATCAGGAAAATAAAACACTAGAGCACCAAGGATCCACTTATAATCATTCCCAAGGCCAATTCAAACCATTCAAGCTAATAACTCAATCGAAATCAGAGTTATATCTTTATCCAATCAGAATATAGAGCAATCAAATCATCATAATGCATCTAACATGGATGATTCATCTACTAATATGGTTTTCTCATAACAACTAAGGCATTGGGCGTATCCAATCACACAGCCTAATCCTTCACAAAAAAATTGAGATCGCATTCATGATTCTTCCTCAAGTCCTGTCACTAGACTTGATTTAGAAGCATGAATTGAACTTTCCTTAAGCCAATATCAATACATAGACATCTATCTCGGATTAATTTCAAAGATAAGAACTTCTTCTAGTTTAATTCTAGATAAGCACTTAGGAAACTTAGTTTGTAAGATCTCCTAACATCCAACATATCATGATGGATCTAAGATCTATCAACCCAAATTATTATCAATCAATACCCCATTAAGCAATTTCAATAATCAAAACATCATTTGTAAGAGAATTCACAAGTGATAGAAGATTAATTAAAAATACTAACTTTATTTCAAACTTGAACTAGAAATGTTCTTCATTAAACCCAAAAATACTTGAACTAATTCAAATTAAGGATTGTAAACAACTATAAGCTTCACCTCTTAGCCCTAGTTAAGCGGTTTAGCTAACCATTAACAGGTTAAATTAAAACTCAAAATAAAACTACTATAAAAAGTATAGAAAAACATAAAAACCCTAGTTGGAGGAGTTGTGAATGCTCCACGATGCTGCTCTCCACCTTCCACAACTTCCCAAGCCTTCTATGATGAGTTTAGACAAGCCCCTAGGTGTTCTTTTATAGATTGGAAGCTCCACGGCCTCAGAAAGTTCCAGAATTGCGCAAAAGGTAATGTAGTGCATGATTTTGCGAGCTTGAAAAAAAGTTTTTGTAACTTTGTTTACATGGCCGACCCGTCTAGCAATCGATCTGGAGATCAATCTCGAGTTGCTTTCTCAGTACAACGAGTTTTTGCCCAAAAAAGGTAGAAATTCGACCTGTCCCGACCCCAAGGCCGACTAGGTTGGTTTTGGCCACCGACCAGTCGCACGTGAAAAAGCAGGGCTGTTTTCTACAGTTTCTGCAATTTACTTTTTCTGGCCCTGCAACTCTGCACTTTGGTTTTTCTGGCCCTTCCAGGTCTTTTAACATGATTTCTTCAAGGTTTTTCTTTATTTTTCAACTCCATCTTCCATAGCTTCTTTCTTCCATTCTTGACCTTTCTTCCTTTGATCCTCAGGGTGTCCTAAAGCGGTCTTTTAGCATTGAATTCACAAAGTCCCTCTCTCATTCCTACAAAGACAAATGCATGCATAAGATGAGTCTTTAACGTGTAAAGAGTGATGAATTGGGGTTAGAATATGTACAATTCAGAGCTCAACAACTAGCAAAATGCTGGTTGGGGGTGTGTTAAGCTCTGAATTGTGCATATTCTAACCTTAATTCATCACACATTATGCATGGTTTACATGTTTAAAGACTAAACTAATATATGTTTTTATGTTTGTAAGAATGGGGGAGAGACTTCACCAATATGATGTCAAAAGAGTCACTTTACATGCATTGAAGATCAATAGAACAAGTGCCAAGAGGTGGAAGATAGAAGCAAGAAAGAAAGAGAAGAAGAAATGAAGAAGTGTAGAAAAAGATACACTGTCGACCGGTCGGCTAACCGGTCGAAAATTCACTTCAGAGGGCAGATTTCCTGCTGAACTCGTTAGACTAAAAAGTCTTATCTTTGACCAGTCGGCCGACCGGTTGGCAATTTAGTGTTGAAGTGCAAACCTTACTGGATAGTTTTTAGACCCGTCGCTATAGTGCATCGAGCGGTTGACAGACCGGTCGCTACAATAAAAAATCTTCTTTAAGCTTCGATTTTTCCTGCATAACTATGTAACCTTTTGCATGATTCGAAAACTTTTTGAGGTGGTGGAGCTTTTAATCTATAAAAGGACACCTAGGCGCTTGTCTAAACTCATCATAGAAGGCTAAGAAGTTCGTGGGAGGTGAAGTGGAGCGTCGTGGAGCGTTCACAACTCCCCAAATTAGGGTTTTTATGGTTTTTCTATGCTTTTATAGTTGTTTCCTTTTGAGTTTTAGTTTAATCTGTTAATGATTGGCTAAACCTCATAGTTACGACTAAGAGGTGAAGCTTACAGTTGTTTGCAATGCTTAATTCGAATTAGTTCAAGTACTTTTGGGTTTAATGAAGAACACTTCCAGTTCAAGTTTGAAATAAAGTTATTATTTTTAGTTAATCTTCTATCTCTTGTGATTTCTCTTACATGGGATGTTTTGATTATTGAGATTGCTTAATGGGGTGTTGATTGATAGGATTTTGGGTTGTAGAGATCTTAGATCCATCATGATATGTTGGATGCTAGGAGATCTTACAAATCAAGTTTCCTAAGTGCTTATTTAGAACTAAACTAGAAGAAGTTCTTATCTTTGGGATTGATCTGAGATAAATGTTTATGTACTGATATTGGTTTAATAGAAGTTTAATTCATGCTTCTAAATCAAATCTAGTGACAAGACTTGAGGAAGAATCATGAATGTGATCTCAATTACTTTGTGAAAGATTGAGTTGTGTCATTGGATACGCCCAATGCCTTAGTTTTTTTATGAGAAAACCATATCAATACATGAATCATCCATATTAGATATATTATGATGATTTGATTGCTTTATATTCCGATTGGATAGGGATAGAACACTGATTCCAATTGAATTATTGGCTTAAATGGTTTAAATTGGCATTGTGAATAGTTATAAGTGGATCATTGGCGCTCTAGTGTTTTATTTCCCTGATTTAATTCTAAAATAGATAGTTTTATGTTCTTAAATTCCATCAATCAATACAAATCCGAATTCAGTCCATCCTAGTTACGTAATTTAGAATTGTTGTGACAATCCCTGAGGATCGACCTCGATCTTACTGAGAATTATTACTATATCGCAGCCTTGCACTTGATGCGAGCGAACAACCTGCTCATGGAGAATGCCGATGTGTTCACCTGGTTGCATCAGGATATGCCCGGTATAAACCCCGGCGTCATAGTCCAACGTTTAAATGTGGATCCTGACCATAAGTCCGTACGTCAGAAAAGACGAGCTTTTGACATAAAAAGGTGTTAGTGCACTTTTCTGTGGCATACTAGTGCACCTTATTTGTCAATCACATGTGTCCATGTGTTCTAATGTCGGTTGAGCCTTAGCAAGCTGTAGACCGAAGATTCAAGTGGACAAGAAGCATCAAGGAAGAAGAACAGGTAAATGTGATGCTTTGGTAATCCTAACCCTTTGAACCAAAACACCCAAAACCTCTTAGATGACTTGGACCAATTAGGAATACCCTTGTCATCTTCATTAGTCTTAGAACATCATAAAAATATGATAAGTTAGGCTAATTAAAGAGGTGAAAACTACTGTAAACAATTCAGCCCAAACATCAGTTTTTTATTGATTGGAGATCAATTGGATAGTGGTTCTGATAGGACTCCGATCCATCAGACACAGGTTTCGATCAATCGAAATTTGTTCTAGGGGATTTGAAAAATTCACTAGACATATTTTCGATCAATCGGACATTGTCTCCGATCAATCGGATGAGGTCCTTTCGATTAATCGGACCTTGTTCTGATCAATTAGAATTTATTCTAGAGAATTCTCTGGATAGATTTCTGATCAATCGAACGGTTTTGGATCAATCGGAAGTGACCTCCGATCAATCAGACCTTTTTCCGATCAATCGAAGATACGCGACTCTGCCCTTTTTTTACCGTTGGAGGAAAATCTATAAAAGCAAGGGGATTCATTTTTGGGCTATAGAGAGGGATTTTGAGGAGATAGAAGTCACATTTGTTGAAGATCATTAGGAGCTCTATTCCTGATCCTAGTAATTCATCTTCCTTGTGATTCATCAAAAGAATAGAGCATTCCAAGCTCATGATGAAGATGCACTTATCCCTCTTTTGATCTCTAGAGTTTGGATTGATCTTGATATTCCTATCCAAAACTCTATAATGAGATCCTTGTAGGTGAGACTCTCTAAGCAACCCACATCCATTAGTTGTAGAGATCTCAAACCTACCTCCTAGCACCTTGGGTATCTTCAATGGAGCATCATATTCAAGTTGGCTGATCTTGGAGCTAGAGCATTGGTGATAAGTACCTTAATATTGTATAATTAACCCTGGTTGTTAAGGGCGTTATCATTGTTTTTCCGGTTAATTATACCTCATTAGGTGAATTTTCTGTCTTCAGGTGATCAGGAGAGGTTGGGCAAGAATTGGGCCAATCTGGACGTTTTAAGGCCTAAAAGTGATCAATGTCAAGTGGGTGGTAATCCTGACGAAAATCAAGCCAGAAAGATCAAAGTCTGCGGGACCATTTTCTATGGTGGATGGGTAAAAAAGAGTACTACATAGCGGCCACTCGTTTGGATCCAAGTTGTCCATGTTTTGATGGTCGTGATTGAGTGCCCACGTACACATCTGAAACACGTGGTGGGACATCCACATATGGGACCAACCATGCCAAGAGAAAAGGTGGATGACCACTATTCAAACGTGTGCAGCCAAGGACACATCCACCGTCCACTTCATCTTCACCAAGTCCAGCAAGTGGGCCACCAATAGCTAGCAACCTGTCCATCCATTAGACGTGTGTAGCCAAAGTCCAGCCAAGCTTCATCACCATCCAGCCATTGTCCAATCAACAGTGGAGATCAGCCAACATGTTCAGATGAAGATCAATCTCCACCGTTCACCACTTCACCAGCTAGTAAGGAGTAGCTGATGTGCAGCCAAGGGTTGTCCATCACACTTGTGAGGATGTCCCACAGATGCCACACGTGCAGCAGTCCAAAGCTCCAGATGGTTGGGTGCCGAAGATCATCAGCTTTGATGGACCCCACCTTCAATCCTCATCCATTGTCCAAAGACACTGGACAGTTTCCAGCCGTTCATCATGCAGGTTTAGACGATTCATCACCAAAAGTAGGTGCAACTGTCCGTCCAGAAAATCCAATGGCATGGCTGAATCCTTCATCTCCACCATCAACCGTTCATCACAACCAGGAGTTGGAGGATGTCGAGCCATCCATCATCAGCCCTCCATTTAAGGCAATCCAGCAAATGGACGTTCCCCACCTCACGTATAATTAACAAGGTTGGACGTCCCAGCTGCAATTCCATCTGACCGTCTATTCCTCCAGTCACCACACGTGCAGCAGATGGCCTCCAGCAATAGGAGAACAACTCCACCGTCCAAATTCCACCATCCATCATCCAGTCCCACCATCTTCAACGCCACCAAGCTCTCCATCATCCATCAACACGTGCTGCACAAGGAAGGCAGATCCACCTTCATCTTCAGACAGCCAACAGTCCAAACCTTCAAGACCGTCCAGTAGCAGGGAGATCTCCAGCACCGTTCATCAGCAGCCGTCCATCATCAACGCCAACACCGTCTACAGCTGCTTCATCAGGACCAACCACCATCATCAATCCCATCTCCAACATCATGCTGTTTCAAACAGCAGTCGTCCATCAAGATGGGCCCCATTCCAATCATCTAATGGTTCAGCCAGCGTCAGGTGGGACCCACATCACGTCCAGCAATGGACGTCCATCCATCTCCAGCTGCTGGACGTCCATCGTCAGCAACATCCCTGCACAGCTGCAGCTCTTCAGCATCATCACCGTCCAGCGAATGGAGAACATCCAGCTGCAACTCCTCCTTCATCAACCATCCATTACTACAACAAGTGGACGAGAGATCCTCTGTTCGAAACGTCAGCAGCAACCAGGGACGTCTGCAATCAGTGGACCGTAACTCCATCTCAACCAACCATCAATTCTACTGTACCTCCAGCAAGGTGGACCCACAATCAGACCACACCAGCGGCCAGCTCTCCACCATCCAGTGGACCCCTTGATCCTTCTCATCATCTCCACCATGGCTGCAAGAGAGGAGCTCTCTCTCTCTCTCTCTCTCTCTCTCTCTCTCTCTCTCTCCCACACATGTGTAAGGCATGGAATGCCACCTTATCATCCAAGCCTCACTTCAAGCCCAAACCTAAAAGAAAAGTTTGCTTTAGGCTTGGAGTGACACCGAGGATTGGAGTACTTTTCTTGCCACTTGTCCATCCAAGCCTAACTCCAAGCCCGAACCTAAAAGCAAAGTTTGCTTTGGGCACTCCAAGCCTATCTCCATTCCCAAACCGAAAGAAACTTTTGGTGTGCCACCTAGGCTTGGGAGCTCCTCATGAGGCTATAAAAGAAGCTCCTCTCCCTCTCATTCTCATGATCCCATTCTCTACAACTCTTCTCTTCTCTTCCTTAGTTTTCGTTCTTTCTTTTGTAGTGTAGAGTAGTTTTCTCTTTTGTAGAGAATTTAGTCTTCCATTGTAGCATGGTTGGCTAAACCTCTAGCTAAGGCTAGGGGTGAAGCCTTTGAAGAAATTTGCAAGCTTTGGTTCTTTTGGTTCAACATTGGTGTGTGAATGTTGGAGTTTTCTTTGGTTGATTGGTTCGGTTATCCACCTCGGCGGACGCTATTGTTGTGCAAGCCCCTTGATCCATCGTCGACTCCGGGCACGTTGGATGCTTTGGATTCCCTACGGTCATCGAGCTAGTGCAGGTAAAGTCATCGATCTGTAAATTCCCTTGATCCATTGTAGACTCCGGGCACATTGGATGCTTTGGATTCCCTGCGATCGATAGACGAGATCTTAACGGTTGGATCGGTCAATCAAAGCGTCCTATCTTGTAAGTATGCATTTGATTGTATGAATTGTGATCTTATCGGTTGACTTGTTGTCAAAGTTGTTGATCTGTACAATTCCTTGATCCATTGTCGACTCCGGGCACAGTGGATGCTTGGAATTCCCTGCGATCAACTAACGAGTGCTTCATGGTCAAATCAATCGGTTCAGATCACTATCTTTTATGAAATATGCAAATGGTTTAACTGTTTCATCTTCCGATTGGAATGAATCTTTATTCAATTCCAGTTGAGTTATAGTTGGACCAATAAATCAAATCTTGTGAATGAATCAAAGGTGGATCCCTAATGCCTTAGCCCCTTTTCTATTTTTGTCTTTCACCACACACAACTTGCTCCACTCTCGTGGATTAAACCAGATTTCATCTCACTCACCTAAACTAATTCCTCTAAGTGTTCTTAACCCCAATCCCTGTGGATCGACCTCGGTCTTACCGAGTATTTTACTACTTCGCTACCTGCACTTGGGTGTGCAATCTTCTGATTGTAGCAAGTTTTTGGCGCCGCTGCCGGGGATTGGCATCGGTTTAAGAATATTTTTGGAATTGGTTTATGTATATATAGTGTCAATAGTTTACTAACTTGTTTGTTTTATTTTTAGGGATTATCCATAGTTGTACATTCTTCTTCTCGGGTAATATCCTTCCTTCTTTTCCTCTTTTACTATTCTTTCTAGATTTTCTTTTATTTTCATTAGAGTGTTATCATGCCCATATATGATGAGTGGACACAGAAATACGCTAAAATTCTTCTAGAAGATGATAGGCAATCAAAGCACAATGGTAAGGAACGCTCCATGCGTGATTATCTACATGAGAACAATACACGTAAAGTTTCATCCGGTAAAACGCTCCATGAGTATTGGAGTGAGAACAACATATACGATGTTCCACCTGTTAAAACGTTGTGTGAGTATTGGAGTGAGAACAATGTATATCATGTTCCACCGGTTAAAACGTTGCGTGAGTATTGGGATGAGAACAATATATATTATGCTCCACCAGTTAAGTCGATGCGCGATTGTTTGTATGGCTATGCTTATCAACAACCATATAGTGCACCATCATACAATGCGAACGAACCTAATTGGCGGAACTATCAAAATTCCAATTGGAGAGACGGACCAACAATGAATGTTAACTATCCCCAAGGGCCCCCTATTTATGTGTCTCCACCGAAAAAGACCCTCGAGGATATGTTGCAAATGGAAAGCACCTCGCAAATCATCAATGAGATGGAAACATTGACTAAGCACATGGAATCACACCTCACTAATGAGGAGGAAAGGACTCCCCTAGTCCAACCTCCGTCTAACCTAATTGAACAACTCGAGGTGATTGATTTCAATTCTTCCGATATACTTGTTGAGTGTGACGGAGATACTATTACCTTTAGATACAATGAAGAGATTCTAATGAAAGTTGACGAACCTGAGGAATCTGAAAAATCTGAGGGTGATAATATGATTGGTAATGTTCAACAAGATGAAGACTCAGAGTGTGCTTATGAGCCCGTGGTCCCGTTTCCCCAGAGCTTGATCTCATCTGAACCTCTAGTTAATAATCATGCCATGGAAATTCCCCAACAAAGTGATTTTGATACAATCCACCAAGTTGACATGCCCAATTTCATTATTGATGAAGAGTTTTCCTACATTGAGTGTCCTAATTCTTTGGAAGATTGCTTGGCTCACTTTGAAGATTCGAATGATCCCATGATTCAAGAAATAGTGAACGCCTTGCAAGACTCGGTGCATGAAAAGATGTTTCCCACTGATTCTCACTTAATACCATCTATTGTGGAAACACCAGGAGATTCTAATCGTACGGAGAAGACACCACCATTTGAAGAATCATTTGAAGTCTCTCCATCGCTTTAGTCTTTTCAGACTGAAGTGGACCATTACTGGGAAGATCCGTTTTTGATAAACCATTGCCCAGTTAATGCATTAAGGAGATATCTTCTTGATGATGTCTCCTTTTCTCATACATGTGGTGAGAATTTCTATTGGCCCATAATGATTAAGAACACCCATGTACATTGCCGAGCAGGACTATGGATGGTCCTAATGCGAAATTTGTTGAAATACATGATGATCCTGCTCCAGTCTATTCCCTTGATTGATCTCCTAGTCTGATGGAGATCCATTTCCCTGCTTTCCTAGGATAGATTAGTTTAGATTAGGATTTCTTGTCTTTGCTTATGATTAGGTATGAATAAACTCGCTCTTTGATAATTCTCTCAGGTACTCTCTCACTCACTCCTCTTTTTTTTGTTGCTCTCATATTATGTTACATTGCATATTTTTCAACATTGAGGACAATGTCGAATTTAGGTTGGGGGTGGGAATTCCTGCGGAATTTTATTGAGAATGTTGTTAAAATTTTCTAGTCTTATGCTATTTAAAAAAAAAATAATAATAATAATAAAATAAAAAATAAAAAAAATCCTATGAATTTATGTGATTTTGGAAATAATTTGAATAGTAGAATGAAAAGGCATCCAGTAATGAGAATATTAAAGCCTAGAGTTTTACTTACTTCAATAAATTTCAAAATTGAGTTCTTTCCATTAATTTTCTATTAGAAAATGATAAACATTGATTGAGTCATGAATTTTCACAAGTTCATTTTCACAAGTTCACATCTAACTTGCATTGCCAGGATTTGATTTTGATACTATAATGTTAACTTGATGATTGTTGAGAGTGATAGAAACCAAGCCTGGAGATCCTTGTTTACTTGGTCCAAAAAAAAAAAAAAAAAAGGTGAAAAAAAGGGAGAGAATATTCACAGTAATTTGGGGCAAGGATTTTCATCCATTGTCGTTACCATTACAAAACATTACCATAGTACGAAGTGAGCCTTTTGGAGTCTTCGGCTATCGGTTATCGGAAAAAAAAAAATATCAATCAAAAGCTGGAAAAATATTGAAAGAACAGTAGCAAGGTTCGGAATCAGTGACTTGGTTGATCTAACCATTCTCTTCAATCAACAGTGTCAACATGAAAGTAGAAGACTGAACCCCTAGTTGTGTTAAGGCTAGACCTCACCGTGCACCATGGAACTCAATGTTTAGAATGTTTCTATTGAATCATTAATGCTTTGAACTCAATTAAGTTGTTTACTAAGTGACTAGAATCTATATTTAAATATTCTCAAAACTATATGCGTTGGAAACTCTACTGTTTAGATAATTTGAAGGATCACATAAAATCTTTTCTTCCTTTATCTTTGTTTTATTAGGAAATAAGAAAAGTCTTGAGATGATTTCGATTGATGAAAACTGTCGAGGATAAGATTTATTGCAGTATTTTTAAAAATCCTTCGATTATTCTCGCATGTTTTGCTCGAGACTAGCAAAATGCTGGTTGGGGGTGTGATAAGTACCTAATATTGTATAATTAACCCTGATTGTTAAGGGCGTTATCATTGTTTTTCCTGTTAATTATCCCTCATTAGGTGAATTTTCTGTCTTCAGGTGATCAGGAGAGGTTGGGCAAGAATTGGGCCAATCTGGACGTTTTAAGGCCTAAAAGTGATCAATGTCAAGTGGGTGGTAATCCTGACGAAAATCAAGCCAGAAAGATCAAAGTCTGCGGGACCATTTTCTATGGTGGATGGGTAAAAAAGAGTACTACATAGCGGCCACTCGTTTGGATCCAAGTTGTCCATGTTTTGATGGTCGTGATTGAGTGCCCACGTACACATCTGAAACACGTGGTGGGACATCCACATATGGGACCAACCATGCCAAGAGAAAAGGTGGATGACCACTATTCAAACGTGTGCAGCCAAGGACACATCCACCGTCCACTTCATCTTCACCAAGTCCAGCAAGTGGGCCACCAATAGCTAGCAACCGTCCATCCATTAGACGTGTGTAGCCAAAGTCCAGCCAAGCTTCATCACCATCCAGCCATTGTCCAATCAACAGTGGAGATCAGCCAACATGTTCAGATGAAGATCAATCTCCACCGTTCACCACTTCACCAGCTAGTAAGGAGTAGCTGATGTGCAGCCAAGGGTTGTCCATCACACGTGTGAGGATGTCCCACAGATGCCACACGTGCAGCAGTCCAAAGCTCCAGATGGTTGGGTGCCGAAGATCAGCAGCTTTGATGGACCCCACCTTCAATCCTCATCCATTGTCCAAAGACACTGGACTGTTTCCAGCCGTTCATCATGCAGGTTCAGACGATTCATCACCAAAAGCAGGTGCAACTGTCCGTCCAGAAAATCCAATGGCATGGCTGAATCCTTCATCTCCACCATCAACCGTTCATCACAACCAGGAGTTGGAGGATGTCGAGCCATCCATCATCAGCCCTCCATTTAAGGCAATCTAGCAAATGGACGTTCCCCACCTCACGTATAATTAACAAGGTTGGACGTCCCAGCTGCAATTCCATCTGACCGTCTATTCCTCCAGTCACCACACGTGCAGCAGATGGCCTCCAGCAATAGGAGAACAGCTCCACCGTCCAAATTCCACCATCCATCATCCAGGCCCACCATCTTCAACGCCACCAAGCTCTCCATCATCCATCAACAGGTGCTGCACAAGGAAGGCAGATCCACCTTCATCTTCAGATGGCAAACAGTCCAAACCTTCAAGACCGTCCAGTAGCAGGAGATCTCCAGCACCGTTCATCAGCAGCCGTCCATCATCAACGCCAACACCATCTGCAGCTGCTTCATCAGGACCAACCACCATCATCAATCCCATCTCCAACATCATGCTGTTTCAAACAGCAGTCGTCCATCAAGATGGGCCCCATTCCAATCATCTAATGGTTCAGCCAGCGTCAGGTGGGACCCACATCACGTCCAGCAATGGACGTCCATCCATCTCCAGCTGCTGGACGTCCATCGTCAGCAACATCCCTGCACAGCTGCAGCTCTTCAGCATCATCACCGTCCAGCGAATGGAGAACATCCAGCTGCAACTCCTCCTTCATCAACCATCCATTACTACAACAAGTGGACGAGAGATCCTCTGTTCGAAACGTCAGCAGCAACCAGGGACGTCTGCAATCAGTGGACCGTAACTCCATCTCAACCAACCATCAATTCTATGTACCTCCAGCAAGGTGGACCCACAATCAGACCACACCAGCGGCCAGCTCTCCACCATCCAGTGGACCCCTTGATCCTTCTCATCATCTCCACCATGGCTGCAAGAGAGGAGCTCTCTCTCTCTCTCTCTCTCTCTCTCTCTCTCTCTCTCTCTCTCTCTCCCCACACATGTGTAAGGCATGGAATGCCACCTTATCATCCAAGCCTCACTTCAAGCCCAAACCTAAAAGAAAAGTTTGCTTTAGGCTTGGAGTGACACCGAGGATTGGAGTACTTTTCTTGCCACTTGTCCATCCAAGCCTAACTCCAAGCCCGAACCTAAAAGCAAAGTTTGCTTTGGGCACTCCAAGCCTATCTCCATTCCCAAACCGAAAGAAACTTTTGGTGTGCCACCTAGGCTTGGGAGCTCCTCATGAGGCTATAAAAGAAGCTCCTCTCCCTCTCATTCTCATGATCCCATTCTCTACAACTCTTCTCTTCTCTTCCTTAGTTTTCGTTCTTTCTTTTGTAGTGTAGAGTAGTTTTCTCTTTTGTAGAGAATTTAGTCTTCCATTGTAGCATGGTTGGCTAAACCTCTAGCTAAGGCTAGGGGTGAAGCCTTTGAAGAAATTTACAAGCTTTGGTTCTTTTGGTTCAACATTGGTGTGTGAATGTTGGAGTTTTCTTTGGTTGATTGGTTCGGTTATCCACCTCGGCGGACGCTATTGTTGTGCAAGCCCCTTGATCCATCGTCGACTCCGGGCACGTTGGATGCTTTGGATTCCCTACGGTCATCGAGCTAGTGCAGGTAAAGTCATCGATCTGTAAATTCCCTTGATCCATTGTAGACTCCGGGCACATTGGATGCTTTGGATTCCCTGCGATCGATAGACGAGATCTTAACGGTTGGATCGGTCAATCAAAGCGTCCTATCTTGTAAGTATGCATTTGATTGTATGAATTGTGATCTTATCGGTTGACTTGTTGTCAAAGTTGTTGATCTGTACAATTCCTTGATCCATTGTCGACTCCGGGCACAGTGGATGCTTGGAATTCCCTGCGATCAACTAACGAGTGCTTCATGGTCAAATCAATCGGTTCAGATCACTATCTTTTATGAAATATGCAAATGGTTTAACTGTTTCATCTTCCGATTGGAATGAATCTTTATTCAATTCCAGTTGAGTTATAGTTGGACCAATAAATCAAATCTTGTGAATGAATCAAAGGTGGATCCCTAATGCGGGACCATTTTCTATGGTGGATGGGTAAAAAAGAGTACTACATAGCGGCCACTCGTTTGGATCCAAGTTGTCCATGTTTTGATGGTCGTGATTGAGTGCCCACGTACACATCTGAAACACGTGGTGGGACATCCACGTATGGGACCAACCATGCCAAGAGAAAAGGTGGATGACCACTATTCAAACGTGTGCAGCCAAGGACACATCCACCGTCCACTTCATCTTCACCAAGTCCAGCAAGTGGGCCACCAATAGCTAGCAACCGTCCATCCATTAGACGTGTGTAGCCAAAGTCCAGCCAAGCTTCATCACCATCCAGCCATTGTCCAATCAACAGTGGAGATCAGCCAACATGTTCAGATGAAGATCAATCTCCACCGTTCACCACTTCACCAGCTAGTAAGGAGTAGCTGATGTGCAGCCAAGGGTTGTCCATCACACGTGTGAGGATGTCCCACAGATGCCACACGTGCAGCAGTCCAAAGCTCCAGATGGTTGGGTGCCGAAGATCAGCAGCTTTGATGGACCCCACCTTCAATCCTCATCCATTGTCCAAAGACACTGGACTGTTTCCAGCCGTTCATCATGCAGGTTCAGACGATTCATCACCAAAAGCAGGTGCAACTGTCCGTCCAGAAAATCCAATGGCATGGCTGAATCCTTCATCTCCACCATCAACCGTTCATCACAACCAGGAGTTGGAGGATGTCGAGCCATCCATCATCAGCCCTCCATTTAAGGCAATCCAGCAAATGGACGTTCCCCACCTCACGTATAATTAACAAGGTTGGACGTCCCAGCTGCAATTCCATCTGACCGTCTATTCCTCCAGTCACCACACGTGCAGCAGATGGCCTCCAGCAATAGGAGAACAACTCCACCGTCCAAATTCCACCATCTATCATCCAGGCCCACCATCTTCAACGCCACCAAGCTCTCCATCATCCATCAACACGTGTTGCACAAGGAAGGCAGATCCACCTTCATCTTCAGACGGCCAACAGTCCAAACCTTCAAGACCGTCCAGTAGTTGGAGATCTCCAGCACCGTTCATCAGCAGCCGTCCATCATCAACGCCAACACCGTTTGCAGCTGCTTCATCAGGACCAACCACCATCATCAATCCCATCTCCAACATCATGCTGTTTCAAACAGCAGCCGTCCATCAAGATGGGCCCCATTCCAATCATCCAATGGTTCAGCCAGCGTCAGGTGGGACCCACATCACGTCCAGCAATGGACGTCCATCCATCTCCAGCTGTTGGACGTCCATCGTCAGCAACATCCCTGCACAGCTGCAGCTCTTCAGCATCATCACCGTCCAGCGAATGGAGAACATCCAGCTGCAACTCCTCCTTCATCAACCATCCATTACTACAACAAGTGGACGAGAGATCCTCTGTTCGAAACGTCAACAGCAACCAGGGACGTCTGCAATCAGTGGACCGCAACTCCATCTCAACCAACCATCAATTCTATGTACCTCCAGCAAGGTGGACCCACAATCAGACCACACCAACGGCCAGCTCTCCACCATCCAGTGGACCCCTTGATCCTTCTCATCATCTCCACCATGGCTGCAAGAGAGGAGCTCTCTCTCTCTCTCTCTCTCTCTCTCTCTCTCTCTCTCTCTCTCTCCCCACACATGTGTAAGGCATGGAATGCCACCTCATCATCCAAGCCTCACTCCAAGCCCAAACCTAAAAGAAAAGTTTGCTTTAGGCTTGGAGTGACACCTAGGATTGGAGTACTTTTCTTGCCACATGTCCATCCAAGCCTAACTCCAAGCCTGAACCTAAAAGTAAAGTTTGCTTTGGGCACTCCAAGCCTAACTCCATTCCCAAACCTAAAGAAACTTTTGGTGTGCCACCTAGGCTTGGGAGCTCCTCATGAGGCTATAAAAGAAGCTCCTCTCCCTCTCATTCTCATGATCCCATTCTCTACAACTCTTCTCTTCTCTTCCTTAGTTTTCTTTCTTTCTTTTGTAGTGTAGAGTAGTTTTCTCTTTTGTAGAGAATTTAGTCTTCCATTGTAGCATGGTTGGCTAAACCTCTAGCTAAGGCTAGGGGTGAAGCCTTTTAAGAAATTTGCAAGCTTTGGTTCTTTTGGTTCAACATTGGTGTGTGAATGTTGGAGTTTTCTTTAGTTGATTGGTTCGGTTATCCACCTCGGCGGACGCTATTGTTATGCAAGCCCCTTGATCCATCGTCGACTCCGGGCACGTTGGATGCTTGGGATCCCTTGCACACCAATTAGCTAGTTCATGATCGATAAAGTCCCTTGATCCATCGTCGACTCCGAGCACGTTAGATGCTTTGGATTCCCTACGGTCATCGAGCTAGTGCAGGTAAAGTCATCGATCTGTAAAATCCCTTGATCCATTGTAGACTCCGGGCACATTGGATGCTTTGGATTCCCTGCGATCGATAGACGAGATCTTAACGGTTGGATCGGTCCATCAAAGCCTCCTATCTTGTAAGTATGCATTTGATCGTATGAATTGTGATCTTATCGGTTGACTTGTTGGCAAAGTTGTTGATCTGTACAATTCCTTGATCCATTGTCGACTCCGCGCACAGTGGATGCTTGGAATTCCCTGCGATCAACTAACGAGTGCTTCATGGTCAAATCAATCGGTTCAGATCACTATCTTTTATGAAATATGCAAATGGTTTAACTGTTTCATCTTCCGATTGGAATGAATCTTTATTCAATTCCAGTTGAGTTATAGTTGGACCAATAAATCAAATCTTGTGAATGAATCAAAGGTGGATCCCTAATGCCTTAGCCCCTTTTCTATTTTTGTCTTTCACCACACACAACTTGCTCCACTCTCGTGGATTAAACCAGATTTCATCTCACTCACCTAAACTAATTCCTCTAAGTGTTCTTCACCCCAATCCCTTCGGATCGACCTCGGTCTTACCGAGTATTTTACTACTTCGCTACCTGCACTTGGGTGTGCAATCTTCGGATTGTAGCAGTTGGCAACGTAACGACATGAAAGATTAAGGGAGCACAAGGGGAGCTGATTCGAGCACATGAGAGCAAGAAGAAGCAACTCGAAGTAGCGCACAAAGGGGCTCAATCTAACAAGTTGTTATTTTTAAGAGTCAGGTTCCACTCTCTTCCCTGTGTTAATTGAGTGTAGAGTTTATCTTCAAACTCGATAGGTTCGGTTGTAGGGTTGAATTGAGTATCTAAGTGGGGAGCCTCCGGTAGGAGTGAACGTTAGGTTCGGTTGTAGGACCTTGGCTAGATTGTAGAGCCTAAAACCATTGAGGTTCGGTTGTAGGACCTTGGCTCGATTGTAGAGCCTAAACCAATGAGGTTTGGTTGTAGGACTGTTCACTCCCCAAGTGTTGGGTTGTGATGTAGTAATAATTCAGAAAGACCGAGTATCGTTCCCACAGAGATTTATGAATGGGTATTATCAGAATTTAACTAAAACAACTAATAATTAAGATTTTATTAAGAACTAAAGCTGGAAAATAATGATTTGGGTTTAAATAGTGAATGTGTAAGGTAATATCAATCTAAAAAGGCACTAGAGCGCCAAGGATCCACTTTTGATAAGTTTCAATGCATCAACACAACCAGATCTCACATAACTCAATCGGAATCGAATTCATATCTCTATCCGATCGGAATATGGAGCGGTTCAATCAACAATTATCTAAGACAGTTGCTCATTCATTGATTCGATTCCCACAATAATACTCAGGCCTTAGGCACACTCAATTGTGTAGGCCAAGCTTCTTTCCAATCTAGTTGAGATTCACAACCATAGCTTTCATCAAATCCTGTCACTAGACTTGATTACAACTAATGATTAGAACTCTAATTAAATCAAAATCAATCAGCAAACAGCTATTTCAGATTATAATAAAAAGATAAGAACTTTAGTTGAATAAGTTTCCACATGAAGATCGGGCCATTGTACACTAGGCAATCAAAGGGTCTACCATGCCCGGAGTCGATGATAGATCAATGAACTACACAAGCATAAACAATGCTCAGAAGGTAAGCTACCAAGCTTAAAATCACTAAGAATCACATGAGCCCAGAGTCATCAAGAGATAAAAGTAAAACCAAACTAGTACTTGATTCAAACTCATATTGAACTAAAATTCTTCAATTAAAACATAAAAGGAAACCTAGGTTGCTTCAATCCATAAAAAACAAATCAAAAGCTTTACCTCTTAGCCCTAGCTAAGAGGTTTTACTTCATCTCTAACATCCTTGAACTAGAAGCCTCAAAAACATAAAAACTACTAAAACAGGAAGAAAACTAAGAAAACTTGAAGTAGAATCCGTCTCCCAAGCAATCCCCACATCCTAGCATGCCTTGGTATGAAGAGGAGAAGTCCCTTTTATAGCTTTCACACCCCACAAACGAAGAATCTTTGAGAATTTGCGTAGAATTTACGCACTGCGCAGAGAAATCGGAGCCAGACTTGGAAATTTCTAAACTGGGCGCATTGTCGATTGATCGCTCAGACTTTGCGATCAATCGCTAGTTCAAATAACTATAAAAACTTGCCTTTTTCGGATCTGGCGATTAATCGACTGGCTGAGAGATCAATTGGTCACTTCTGGCGATCAATCGATCAGTGTCCAGCGATCAATCAGAGGGTGCAAAAAGTGTCCAGAGAGTTTTCTCCAAATTTCTTAAAAATCTGCCTTCTGGCGATTGATCTATGGGATGGGTGATCAATCGCTCAAGCTGGGCGATCAATCGCAATTCTGCACTTAAGTCCAGCAGCATTTTTGTTAATTTCTGCTGTGAGCGATCAATCGCTCAAGTCCGTCAATCAATTGCTCAGGCTGAGCGATCAATCGACGGATCAATCTCTGGATCAATCTTCAGAAACTGCAACTTTCTGCATTTTACTTTAATGGCCCTACAGCTCTGCACTTTGGTTTTTCTGGCCCTGCCAGGTCTTTTAACATGATTTCTTCAGTGTTTTTCTTTGTTTCTCAACTCCATCTTCCATAGCTTCTTTCTTTCATTCTTGGGCTTTCTTCCTTTGATCCTCAAGGTGTCCTAAAGAGGTCTTTTAGCATTAGATTCAAAAGGTCTCTCTCTCATTCCTACAATCATAAACCATGCATTAGAATAGTCTTTAAACATAAAATCCATGCA
Source organism: Liriodendron chinense (assembly GCA_003013855.2). Taxonomy (NCBI): domain Eukaryota; kingdom Viridiplantae; phylum Streptophyta; class Magnoliopsida; order Magnoliales; family Magnoliaceae; genus Liriodendron; species Liriodendron chinense. Next base: position 1,321,691 of record ML058552.1, read on the forward strand.
TAATGAGTGATGAATTGAGGTTAGAATATGCACAATTAAGAGCTCAACACACCCCCCCAACCAGCATTTTGCTAGTCCTGAGCAAAACATGCGTGAAACAAGTTTCATTCTCTAAAACCCAACTCTCCTTCAGAAACTATTCTTCTATACATTACAAGACACACAAGCGTAAAAATCAAAGAAATTAGGTGATAGAGGTTGAAACCTTAAACTCTCAGAACATAATAAGTGTTTATATGAAATTCCCGCTGATTGATTGATAAATAGAAGAACTTGAACAAATTCAACCTAGTGTGCATAGTGAAAGTTCATCTCATGAGTTTCCGGGATTATCTTCTTCATAGATCAACTAAACTATAGATTTCAAGGTGTATAGAGTAACAACAAGCCTATGACAGGATTTGCCTTACCGTCCTTCTGACGGCTTTCACACTACGTCCCATTTCCGGATTTGGTTACGGGTAGACCATCCCCCAGTTGGTAGTAAGTGGCCTTAATCGAAATTTTTCACCATTTTTCCATCATTCCCAATTTCATCCTTCCTTTTCCTTTTTCTTTTACATTAGATAGGATTTTTAGAAATCCATATCTTTCGTTATTTTCCCATGGACAAGGATGGACAAAGTACCCCGGCTTGGTTTCTCAATACCTTAAATCAAGGTCTAGTTAATCCACAAATCACATAACCCTTTCAAATCATGAAAATCGTGTAATGTGAACTAGGTGTAAAAGGTGTTCAATTTTTCTATCAATAATAAAAATAGGTGAATTCACATATAAAACCATTATATTAAGAGAAATTCAAAGCTTGCAACATCCCTCACTTCGTATCTCCTTTTCTTATACTTATATCATCTCGAATGCATAGAATCAAAGTTTTCCAAAAGAGTTTTGAATTTTAGAAAAATCGAAAAATTTCTACATCATTGCTCGAAATGTCACAAAAGCTAGCAGATTCATCTAAGGAATCTCTCTCACCCCCCAACCAAAACTTTACATTGTCCTCAATGTAAGCATGTATACAATGAATGCAACACATGAGAGCAATGCCAAAAAAAAGAGAGTGAGAAAGAGAGATATCACCTGAAGCATATATTTCATGGCAAGAGTAGATTTTGGAGATGGATTACTTCACAAATAGATCAACTGATCAAAGAAAATCCTAATGGGAAAGCATTCTAGAAAATCATCCTCCATCAGACTACGAGGTTAATCCCAACAACTCATCCAAAAGTATAAAGTCAAGCAGAATCATTAGATGAATCAAAAGGTTTTGCAGTATGGTCATTCAATATCCTGCTTTACAATGTACATGTGTGTGAGTGATCGAGATAAGCCACTCAAAATCCCAAAAAGGAATTTCAGCAGGTTCCTTAATGTTTTCACCACATGTATAAGAGGAGACATCATCATATTTATCAGAAAAAATGTCTCCATTCAGATTTTCCTGGGCATTGATATTGCAAGTAAGGATCATCCCAGGGTTGGTGGAGTTCAGTGTGCATGATCCACAAAGGTGTGGAAATATGAATTGATTTCTCAGTACAACAAGGTATTGTTTCTACATCCTTCTCTCGGCTAACGTCATATGCCGATACCGACTCTAAAAGTGTGACCATATCCCTTATCATATCATCGTTCTTATTAAGGGAGTAAGTCACATCTTCATCTAAGTGACCGGAGTGAAAAGGTGAGAGGGATTCATCTTCCACAATAGAATAGATCATTTTTATTTCATGGACCTCCTCATCTTCATCCTCTTGTTGGTTGTCAATATTGAAAGCATTCAACTCAATCGTCATATTGCCAAAAGACATTTGTATGACCCCACTCCTATAATTGATGATAGCGTTTGATGTAGCTAGGAATGGACGGCCAAGTATGACAGGAATTTGAGGGCCAATATTAACCATGGGTTGTGTGTCCAAGACAATAAAGTCCACCGGGTAGTAGACTTTGTCAACTTGGACAAGGACGTCCTCAATCACCCCTCTCAGAATACGAATCGATCGGTCAGCAAGTTATAATGTGGTTTTGGTGGGTTTTAATTCACCTAAACCCAATTGTTCATAGACCGAAAAGGGAATTAAGTTCACACTTGCCCCTAGATCAAGTAAAGCATGCTTCACCCGGTAATCTCCAATTACGCATGATATTGTCGGACAACCGGAATCTTTGTATTTCTTGGGCATCTCGTGGTTGATAATTGCACTTACATTCTTTGTCAAAAATGCCTTCTTTTACACATGTATTTTTCTTTAACCGTGCAAAGGTCTTTTAAAAATTTAGCATATGATGGTATTTGTTTAATTGCATCCAACAATGGGATGTTGATTTTGACTTGCTTGAAAACCTCCACATATTCCTGATATTTATCTTGAGGTTTGGCTGAAATCAAGCGTTGGGGGAATGGAGCAACGGGCCTATATTCTTTCAGTGGCTCTTTTTCATTTATGGCGGTGCTATGTCCATCATCCTCTTTGGAAGATACCGGATCATGAGGCGTTGAGACCTTCACCGGGTCAGATTTTGCAATAATTTTACCACTTCTAAGAGTGGTGATGGCCTTAGGATGTTCTATGTGTTTGTTAGAGGAACTAGGTATGCTTATTTCGCATTGTGGTTTTGCATTTGGTATGGGTTGGGCTGGAAGAATCCCTTTCCTTGCGTTTAAGTGAGCCTTGATTTCCTCCACCGAATTTTTATGTTCAAGCATTATCGTATGGTTGGATTGATTTATTTGAGCTTGACCTTCCATGAATGCTTTCAATGTATCCTCTATAGGCATTTGAGGTGGGGCTATAGGAATTTGCATTGGGGGCCCCCTTTGAGGATTACTTTGGTTAGCCATATTTCCATTCGCCCAATTGAAGTTAGGTTGTTTCTCCAACTACAATTGTTCGTGTTTGAATTTGGAGTACTAAAAGGTTGTTGATAACTATTCAAAGCATTTGATTGTTTATATAAAAGTTCTCGAAATGCATAAATTGTTAGACAATCCGGCGTTTGATGCACATTGGAAGCACAAATACCATAAATAGTTTCAACAGTCCCCTTTTGTTGGGTTGTGTCCACTTTCCTTGATTCCATCTCTTCGACCTTTCGTGTGAGATTAGCCACTCTAGAACCTAGATCATCATTCTCATTTAAAACATAAATTTCTCCATTTTCCTTGGCTTGGGGTTGTTTTGAACTTGTTGGCTTAGATGTATCCCATGCTTGTGTGTTTTCAGCTAACATGTCAAAATAATCCCAAGCTTCCTCCGTTTCCTTGTTCATGAACTCCCCATTGCACATCATCTCCACAAATTGGTGCATGGTTGAGTTTAATCCATCATAGAAGAAACTAATCAACCTCCACCGTTCATAGCCATGATGTGGGCATTCGTTTAATAGCTCATTATACATTTCCCAACATTGGAAAAAAGTTTCTTCTTCTTTTTGGGCGAAGTTCATTATGGCCCTTCTTAGTGCATTGGTTCGATGAGTAAGGAAGAATTTTTTAAGAAATTCCCTAGTCATCTCAGCCCATGTCCCAATAGACCTTGGCCTTAAGGAATGTAGCCATGATTTGGCCTTCTCTTTCAAGGAAAAAGGGAATAATTTAAGTTTTATAGTATCCCTATTTACATTGTCATAGTTTATTGTGGCAATAACCTCTTCAAATTCCTTAATATGTAAATAAGCACTTTCAGAGTCGAGTCTATGGAATCTAGGAAGAAGTTGGATCAACCCCGGTTTAAAATCAATGTTTCCCACATTGTGAGGGAAAATTATGCAAGAGGGAGTACTCGTCCTAGCTGGTTGTAAATAGTCACGTAAAGTTCTAGGTTGAGGTACATCCCCTACTTCATTCTCATCCAATTCAGTAAAGTTTTGGGCTTGATTTTGATGTTGATTAGCCCTTTGATTTGGTTGATTTTCAGCCATCTCTCTAGTAATTTCAGGAAGATTTTGACGTTTCCTAGCACGAGGCTCTCTATCAATCCCTTCAACAATTACTCCGTCACTAACAAGTCGGTTATTAGAATTCCGAGCCCAATGTGGCATGCAAATCCAAAAAGAATGAAACAAAAAGGAATTCTTCCTTCCTTCCTTTACTTCTCTCTAAGACCGAAGCACAAGGTGTCTTGCAATGGCTGAGCCAGAAGCAAAGATAGAGACCGATTTCTCCTGGTCAATAGGGGTTCAGAGAACTCCCCACCCACTCTTTGAGTCTTTTGAGAAAAGTGTAGAAAAAGAAGAAAGAGGAATAAGATTGAGAAGAGAAATCTCTGAGCACAAGGTGATCCAAGACGGCAGAACCGACCAATAGGAATCCAGGCGGCACAAGGCCAACCTATCAGAGATCCAAAAGGAGTCTCCACTCACTCTACAAGAGATGAATATGGTAGGAATGAGTAGGAGAAGAAGAAGAGTAAGGTTAGAATGATAAAACCTGATTTGTGACTTAAGAAGCCTACTTCTTCTTCAACTTCCTAAAAATCCCTGAATTAGACCTATGTTAGAATCCTGCAAAAATCAAAACAAAGTAAGTTAGTATTTACAAGAAAACCTACCCTAGAAAGCAAAACAAATCCTAAACCTATCTTAACACAATCTCAACTAAAAGTTATTTCAGAAAATTATAAAAATACCGCATAGAAATTCCTGACAGCGGCGCTAAAAACTTGTTTACTCCCCAAGTGTAGGGTTGCGATGTAGTAATAATTCGGAAAGACCGAGTATCGTTCCCACAGAGATTTATGAATGGGTATTCTCAGAATTTAACTAAATCAACTAATAATTAAGATTTTATTAAGAACTAAAGCTGGAAAATAATAATTTGGGTTTAAATAGTGAATATGTAAGGTAATATCAATCTAAAAAGGCACTAGAGCGCCAAGGATCCACTTTTGATAAGTTTCAATGCATCAACACAACTAGATCTCACATAACTCAATCGAAATCGAATTCATATCTCTATCCGATCGGAATATAGAGTGGTTCAATCAACAATTATCTAAAACAGTTGCTCATTCATTGATTCGATTCCCACAATAATACTCAGGCCTTAGGCACACTCAATTGTGTGGGCCAAGCCTCTTTCCAATCTAGTTGAGATTCACAACCATAGCTTTCATCAAATCCTGTCACTAGATTTGATTACAACTAATAATTAGAACTCTAATTAAATCAAAATCAATCAACAAACAGCTATTTCATATTATAATAAAAAGATAAGAACTTTAGTTGAATAAGTTTCCACATGAAGATCGGGCCATTGTACACAAGGCAATCAAAGGGTCTACCATGCCCGGAGTCGATGATAGATCAATGAACTACACAAGCATAAACAATGCTCAGAAGGTAAGCTACCAAGCTTAAAATCACTAAGAATCACATGAGCCTAGAGTCATCAAGAGATAAAAGTAAAACCAAACTAGTACTTGATTCAAACTCATATTGAACTAAAATTCTTCAATTAAAACATAAAAGGAAACCTAGGTTGCATCATCCATAAAAAAAAAATCAAAAGCTTCACCTCTTAGCCTTAGCTAAGAGGTTTTAGTTCATCTCTAACATCCTTGAACTAGAAGCCTCAAAAACATAAAAACTACTAAAACAGGAAGAAAACTAAGAAAACTTGAAGTAGAATCCGTCTCCCATGCAATCCCCACGTCCTAGCATGCCTTGGTATGAAGAGGAGAAGTCCCTTTTATAGCTTTCACACCCCACAAACGAAGAATCTTTGAGAATTTGCGTAGAATTTACGCACTGCGCAGAGAAAATCTGAGCCAGACTTGGAAATTTCTAAACTGGGCGCATTGTCGATTGATCGCTCAGACTGGGCGATCAATCGCTAGTTCAAATAACTGTAAAAACTGCCTTTTTCGGATCTGGCGATTAATCGACTGGCTGAGAGATCAATCGGTCACTTCTAGCGATCAATCGATCAGTGTCCAACGATCAATCAGAGGGTGCAAATAGTGTCCAGAGAGTTTTTTCCAAATTTCTTAAAAATCTGCCTTCTGGCGATTGATCTATGGGATGGGCGATCAATCGCTCAGGCTGGGCGATCAATCGTAATTTTACACTTCAGTCCAGCAACAATTTTGTCAATTTTTGTTGTGAGCGATCAATCGCTCAAGTCTGTCGATCAATCGCTCAGGCTAAGCGATCAATCGACGGATCAATCTCTGGATCAATCTTTAGAAACTGCAACTTTCTGCATTTTACTTTAATGGCCCTGCAGCTCTGCACTTTGGTTTTTCTGGCCCTGCCAGGTCTTTTAACATGATTTCTTCAGTGTTTTTCTTTGTTTCTCAACTCCATCTTCCATAGCTTCTTTCTTTCATTCTTGGGCTTTCTTCCATTGATCCTCAAGGTGTCCTAAAGCGGTCTTTTAGCATTAGATTCAAAAGGTCTCTCTCTCATTCCTACAATCACAAACCATGCATTAGAATAGTCTTTAAACATAAAATCCATGCATAATGAGTGATGAATTGAGGTTATAGTATGCACAATTAAGAGCTCGACAAGGACCTTGGCTTGAGTAAGCCTAAACAAGTCTCCAATGGGAGCCACCAACACAGGTGTGAACATGTATGTTGGGAGGAACCTGTAACCTCCCTGGTTAGATGGATCTGAGTTAAAACACCTTAGTTGGGAGGAACTAGATTTAAACTCCCTAGTGAATGGGGTGTTCTCAAAGGGGTTGAGTAATTGAATCGGGAGTGGAGCAGACCCAAAGTCGAATCACTATACATCATTGTATTTGTGATTGTATTTGCGCACATTTCTTATTATTCATTTTGTTTAATTGTTTGATTATGAATGATTAATTAGAATGTATGATAGGCACTTGATAGACACATGCACACACACAAGATGTACTTTTACTTCTTGAGTAGACTTGAGCTTATATGATCCATTCTCATATAGTCTACTTAAGTTGCATAGATTAGGTGCTTAAGTAGTTTAATCATTTGCTAATCTATGCATGCTTGGACTAGGTAGCTTAATTGCTTATCATATGCTAGTCTTGTGATTGTACGCACTTAGGCTTGGAAGCCATAGTGTTCTTGCTTAGTTTAATTTGATAAAACTGTTAAGTAGGCGAAAAGAATTTTAAAAGGTCCTAATCACCCCCCCTCTAGGACTTAGCTATAATTCTAGTTGCTCTCCAGGCTTCCACATGCACAAGTGCCTTTACAAGTGTGTTAATCCAAAAGGTGCAATTTCAAAAGGTACTTAGCCATCAAGGAGGAGATCGGAAAGCCGGTTCAGCCGGATTCATCGAATAGGTCTATAATCCCATCTGGCTCACCAATGTCGTTCTAGTAAAGAAGGAAAAAGGGCAAGTGGAGGATCTGTGTGGATTATACCGACCTGAATATGGCTTGCCCAAATGATAGTTTCACGCTACCTCAAATCGACCAACTGGTCGATGCCACTACTAAGTACGTGCTCCTCAGCTTCATGGACGCGTACTCAAGATACAACCAGATCAGGATGCATCGGCTCAACAGTAAAAGACTGCCTTTATCACTAACTGAGGTCTCTTTTGTTACAGAGTAATGCCCTTCGATCTGAAGAACGTGGGGGATACCTACTAAAGGCTGGTAAATCAAATGTCCGCCGAACATATCGACAAAATAATGGTGGTCTACGTTGACAACATGCTCGTCAAGAGCACAGAGTCATCAGACCAAATTGTTGACCTAAGAGAGATGTTCAGCGTCTTGAGGAAGTACCAAATGAAGCTCAACCCGAGCAAGTGAGCCTTTGGCGTTAGCTCGGGAAAATTTATGGGCTTCATGGTGCATCAGCGTGGGATAGAGTCTAATCCCTAGAAGATCCAAGCTCTTATTGAGATGAGCTCTCCCGGCACTACCAAGGATGTCACGCCCCAAACCTGGGGACCGAGCTCACTAAATTCCCGATTGCCGACCTTGGTGCCAACAGCCTCTGTAGTACCCCATTCTCGGCTCCTAGCTTTCAAATGCCAGATTCCGATCCTGGGATCCTACCAGGAGGATTTTCAGGGTAAATTTTTTTTTTTGTAAAGGAGCATAGTTACAACCATAAAACATCATCAAATATCCACTAATAAGTTGTTGAGTACAGTGCTGGAAAGGGAAATACAAAATGTAGCAAAAGCCCAAAATATCAGGTAGATGAACCGCGCTCAACGCTGCTAATGTGCCCTAGTACTTGCAATGTAAACAAACGCGCATGAGCTTCCTACGAAGCTCAGTAGAGTGCGTGTGTGCGCGTGTGATGCATATGACAAGTATACAGATATCAGAGTAAGCGAAAGTAGTAGAGGGCTAAGTTACCAAGTTCATGAATGCTATCAGCCATCCTAAGGCTATGCGATGCAAGGGCCTATATGGCCGAGTGTTACATGCTAGAGATGCAATACAAACACGCCAAACCTCAACTAATCCACATATCAAAATAGTTCTCATCTGGGACATCACCGAGGTCTAGTATACTCTAATATTGGCCGTCGCACATCGCGTGCTGTTCGCTTCCCCAAGTGTAGGGTTGCGATGTAGTAATAATCTCGGTAAGACCGAGGTCGATCCACAGGGAAGGAAGTAAACAATTCCAACTATCCTAATAACTAGAATCAAAGAGGTTTGTGAAATTGGTTTTGAACATAAAATAGAAAATCTGATAATGGAAAGATAACTAGAGCATCAAGGATCCACTTATAGATTTCCTTAGATGCATAATTCGCTATGGTTTCTCACTTTCTCAACTAGAATCGATATTAAGATCTATCTAGTCGGATGATAGAGATGTTAAACCAAACAATCTGTCATATGTAAGTTCAATGCATAAGATTCACTCAATGTAGGCTGAGCTGAGCATGCTCAATTGCATAGGTCAGTCCCCATTCCAAAAGGTTCAGTTCACAATCATAACCATCCTCAAGTCCTGTCACAAGACAAGGCTAGATTACAATTTGAACTTGATTCAAATCACATGCACAATCCATACATATTACAGAAATTCAGAAAAGTAGAACTTTGGTAGGAAGTCCCCCCATGAAGATCATAGTACTAGAGCGCACTCCAATTCCTCGGATCATACAGGTCTAGACTGATACAAACCAATTAAGAATTTAAGTAATTCTCCCAAACATCCATGAGTCATCATAAGACTAAGAAAAACTACTTAAAGCTTGTATAAACTTCAAACCATAGTTCATAATCATGAATTCCAACTTTAAAACCAATAAAACAAATTAAACAATCTAAGAAAACTATAAGGTTCACCTCTTAGCTCTAGCTAAGGGATTAGCTAATGAAAAGCATATTAAAAACTAGAACTAGAACTAAGAAAAGGAAGAAAAACTAGCTGAAGAAGGCTAGGAAGCCTCCTATGACTTGAACTCCTTGCTCCCCACGTCCTTGGTTTCCCTGGAATAGAAGAGAGCACCTCCTTTTATAGTGCAGCAGTAGTACAGCAACATAGCAGAATTTGTTTCGCTTGGTACGGCTTAACCAATGGTTGGATTGCCTTCAAAATTGATTTATAGCTTCCTTGTAATGTGATATTCCTCATAGATGATTTAGATTTCCAAGATTATCCTCTGAATGGGCCCACCAATCATATCACCGACCGCCTCTCAAAATCGCGCACTTCGAGTACCTTCAGAACCAGTCATCTTGCTTTCAACGCTTCGGAGTGTACAGATATCGGATTGATCCCAAATTTTGAACATTGGTAGAAAACTTTCTCCTCTACATGATAGATGGATTAGATTGTCCAAAACAATCCCAGAATGTGGTCTGAAAATTAGAACAATTAGGGCTTTTATAAACTCTGCGCAGTTGGATCTTTTTGGATGGTCCATCTTTCTTCAACCGGTACGATCAAAGCACACATCCTTTTGATCTGAAACTTTGTGGTTATTCATATATGGATGTGGTCTAAAAGATGGTCAAAGTAGATTCTCCATATCATCAATGATGAGTCACCTGGACCGGCCCAGAGTGGAGTAGGCAGAATCTGGAACTTTCTGGACAGTTTGTATTGTTTTGGCCACCACGATCAATCCGTAGCTCCGATCGACACGAAACCACTTGGGTTAGTTCGGCGTCGAGCTCCTCTTCGATATAGATGTGTTGGATTTTCGAATATCGTTACTATGGACCCAGAAAAATGGTCTGAAAAATCAGAAACGGGAATGGCCTGCTGTCTGGAATTTGGAACCTGGAATTTACATGGCCGACCGGTCAAGACCGGTCGGACAGGGCTGGCCGACCGGTCAAGACCGGTCTAGCCTGTATGGATGGTGTTAATGTCAGATTTTGTAACGAGATCCTCCAGCTTTTCTCTTTCGCTCCAGGAGGGATTTCCACCGCCAGACCTGAAACAAGACAGCGAATAAGGGTGGCTGGGCACCAGCCGTTAGCCCTCCGACGCTTAAGTTAGGCCACAGAAGAGAAGCCAAGCAAAACGGGACTCGATTGAATGATGAGTACGTACCTCCTATTCAAGGGAGCCATCCCCTTATATAGATCTGAAACAATCCAATCTGTTACGTGAGATGTCGAAATCCCGTTGATGTCGCATACGATACTGAGAATCCGCTGATTTCGTGGGATAAGATCCTATCTTTTTAGTCAGATCCAACCCAATGATTTCTTCCAACAATCACGCCCCTAGATGGCAATCCCTTAAAATCCGGACGGATCCGGCCAGAAGCCATAGTTAGAGTCATGGCCTCCGAAAAGGAAGGAGACGCCCGCAGCTGGGAGTCATGACCTCCGAAAAGGAAGGAGACGCCCGCAGCTGGGAGTCATGACCTCCGAAAAGGAAGGAGACGCCCGCAGTAAAGCTGCTCGCAGGTTAAAATGTGGTCGCGAGTCCAAGTACATACTTTGGGTGTAATATCTTTCAACGACTTGTGAGAAGGTCTACTCCCGAATCTAGTTTTCCGTATTTGACTATCCATGACTCCTGACCAGATGATCTCGAGAGTCGAATGGGCGTTCCGCACTCGTCCAATATTCGACTCTCGATCAGGTGATCTCGAGAGTCGAATGGACATTTCCACGTGAAATCTTATCCCCACCATTTTGCCTATAACAGATGCCCCCCAAGTCCTTGCCGTCTAAGAATTCTTAAGGAAAGGACTTAGCTCACTATCACACGAAACCGCTCGCTACCTTCATCGAGAATGACACCCCTCATGATGGGCTGAAATTAATGAGCGCCAGCTTTTCGCAGCCTTTTCGCTGATGGGAAATGAAGGGGCGCTCGCCACGTGCTTGAGGAGTTAATGGGCGTGCCTGCTCGAGCGCTGTGTCCAACGAGGGACTGCCACGTGCCATCAGATACGGCGGAATGATTGCCTATAAATATACGGAGTCCGCCATTTCTTTGAGTTTCTACAGAATTTTTTCGAAAGAATCCTGCAACCTTTTCTTTCCATTCTTCTTCTTCCGGTGCTCAATCTCTCTTTCTTGGTATTACTTCCTTTTTCTTCTTTTTTTTATTTTCATCTCCCCATGGCTGGGAACTCTGACGAGACCACTGTCCCCCTTGGCGATACCACTCCGGAGTCCTCTGCCTCCAGCAGTGCAAGGGTTTCGGCGGGGAGATACACAGCAGCCGGGTATCCTTCCTTTTTATCGGAGGACCGGCTGGCTGAGCTCCGGGAGAGATACCAAATACCTGCCTCTGTAACTCTCCGCTTGCCCGGAGGTGGAGAAACACCCGACTCCCCCCCCCCCCCCCCCCCAGGATGCGTAGCATTTTACGAGTACCAGCTCATCTTGAGGGTACGCCTTCCCCTCCATCCCTTTGTTCGCGATGTATTACGATGTTACAAGATTGCCCCTGGGCAACTTATTGTGAACGGGTGGAGGGTGGTGTTGGGCTCCTTTGCCCTTTGGGCTCAGGCTGGCAACGGGGAACTCACGGCGGAGGAGTTCCTCTGTATGTTCCGCCTGAAGAAAGCTCCATCCAGCGAAGGCTGGTATTATTTATGCTACTGGCACCGGGATAACTTCGTGTTGGGTAAGCCCTCCTCGAACTATCCCGGCTGGAGGAAGCGGTGGTTCTATGCTTCCGGGAGCTGGGAGTCTGCCTCCTCCAGGGGTCCAGGAGTGACCCGGTTTTTCTGTGAAGGTAGACAATCCCGTATTGTGCAGTTTCCTTAAAATAAATTTTTAGGGTTTTGCTTTGACCATGATTTGTGCTCGCAGGTATCCCAGCTTTGCGGAAACCGAATTTGAAGGGTGGGATCAACGAGAAGATCGTCCGAGTATATAAGGTGCCTGTCGGAGATAGGCATATCGAGGCTTGCTTATCGGCTCAGCGACTTGCAGCAGCAGGCCTCATATCCAGAAGAGAAGTCGAAATGACGAAGGCTGGAGAGAAGAGAGGCCTACTGCCCCGTCTAAAGGGCACAGGTTCCAAAAGGCAGAAGAGGACCCCTGCCGAACCATCTCAACCTTCCATCCGCGCGGGCAGCGATCAGCCTGCCCTTCCCGCGAGTGTGGCGGGGGCCCCAGCTGGGCCTACTATCCCTTCACTGGTGGTCGCACCTGGGCCACCAGTGATCAACATTGCAGACAATTCCCCAGATGGGGTGGGGTCCAGCTGCCCCCCAGCTGAAGAGGCTCGAGAGCAGGTAGAGCCTCAAGGGTCAACTCCTGCTCGGGAACTGGTCCCAGCTGCCGAGCAGGGACCTGCTCGCGAGTCCATGCCTCCGCCCCGCGAGCAGACCGGTTTGGTCGTTGCCCAACCGTCTGGGAGCGGGACGTACTCGATTCCGCGCCACCTCCACCCTGTGTGTAAGTTCTTGTTTGAGAACGTCCCGCCTCACGCCTTCGGCTCCCTCCCCGAGCCAAGTCTTGAGAACCTTATCCTCGAAGCAGGGATGAGGATGGTTCAGGTAAAACTTCTGTCAAGATCTGTTTTCGACCTGTCGCTACGTTCCAGAAATCTTAATACTTTTCATCTCTGTGCAGGGTTTAGATCTGATTCTGCGAACGAGGCGTGATATCGTTGCCGCCCGTCGTACGATAGAGGAGGCTGAGGGAAAGAGGACTGCCTTGGAAAAGGCAGTTCAAGGAAGAGATCAGCTGCTCAAGGCTCGTGAGGCAGTGATCTCGAAGAGGGATGAGGAAAAAAAGATCCTCATTGAAAAGATCCAAGTCCTGACCGATAGGTATCAGGCCTTGGACTCAGACTACGCGAAGCTCACGGGTCTGAAGGAGAAGGCAGAGAGAGAGAGGGAGATCTTCCGACAGGACAAGATCTCATTAGAGGAGCAATTCGCGGGAGCCAGGTCGCAGCTCAAGGAGGCCTACGACAACCTGACTAGGGAGCGCACCGCTCTTGCGCAGCTTAAGGACGACTCGATCCACTGGGACGAGGAGAGAGTCGCCCTTGTAAAAATGCTCTCGGAGGAAGGTACTCGGGCAGTTTCCGAGTTCCGGACTTCGCAGCTGTATGACGATGAGCGATATGAGTCATACGATGCTGGTCGAGACTTTGCACTGAGAGTAGTGCAACGAATGATCCCATCCTTCGATATGGGGGAATTCGGTCGAGTCGCGACCATCATAGCTGCAGAAGAGCAAGCTGCTGCCGAGAACGAGGTGACCGAAGCCACGCAGGCTGAAGGGGCTCCTGAAATGGGCCCTGAAGTCGAGAGCGTGGCTCCTCCTAGCGATTGATTTCCTTTTATTTTCTTCTCTTGTATCTGCGCTCATGTATATGTAATCATATGATTATCAATGAAAAGATATTTTTGGAAGTATTGCTGTTTCGTTGCTGTTCTCCCTTCATCTTTCTTTTTTGGCTTGTTAATCTTGAATAGATTCGTCAGAGATGTGACCCTTTAATTCGAGCATGAATTAAGCTGCTCGCGATCAGGATGTGACCCCGTTCACTGCCTTAATTTGGGCACGAGCTGTGGTGCTCGCATTTTGGAGTGCGATTCCTCCTCACCAATCGCGAGTAACTAACTCATGAAAAAAAATGAATTAGACTCAATCCGGGGGTCGTGAGACCATGTCCGCGTTGAGATAGACTGATCTATCGATTGAGGTTTTGATTCTACCAAGGGCAGAAGGTTGGTCAAGAGATGGTATCCATTCTCTTCGGGGCTGTTCAGGTCCATGAGAATGGAGAAGCGACCAACTAGTAATGATTTCAGCCCTACCAAGGGTAGGCAATTGGCCAAGAGGATGTGTAAGCACTCTTCAGGGCTATTCGGGTCCATGAGAATGGAGAAGCGACCAAAAGATATTTTTCACTTTATTCATAAAATGTTATGATAAACTACATCGAATCTAGGGGTAGTATCTTAGCAAATGCTCCACGTGCCAAGGGCGACGTACAGGCTTCCCTTGCATGTCTTCAAGATAATAAGTACCGGGTCGCACAACCCTAATAACCCGATACGGGCCTTCCCAATTCGGATCCAATGAACGAACAGGAATTCTAAGATTTCGCCTTAGAACCAAATCTCCGAACTGGAAAGATCTAGGTCGAACCTTTGCATTCCGATAACGAGCAATACGTTGCTGATATGCCGCCACTCGTACTTGGGAAGCATTTCTTCGCTCTTCCAAGAGATCGAGATGAAGTCGGATATTTTCCCGATTGCTCGCGGGATCATACTGTTCGATCCGGTATGAGGGCACTTGAATTTCCACTGGTACTACTGCGTCAACACCAAATGCTAAGGAGAAAGGAGTTTCACCTGTCGATGTACAAGCCGTGGTTCTATAGGCCCATAATACTTCTGGCAGAAGTTCTGGCCACACCCCTTTACATTCACTTAGCTTGGTCTTTAAATGATGCTTTATAATTTTATTCACTGCCTCGACCTGCCCATTCGCCTGTGGATGATATGGAGAAGTGCGGAGATTACGTATCTTCCATTTGTCGCAAAATTCATCAAAGGCTGCGTTGTCGAACTGCGTTCCGTTATCGGTAATTATGGTATGAGGAAGTCCGAAGCGACATATAATATTTCTCCACATAAACTTAGTAGTTTGTTTTTCAGTAATTTTGGCTAATGGTTCTGCCTCGGCCCATTTGGTGAAATAATCAACCGCCACGATCGCGAACCTATTCTGTCCCTTTCCCATAGGTAAGGGACCGATGATATCGATCCCCCACTGAGCAAAAGGCCAAGGGCTGTCGACTGGGGTCATCCGCTCAGACGGTACGCGAGGTATAGGTTGGTATCGTTGACACTTGTCGCATTTTTTAGAAAATTCTATGGCATCTGCTTTCATAGTAGGCCAATAATATCCTTGCCTCATCGCTTTATATGCTAGAGATCGCCCCCTGGGATGATTACCACATGCCCCCTGGTGTACTTCATCTAGAACACGATGTGCTTCTTCTGGGTGAAGACACCTCAAATAAGGCAAGGAGAAGCTTTTTCGCAACAAGATTCCATCTTGTAAGGTGTACCTGGCAGCTCGAAGCTGAATTTGTCTTGCAGCTTTCTTATTTTCTGGTAGGTATCCATCTCTGAGATAAAGGATGATAGGATCCATCCAGCATGGAGACGATTGTACCGAAACAACTTGTTCAGGAGTTACTTGGTCGATACTCAAGTGTTGACGGTGCTCGATGGGGATCGAATGCGATAGTTCTGATTCTGGTGCAGACGCGAGTTTTGCCAAGGAATCGGCCAATTGATTCTGCTCGCGAGGGATATGGAATATTTTGTAAGTCTTCAGTTTGGCGAGCAGGATGAGGACACGAGATTTGTATAAGGCCATTCTTTCTTCTTTGGTTTCGAATTCGCCAAGAACTTGGTTGACAATGAGCTGGGAGTCGCTATGAATTATCAAATTCTGGACTGCGAGGACAACGGCTAGCTCGAGGCCGACAATAAGGGCCTCATATTCTGCTTCATTATTGGAGACGCGTGATTCGAAACGCAGAGCGTATTGAAAATGCGACCCGTCTGGAGCCACTAAAATCAGGCCCGCTCCACTGCCACTGGCCCGTGACGACCCGTCCACGAAGAGCGACCAAGGAGGTTGATCGCTGGTCATGACGCCATCTTCAGAAGAATATGTAAATTCGGCGATGAAGTCAGCCACGGCCTGGCCTTTGACTGCGGTCCTAGGACAGAATGAAATATCATGCTCGCTGATCTCGACCGCCCATTTAGTTAAGCGCCCGGAAGCCTCAGGCTTTTGAAGGACTTGACGTAGTGGATGATTTGTTGGTACTAGAATGGCATGGGCTTGAAAGTATGGTCGCAGTTTTCGAGCTGCCGTGATTAAGGCTAGGGCCAGTTTCTCCAAATCAGAATACCTAGTTTCTGCATCAACCATTGCTCGACTGATATAATAAACGGGCCTTTGTACCCCGGAATCTTCTCTTATTAAAGCGGCACTAACGGCCGTGGAAGACACAGATAAATAAAGAATGAGTTGCTCATGCGCCACAGGCTTAGATAAAATGGGGGGAGTGCTCATATATTGCTTCAGTTGTTGAAAAGCTTCTTCACATTGAGGTGTCCACTTCCAATCGGACTTGGCCGTTGCACGAAGGAGTTTGAAAAAGGGCAGGCACTTGTCGGATGCTCGCGAGATGAACCTGTTCAATGATGCGATGCGACCAGCTAGACGCTGAACGTCCTTCAGAGTCGCTGGGGATTTCATCTCTATCAATGCTTTAATCTTTTCGGGATTCGCCTCAATTCCGCGTTGGCCAACCATGAATCCAAGAAATTTTCCTGCAGATACTCCAAACGCACATTTTTCTGGATTTAATTTCATCTGATACTTCCTCATCAGATCAAAAGCTTCTCGAAGATCAGGAATGTGGTCATCTTCATCGATGCTCTTCACAAGCATATCGTCAACATAAACTTCCATGTTCCTACCGATTTGAGCAGCGAATATTTTGTTGACAAGACGCTGATAAGTGGCCCCTGCATTTTTAAGTCCAAACGGCATTACCTGGTAGCAATATAGTCCTCGATCTGTGATGAAGGCAGTATGTTGGCCATCAGGTGGATGCATCATAATCTGGTTGTAACCAGAGTAAGCATCCATAAAACTGAGGAGGGCGTGTCCAGCTGTCGAGTCGACCAACTGATCGATTCGTGGTGTCGGGAAGCTATCTTTGGGACATGCTTTGTTTAAGTCTGAATAATCGACGCACATCCTCCATTTGCCATTAGCTTTCCGGACGAGAACTACGTTGGCGACCCACTGTGGGTAGTCAACTTCTTTTATGAAATTTGCCGCTAGCAGCTTCTCAACTTCAGTTTTGATCGCCATTTGTCTTTCTGCAGTGAAAGCACGTCGACGCTGATGTACGGGTTTATGCTTTGGGTCAATGTTGAGACGATGTATGATGACATTAGGATCGATGCCCGGCATATCTTTATGAGACCAAGCAAACACGTCCTGGTATTCAGTGAGGAAACGGATCAGATCTTCGCGATGGATACTGTTTAAGGAGGAACCGATGTACACGATCTTAGACTGGTCGTCTTCGGTTAAGCGGATTGCCACTGTTTCCTCCCCTGGGGTTCCTGATTTCAGAGCACTTTCTCTTGGATCCAACGTGGTGGCGAGAACGTCGGGTGATCCTTGAACTATTTCCATGACAGGTGTCGCTTGAGCCTTCTTTCGATCTTGGAGGGCTATCTGGTAACAGGACCGTGCCTCCTGCTGACTTCCTCGCACGACCCCTATGCCATTCGGGGTTGGAAATTTAACGCATAAATATGAAGGATGCAAAGCCGCTCCAACCTTAGTTAGAGACGGTCTCCCCAAGATGGCGTTATATGCTGATTTTCGATCCACGACGAGGAAGTTTACGAAGACGGTGGTCTTCGCTGGACTCTCCCCAAAGGTGACTGGGAGATCGATACTTCCTTCAGGTGTCACCACTTCTCCTCCAAAGCCGACAAGAGGGGTCGATACTGGCTTGAGGAGGTTTCTGGCAAGTGCCATCTTGTCGAAAGCCTCCAAATACAGAATATCGGCCGAGCTACCTGTATCCACCATAATTCGATGAGTCAGATAATTTGATACCTTCAGTGTGACTACGATGGAATCTTCATGAGGGAAATGAATTCCCGCTGCATCTTCGAGGGTGAAAGAAATTGGGGGAGGGCTAGCCTTCGAAGAGTTGGACGTTTGCTCCAGCCAATAGATCTGCTGGGGTTCTTTGGACGCCTTTCGAGCGTATGCCTTTCTTGAAGCTTGAGAGTCACCCCCGCAAGCTGGACCCCCGACGATAGTGCGAATTTCTCCTGTGGGCTCAGCATCCTCTTGGTCGGTTTGAGACGGTTCCTTTTGGCGAGATAAGGTCTTCGCCCTTTCTGGTGACCGATTTTTACGAGCAACATAATCCTGGAGATGGCCTTTTCGGATAAGTGCTTCGATATGGTCTCGTAGAGAGATACAGTCCTGAGTCCTATGCCCGTGATCTTTGTGGAAGTAACAGAACTTACTCTTATCTCTCTTCTCGGGATCGGATTTAATCTTTGCAGGCCACTTCACATATGGCTTGTGTTTTATCTCCATTAGAACCTTTTCAGGAGACCGATTAAGAGGAGTATAATTATGATATTTACCAGAGTAAGGCTTCTTGGGAGATCGATCGCGCTGATCGCGATGGTATTTTTTATCTGTAGAAGTTCCTTCTGGCTTGCGTTTCTTACTTTGTACTCCATGGCGTGTCAATGCGACTTCTTCTGCATTGATATATTTCTGAGCTTTGGCTTGGAATTCCGCCATAGTTTTCGGCGGGCTCTTATCCAAGGCAAACCTAAATCTCTCGCTCGTTATTCCAGCAATGAGGGCTGTGAGACCCTTTTCTTCAGTGTAACCCTCAGTTTGAACGGCTTCGGCAGTGAAGCGTACTGTGAACTCTTTTATTGTCTCCCCATGTTGCTGTTTCAGGTTCATCAGATGGGAGGCTGGCTTTTTAATGCGAATACTTCCCATGAATTGAGAAAGAAATATCTCCGACAATTGAGAAAAGGAACTGATGGAAAGTGGCTTTAACCCCCGAAACCACGTACGGGCCGCTTCCTTCAATGTAAGGGGAAAAGCCCTACACATGATTTCTGAACCATGTCCCTCCAACTCCATGAGGGACCTATATGTTTCCAGATGTTCCAGAGGATCGCCAATGCCTGTATACGGAGCGATAACAGGCGTTCGATACTTTCTGGGCAACGGGGCTTCCATGACCTCGCTTGTGAAGGGAGATTCAGATTGATGTATAGCCGCCATGACAGCAGATGGCCGATTTGCCTGGTATCTCTGCTCCATGAGATCAAAACGGTCTTGGATTCTTTTGAGATCCCCTTCCCATGGCAAGGTATAGCTAGACGTTTCGGCGTTGGAGCCTTGCGGTTGAGGTTGTCGAGACGAACTGGAATGTATAGAATGTGGAGACAGCACAGGGGGATGGCCGCCAAGTGGCGGGACCTGTGGTTCATCCATAGAATGCCTGGAAGCAACTGGTATGGGTGGCGGTTGTAACCCTTCGGAGGGTTGTCTTTGCGGTTCAGGGAAGTGCTGATCAAGTCGATTTGACAGTGCCTGAACTCCGGCGTTTAGAGTTAGGAGAGTGTTCCCGAGGAATCGTAGGACATCATCCTGATTTCCAGAAGCCCCCAATAATGGATTTGTTGATGGCATATTTGGGGCTCCTTGAGGGATATCCGTCGGAACAGGTGGGAGGGCAGGTGCGGATTCCGTCTCACCGGGCGGAGGTGGTGCCTGCCTTGAAGTTGAAGGATGAACAGTCTTTTTAGGAGGCATCACCGAAGGATTTTGATCGGTGGTTAACACGATTGATTTTGATGATCAAGTCGTTCCCACAGACGGCGCCAAACTGTTAATGTCAGATTTTGTAACGAGATCCTCCAGCTTTTCTCTTTCGCTCCAGGAGGGATTTCCACCGCCAGACCTGAAACAAGACAGCGAATAAGGGTGGCTGGGCACCAGCCGTTAGCCCTCCGACGCTTAAGTTAGGCCACAGAAGAGAAGCCAAGCAAAACGGGACTCGATTGAATGATGAGTACGTACCTCCTATTCAAGGGAGCCATCCCCTTATATAGATCTGAAACAATCCAATCTGTTACGTGAGATGTCGAAATCCCGTTGATGTCGCATACGATACTGAGAATCCGCTGATTTCGTGGGATAAGATCCTATCTTTTTAGTCAGATCCAACCCAATGATTTCTTCCAACAATCACGCCCCTAGATGGCAATCCCTTAAAATCCGGATGGATCCGGCCAGAAGCCATAGTTAGAGTCATGGCCTCCGAAAAGGAAGGAGACGCCCGCAGCTGGGAGTCATGACCTCCGAAAAGGAAGGAGACGCCCGCAGCTGGGAGTCATGACCTCCGAAAAGGAAGGAGACGCCCGCAGTAAAGCTGCTCGCAGGTTAAAATGTGGTCGCGAGTCCAAGTACATACTTTGGGTGTAATATCTTTCAACGACTTGTGAGAAGGTCTACTCCCGAATCTAGTTTTCCGTATTTGACTATCCATGACTCCTGACCAGATGATCTCGAGAGTCGAATGGGCGTCCCGCTCTTGTCCAATATTCGACTCTCGATCAGATGATCTCGAGAGTCGAATGGGCGTTCCGCACTCGTCCAATATTCGACTCTCGATCAGGTGATCTCGAGAGTCGAATGGACATTTCCACGTGAAATCTTATCCCCACCATTTTGCCTATAACAGATGGCAGTCCAGCAACATGTGAAGACTTTTCTACCCATAGCCGACCGGTCTTGACCGGTCGTGGGTCTCCTGGCTGACCGGTCTTGACCGGTCTAGCCAAATTTTCTGCATTGTTTTCTTCTTTCTTTCTTCTCTCTTCTCTCTCCTTGCTTTCTTCTTTCTTTGGCCCACCTTGGGTCTTCATCCAAGGTTCCTAAATATGTTTCTTTTAGCTATTGATCAAGTGAACTTTCTCTCATTCCTGCAATCACAAAACCATGCATTAGAATAGTCTTCAAACATAAAATCCATGCATAATGAGTGATGAATTGGGGTTAGAATATGCACAATTAAGATCTCAACACACCCCCAACCAGCATTTTGCTAGTCCCGAGCAAAACATGTGTGAAACAAATTTAATTCTACAAAAACCAACTCTCCTTTAGAAACTATGCTTCTATACATCCCAAGACACACAAGTGTAAAAGTCAGAAAAATTAGGCGATAGAAGTTGAAACCTTAAACTCTTAAAACATAATAAGTGTCCATATGAAATTCTCGCTGATTGATTGATGAATAGAAGAACTCGAACAAATTCAACCTAGTGTGCATAGTGAAAGTTCATCTCATGAGTTTCTGGGCTTATCTTCTTCATAGATCAACTAAACTATGGATTTCAAGGTGCACAGAGCAACAACAAGCCTATGACAGGAATTTGTCTTATCGTCCTTCCGACGGCTTTCACACTACTTCCCATTTCTGGCTTTGGTTACGGGTAGACCATCCCCCGGTTGGTAATAGGTGGCCCTTTTCGGAATTTTCCACCATTTTTCCATCATTCCCAATTTCATCCTTCCTTTTCCTTTTTCTTTTACATTAGATAGGATTTTTAGAAATCCATGTCTTTCGTTATTTTCCCATGGACAAAGATGGACAAAGTACCCCGGCTTGGTTTCTCAACACATTAAATCAAAGTATAGTTAATCCACAAATCACATAATCCTTTCAACCCATGAAAATCGTGTAATGTGAACTAGGTGTAAAAGTGTTCAAATTTTCTATCACTCACATAAATAGGGGAATTCACATATAAAACCATTATATTAAGAGAAGTTCAAAGCTTGGAACATCACTCACTTCGTATCTCCTCTTCTTATACTCGTATCATCTTGAATGCATAGAAATAACGTTTTCCAAAAGAGTTTTGAATTTTAGAAAAATAAAAAAATTTCTACATAATTGCTCGAAATGTCACAAAAGCTAGTAGATTCATCTAAGGAATCTCACCCCCCAACCAAAATCTTACATTGTCCTTAATGTAATAAGATATGCAATATGCATGACATGAGAGCAATGACATAAAACAAAGGACAGTGAGAACGAGAGTACCTGAGGTAGCAAGTTGATCAATTCTAGCATCTTCCATTGTCTCAATGAGACTTATTCAATCCTAAATGCAGAAAGAAATCCTAACCTACCTACCTACCTTTGATTAGTCCGATCGACTACATGATCAAATTTGAGCAGGATCTTCATGAATTTCAATAGGTTTCTCATGAGGACCATCCAAAGTCCTGCTCGAATGTATACATGGGTGCGTTTCTTCATGAAGGTCCGATCATAGTGTGCACCACACGCATGTAAGGAGGAGATAAGAGCAGCAAAAAGATATCTCCTCAAGTTCTGAATTGGGTTGTAATTGATTAAAAACGGGTCCTACCAATCAGAATTTTCAATGGGTTGAAGAACCCATGATGGTGGAGAGACATTCATTAAGTATTTTTCAATTTGGGTTGTCTCCTCTACAAATTCAGAATTGCATGGTGCTTCCACAAACAATGGTAAAGAGTGTAAATCAGTGGAATGGTGTTCTTCAGGCACCGACACCATGTCTAACAAACTATCCAACTCCTTAATCATCTCATCATCCATATCATAGGGGTGGGTCATGCATTCTTCTAGGAAATCGAGAGAGTGGGATAAATGGTCCTCGTTCTCCCTAAGTGATTGAGGAAATTCTGTTTTAAGGGTAAGGAATTCCTCCTCTATAGAGGGGAGGTCTTCCAAAGCAAAATTTTCAGATTCAGTGGTAAGCACATCATCTAGCATTGGTTGATCTTTTGAAATTTCAGATTGTGCCACCCCATCATCCAAAGAAGCAGAATTTTCAACCCAAGGGAGTTCTTCCACAATAGAATCCGGCATGTATTGTTGGTGGAAGGACTCAAAAATATCGACTTCGGCCATCTCTCTAGCAAGAATATCTTCTGGCAACTCATAAACATTCGGCCCTTTGGAAGAAGAAATCATGGACTCACAATCATCCTTCAAACCCTCATTGTAGGTAATCAAACTATCACTTTCAAATTTTGTAGATTCCTCGGGTTCGTCAACCGTCCTTGAAATCTCTTCATCATTCAAATCGGAATAGCGAAAAGAGATAGTTGATTTACCATAATCGATGGTAATGGTGGGATCACTGAGATCAATATCCTCTAGAAGTTTAGTCATTAAATCTAGAGAAGGTTGGGTTTGGATAGCCTCATCCTCCTCATTGTTGGGGATTGATTCGGTGTTCCCAATGTTGGGTTCAATATTTTGAGATGGCGAGAGGTTTTGTATGGATTGCTCAGTTATTTCCATAAACTCTCGCAGTGTATCCTCAAGAGTTCGTGTCGGTTGTGGCTCATGAGAAAGAAACTCTTGAGGATAATTGTTGGCATCCATGGTTGGCTCATCTTCCAAGTTGAAATTTTGATGCTCCCACCAATTTGGATTATGCATGTCATATATTGGGCTTTTAGATGGTTGTTGATATGTGTAGCCATACAAGTGATCATACATTGTCCTAACCGGTGGAACATTATTGATCTCTTTCCGATACTCTCCCATTGTCTTACGTGGGGGAGTATTAGAAGAAGATTGAGTCTTAGAAAAATATTCATGCTTGTAATGGTTCCAATCATAATTATTTTTTATTTGGTTCATCCTCTCATCTTCCAAAAGGTATTTAGACAATCCACCCGTCCAATCATTCATAATGAAATTATAAGAAGTTGAAATAATCCCTAATCTAGGAAGAAAAACAAAAAGAAGAAAGGGAGATGGAGAGATGTTAACCGTGAAGGTGAGAGCTATGTCAGCAACAATGTCCTACAAAATCAAAAAAAAAAATTGTTAGTAATCTAGAAAAAAAATCAGAAAATCTACTTCTATAAAAACAAAAAATCCTACCTAACTACTCTATAGCTACTAGAATAATTAGAACCGTTTAACCTCTTCCCCGGCAACGGCACCAAAAACTTGTTCGCTTCCCCAAGTGTAGGGTTGCGATGTAGTAATAATCTCGGTAAGACCGAGGTCAATCCACAGGGAAGGAAGTAAACAATTCCAACTATCCTAATAACTAGAATCAAAGAGGTTTGTGAAATTGGTTTTGAACATAAAATAGAAAATCTGATAATGGAAAGATAACTAGAGCATCAAGGATCCACTTATAGATTTCCTTAGATGCATAATTCGCTATGGTTTCTAACTTTCTCAACTAGAATCGATATTAAGATCTATCTAGTCGGATGATAGAGCTGTTAAACCAAACAATCTGTCATATGTAAGTTCAATGCATAAGATTCACTCAATGTAGGCTGAGCTGAGCATGCTCAATTGCATAGGTTAGTCCCCATTCCAAAAGGTTCAGTTCACAATCATAACCATCCTCAAGTCCTGTCACAAGACAAGGCTAGATTACAATTTGAACTTAATTCAAATCACATGCACAATCCATACATATTACAGAAATTTAGAAAAGTAGAACTTTGGTAGGAAGTCCCCACATGAAGATCATAGTACTAGAGCGCACTCCAATTCCTCGGATCATACAGGTCTAGACTGATGCAAACCAATTAAGAATTTAAGTAATTCTCCCAAACATCCATGAGTCATCATAAGACTAAGAAAAACTACTTAAAGCTTGTATAAACTTCAAACCATAGTTCATAATCATGAATTCCAACTTTAAAACCAATAAAACAAATTAAACAATCTAAGAAAACTATAAGGTTCACCTCTTAGTTCTAGCTAAGAGATTAGCTAATGAAAAGCATATTAAAAACTAGAACTAGAACTAAGAAAAGGAAGAAAAACTAGCTGAAGGAGGCTAGGAAGCCTCCTATGACTTGAACTCCTTGCTCCCCACGTCCTTGGTTGCCCTGGAATAGAAGAGAGCACCTCCTTTTATAGTGCAGCAATAGTACAACAACATAGCAGAATTTGTTTCGCTTGGTACGGCTTAACCAATGGTTGGATTGCCTTCAAAATTGATTTATAACTTCCTTGTAATGTGATCTTCCTCATAGATGATTTAGATTTCCAAGATTATCCTCTGAATGGGCCCACCAATCATATCACCGACCGCCTCTCAAAATCGTGCACTTCGAGTACCTTCAGAACCAGTCATCTTGCTTTCAACGCTCCGGAGTGTACAGATATCGGATTGATCCCAAATTTTGCACATTGGTAGAAAACTTTCTCCTCTACATGATAGATGGATTAGATTGTCCAAAACAATCCCAGAATGTGGTCTGAAAATTAGAACAATTAGGGCTTTTATAAACTCTGTGCAGTTGGATCTTTCTGGATGGTCCATCTTTCTTCAACCGGTACGATCAAACCACACATCCTTTTGATCTGAAACTTTGTGGTTATTCATATATGGATGTGGTCTAAAAGATGGTCAAAGTAGATTCTTCATATCATCAATGATGAGTCACCTGGACCGGCCCAGAGTGGAGTAGGCAGAATCTGGAACTTTCTGGACAGTTCGTATTGTTTTGGCCACCACGATCAATCGGTAGGTCCGATCGACACGAAACCACTTGGGCTAGTTCGGCATCGAGCTCCTCTTCGACATAGATGTGTTGGATTTCCAAATATCATTAAGATGGACCCAGAAAACTGGTCTGAAAAATCAGAAACGGGAATGGCCTGCTGTCTGGAATCTGGAACCTGGAATTTGCATGGCCGACCGGTCAAGACCGGTCGGACAGGGCTGGCCGACCGGTCAAGACCGGTCTAGCCTGTATGGATGGCAGTCCAGCAACATGTGAAGACTTTTCTACCCATGGCCGACCGGTCTTGACCGGTCGTGGGTCTCCTGGCTGACCGGTCTTGACCGGTCTAGCCAAATTTTCTGCATTGTTTTCTTCTTTCTTTCTTCTCTCTTCTCTCTCCTTGCTTTCTTCTTTCTTTGGCCCACCTTGGGTCTTCATCCAAGGTTCCTAAATATGTTTCTTTTAGCTATTGATCAAGTGAACTCTCTCTCATTCCTGCAATCACAAAACCATGCATTAGAATAGTCTTCAAACATAAAATCCATGCATAATGAGTGATGAATTGGGGTTAGAATATGCACAATTAAGATCTCAACACGTGCATAACCAAACGAGTAGAAAAGACCTCACTATCCGCTTCATCAGTAGTATGCCAATGCCCACCCGGCTCGCCGATAGCGGACCCATTCTCTAAGCTAGGTCGAGTCTGACCAGCTCATGGAATGGGTCCGCTATCGGCGAGCCAGGTGGGCATTGGCATACCACTGACGAGGTGGATAGTGAGGTCTTTTCTACTCATTTGGTTATGCGTGCGATGTGTGGCGGCCAGTATTAGAGTATATTAGACCCCGGTGATGTCCCAGATGAGAACTATTTTGATATGTGGATTAGTTGAGGATTGACGTGTTTGCATTACATCTCTAGCATGTAACACTCGGCCATGTAGGCCCTTGCATCGCATAGCCTTGGGATGGCTGATAACATTCATGAACTTGGTAACTTAGCCCTCTACTACTTTCGCTTACTCTGATATCTGTATACTTGTCATATGCATCACACGCGCACACATGCACTCTACTGAGCTTCATAGGAAGCTCATGCGCGTTTGTTTACATTGCAGGTACTAGGGCACATCAGCAGCGTTGAGCGCGGTTCATGTACTTGATACTTTTGGGCTTTTGCTACATTTTGTATTTCCTTTTCCAGCACTATACTCAACAACTTATTAGTGGATATTTGATGATGTTTTATGGTTGTAATTATGCTCCTTTACAAAAAAAAATTTACCCTAAAAATCCTCCTGGTAGGATCCCAAGATCGAAACCTGGCATATGAGAGCTAGGAGCCGAGAATGGAGTACTACGGAGGCTGTTGGCACCGAGGTCGGCGATCGGGAATTTAATGAGCCCCAGTCCCTGGGTTTGGGGCGTGACAAAGGAAATTCAGCGACTCACATGATAAGTGGCAGCGCTGAATAGATTCATGTTCAGGGCCACAAAAAAATGCTTGTCATTCTTCAAATAACTTAAGGGAAGCAAGAACCCGACCTGGAAAGAGGAATCCGAATAAGCATTCCAGCAATTGAAGTCCTACCTTGGATCACTACCCTTACTCCCCAAACTTGTATTAGGAGAAGAGTTGTTGTTGTACCTGACGGTCTCATCGACGACAGTAAGCTTGACTCTTATCAGGGATGATGGGGGCACCTAACGACCTATCTATTACATCAGTAGGGTCATGGTCGATGCAGAGACCCACTACCCAGAGATAGAGAAGCTGACCTTATTCTAGTCATCTCGGCTAGGCGCCTCAGGCCATACTTCCAAGCACATGCCATCATGGTCCCAACCGACCAGCCGCTCCAATAAGTGTTATAGATCGGAGGCTTCGGGTCACCTCGCCAAATGGGCAATCGAGCTTGGAGAGTTCGACATTCAGTTTCAGCCTCAGACTGCCATTAAGGGACAAGTCGTCACAGACTTCATTGCGGAATTCACCTACTTGTCAAGCATTCTCCCTCTCGACGAGAATAAAGAATAGGCCCCACCATCGCCATCGTGGGACCTACATGTGGACGGGTCTTCGAACATAGTGGGGCAGGGCTGATCCTGACCTCACTCGACTAAGTAAAAGTCGAATAGCTCTACGCTTTGGCTTCCGAGCTTCGAATAACGAGGTCGAGAATGAGGCCCTCCTAGCGGGCTTACGGATAGCCAGAGAAATGGAGGTTCGAAGACTGAGGATTTACAGCAACTCATAACTAGTGGTCAACCAGGTGACCACCAAGTACCAGGCCAAAGGTGAGAAGATAGTTGCCTACTTGAGCAGGGTCCGAGAACTGCTCAGACAGTTTGAAAGTTACAAGATTGAGAAGGTCCCACAATTTAAGAACACCAACACAGATTCCCTGGCTCGGTTGGCCTCCGCCATCGATATTGACCTTGCCAGGACAGTCCTGATCAAGTTCCTGCCAGAATCAAGCATCAGCCTACCCAAGAAAAAAAGAGGCTCTCCCAGTGAAAAATGGGCCAAGCTGGATGGACCCGATCAACCGATACCTAGAGAAGGCAAGCTGCCCGAGAACATGCTAGAAGCTTGGAAGATCTGGTCTGTTTGAATTGAAATACTATGATGGGAGACATGCCGTAAAAGAAAGCATTCTCCTTGCCTTACCGAAGATGTCTACAGCCAAAAGAAGCAGAATATGTCCTGAGAGAGATCCACGAAGGTGTCTGTGGTAACCATTCACGAAGAAGAGCTCTAGCCTACAAAGCAGTTCAGCAGGGGTACTATTGGCCCTCCATGCATGAGGACGCTAAGCGATTTGCCAAAAGGTGCGACAAGTGCTAAGGATTCACCACCGTACCTCGACAGTTGATAGAGCAACTGACCCTATGAGTAGCCCTTGGTCGTTCGCTCAATGGGGGTTGACATCATAGACCCTCTACCCATGGGCAAGGGGCAGACCAGATATACGATCGTGGCTGCCGACTACTTTACGAAATGGGTCAAGGTCGAGCCTCTAACGCAAATTACGAAAAAGAAAATGACTAATTTCATTTGGAAGACAATCATCTGCGGATTTGGTATTCCCCCACACCATTGTCACCGACAATGGCCACCAGTTCGACAATGCCCAATCTTGAGGACTATGCGAACGACTCGACATCTACAACGCCTTTGCTTCACCTCGGCACCCCAAGCCAATGGTCATGTCAAGGCAGTCAACAAAATCATCAAACGACATTTGAAGACAAAGCTTGATCAATGCCTGGGGGGCGTGGCAGAAGAGCTACTCTATGTCCTATGGGCCTACCGGGCCACAGCCCAGTCAACAACTGGCGAAACACCATTCTCATAAGCGTTTGGAGTCGAGGTTGTGGTTCCAGTTGAGGTTGGTATGCCATCCTATAGAACAAAACTTTTTTGACCCGAAGAAAATGAGGAGAAGATGTTACTAAACCTCGACCTTCTCGAAGAACTTAGAGAGACCACTCAAGTCAAAGTCGCGGCCTAGTAATAGAGAGTAGCCCAATATTACAACTCCAGGGTGAAACAGAGGGGCTTCAGAGTGGGAGAACTTGTCCTCTGTAAATTTTTTGATAGCACCAAAGAGCCCGGCTCAAGAACCTTAGGACCAAGCTGGGAAGGAACATATAGGGTCACCAGCATCATCCGACCTGGGACGTACATACTAGAAGACCTTTAGGGACGAGCTCTGCCCCACCCTTGGAACGTAGAGCACTTGAGGATCTACTACAAATAGATATGGTCTCATTGAACTCGAAAAAACACCTCAGGTGTTTGGAATTCTATATGAGCTTTGAAGCTCGGATTACAGGCAATGATAATTTTCTAGAAATTAATGAGAAACAACAATTTTTCATTTGACGACTATTGTCCTATCTCTTTACGATTATCGTAGTGATTAAAGGGCTAAAGTGGATAAGGCCTGAGTAGGCACCCCCGACCACAAAAGACTCAGCGGCGATTTGTCCTAGTTGGACAATAAAGTTGAGGTATGGATAGCCAAGGACGACACCCTTCAGCTAAACACGTTGCCTTCGTTGCACAAAGGCCAAATTCATGAGAGGTAAGCCTATAAGGCCACCTCTTATACCTACTTGAAAACTCAGATGTCACAAACTACTCCCATGACCAAGCAACTCCATGCTCAGCCATATGAGTAGGGGGCAACAGGTACACAACGTAAATGATAGTAAAAGCTCAACGGATATTAACAGATAATTAAACCAAATTATCAAACTAAGATATTGTTAGCGCACTTTTCTATGGCATACTAGTGTACCTTATTTTTCAATCACGTGCGTCCATGTGTTGTAATGTTGGTTAAGCTTTAGCAAGCTGAAGACCGAAGATTCAAGTGGACAAGCATCATCAAGGATGAAGAAATAGGTAAAAGAGATACCTTGGTATCCCTAAGCCTTTGAACCAAAACACCCTAAACATCTAGAGGACTTGGACTAACTAGGAAAACCCTTAGTCATCTTCATTAGCCTTAGAAGACTTAGAAAAACATGATAAGCTAGGGTAATAAAAGAGGTGCAAGTTGTTGTAATGATATAGCCTAAACAACAGTTTTCAATAAGTCTTCGATCAATCAGACATCAGTTTCGATGGGACTCTGATCAATCTAAACTATGATTCGATCAATTGAAAATTTATCCAGCAACAATGTGAAATCTTTAGACAGTTTTTCGATACATTGAAACATTCTTCCAATCAATTAGAATGGTGATTCTGATCAATCAGAGAGTAGTCCGATCAATCGAACCGGATGTCCATCAACCATGTAAACTCTCTAGACAGATTTCCTAATCAATCGAAACAATGTTCCGATCAATTGAAGACATCTTCGATTAATTAGAGGTTAATTTCGATCAATCAAAGATACGGTTTTCTGCTTGTTTTATGACCGTTGAAGCTTTATCTATAAAAGCAGGAGAGATGTCTTTGGGTAAGAAGAGAGGGATTTTGAAAAGTTAGAAGCCATCATTATTGAATATTATGAAGAGCTCTGATCCTAACCCATTGCAAGTCATTCTCCCTGTGATTCATTATAAGCTTGGAGCATTCGAAGCTTAAATGAGAATGAACTTGTTCCCTCTTGATTCTTAGGAGTTTAGACACCTTGACCATAGGTAAAACCTCTGTCTAAACAACCCCTAGGAATCCTTTAGGTGATTCAACAACTTGCAATCCATTCTTACCCTTAGGTTGTAGAGAATCCACCACCTCCTCACCTTGGGCATCTTGAAGAGGTATCAAATATAAGGTAGCAGATCTTGGAACTAAAGCATTAGTAATGCATCGGCATTAGTGTTCAAGGGAGCACAAAGGGGAGATGATTGAAGCGTGGGAGAGCGGAGATCAAGCAACCCAAAGTGACGTATCAACGAGGCTCAAATCCAATAAGTAAGGTTGCAATTTATGTTGAGTCCAACCACTCTCTTCCCATGATTAATTGAGTGTAGAGTTTGTTTGTCAAACTCGATAGGTTCGGTTGTGGGACTTATGCCCAATTGTAGGGCTGAATCAAGTCTTCAAGTGGGGAGCCTCCGGCAGGAGTAAATGCTAGGTTCGGTTGTAGGACCTTGGCTCAGTTGTGGAGCCTAAAACCATTGAGGTTCGATTGTAGGACCTTGACTCATGAGTGGAGTCTAAATTAAGGTTTGGTTGTAGGACTTTGACTTATTTATTAGGTCTAAACAAGTCTCCTAAGGGGAGCCACCAACACGGGCGTATATGTGTAGGTTGGGAAGAACCTGTAAACTCCCTAATAGGGTGGATCCGAGTTAAAACACCTCGGTTGGATGGACCCAATCATTTAATACCTTTGGCAGGACGATTTGCCTGAGAACACACTAGAAGCTCAGAAGATCTGGCACCGTTCGACTCAGTATATTATGATGGGAGATGTGATGTATAAGAAAGGGTTCTCCTTGCCTTACCTGAGATGTCTGCAGCTAGAAGAAGAAGAATATGTCCTGACAGAGATCCACAAAGGTGCCTGTGGTAACCACTCACGAGGAAGAGCTCTGGCCTACAAGGTAGTTCGACAGGGGTACTATTGGCCCTCTATGCATGAGGACACTAAGCGATTTGTGAAAAGGTGTAAAAAGTGCCAAAGATTCACCACCGTACCATGACATTCACCAAAACAGTTAACCCCCTTGAGCATCCCTTGGTCATTCGCTCAATGGGGGTTGACATCATAGGCCCTCTGCCCATGGGCAAAGGGCAGACCAGATACGCAATTGTGGTTGTCGAGTGCGTTACGAAATGGGATGAGGCCGAGCCTTTAACTTGGATTATAAAACAATAGAAAATGACCGACTTCATTTAGAAGACAATCATCTATAGATTCAGCATCCCCCGCACCATTGTCACCAACAATGAACGCTAATTCTGAGGACTGTGCGAACGGCTCGGTATCCACAATGCATTCACTTCACTTCAGCACCCCCAATGGTCAGGTTGAGGCAATCAACAAAATCATCAAAGGCCATTTGAAGATAAAGCTCGATCAGTGCAAGGGGGCATGGGCAGAAGAGCTACCCCGTGTCCTATGGGCTTACTGGAACACAGCTCG
Organism: Liriodendron chinense; assembly: GCA_003013855.2. Taxonomy (NCBI): domain Eukaryota; kingdom Viridiplantae; phylum Streptophyta; class Magnoliopsida; order Magnoliales; family Magnoliaceae; genus Liriodendron; species Liriodendron chinense. The sequence continues at coordinate 1,353,821 of ML058552.1, forward strand.
GTCGACCACCAAAGAAACACTATTCTAATTGGCCTTTGGAGCCAAGGTTGGTATGCCATCCTGCAGAACGAAACCTTTTCGACCTGATGAAAATGAGGAGCAGTAGCTACTAAACCTTGACCTACTCAAAGAACTTAGAGAGACCAGTCAAGTCAAATTCGCAGCCTAGCAATAGAGAGTAACCTAATACTACAAATCCAGGGTGAAATAGAGGGGCTTTAGGGTGGGAGACCTTGTCCTCCTTAAAGTTTTCGATAGCACCAAAGAGCTCGGCTCGGGAGCCTTAAGACCGAGTTAGGAAGGACCATATAAAGTCACTGACATCATCCGACCTGGGACATACCGACTGGAAGTCCTAGAGGGATGAGCTCTATCCCATCCTTGGAATGCAAAGTACCTAAGGATCTATTACCAATAAAGATGGTCTACTTGAACTCGACAAAACACCTCGGGTGTTCGAAATTATATATATATATATATATATATATATATATATATATATATATATATATATATATATATATGAGATCTAAAGCTCGGATTACATGTAATGATCATTTTCTACAAATTAATGAGAAACATTAATTTTTCATTGGACAACTATTCTCCTATCTCTTAATGACTATAGCAGTGATTAAAGGTCTAAAGTGGTTAAGGCCTGAGCAAGTGCTCCCCAACCGCAAAAGACTTGACGAAGATTTGTCCTAGTCAGACAACAAAGCCGAGGTAAGGATAAGTCAAGGACGACACCCTTCAGCTGAGCACATTGCCTTCACTGCATAACGGCCAAATTCACGAGAGGCAAGCCTATAAGGCTGCCTCCTATACCGACTTAAAAAGTTGGATGTCACAAACTACACCCACGACCAAGCAACTCCGTGCTCAGCCATATGAGTGGGAGGCAACAGGTACAAAATGTACACAATAGCAAAAGCTCAACAGATATCAACAAATTATCAAACCAAATTATCAAAGTAAGATATCATTCCATCATAAATGAAAACTAAAAGTGGATAAAGTTTTTACAAGCCCACCCTGGGTCGAACAAAAACAAAGTACATATTAACAGGCTTAGACCTGGGGCTAAGAGGTCACCTCTCGGTCCACAACACCACCAGCCTCCTCGCAGCTTCATCATCACCTTGAGCGGTAGCCTCCTTAACTCCAGCACCGGTCTAAGGGTGCGTTTGGTAAAACTTAATTCCACGACTTATCACTGAAAAATGATATTTTTTAGTGATTTTAGTAATTCAGACTGTTTGGTAACTAAAAAAAATTAAGTGCTTAATTGGAAAAGTCACTTAAATTAAGTGGATTATTTTAAGTCATGCCAACTTGACTTAAAGCTTATAGCTGAATGCGGTAAGTGGTTTCTCTTTAAATTTTTAGATAAAATTTGACAAAAGTATCCCTATTAACATTTAAAAATGGCAAGATTACCCTTCTTCGTTTACTTTCCCATCCATGAAACCATCCCATGCAAGTACTTGAAGTCACCAAATTCTATAAGCCCCAACATAATGTATGTATTATATCTACATAGTTTACCCATTTGGAGAGATGATTCTAAGGCATGAGCCCAAAAATGAGACAGGGCCAAACCTCAGGTGGACCACACCACTGAAAGCAATGGGGACAATGATGCCCACCATTGAAACCTTACTAGGGCCCACCATGATGTTTATTTACCATCAACCCTGTTCATAAGAACACAAAGACCTAGATTAAGGGAAAACACAAATATTAGCTTGATCCGAAACTTTTGTGGCCGTGATAAGTTTTCAATGGTAGTTTTCAGATAAATTACCAAACAGATTTTTCAGTTCTTATAAGTACTTAAATTCAGCACTTTAAGTTTTCAGTACTTAAATTAATTTTCAGGCTTAATTTTTCAGTTTACCAAACAGCACCTAAGTAGTCGCCTCCCTAGCTTCCTCAGTTACGTCCTCATTGAGGAAAGAGAGGTCAAGCTTTGAGTAGTGCCCCTGGATGTTAGCTCGACAACTCTCATAGGCCACCTCGTAGGTCTGGTCTAGCTCGCCGAGAATTGGGCCACTTCCGACATCTTCTCCTCTAAGGCTTTCTCCAGGGCGATTGCTCTCCGTCGTTCTGCCTCCAAGACCACTTACCTCTCTGAGGCCTCCTCCTCCGCTCGGGCAGCCTCAGCCCTCTCCACCTCAAACTTCACTACCAGTAAATCAACTTGACCAGCTTCTAACTCCTTTCCCTGCGCTCTGAACCTGGCCCGAGCTTGACGCCTCTCGTGTTCCAAGCCTCTGATCATCCCCCTTGCCCGGGTGACAATATCCTTGTAGGTGAGAGAGCAAAATGCCAACTGCAAGAAGAAATTATAAAATTGCAATGACTATAGGACGATTGAAGCAATAAGATTTTTTATAACTTACCTCCATGGCACTAGCTGCCATAGACTTGAGGATTCTCTCCTCGGGCTATTTCAGGAGCCCTCCACTCTCCTCTCGGGCACTACCCTATATGCCCATTTGCAAAGGCAGTATAGGTGGTTGGGGAGCTCAGGGCAGGGGATCACGCCTTAGGACCAGCTACAGACCTGTAGGTCGTGCCCTGAACATCTCCGGCACGAGTTGCCCCTTCAGCGAGGCCCTGATCTGCTCTGGTTGGGTCTCAATGTCGACGATCTCTTACGGTCATGCAGGAGGAGTGAAACCAATGGCGGCTGAAGTTGCCCCCATCTCTGCTACAGGGGAAAAAAACCTCGGTAGGTCTCGCCTTGACCTCAGCAGCAGGGGGCACCCTCAGGGAGAAGCCACGGACATTGACGCTGCAACCTCAACAACAACAAAAGGGTGTGTGGAGACAACCCTCATCTTCTTTGTGGCTAAGAGTTGCTCTGCCTCCTCCTTGGAAGGGTGCCTCTTCTTTGACAACGAGGGAGGTGGAGCAAACAACATTTTTAAAAGCAAAGGCATGAGATAGCAAGAATTAGCCAAAGTTCTAAGAAAAAATGCTAAGTAGAAGGTACCGAGCTATACGATTGTTACCTCCGGAGATAAGGCCGGCTTGGCGAAGGAGGTCTTCCAACAGGAGCTCCTTCTAGCTTCTCTCCACCACAGGTATCTGGCGGATGAGCTGAACTTGCGTGGACAAGCCAGTAAGGAGCTCGGGCTACTTTACCTAATAAACTATGATGAAGTAAATAGAACTACGTCAGATCGAAATAAACAAAGCAACGATGAAAATAAAAAGGAACTTGGTATGACATTCTGACCTAGAGAGGTAAAGGCGGCGGGGACTCGGGAGTGCAAGGTCCTCAGCTCGGCAAATGGTGCCTCCCACCCCTTTGTTGTAAAGAACCACTTGTCCTTCCAGTTCTTGGTGGACTACGGGTGTCTGCAATTAAGGCCTGACCCTTGTCCAACCACGATGAGAGGTAGTACCAACCTTTACCTCCGGACTACCCTTAGCTTGGTACAAATGCAAAAGCTCTCGCACTGGAACTCAGTGCTACCAAATTTCTTCCATACGACGTAACAGCTGAAGATCGTCCTTCAAGCATTGGGGACAATCTGACCCAAAGTCAGGTCATGATGGCCAAGAACCTCTCTCACTAGAGGGTGAAGAGGCAAACGTAGACCACATGCAAAAAACACAAAAGCAGAACATGACCTCGCCCTCACGAGGTTGGCTTGAGACCTCCCCATCATTAGGCAGACAGAGCCCGATGGAAGATGGAAATGTCATAGTCCTTTTTTAGTGTGCTCAGGTCAGACTTGGTGAGTTAATACTTAAAGGAATCAGCCTTGAAATGACAGACCTTAGCCGTGACAGAGGTGGAGGTCGGGTTATTAACCCTCTACTCCCCCCCCCCCCCCCCCCCCCCCCCTCTGAAGGAGGATTTTCCCTCTGCTCTTCCTCGGAAGGTGTTGAACCTCCAATTTATACATTGCATTGTCCATTACACAACAAGGTTGCATGATTTTCATGGTTTAAAGGCCTACCTAACACATGTTTTGTGATTACAAGGGATGAGAGCGGACTTCATTCAATTGGGATTAAAGGAACGCTTTTGGAGCTTTTGTATGAAGGACGAAAGAGAATCAAAGATAGAAGAAAGCAAGGAGAAGAGAAAGAAGGAAAGAAGAGACGAAAAGTAAGAAAGAAGAACAAAGTGAAGAGGGCTGACCGGTCATGACCGGTCAGCCACGATTGCTGATCACATAGAAGAACAGGCCGACCGGTCAAGACCGGTCGGCCATGCATACTGGAAATTGGACAGAGGAGCCCAACCGGTCTTAACCGGTCGGCTGTGTACGCTGGATGGATGGACAACTTGGTCCGACCGGTCATGACCGGTCAGCCACAGTTGCTGGAATAATGGCTAGACTCTGACCGACCGGTCTTGACCGGTCGGCAGCACCCCCTGGAATGTGTAAAACATCAGCCCGACCGGTCACGACCGGTCGGCTCTACGTAACATGATTCCTTTCTAAATCAGGACTCCGGAAATTGCTGCGCAATGCGTAATCTTTCACAGAATCCGACGCAAGGGAGGTTGTTTGCTATAAAAGGACACCTAGGGGTTCTTCCTAGGGTATCAGAGAGGCGAAGGAACGTGAGTTTGGAGAGTGAAGGCGATTGTGGAGCGGCTGCAACTCTCCTATTCGGGTTTTTCTATTTTTATGCTTTATTTCAGAGTTTTTAGTTGTAGCATGACTATGCTCGGCTAAAACCTCTTAGCTAAGGCTGAGAGGTGAAGCTTGTAGCTAATTCTATGTTGGTTTCAGTTTACTTCAAGTAATTTACTTTCAAGTTTGGATTTTTGCATGGTTTAGTTCCAAAAAAGTGGTAGTTTGAGATGTCTTATCTGAGTTTATGTGCTCCGGACATGAATTCCTTTTAATTCTCTGAGATTATCATGTTTGTTTATCTAAATTCGGATTATGGTAATCCTTGAGTAGGCCATAGTCCAGAGGCATGGCTGTTACTCCGCAGGCTATAGTTTTGAGTTTTGTATTGATTGAATGGAACTAGAACTTGGAAGTTCAACTTAAATGTGATGTGTGTGAATGCTTTATTCTCCAACTAGATGAGAGATAGGACTTCGATTCTAGTTGTGTTTTCTACTTGGATTGACTGAATTGACATAGGATTGCTACAAGTGGATCCTTGAAAGCCTTAATACTTTATATCTCTGATTTTTCATTAAATTTCTGTTTTAAGTAAACACTCTATTAAATCTGATTTCTTTTAAAAACTGAGTTGCTGGAGTGATTTAGGAGCTGTCACTATTTCCCTGTGGATCGACCTCGGTCTTACCGAGATTTATTACTACATCGCAGCCTTACACTTGAGGCGAGCAAACAAGTTTTTGGCGCCGCTGCCGGGGAATTAGATAACGGTTTCCAAATAATTTCAGTGGCTGTAGAAGTAGCAGTAGATAATTTTTCTGATTTTCTTAGAACTAACAAGTTTTTCTGTTTTGTAGGAATTTTTCCCTAGTTCAAGCGCATCAGGTGATACTCTTCTAACTTAGCTTCTGCAGAATTTTCTTTCAGAATAATATCAGATTTTAGTTTTCTAGGATAGGATTAGTTCCAGTTTCTGGTTGAGTGGATTATGTCTCATTGGGAACGTAATCACTCAAATCGTCTCCAATCTGAAGGTGGTTTAGTTGGACCATTGTCAGTCCATAGACGAGTCCGAAATTATCAAGAGCATTGTGAAAATTTGGGGAATATGGATCAAACACCTTTACGGAATCCTCCCCCTCCTACTCCAACTACAAACGCTAATCAGGAAGGAGTAGGAGAGAATGAGGTACATAATGTTCCTCCAATGAGATCACTACGGGATTACCTACAACCTGCCCGTGCAATTACACCTTCTTGCATAGTTCTACCAGCTAACGGTGGGACCCTTGACATAAAACCGGGTGTAATCAAACTTTTACCTAAATTCCATGGGCTAGACTCTGACCGCCCATACTTACACTTGCAAGAATTCGAAGAAGTGTTGGCCACCTTGCATTATCCCAATGTTTCTGGGGATACAATCAGACTTAAACTTTTTCCCTTCACCTTGAAAGAAAGAGCCAAAGATTGGCTTCACTCTCTTAGACCACATTCGATTGGGTCATGGGTTGAGATGAACCGGGAATTCTTGAAAAAGTTCTTCCCGGCTCATAAAACAAACACTCTTCGAAGGGCCATAATGAATTTCTCAGCTAAAGAGGGTGAATCATTCTTTCAATGTTGGGAAAGATTTAAGGAACTCCTGCTTGCTTGCCCAAATCATGGCTATGAGAGTTGGCGAGTTATAAATTTTTTCAATGATGGATTAAGTTCCAATATGCGCCAATTTGTGGAAATGATGTGCAATGGTGAGTTTATGAGTAAAAATCCAGATGAGGCTTGGAGTTACTTGGACATGTTGGCTGAAAACGCCCAATCTTGGGATACCTCGGATAAACCCAAGAACCCCAAGCCCACTCAAGAGAAAGGAGGGATCTATGTCCTTAAAGAGGAAGACGACGTGAATGCAAGGATAGCCAACCTCACAAGGAAGGTTGAGGCCATGGAACTTAGCAAAAGTGGAGTTTCCAAGTCCAAGGAAGCTGTTGAAACCACATGTGGGATTTGCCTCACCGACTTACACGCTACGCAAGATTGTCCCACAATTCCTGCATTTAAGGAAGTGCTACAAGAGACAGCCAATGCCACATATGGTTATCAACGGCCCTTCAATGGACCGGTAGGTAATACGTACAATGAGAGTTGGAAGAATCACCCAAATTTCAGTTGGAAGAATGCTCCTACGGGCAATCCTACCAACTCCCAAAGAGGGCCACCCATGCAAAATATGGCCCCACCTCAATTCTCATTGGAGGATACTTTGAGAGCGTTTATGCAAGGGCAAGCGCAAATAAATGAATCGAATCAGCAAATGTTCCAAGAGCTTAAAGTCTCGGTTGATGAGATTAAAGGACGCTTGAATGCTAGGGAAGGGACCTTTCCCGCCCAACCTCAGCCCAATCCAAAGCAAGTACATGAAGTGAGCATCCCTAATCCTTCCAACCAAAACATGGAGCAAGCTAAATCCATTACCAACCTTAGAAGTGGTAAACAAATTGACAAAACTATTCCGGTGAAGGCCGATGAGCCTAATGATCCGGTAAATTCTGAGGATGAAAATGGATCTAACTTAGCTCCACAACAACCGGAACGCATTTACAAGCCCGTAGCACCATTCCCTTCGAGATTGGTTGCCCCAAAATCTCTCCCAAATTCTCAAGATATTCTAGAGATTTTCAGACAAGTCAAGATCAATATCCCTTTGCTTGATGCCATCAAACATATTCCCTCTTATGCCAAGTTTCTAAAAGACCTATGCACAACAAAACGCAAATATAATGTGCAGCAAAAGGCCTTCTTAACTAAGCAAGTGAGTGCCATCCTCACTCAAAAGACCCCCCCAAAATTCAAAGATCCCGGTAGTCCCACCGTCTCATGTATCATTGGAGACTACCGGATTGAACGTGCCTTGTTAGACTTGGGGGCGAGTGTGAACTTGATCCCATACTCGGTATATGAGCAATTGGGTCTTGGTGAATTAAAACCCACCAAAACCACATTGCAACTCGCTGATAGATCTATCCGTGTACCGAGGGGGATAGTTGAGGATGTTCTAGTCCAAGTTGACAAATTCTACTACCCGGTAGATTTTATAGTCTTGGACACACAACCGGTTTTGGATGCTAGCACCCAAATACCGGTAATCCTAGGCCGCCCATTCCTTGCTACATCAAACGCAATCATCAATTGCCGGAATGGGGTGATGCAACTATCTTTTGGAAACATGACACTAGAGGTGAATGTGTTTCACTTGGGCAAAAGACATAGGGATGTCGATGATGATGAGTTCTTCGATGTGAACATGCTCGAAACTTTTGAAGAAGAAGAACTCCTCCAACTTGAACCACTAGAAAGCTTGGAGGTATGCTTAGCACATTTCATGGATTCTGAAGATCCCATCATTAGTGAGATTGTGCAGGCATTAAATATAGAAAGACCGGTGGTAGATATTAGCCGGTTGAGGCCCCATTTTGAGAAATTACCACCAACCACATCAAGACCTCTACCGTCTAACATCAAACCACCGAAGCTTGACCTCAAACCACTGCCATCCGAGCTTAAATATGTATATTTGGGTCAAGAGGAAACTTTCCCAGTTGTCATTGCCTCCCACCTAGAGAAAGACCAAGAGCTCAAGCTGATTGAGTTACTCAAAAAACATAGGGAAGCCATAGGATGGACAATAGCGGATCTCAAAGGGATAGATCCTTTGGTTTGCACTCACCGAATACACCTTGAAGAAAATGCAAAAACGACTAGACAACCTCAAAGACGGTTAAATCCAAACATGATGGAGGTTGTGAAAGCCGAGGTGTTAAAGCTACTGGATGTGGGTATCATCTACCCCATCTCAGATAGTCAATGGGTGAGTCCTACCCAAGTTGTCCCCAAGAAATCCGGTATTACCATCATTGAAAACGCCAACAACGAGCTTATACCGACTAGGGTGACCACCAGTTGGCGTATGTGCATTGATTATAGGAAGCTCAACACGGTCACTAGGAAAGATCACTTCCCTCTCCCATTTATGGATCAAATTTTGGAGAGGTTGGTAGGCCATTCCTATTATTGCTTCCTAGATGGCTATTCCGGATACAACCAAATTGAGATAGCTCCAGAAGACCAAGAGAAAACCACATTTACATGCTCGTTTGGTACCTTCGCTTACCGAAAAATGCCATTCGGGTTATGTAATGCACCCGCCACCTTCCAACGATGCATGTTGAGTATTTTCTCGGACATGGTGGGTGAGTTTCTTGAGGTATTCATGGATGACTTTTCTATTTTTGGTTGTACATTTGATGAGTATCTCGAGCACTTGAAGTTGGTCTTGATGAGGTGTGAGGAAAAGCAACTTGTATTAAACTGAGAAAAGTGCCATTTCATGGTACAAAGAGGAATAGTCCTTGGACATATCATCTCGTCCAATGGAATAGAGGTAGACCGGGCGAAAATTGACATAATTTCCAATCTACCACCACCCAAAAGCATACGCGATGTGCGGTCCTTCCTTGGACACGCCGGTTTCTATCGAAGGTTTATAAAGGACTTAGTCACATCTCAAGGCCTTTATGCAACCTTCTACAAAAGGAGAACCAATTTGAGTGGAGTGCCGAAAATGTCAATTAGCTTTTTCAAAGCTAAAAGACATGTTAACAATCGCTCCTATCATGCAACCACCAGATTGGTCCATGCCTTTTGAGTTAATGTACGATGCGAGCGACTTTGCTATTGGGGCGGTGTTAGGCCAAAAGAAAGATAAAAAGCCCCATGTCATCTACTACGCCAGTAGGACCTTGAATCCTGCCCAAGTTATTGTGTACACGGATCATGCGGCGCTGAAATACCTTCTTTCTAAGAAGGATGCTAAGCCCCGCTTGCTTAGATGGATCCTACTCCTTCAAGAATTCGACTTGGAGATTAAAGATAAGAAGGGGGTAGAAAATGTGGTGGCGGATCATCTATCCCGCCTAGTCCTACCGAATTCAATTGACGAGTCACCTATTGAGGACTCATTCCCTGATGAGCAACTCTTTGTTGCTATGCATCCACCATGGTACGCTGATATAGCTAATTATCTTTCCACAGGTGCGATGCCGACTCATTAGACTGCGCAAGACAAACGTAAATTTCTAAGGAAAGTGCGCAGATTTTTCTGGGATGAACCTCTATTGTTTAAATATTGCCCAGACCAAATTATAAGGAGATGCGTCCCCGATGATGAACACAATTCAGTCATCTCCTTTTGTCATGATCAAGCATGTGGGGGTCATTTTTCAGCCAAGAAAACAACTGCGAAAATTCTGCAGTGTGGTTTTTATTGGCCCACGTTATTTAAGGACACCCACGAGTTTTGCAAAGCGTGCGAGCGCTGCCAGAAGTTAGGAGGATTATCCCGTCGAAATATGATGCCTCTCACCCCAATTCAACATCTTGAAGTCTTTGACTGTTGGGGCATCGATTTCATAGGATCATTCCCCTCATCTTTTGGACATGTCTATATTCTGTTGGCCGTAGACTATGTGTCTAAATGGATAGAGGCTATCCCATGTAGAACCAACGATCATCGTACGGTTCTCAAGTTCCTCAATGAAAACATACTTTCTAGATTTGGGACACCTCGAGCCATTATTAGTGATGATGGTTCTCACTTTTGCAATAGACCTTTTGAAACTTTGATGAAGAAATATGGTATTAGGCACAAAGTGAGTACCCCATACCACCCACAAATAAGTGGGCAAGCTGAAATCTCCAATAGGGAAATCAAGCAGATTTTGGAAAAGATGGTGAGACCGGATCGCAAGGATTGGTCCCTAAGATTAGATGATGCACTTTGGGCTCACCGTACTGCCTACAAGACACCCATTGGAATGTCCCCTTATAGACTTGTCTATGGGAAAGCTTGCCACTTGCCTGTGGAGATAGAACACAAAGCCTATTGGGCAATTCGGGCTTTAAATTTTGACATTGACAAGGCTAGCTCACTTCGCAAACTTCAATTAAATGAGCTTGATGAGATCCGGAACGATGCATATGAGAATTCGAGAATTTACAAGAGCAAGATGAAGGCCTTTCATGACAAGCACATCTTAAGGAAATCTTTCCATCAAGGACAGAAAGTGCTCTTGTATAATGCCCGACTTCATCTTTTTCCGGGAAAATTACGATCTCGATGGACCGGCCCATATATTGTCAAAGAAGTTTTTCCTCATGGGGCTGTTGAGATTGAGAATGCAGCGAATGGTGACTGTTTCAAAGTTAATGGACAACGCCTTAAGCCATTTGTTGAGAAATTTGATTCAGAGGACATTTCCATCTCCCTGAATGATCATGTCTATCAGGTTGATTGATCTCCTAGTCTGATGGACGTATAGCATAGGTAGGTTTAGTTTTGTTTTACTGTTTTAATAGGTTTTAGTTGTTGGGTTGGAGAATTCCATGATCGCTCCTTCAGGTACTATTGTTTTCATCAGAATGTGGTCCGAAAATTAGAACACTTAGGGCTTTTATAAACTCTGCGCAGTTGGATCTTTCTGGACGGTCCATCTTTCTTCAACCAGTACGATCAAACCACACATCCTTTTGATCTGAAACTTTTGTGGTTATTCATATATGGATGTGTTCTAAAAGATGGTCAAAGTAGATTCTTCATATCATCAATGATGGGTCACCTGGACCGGCCCAGAGTTGAACAGCGAAATCTGGAACTTTCTGGACAGTTCGTATTGTTTTGGCCACCACGGTCAATCCGTAGCTCCGATCGACACGAAACCACTTGGGTTACTTCGGCGTCGAGCTCCTCTTCGACATGGATGTGTTGAACCTCCAATTTATACATTGCATTGCCCATTACACAACAAGGTTTGCATGATTTTCATGGTTTAAAGGCCTACCTAACACATGTTTTGTGATTACAAGGGATGAGAGCGGACTTCATTCAATTGGGATTAAAGGAACGCTTTTGGAGCTTTTGTATGAAGGAAGAAAGAGAATCAAAGAGAGAGGAAGGAGAGAAGAATAGAAAGAAGAAAAAAAAGCCAAATTGGGTCCGACCGGTCAAGATCGGTCGGCCAAGAAGGCTCGACCGGTCATGACCGGTCGGATGCACTCCCTGGAGCAACGCCAGCTTTGTCCGACCGGTCATGACCGGTCGGCCAGCCCTGTCCGACCGGTCGTGACCGGTCGGCCATGCAAAGTTCAACTTCCAGATTGCATACAGCAGGCCATTTCCGTTTCTGGTTTTTTGGACCACTTTTCTGAATCCATCTTGATGATATTTGGAAATCCAACACATCCATGTCGAAGAGGAGCTCGACGCCGAAGTAACCCAAGTGGTTTCGTGTCGATCGGAGCTACGGATTGACCGTGGTGGCCAAAACAATACGAACTGTCCAGAAAGTTCCAGATTTCGCTGTTCAACTCTGGGCCGGTCCAGGTGACCCATCATTGATGATATGAAGAATCTACTTTGACCATCTTTTAGAACACATCCATATATGAATAACCACAAAAGTTTCAGATCAAAATGATGTGTGGTTTGATCGTACCGGTTGAAGAAAGATGGACCGTCCAGAAAGATCCAACTGCGCAGAGTTTATAAAAGCCCTAAGTGTTCTAATTTTCGGACCACATTCTGGGATTGTTTTGGACAATCTAATCCATCCATCATGTAGAGGAGGAAGTTTTCTACCAATTTTCAAAATTTGAGATCAATCCGACCTCTGTACACTCCGGGGCGTTGAAAGCAAGATGACTGGTTCTGAAGGTACCCAAAGTGTGCGATTTTGAGAGGCGGTCGGTGATGTGATTGGTGGGCCCATTCAGAGGATAATATTGGAAATCTAAATCATCTATTTGGAAGATCACATTACAAGGAAGCTACAAACCAAATTTGAAGGCAATCCGACCATTGGTTAAGCCGTACCAGGCGAAACAAATTCTGCTATGTTGCTGTACTATTGCTGCACTATAAAAGGAGGTGCTCTCTTCTATTCCAAATCAAGCAAGGACGTGGGAAGCAAGGAGTTCAAGTCATAGGAGGCTTACTAGCCTCCTCCAGCTAGTTTTTCTTTCTTTTCTTAGTTCTAGTTTTATTTTTAATATGCTTTTCATTAGCTAACCTCTTAGCTAGAGCTAGAGGTGAAATTTGTAGTTGGTTCCAATGTTTTAATTCTTTTATTTCAAGTACCATTTTCTTAATTTTGGATTTTGAAGTTCTAGTTTGAATAAAGTTTGGTTTTTTAGATGAATTGTGAGAGTTTGTGTGCTCCGGACATGAGTTCCTTGCAATTCTCTGAAATTACCATGATTGGGTTGTTTGAATTCGAATTGTAGTAACCCTTGAGCATGCCATAGTCCATAGGCATGGCTGTTACTCCGAAGGCTACAAGTTCAAGTTCTATGTGCTTCATTAGAACTAGAAATCTAATTTCTAGATTTAAGTGGGATTGTTGTGCTTAAATGTTATATCTTCCAATTAGATGAGAGATAGGACTTTGATTCTAATTGTGTTGTACTTGGATGAATGGATTGGCATTGGACTACTACAAGTGGATCCTTGATGCTCTAGTTCTTCTTAATTTCAGATTTTCCTATTTCATGTGAAAAACTACTTTCTTAAACTTCTTAGATTCTAGTTATTAGAGTAGTTGGAATTGTTTACTTCTTTCCCTGTGGATCGACCTCGGTCTTACCAAAATTTATTACTACATCGCAGCCTTACACTTGAGGCCAGCGAACAGAAGGAGAAGCTTCCACGTCTAGTATATCCCTTGGTGCCTCCCTAAGGTCGTACTGGACCCCTCTGGGAACTGATTCGCTAGTAGACTCCACCCGTACTAACTCGGTACGGGAGATATCACTGGAATCTTCCATCTCCTGTAGTGACATCCAATGGAAAAAAAGAGAGAAGAAGAAGGGAAAAATGGGAACGGGAATGAAAGTAAAACTAGAAGGCCCTACGATAAAGCAATCGTAAAAATCGCTAGATGAGAAAGGACGTACAGGATAGAGAGTTCTGACATAAGCGAGCCACAGAAAATGGAGAGAAATTCATCAGAAGGGCGTTGTCCAACTCTGGAAGTTTCAGAATAAAAGCACGGGGCTCTTAGAGGAAAATGGGGAACTAAAGAAGAAGAGACAAGGGGTATTTATATCCCCTCGCCCCATGCCTGCCTTGCCAATAAGGGACGCCACGCGTCATCAAAGGATGACCTCGTATGGTGAGGTGCCCCCTCAAGCTCTTCGACACCCCATGTGTCGCCCTTTGGTTCAACCAGACTAGATATGACAATCCGTTTGAAAGAAAGCTGACATGCGTCAACACCCAATTCGTCTAAGCGCTGAAATGACTGCGGCGTCATACAGTAATCATGACGATGCTTTGAAAATCGAACTCACTAATAAATTCATCATGTCTCGCCCGCCTGACTAACGACATCCAATGAAAGAGTTTGAAAATTCAAAGCTCCCGCATGAGCACCTGGCCAACTCGTTCTACATCTTCCACTCCCTAGCCCAATCAAATCACCTAGGGAGTGGGGGGCAACTATTATGAGTAATTCTAAGCTAGTCCCATTGGTTGTGAAGGAAGGCCCACAGGACCAGGCAACCCATTTGTAAGTCATCGGCCCTTTCCCTGAACCAAGGGATGAAGGGGCGAGCTAACTAATCTCGAGTCCAGCACGAAGACGACTATCAAGCCTTCCATGGCAGACACCGTTGGTAGAAGGGAAAGCTAGAGAAAGGGTCACAATCTTGATTCTCGGCCAATGCTGAGCCTCGACCCTTTAGAGGGACCTATAAAGTGGTTACGAACTCGGAGGGAAGCTTGGATACTGAGCCCTACATCTTAAGACGACCACCGCCTAAGGGGCGTGCAGCGAGTTTGGGACATTCCCACTTAGTTCAGGCCAGATAAGTCTCCGACCCTATCTCGACCAGGAATCCCTCCTAGTTACCATTATGGGGCATGTCTCCCGTACATTCATAACTCTCCCAATAATGTATCCAAGATCAACTCTAACACTTAATGCCTAACGAAACCCTATAAATGGGGTTCCCTCCTACGAAACAAGGTATGCAACCTCTTCCCAAGAGAACCCTACATCTTTTCTACCCTATCACCACCTGACTCAGACATCAAAGAGTCCCCAACCGAACACTGGCACCTCCCCCTTGCCTATTTTGTTTGTCTCCTGCAGGACAAGCGACCTTAGAGGCTTCACCAGCTTACTCCAAAGGTAGAAGATAAGGGTGGGAAGGACTATAAGGTGGGGATCAGCTGACCTTACATATTTTTTAATTTCTTACGATAACGCCTACGACAAAGCATTCACCAGAAATCCCTAGGAGAGAAAGGACATATCAGATAGAGAGTTCTGGCACAAGTGGGCCATAAAAAATGGAGAGAAATTCACCGGAAGGGCGTTGTCCAACTCTGGAAGTTTCAAAACAGTAGCACGAGGCTCTCAGAGGAAAATGGGGAAGCCAAAGAAGAACAAACGAAGGGTATTTATAACCCCTCACCTCATGCCTGCCTTTCCATTAAGGGATGCCACGCATTAGGACGGCCCTGTACAACATAGCGCCCCATCAACCTTTGCGGCACCCCATGTGTCACCATCTGGTTCAACCAGACAAGATACTACGATCCATCTACAGAAAACCGCCACGCGTCAACACCCAATTTGCCCAAGCACTGAAATGGTTGTCGCCCCGTATGGTGATAATGACGATGCTTTGAAATTTTAACCTGCTAGTAAATTCTTCATTTCCCGATCCCTTAACTGATGACGTCCGAGGAAATAGTTTGAAAATTCAAAGCTCCCGTGCGAGCACCTGGCCAACTCTTTCTACATCTTCCAATCCCGAGCCTAATCAGGTCAACCTCGGGAGAGGAAGGGAACTATTGTGGGTAATTTTGAGCTGGTCCCACAGGCCCAGGCGACCCATTTGTAAGTCCTCGACCTTTTCCCTGAGTCAAGGGTTGAAGGGCCGAGCTAACTAATCACAAGTCCAGTACAAAGACGACTATCAAGCCTTCCACGGTGCAATCGTCTGTAGAAGGGAAAGCTAGAGCAAGTGTCGTGACCTCGATTCTCGACTAAGGCTAAGATAAGCCCTGACCCTTCGGAGGGACCTATAATGAGGGTTAAGAACTCGAAGGGAAGCTCGGATACCAAGCTCTACATCTCATGTCGCCCTGGCTGACCATCGCCTAATGAGTCCAAGACATTCCCGCTTAGTTTAGGCCAGATAAGTCTCTGGCCCTATCTAGGCGGGGAATCCCTCCTACCATTATGGGGCATGTCTCTTGTACGTTCATAATTCTCCGAGTGACGTATCCAAGATCAACTCTAACACTTAATGCCTACCAAAATCCTATAATTAGGGTTCTCTCCTACAAAACAAGGTACATAACCTCTTCCCAAGAGAACCCACCCTACACCTTTTCTACCCTATCACCACTTAACTCAAGCATGGGAGAGTCCCTAGCCAGACACTAGCACCTCCCCCATGCCTATTATGTTTGTCTCCTATAGGACATGCGACCTCAGAGGCATCACCAGCTTGCTCCATACGTGGAAGATAAGGGAGGGAAGGACTATAAGGCTGGGATCAGCCGACCTTACCTGTTGTCCATTTTTTTTATGACAACACCTACGACATAGCAATCACCAGAAATCACTAGATGAGAATGGACATACTAGATAGAGAGTTTCAACACAAATGGGCCATAAAAAATGGAGAGAAATCCATCGAAAGGGTGTTGTCCAACTCCAGAGTATTAGAACAGTAGCACGAGCTCTTAAAGGCAAATGGGAAAGCCAAAGAAGAAGAGAGGAGGGGTATTTATAGCCCCTAACCTCTTGCCTGACTTGCCACGAAAGGGACGCCATGGGTCATCGCATGATGACCTCGTACAGTGATGATCCCCCTTGACCTCTGCGGCACCCCACGTGTCGCCCTTTGCTTTGACCAGATGAGATATGGCAATCCGTCTGATAGACAGCCGCCACGCGTCAACACTCGATTCGCCCAAGAACTAAAATGGCTGTCACGATGTACGGTAATCGTGACGATGCTTCAAAATTTAAACCCGTTAATAAATTCTTCGTTTCTTGCCCCTTGACTGACGACGTCCGAGGAAAGAGTTTGAAAATTCAAAGCTCCCGCACGAGCACCTAGCTAGCTCGTTCTACATCTTCCACTCCCAAGCACAATTAGGTCGGCCTCGGGAGTAGGGGGCAACTGTTATGGGTAATTCCGAGTTGGTCCCACAGGTTGTGAAGGCAGTCCCACAAGCCCAGGCGACCCATTTCTAACTCCTCGGCCCTTTCCCTGAGCCAAGGGCTGAAGGGCCGAGCTGACTAATCACGAGTCTGATGTGAAGATGATTATCAAGCCTTCCACGGAGGACACCATAAAGGGAAAGTTAGAACAAGGGTCGCGACCTCTGATCTCAGCCAAGGCTACGATAAGCCCCGACCCTTCAAAGGGACCTATAATGCAGGTTACGAATCTTGAGGGAAGCTCGGATACTGAACCCTACATCTCAAGCCGACCACCGCCTAAGGGAAGCGTGACGAGTCCAGGACATTCCCGCTTAGTTCGTGCTAAATAAGTCTTCCACGCTATTTCGGCCGGAAATCCCTCCTACCAGTGCGGGGCATGTCTCCCGTACGTTCATAACTCTCCCAGTAATGTATCCAAGATCAATTCTGACATTTAATGCCTACTAGAACCCTATAAATAGGTTCTCTCCTACGAAACAAAGTACGCAACCTCTTCCCAAGAGAACCCTATACCTTTTCTACCCAATCACCACTTGACTAGGCATCGAAGAGTCCCCAGCCAGATATCGGTACCTCCCCCTACCTATTCTGTTTGTCTCCTATAAGAGACCTTAGAGGCATCACCAGCTTGCTCCATTGGTGGAAGATAAGGGCAGGAAGGACTGTAAGGCAGGTATCAGTTTCCCTTGTTGTCCAATTTACAGTGAAAACAATATCAATTCTTATCATTTCATTTTTATCAATTTTTATCTTTTAAAAAAGAAAAAGCTTTAGAAAGAGAAACCATTTAGAGACTTCTCTCCTTTTTGACCAAATAACCATTCCTGAGAAGTAAGATGAAATTTTCTCTTTATCCATGAGCCCTTTATGTCGGTGGACCTAAAGAGGGAAGCATTTAAGGCGTAAAACAGGGGTTAAGGATGTTTCGGGTCCCATTCTCGTACGAGGAATTCCTAGAGCGGATTGTGCGTTTACAGCAAAACACCCCTGACCGTGGGGCCCACCATGGTCTATGTGTTGTAAATCTACGCCATCCATTACTTTTTCAGATCATTTTAGGGCATGTTCCAAAAAATTATGAAGATCCAAATCTAAAGTGGACCACACAGTATGAATTGAATGTCCACCGTAAAAATCTTTTTGAGGCCACAAAAGTTTTCTATAAGGTGATAATTGTGTTTTCACTTCAACTAGGTCTATGTTATTTTCCATCCAACTTGTTGGTAAGGTCACGCAGACCTGGATGAAGGGAAAAAAAACATGTATCAGATTATTCAAAACTATTGTGGCCCACAGGAAGTTTTTAACGGTCAATCACCACTGTTCTCTATAGTGCGGTCCAATCAAATTTGCCGTATTGCATATTGATCATTGAAACACGTCAATCGGTATGAATCATTGAAAGAGGACTCCAGATTTAAGGCTAAGTCCTGACGTGTACCAAATAACGGTAAATCTGGTGGTTGTATCGTAGCAAACCTCCAAAGCGTTTTACATGGGGCAGACTTAGACAAAGGGTCACTTTGCGCAACCCCTGAAACACGTTTACATGGGGCAGACTTAGACAAAGGGTCACTTTGCGCAACCCATGAAACACGTTTACATGGGGCAGACTTAGATGAAGGCTCACTTTGCGCAACCCCTGAAACACGTCTACGGGAAACCAATAGTCGGTCATAGTGCGGGGCAACCAATAATCAGTGATAGTGGTTTTATGGTACCCACACCAAGACCAACCGGGTAGAGGTCTTGCCGGGTTGAGGTCCTTTTGGGTCTTACTCTTATCTTGAAGACCCAAACCCAGCTCTAATAGGGGCTTTTTTTTATTTATTTATTATTATTGGTTAGTTCACACACCCCATTGTTAGTACACCCACCCACTCCTGTTAGTCACATCACAATGTTAGCCACCCCCACTATGGGGTTTAGGTACCATCGAGTCTTTGGATCTAGCTAGGGATCAAGTTGGGGTTTGGAAAGTATTGACATGATTGTGCATTAGATCATACAAACGTGTCACTTTGACACTTGTATGTAAATTGGCTCTTATATTTACACATGGCTTAAGAAACCCAATTTAATATGAGACTTGAAATCAACCTAATTACTTCATGGGTCCAGAAGCGAGACCCATACCTGTTAAAATCAGTTCTGATCTATCCGGTACCCGTAGGTGAGCATGGCCTTAAGGATGTGAACAGGCCTAGCAAGTTGGGCCTAACCCTTCCACAAACAGCCCATCGGCTATCCATGTCCAAGCCACACACAGCTAGCGTATGAACATCTAGGATTTTACACACTTGTGCCAACTGCCACACTAGCACTTCTAACATCAACGCCCATGGACACTTATCGACTTCTCAGGAACTTCCTGGAAGCTAAGTGGAGCCCATCGTGATGCTTGTGAGAAATTTATCGTATCCTAACGTTTTGCCGGATCAAGTTAGGTTACGAGCTTAAAAATAAAGTATATACAAAACTCAATTGGGCCGCACCACAAGAAACAGTGAGGATTCAACGTCCATCATTGAAACATTTGTGGGGTTACGGAAGTTTTGGATCAGGTTGATATTTTTGTGTTTTTAGTTCATTTGAGTAGGAATAACCTTATCAACTGCATGAATAACATCTAAACGTAATGTGGACCTTAGGAAAGTTTCAATTGTTGGGTGCGTTGCACAAAAACCTTAGGATCTCGCCCCCAACTACTTGAATTATAAGATATAGCAATGCAGAAACGCAAGCAAACAATCAAACCACACGACACAAGATTTTTACGTGGAAAACCCACAAAAAGGCAAAAATCACGGGACCTCACCTAGACAAATAATTCACTATGAATAGAGAACCATTTACAACCAATCACAAGCACAATCCTCTTGGATCAAACCTTCTTCACTCACGCAGGAGTAGATAAACAATAAAAGGATTCAAAACTGAGGGATCTCACCAAGCACAAGGATGTAAAAGAACCCGAGATGTCGTCTGCACTGTGATCTCCTTCACTACAACAGTGTGTACTTATAGCGGTGGAATTATCTGCCACTATAAGTCCTATATTCGCCACTATAAGATATACCGACGGTGCAGTGGTTGATTCTCTATCCGCTGTTAAGTATGTTGTTGGTGTAGATCCAACGGCAGATAAATGGGTCGTCGCTGTAACTAGCGGCCGATAAATTTTACGCCGCTATCATAAAATATAGCGGCGGATATAATGAGTGGGAACATTATGAAAAATAATTAAATCCACCACTATATGTTTATGTAGAGAAGGATACGTCCGCTACTAAATAATATTTTAGCAACGGTTATGTCTGCCGGTATATTGACTTTGAGCAGCGGATTAAATCCGTCGTTAAAGTACTTATGTCGGCGGACGTATCCCCGCTATAATGATGTATGAAACTGACAGAACTATTGTCACTGTAGTTACAGCGGCGGATATATCCACCACTGAAAAGTCTTATAACGGCGAAAGTATCTGCCACTATTACTTATTTAAATTCTTATAGTGGCGGATATATCCGCCACTGAAAAGTCTTAGAACGGCGAAAGTATCTACCACTATTGCTTATTTAAATTCTTATAGTGGCGGATATATTCGCCAATATAAAATCTTTCATTTTATACAACGGCGGATATATCCATAGTTGTTAATATTTTCTTTCTTTATAGCGTCAGATAAAGTCAATAATTTTTGTCATGTACTTTTTGTTTGTTGGCTTTAAACCTGTTTAAAAACCTGATAATAGCAATTAATATATATTTAAAAAATTTAAATGGAAGAAAATTAAAAAACAAGCTTAACACATAATAAAAAAAATATTACATCATTAAATTCAATAGTTAAATAAAAAAATATAAATGTTAAGACAATATCCATAAAAAATAAAAAAGATGACTGGGCGACTAATCAATTTGAGGAGCATCATGCGAAGGAGCGTCTGTATGATCAGGTGGAGGAGTGCCGGAGCTACTCCCTTGAAGTAGCTCGTCCATGTTGACTGGACCTCTCAAACACTGGGCCATGTACTGCAGCATCGCCTAAAACTACGCATCCATGGAGGTTTGTAAGTCGACGACCTTCTGGTTCGCCTCCTTGGCCCTCTTGTTTGCTTGATCGACTCTCTTGTTCGCCTCAGCGGCCTCTCAGCGTGCCTCATTAACCTGATCCATGTACTGTGCATGAGAGGGTGGGGGATCCCATAAGGTGGCTCCCATCGTCCTCACACGGCCATGAGCATCTTCTCCCATGACTTGAGAGAATACATCATGTTAGTACACCTTTTGTTGTCAATTGGCGTGTTGGTTGGTCGTGTCTTGTCATATGAGCCCCGGTCGAAGAATTGAAGAATCAAGTCTTGAAGATTACGCTTCATCCATTGCTCAAGCTCATGCTGCAACAAGATCTCAGGTAAGTTGCATATAGATCGACCATAGGAAACCCAAAACATCAAAAGAATGGCGTAAAAACTCACATATCCTATCCCCATTCCTCTCGACCCTTGCACAAGTTGATCAGGCTTGTGTACCTTGCATTGGTGCTATATATAAATGAAGAAATGTCCATATATTGGATCCTCTGCACCAAATCGCTGTATACTTCACATCCTGAAGTGATCCTCTGCTGTGTTGAGAATCTTGGTCCTGCAAGCTCACTATGTCTAAACAGCGGCCAGGCCTCTCAATCACCTCAGCTATCTTGCTGTGTTAAGATCAGATGGGCAACTTGCTGTGAGTTAAGATTACGGACAGCCGACCGGTCTTGTCTGGTCGGCCATCAGATTGCATTGTCCAGCAGGCTTAGCCGACCGGTCATGACCGGTCGGCCAGGTAAAATGAAATACTCCAGCAGGCTTAGCCGACCGGTCATGACCGGTCGGCCAGGAAAAATGAAATACTCCAGCAAGCACTGCCGACCGGTCAAGACCGGTCGGCCAGACGTTTCAAGAGGTGACCGGTCGGCCCATGTAGTGTAGCCTCTCCAGCAAGAGGGTCCGACCGGTCATGACCGGTCGGCCCATGGTATGTAGCCTCTCCAGCAAGGGAGTCCGACCGGTCATGACCGGTCGGCCAGTCCCATATGTGCCCTTTGGTTTTTGAACGCTGACCGGTTCGTCCGGCCGGTCGAGTCCTATTTCTGACAGGTCGGACGTGACCGTTTTAGATCCGTTGGGGCTATCTTTTGGGGCTCTATAAAGCCTTGTCTTGAGGTCTTTCTTGACAGGCATTCAACACCCATTCAGAGCTGAGAGAGAGAGCATTTACTTCCATCCTTCCTCCCTCTTAACTCCCTTGAGTTCATCATTCAAACTTGGCCATTAATGGCTTGTCATTGAGTATTCTAAGCTCAGTTTGAAGTATGAACTCAAGACTTTCATTCATGGCTGACCTACCTTCCGAAAATCATTATTAGGTCACTTAAAGCCATTGAATGCTTGAAGATTGGTAGTTCCCTCATTACCATTGCATTGAATAGGCAAGAGGAACTAGACCAACTCTCTCCCAACTACCCGACATCAACATATCCTCATCATTTGCATCGGTAGCTGATCTTGGGAGCTCAAAAGAGGAGCTGAAGCACGTGGAGCTGAAGCTACTCATCAAAGGCATCGAATCAATCGTCTAGGTATGTCTAGTATTTGAGAGTCCATCTTTTAAATCTCTATTCCCTGGATTGGGAAACTCCGGCGGGAGGGTACGTGACCATCCTTAGATTAGGATTGGTGAGAGTTTGAGATCCAAACTCGTCAAGTCCCTGGATTGGGCCATCGGCGGATGGTATACGCGGTCCTAGATCAAAGGATGTCAAGGTTGATGGTTAACCTGATTTAAAACCAAGACTATAGTGAAATCCGGTGGTCTCATAGGTTGAGATCGTGAACCGGGAGTGGAGTAGGGAAACCGAACCACTATAAATCGCCTTGCATTTTGAGATTGAATGATTGCTATGTGTTGAATGGTTTAGTCAATCATGAATGCTAACTGTTTGATGAAATGCCTATGATAGTCCTTGCTTACAAACTGCTTATATAAATGTCTTGCATGCTATTGTGATTGTCTTAGTTGATAAGATTGTCTTGATTAGTTTTTAATTGCTATTGGTTTTAAAAAGTCCTATTCACCCCCCCTCTAGGACATTAGGCATATCTCCAAGTATCTCTATAGGCGGTAAAACCGCAATTTCAATTGGTATCAGAGAGGGTTCCTCCGTTCAGGTGTAAAAACCCGGAGTGAGATCCTAAGAGAGCTTGAAAATATGTCTAGAGAGGACTCTTCATCCGTTACTAAACCTCCCTTCTTTGATGGGTCTAACTATCCATATTGGAAAGCCCGAATGCGCATCTTTTTGGAATCTATTGATTCGGACATTAGGGATATGATTGATATTGGATATAAACCCCCAATGGTCACTATATGTAAGGAAGGTGAACCGGATGTCCTCAAGCCAAAAGAAAAGGCAATGTGGACCGATTATGATAAAGCTCAACGGGTCTGTAATGCCAAAGGGCTGAATGCCATCTTTTGTTCAATATCTAAAGATGAATTTGGCCGGATTCAAAATTGCACAACCAGTAAGCAGGCATGGGACATCCTTGAGGTTACTCATGAAGGAACAAGCATTGTTAAAAACTCAAAACTTCAGCGCCTCTCCACACAATTTGAAAATATTACTATGGAGGAGCATGAAACATTTACTGACTTTTATACCAAGCTGAACAAGATTACAAATGAAATGTGGGGCTTGGGGGATCCCGTTCCGGAGCATAGACTATGTAGGAAAATTCTGAGATCCCTTCCGGACCGGTTTTCTTCCAAAGTCACTACCATCGAAGAATGTAAGGACTTAAATACCATGAAAGTTGAAGAATTACTTGGGTCCCTCCAAACCTATGAGCTAGGTTTCAAAACTCCCTCCAAATCCAAAAGTACAGCCCTGAAATCTTCTCACAAAAAACAAGAATCTGAATGTGGAAGTGAGGAAGATCCAGACCTAGAAGAAATGGCACTCATGGCCAAGAAATTTCAAAAATTCTTCAAAACTAAGGGAAATACTTCTAGAAGGAAACCCTACCAGAAGGGTAAACCTTTTGATCCTAAGAACAACAAAGGAAAATTTGTTAAGTCAAAAGAGCCCCAATGCTACAAGTGTAGAGGATTTGGTCACATTGCATCCGAGTGCACCAATAACAAAGCCAAGAAAAAGGCAATGGCGGCTACATGGGATGAGACTGAAGAATCTGAATCAGAATCAGTCCTATACCAAAGTGAGGAGGAGCAAGGTTCAATCAGAATTTTAATGGCCTCCATCACTGATATTGTGCCTCAAATTGAGCCCATTGCAAAAATCACCGGAGACATTGATGATCATGAATCCTCCAACATAGAAAATGATTCCTTGAGTGATGATGAGAATGAGGAGGAAGGCCTTCAGGAGGTTTACAACCAACTATACATTGAAAATATAAATACCATCAACAAGTTGGGCCAAATGAAGGCTGAAAATGACAAACTGATGAAAAATCTTGACGGATTGAAAATAGAGAATCAAAAGTTGAGTCAAGATTTAGAAGAGCTAAAAAAGAAGAATGATGAGCTTGAACAAGAAAAGAAAAAGCTCATAAGTGGTGAATCTCTTGACAAGCATGCTAGACTTGAGAGAGAACTCAAAGAGGTGAACAATGAAATCAATCGTCTTAGGTGTCAAGTCATTGACTCTAGAAGACGGTTCGCTCAAGGAGAAGAAAACTTGGAAAAACTCCTCGGTGTTGCAAGATCACCAATGGACAAAAGAGGTTTGGGCTATGATAGTCACACTTCAAAAACCACCTCAGTCCATCCAATTATAAGAAATGGTCATGGTGCATCCGGAAGTAAAACTAGAGCATCTCCTATCTGCCATGCTTGTGGAGACATTGGCCACTTAAAATTTGAGTGCTTGGTATTCAAAAATCCGGTCAGAAACTTGAAAGGTAAATTTGTACCGACCGGGAAAAATGTCCAAGCTAATTGGAATCCTCCCATGCATTCTTCACCTACGAGGGGAAACATTCGAAAGAATTATCCTGCTTTTCCTAGGAAGGACAAGAGGATGGATGAACTATTGGAGCAAGTTAAAATGCTGAATTTAAAAACTGCTCTTATTTTGCGTGAAAAAGAAAAATCTGATTCTCCCAAGAAAACTAAAGAATCTCACCATAAGAACACCCCTTATAAAAAGACAACAACTAAATGGGTTGTTAAGAACAAGTGCTTAGTCATTCATACTGCCTTAAAAGCTGGGAATACTCCTAGATGGTACTTGGATAGTGGTTGTTCTAGACACATGACAGGTGATAGATCTCAATTTTGTGCATATGACGAATTTGATGGTGGGTCTGTCACATTTGGTGATGGGAGCATAGCTAAGATCATTGGTAAAGGAACCATCACAGGGCCAGGTTTGCCTGAAATTGAAAATGTATTATATGTTGATGGCCTTAAACACAACCTACTGAGTATCTCACAGATTTGTGATGAAGAGCACTCAGTAAGCTTCTCCAAAGATATGTGCAAGATCATGAACTCCACAGGAAAATTAATCATGAAAGGTCTACGCACAGGAGACAATTGCTATGTCATTGAAAATCACAACAACTCAAGCTCCTCCACCATGTGTCACGTGGCCGTTCAGGATGAAACGGAATTATGGCACCATCGACTCGGTCATGTACATTATAGAAATCTGTTCAAACTAAGTCAGAAAAATTTGGTGAGAGGTCTACCCAAGATGGGTAAAAGACCAAATACTGTGTGCGCCGCATGCCAAAAAGGTAAACAAATCAAGGTTGCACACAAGAGAACCTATATCCTGGTAACATCAAAACCATTTGAAATGCTACACATGGACCTAGTCGGTCCTACCAGAGTACTTAGCCAAGGTGGAAAACGATACTTCTTTGTAGTCGTTGATGATTACTCCAGATTCACATGGGTCGCCTTCCTAAGAGAAAAATCTGACACTTTTGAGGAATTCAAAAAACTAGTGAAGCGACTTCAAAATGAGAAAGGATACATGGTAGCAAGAATCAGGAGTGATCACGGCGGTGAATTTGAAGATCATCGCTTCAAGGCATTATGCGATGAATTGGGCATTCGTCATGAGTTCTCAGCTCCCAAAACACCTCAACAAAATGGGGTTGCTGAAAGGAAAAACAGAGTGTTGTTAGATATGGCCACAGCTATGCTTAATAATAAGAAACTTGCTCAAAATCTATGGGCCGAAGCTGTTAACACTGCCTGCTATATTGTTAATCGAGTTTATTTAAGGGCAGGTCTAAACAAAACAGCTTATGAACTGTGGTGTGGAAAAACACCAAATGTTAAATACTTTAAGGTCTTTGGTAGTACATGCTATATTCTGAGAGACCGAGACAATTTGGGAAAATTTGAATCCAAAAGTGATGAGGGTATCTTCTTGGGATACTCAGTGAATAGTAGAGCTTTTCGTGTTTACAACCTTCGAACCTCATCTGTCCAAGAGTCAATCAATGTGACTGTGGACGATAGCTTGGATAAACCTGTGTCTCCAGGTGATGAAGAAGAAGATGAGGGCATATGCGAGATAGGTAAATCTGATAAACCTCCCTCATCTCCAAATGCCCCCACTGCTCCTGGTGATGTACAAATTGTCAAGGATCACCCCCTCAATCAAATCATTGGGGATCCTAGCATTGGTGTCAAAACCAGGAGGCAATTGGAGGCAGTCAACAGTCACCTGTGTTTCACATCAAAAATTGAACCAAAAAATGCTGATGAAGCTCTAAATGATGAATTCTGGATCCTTGCAATGCAGGAAGAGCTTCAACAATTCATTAAAAATGATGTATGGTATCTGGTCGACAGGCCGGAAAGGAAAAATGTGATTGAAACCAAATGGATTTTCAAAAACAAATCCGATGAATCTGGGAATGTAATACGAAATAAGGCTCGGTTAGTGGCACAGGGATATTCACAAATAGAAGGCATTGATTTTGATGAAACGTTTGCCCCTGTAGGCAGACTTGAGTCTATTAGAATTCTTATGGCTGTTGCTTGTGCTTTAAAGTTCAAACTATTTCAAAGAGCGCCTTCTTGAATGGTATTCTTGATGAGGAAGTGTATGTTGAACAACCAAAAGGATTCATTGATCCTAAGTATCCTCACAAGGTTTACCGGTTGAAAAATGCGCTTTACGGACTCAAGCAAGCACCCCGTGCATGGTATGAACGCTTAACTCAGTTTCTTATAGACCATGATTTTGCTAGGGGGAGCGTAGACAAAACTCTATTTATTAGAGAAGCCGAGAATTCTATATTGATTGCCCAGATTTATGTGGATGACATTGTGTTTGGATCCACATGTGAGAAAATGTCCATCTCCTTTGCTGAATTAATGACATCTGAATTTGAGATGAGTATGGTAGGAGAACTCAACATGTTTCTAGGGCTTCAAGTAAAACAACTTGCATCAGGAATATTCATTACTCAAGCCAAGTATGCTAAAGACCTTGTTAAGAGATTTGGCTTAAACTCTGGTCGTTCCTACACTACACCTATGAGCACCACTGTTAAATTATCAAAAGACCTTGCAGGGAAAAGTGTAGATCAACATCTTTATAGAAGCATGATTGGTAGTCTCCTTTACCTCACTGCTAGTAGACCAGACATTGCTTTTAGTGTTGGTGCGTGTGCTCGATTTCAGGCTGATCCCAAAGAATCTCATCTTACCGCTGTTAAGCGGATCATTCAGTTTGTTGGAAGCACCACCGAATACGGTCTTTGGTACCCCTTTGATTCCTCTACAGATATTGCAGGGCACTCAGATGCCGACTGGGCTGGTAACATGGATGATCGTAAATCTACCAGCGGTGGTTGTTTTTATGTTGGAAACTGCCTTGTGGCATGGCACAGTAAGAAGCAAAACTCTATCTCTTTATCCACAGCCGAAGCAGAATACATTGCTGCTGGTAGTTGTTGTGCCCAGCTATTATGGATGAAACAAACCCTAACCGATTTTGGGATCAAACAAGGCACAATGATGTTATTTTGCGACAATACGAGTGCCATAAATATATCGAAAAATCCTGTTCAGCACTCTCGCACTAAGCACATAGACATTAGGCACCATTTTATTCGAGAATTGGTTGAAGATCAAATCATATCTCTCGAACATGTGCCTACAGAGAATCAGCTAGCTGACATTCTAACAAAACCTTTGGACTCGGTTCGATTTTCGAACCTCCAGAAGTCCATTGGTGTTGGATGTATCTAGTGTAGCTAACAAGTATCTGTTTTGCAGGAAAAATCTGAGGATTTAGCCTCTCTTTCTGGTCGTTATAGGTATATCTGAGGATCATGGCCTCTTTTCATTGCTGTTCACGTATATCCGGGATCATAGTCCCATTTTCTAGCCATTTATTGTCATATCTGGACCTCAGGGGTCCCTCATTTTGAGATTGGTGTACCTTGGTACACCATGACCATTGATGATGCACCTTAGCTAAGGGTACTTGATTTCAAAGGCCTGTCCAAAGGACAGACTCTATCCAGCTGTTCCAACACAGGATCCCTGTCAAAAGAAGGGAAATATTGCTGCTGACCGGCCAGCCGACCGGTCAAGACCGGTCGGGCGTCTCCCAAATTCCTCTGGACTCCTCCAGTTACGCCTGCCGACTGGTCATGACCGGTCGGGCTTTGAAGAGAAACCTGATGGTGGCCCTGTTTGCGTCCCACGACCGGTCATGACCGGTCGTGCGTCCCAGTCCAGCCTCGTCCACGCGTGTGCCGACCGGGTAGGGGGTATTTAAACCTGTTTTGAGCCCATTTTAGGGCAGTTCTTCTCATTTCCTCACCTCCACCTGATGTTCCAGCTTCCCCTCTAGCTCTCCAAGGTGTTTTTGAGCTAATTCATTGATAGATTTGAGGTTCTAATCTCCTCAACTTCACTTCTCTTGGTTGGTAAGAGATTCCTTCTCTTCACTCTCTATCTTCTTTTGTTCATCTCTTTCCTTCATCTCTTGAAGTGTTCTAGAGATCCTCTTGCCCTTTCCATGTCATCCCAAGAAAGCGAGGATGAGTTCCCTTTGGGGAGGAGTGATCGTTCCAAGGCTAAACCTAAGCCTTCTCCTCGTCCTTTAAAGTCCAAGAAAGCCGCTTCCAAAGGGAAAGGGGCTGCCTCCTCTTCGGTTCCCCCTGCTAAATCTAAATCTTTGGGGACAAAAATCTCATCCCATTCCACCCATTGGGATGATTTCAAAGATAAAGAGGTCGTCTGTGAGAAATCTGTCAATTTGGGTGATTTGTCTGACTTCGACGTGCGTTCAATGTTGGATGCCATCAATTGGGGCCCCGTACTTCACATGGGGGGCCCGGTCCAATTTGATGTGGTCAGAAAATTCTATGCATCCTGTATTCATGTCACATCTTCCCCCCCCCCTCCTTCAAAGTCGAGGTTGGTGACCGGATTTGCCCGTTTACTTTGAAGTCCATATCAGATTTTGTTGGCATTCCACTTGTTGAGGAGCCTTCCTTTGACTTTTCATCCTTGGGTCCCAAACCCAACCTTGTTATCGCTAAATTTTTGTGTGGTGAGGGGACACCCCAATGGGTGGGTGGTGCACTTCGCGCGTCCTCAATGACGTGGGACTTCCGCCTTTTGCATAATCTCTTTTTCCGAAATGTCTATCCGCGGATGAGCAACAAAGCGGATGTCTCCGAAACTATGTTTCGGTTGCTGTATTGGGTGGGTAAAGGTCATTCGCTCTGTCTTCCCTCTCGTATCATGAATACCATCCTACAAGTCATCCTGCGCGACGACGGGAACTCCACTAGTCTGCCATTTGGGCATCTCATATGCAAAATGGCTGGGCGTATTGGCATTGTTGGTACCGATAAATTTCACAAACCGATCATCATCAACCGTACCATCATTGCTAGGATGGAGCTTACCAGAGACGCTATCCAGCGTCGTCTGCAGGAGCAGCAGCAGGAGCAGGCAGAGCCATCCCAGCCTGAGGCACCTCCTATCTCTACTGGCCCTTCACATTCTTCAGCTCCGACCTCAGATCCATCCCCTGATCCTCGCGACGCTCCAGGACGATTCAGCACGCCGCCTCGTGCTTTTTCTCGTCGGCACTCTCCTTCCGTGGATTCCTCTACCTACATTGCAGAGCTTCACCAGCTTCGAGCGGATATATTTCAGCGTCTTGATAGGCTTGAAGGCCAGATCTTGCAGGGTCAGGCCACCATACTGGTGCAGCAGGAGGCTCTCGTCACTCGTCAGGCGCAGATAGAGAGTCGGATAGAGCGATGGGAGCGTGCGGCTCGTGGGGACATTCCTCCCCCTGATCTCGGCGATGGCACGGATTATTAGACTTATGTCTTGGTCATAGTTACTTTTTGAATGACCGAGGACATTGTTTGTACTTCATGATCTATCTTTTTATGGGATTGTCTGTCCTTTTTGTGCGTTATGATACATCCTTACATTGGGCTGCTTGCCCATTTTGGTATACATGTGGATGATATAGTTATATTTTTTCTTTGTTCGTATATTGAATATCTATCTTTTCATATGAGCTATCTGTTCCTTTATTGAATATCCCTTGGGCGGTTGGATGGTTTGTGCGTATTTGCCCATATTAGCTCATGCTTTATGTTTTCTTTTGAGTCTAGATATACATCTGGAGGGGTGGTTGCTTGATTGGGCTATATGCCCTCTGTGCTTTCATGTTTACTTGTATATCTGGCCTGTGTTGTTCTTTAAATCTCCTCAGGGCTTATATTTCCATATCTCTTTCCTCTGACATGTGATTGACATATTTTCGGCGCTAGCCTTGCAGCTTTCATAGGCATATCTTTTTGCTGGCTAACCCTTGTCAATTACTAACAAAAAGGGGGAGAATCATCCCACCTAGAAGGTCCGATTATATCTTTTTGCAGGCCTTTGTAGGTGCAAGCATTGAGGGGGAGATTTTGAAGAAAATCGAGTCTGTACATGTCCTTTTGTAAAGATTATGTTGTATATTTGTATAGACATGTATATGGGTGTATTTTGCTTTCTGTTTAAGGGTCAATCATGATAAGGAGTCATGACTTGTCTAGGTTAGATGTTTTGTCACGCAATTGACAAAGGGGGAGATTGTTAGTACACCTTTTGTTGTCAATTGGCGTGTTGGTTGGTCGCGTCTTGTCATATGAGCCCCGGTCGAAGAATTGAAGAATCAAGTCTTGAAGATTACGCTTCATCCATTGCTCAAGCTCATGCTGCAACAAGATCTCAGGTAAGTTGCATATAGATCGACCATAGGAAACCCAAAACATCAAAAGAATGGCGTAAAAACTCACATATCCTATCCCCATTCCTCTCGACCCTTGCACAAGTTGATCAGGCTTGTGTACCTTGCATTGGTGCTATATATAAATGAAGAAATGTCCATATATTGGATCCTCTGCACCAAATCGCTGTATACTTCACATCTTGAAGTGATCCTCTGGTGTGTTGAGAATCTTGGTCCTGCAAGCTCACTATGTCTAAACAGCGGCCAGGCCTCTCAATCACCTCAGCTATCTTGCTGTGTTAAGATCAGATGGGCAACTTGCTATGAGTTAAGATTACGGACAGCCGACCGGTCTTGTCTGGTCGGCCATCAGATTGCATTGTCCAGCAGGCTTAGCCGACCGGTCATGACCGGTCGGCCAGGTAAAATGAAATACTCCAGCAGGCTTAGCCGACCGGTCATGACCGGTCGGCCAGGAAAAATGAAATACTCCAGCAAGCACTGCCGACCGGTCAAGACTGGTCGGCCAGACGTTTCAAGAGGTTCCAGCAAAGGGGTCCAACCGGTCATGACCGGTCGGCCCATGTAGTGTAGCCTCTCCAGCAAGAGGGTCCGACCGGTCATGACCGGTCGGCCTATGGTATGTAGCCTCTCCAGCAAGGGAGTCCGACCGGTCATGACCGGTCGGCCAGTCCCATATGTGCCCTTTGGTTTTTGAACGCTGACCGGTTCGTCCGGCCGGTCGAGTCCTATTTCTGACAGGTCGGACGTGACCGTTTTAGATCCGTTGGGGCTATCTTTTGGGGCTCTATAAAGCCTTGTCTTGAGGTCTTTCTTGACAGGCATTCAACACCCATTCAGAGCTGAGAGAGAGCATTTACTTCCATCCTTCCTCCCTCTTAACTCCCTTGAGTTCATCATTTAAACTTGGCCATTAATGGCTTGTCATTGAGTATTCTAAGCTCAGTTTGAAGTATGAACTCAAGACTTTCATTCATGGCTGACCTACCTTCCGAAAATCATTATTAGGTCACATAAAGCCATTGAATGCTTGAAGATTGGTAGTTCCCTCATTACCATTGCATTGAATAGGCAAGAGGAACTCGACCAACTCTCTCCCAACTACCCGACATCAACATATCCTCATCATTTACATCGGTAGCTGATCTTGGGAGCTCAAAAGAGGAGCTGAAGCACGTGGAGCTGAAGCTATTCATCAAAGGCATCGAATCGGGGCTCAATCGTCTAGGTATGTCTAGTATTTGAGAGTCCATCTTTTAAATCTCTATTCCCTGGATTGGGAAACTCCGGCGGGAGGGTACGTGACCATCCTTGGATTAGGATTGGTGAGAGTTTGAGATCCAAACTCGTCAAGTCCCTGGATTGGGCCATCGGCGGATGGTATACGCGGTCCTAGATCAAAGGATGTCAAGGTTGATGGTTAACCTGATTTAAAACCAAGACTATAGTGAAATCCGGTGGTCTCATAGGTTGAGATCGTGAACCGGGAGTGGAGTAGGGAAACCGAACCACTATAAATCGCCTTGCATTTTGAGATTGAATGATTGCTATGTGTTGAATGGTTTAGTCAATCATGAATGCTAACTGTTTGATGAAATGCCTATGATAGTCCTTGTTTACAAACTGCTTATATAAATGTCTTGCATGCTATTGTGATTGTCTTAGTTGATAAGATTGTCTTGCTTAGTTTTTAATTGCTATTGGTTTTAAAAAGTCCTATTCACCCCCCCTCTAGGACATTAGGCATATCTCCAAGTATCTCTATAGGCGGTAAAACCGCAATTTCACATCATTCCTAACCATGCTGCTCTGAGAGCCCTCTGGCAGTTGGGACTCCCTCAATTTCATCTCAGCCTGCAACAAATTAAATGCATTCAGTACTAACACGATTCGAAAAAATAAAAACAATAAATAATGATAAAAATAATTTTATGTTTGACACGTATACTTACAATCAAATCTGTCGAAGCCCGATTTACAACTGTTCTATCCCTACGTGTATGTGTAATCGTAAACATTTGCACACAAGACGGCTTTACTCCAATCTCCTTCTCGACCTGTTAACAAGCATAAAATCTTAAATTGTTGATAAATGAAGAAAAAATTATACGTTTGTAAGTCATCAAAATTTACCTCAGCACGTTTTCTCGTGAAGCTCTTCATAACACAGGTGTGGGAAAGACCTTGCTTCTCACGGTTTGTTTTATTTTTTTTTCGATTTCATCTACATTAAATAAAAAACTTTAGTAAACAATATAATATAAGGTGTTGTTCATATATACGTTTAAATGAAATTATATACAGTTATTACTCTTACCTTCCCCACCTCACTGGCCTAAAAGTCAACCAACCAATCTCACTCCACCTAATCCACATTGGGTGGGCATTTCCTGTTCGTCACAACTGGATCATGCTCATGAGGTGTGAAGTGGGTTCCCTTTAGTTCTAATTTGTAGTACCTCCATCTCTTATTCAATGATTCCATCACTTATGACTTACCTCCAGGAGGGACCACAAACCTTTCCTGCACCGCATTTAAAAAGCAAAAGCAATTGTTAAGACATGTATTCTTTGACAAAATATAAAAAATTTAATCGAATAGACAAAAATTAACTAATATACCTGAACTGTCTGCCAAAATGTCTCTTTGTGCTCGCTAGGAAGCCTCCTCTAATCAGAATAGGCGAGGGGGAAGAACTACGGCTTCTGTACAGCAGTCCTCAAGAATTGGCCAAGTTTCTTGGTCCCTTCGTCAATTGGCTTGCCCAATGTTGTTCAGCGAGACTATCATCGGAGGGGCCCCTTGTGGCATGTTCCAAAGGTCCTCGAGACATGTGCCACCACGTGCACGTCTCGGTGCTGTGTTTGCTGACCCCGTAAAAAATGTTTATAAGTGATTAATTAAATTTCATTATTTCAATATCATACATACAGAAATATATGTCATTTCTTACCGGCAGTGGGTACAGATCCCTAATTTGAAGGGATACTTGGGCCTGCATCCTGCGACCTGACGTCTACAGCCTCGTCACGATGTTATGGC
The DNA here is from genome assembly GCA_003013855.2 of Liriodendron chinense. NCBI lineage: Eukaryota > Viridiplantae > Streptophyta > Magnoliopsida > Magnoliales > Magnoliaceae > Liriodendron > Liriodendron chinense. Next base: position 1,388,093 of record ML058552.1, read on the forward strand.
TGTGGATCCGTAGTAGGAATGGAGTCGCTGGATCGTACTCGTTTAGGAGCCTTCCTACAATGAAATTCATGGATAATACATACAACAACAAAAAGCAAAATCGACTCGGATTATGTATGAGTTTGGCCAAACACGAACTGAATTCAACAAGTCCATGCTTTCATTCAATTCATTCCACAATTTCATTTCAAGTCCATTTCATTTTAAGGACAAGTTCATTAATTTAATTTCAAGGACAAGTTCATTCATTCATTTCATGCAAGAAGTTCATGCTAGTCGGTTAGGTTTTGTCGGTTTCATAACAACATTAAAAAAATTAAGAAAATTCAAATCTCTGGTGAACCACACCAATATAAAAATTGGTGAATGACCATTAATTTTTTTTTTATATAATTATAGGCTACAATAGTTTTGGATCAAGCTGAAAGTGAAATTTGACTTTTCCCTTCATCCGGGTCTGTTTCACCTTATTAATGGGTTGGATGGCAAATACACATTATAGATCTTCTTCAAATGGTCCCTAAGACAATTTTAATGGCGAGCGCTCAATCAACATTGTTTCTTAGGGGTGTAAACGAACCGAACCGAGCTGAGTACCACAGTGTTTGGTTTGAGTTTGATAACCAAAACTCAAGTCTGACTTTGGTTTAGATTGTTTGCTAATTAAATGAACCAAAACAGTGCGAATTGAACATCTGCCATTGAAAAATTCTTTTGGACAACATAAGATTTGGATCCAAGCTTATATTTGTTTTTTCCCTTCATACGAACATGTTGATTGACATGTAAACATCATTGTGGGCCCTACGAAGGTTTCAATGGTGGAAATCATTATTCCCACTATTTCCTGTGGTATGGTCCACTTGAGCTTTGGATATGCTTCAATTTTGGGCTCAACCCATAAAATTAGTTGTAAAAATGGATGGACAGCGGAATGGACATTGATTGCTTATGTTGGCTTTATACGTGGGCCCCACCATGATATTTGTAAAAAATCCACCTGTCCATCCACCTTATTAGGTCATTTGTAGGACAATGGACCAAAATTGATGAGGATCCAAAACTCAAGCGTCACACACAAGTGGAAACAAAATATATACCATATAGAAAAAAAAGTTAAGACAGTGAGGTTCCTACTATGGGGCCCACCTTGATGCATATATTCCATATTCACTCTGTTGATACATTTCATCAAATCACATCATGACAGGAGCTAAAAAATGAAGCAAATCCAAATCTCAGATGGACCATATCATAGGAAACAATGCTTTTTTAGCTATAAACAAACCCTATCAAGCCTAACTAGAGCTAGGCACAAACCAAGCCAGCATGAAAGTTCGGCTCGGATTGGTTTGAAATAGCTCGACTTGGATTGGTTCGAATGGAAGTTCAAACCAAACCAAGCCAAGGAGTCAAGCTCGTTTGAAAAAACAAATGAAGCTCAAACTAGGGCAGTACCAGCTCGGCTTGGTTCGAACCTCGATTTGATTCAGTCGGTTTGATTCAGCTCATAATGAGTAGGTACATTGTTTCCTATGGTGTGATCCACTTGAGCTTTGGATATGAATCCAATTTTGGGATCATGTCCTAAAATGATTTGTAAAACAGATGGACATCGTGGATAATGCATATACATGATGACATTGGTAATACATAATACATATACATGAATGTGTTAGTGCACTTTTCCGTAACATACTAGTGCACCTTATTTGTCAATTACTTAGGTTAGTGAGTCTAGTGTCGGTTGAGCTTAATGAAGACGAAGACCGAAGACTCAAGACGGACCAGCTGCATTAAGAAAGAAGAAACAAGTAAAAGTGATGCCTTGGTGAGCCTTAACCTTGTACCTATCCAAAACCATAAACCTCTAGATGACCATGACCAGTAGGTATACCCTTAGTCATCTTAAATTGGCCTTAGGTGTCCCAAAAGACCACCAAAAGAAGGGTCAAAAGGATGTATGTTCTGCTGCAAGACATAAACAAAAAATCAGCAAAAAAACATGCCTACCCGGGCGTCCGACCTAAGGGTAATCCATCCAGTGAGTTGGCCAGAAAATCAGAAGGTTATCAGGTGCCTGACCACAATCTATCCGGGCGCTCGACCGGTGCAAAAACCAGTCCAGCAGCACAAGACCTTTCTGGACTGAATTTCGGACGCCCGACCAAAGTGACCACAGAGCACCCGACCAATGAAAGTATGGTCATCGGGCTCCCGACCACACCTTGTCTAGGTGCCAGACCAACTCCAAATATGTCCAGCAACTAAAAAATTTCTATGGACTGGATTTCGGGTGCCCGACCCTACGCGAATCTGCCGGTTATTTGATCATTGGGAGAAACTTTATAAAAGTGGGGGGTTCATTTTTAGGACCAGAAGAGGTGATTTTGAGGAGATAGAGACCACAACTGCTAAAGACCATTAGAGGCTCTATTCCAAACCCAAAGTAAGTCATTCTCTTTGTATTTTCATCACAAGCTTGGGCCATTCAATGGCAATATGACAATGGACTTGTTCCCTCTTGATTCCTAGGAGTTCAGACACCTTGATCATAGTTAAATCCCATGTCTAAACACTACCTAGGAGTCTGAATATGTCTATCCCTATAGAAAACCAATTTCCTATTATTAGTAGAGGTTTCACCATTCCCTAACACCTTGGGCATCTCTAATGGAGCATCACATACAAGGGAACTGATCTTGGAGCTGAAGCCTTGGCAAAGCAGCAGCATCAAAGATCGGGGGAGCACAAGGGTAACTGATTGCAACACGGGAGAGCGGACATCAAGCAACCCGAAGCGGCGCTGAACAAGAGGCTCATTCGACAAGTAAGGTTGTCTTTCTTGAGAGTCCATCCACTCAATTCCCTCTGGGAGTTGAGTGTAGAGTTTGTTAGTCAAACTTGAACTAGGGTCGCTTGTCGATCCTTGGCCTGTCTGTTGTGCCTAAACTCTAGGGGCGTTAGTCATTCCTTGGCTCCCCTAATGACTAAGGATTGTTTAGCACTCCTTGGCTCATTTACTGGGCCTAAATTCAGATACATTTGCCGTTCCTTGGCACGTTTGGCGGGCCTAAACAAGTCTCTAAGCGGAGCCACCAACTCGAGTGTAAACTGTGTAGGTTGGGAGGAACCTGTAAACTTCTCGGTTGGGTAGATCCGATTTAAAACACCTTGATTGGGAGGAACCAGATTTAAACTCCCTAGTGAATGCCAGTGTGCTTAAAGGGCTTGAGTACTTAAACTGAGAGTGGAGTAGACAATTAGTCGAACCACTATACATCATTGTGTTTGCGATTGTATTGGAGCACATTTCTCATTATGTGTTGTGTTTAAGTGTTTAATTATGAATGCATAATTAGGAATATATGCTAGGCACTTGATAAGCACATCCATGCACACATGATGTACTTTCACTCCTAAAGTAGAATTGAGCTTAATTGATCCAATCCTCTATAGTCTACTTGTGTTGCTTAGATTAGATTGTTAATTGCCTTAATCATTTGCTAGTCTACTGATTGGACCCACTTAGGCTTGGTAGCCGAAGTGTTCTTGCTTAGTTTAATTTGTTAAAACTACTAAGTAGGCGAAAAGAATTTCAAAAGGTCCTAATCACCCCCGTGTTAGTGCACTTTTTCCGTAACATACATTGATAATACATAATACATATACATGAATGTGTTAGTGCACTTTTCCGTAACATACTAGTGCACCTTATTTGTCAATTACATAGGTTAGTGAGTCTAGTGTCGGTTGAGCTTAATGAAGACGAAGACTCAAGACTCAAGACGGACCAGCTGCATTAAGAAAGAAGAAACAAGTAAAAGTGATGCCTTGGTGAGCCTTAACCTTGTACCTATCCAACACCATAAACCTCTAGATGACCATGACCAGTAGGTATACCCTTAGTCATCTTAAATTGGCCTTAGGTGTCCCAAAAGACTACTAAAAGAAGGGTCAAAAGGATGTATGTTCTGCTGCAAAACATAAACAAAAAATCAGCAAAAAAACATGCCTACCCGGGCGTCCGACCTAAGCGTAATCCATCCAGTGAGTTGGCTAGAAAATCAGAAGGTTATCAGGTGCCTGACCACAATCTATCCGGGCACTCGACTGGTGCAAAAACCGTCCAGTAGCACAAGACCTTTCTGGACTGAATTTCGAACGCCCGACCAAAGTGACCACCCGAGCACCCGACCAATGAAAGTATGGTCATCGGGCTCCCGACCACACCTTGTCCAGGTGCCAGACCAACTCCAAATATGTCCAGCAACTAAAAAATTTCTATAGACTGGATTTCGGGTGCCCGACCCTACGCGAATCTGCCCGTTATTTGATCGTTGGGAGAAACTTTATAAAAGTGGGGGGTTCATTTTTAGGACCAGAAGAGGTGATTTTGAGGAGATAGAGACCACAACTGCTAAAGACCATTAGAGGCTCTATTCCAAACCCAAAGTAAGTCATTCTCTTTGTATTTTCATCACAAGCTTGGGCCATTCAATGGCAATATGACAATGGACTTGTTCCCTCTTGATTCCTAGGAGTTCAGACACCTTGATCATAGTTAAATCCCATGTCTAAACACTACCTAGGAGTCCGAATATGTCTATCCCTCTAGAAAACCAATTTCCTATTATTAGTAGAGGTTTCACCATTCCCTAACACCTTGGGCATCTCCAATGGAGCATCACATACAAGGGAACTGATCTTGGAGCTGAAGCCTTGGCAAAGCAGCATCATCAAAGATCGGGGGAGCACAAGGGTAACTGATTGCAACACGGGAGAGCGGACATCAAGCAACCCGAAGCGGCGCTGAACAAGAGGCTCATTCGACAAGTAAGGTTGTCTTTCTTGAGAGTCCATCCACTCAATTCCCTCTGGGAGTTGAGTGTAGAGTTTGTTAGTCAAACATGAACTAGGGTCGTTTGTCGATCCTTGGCCTGTCTATTGAGCCTAAACTCTAGGGGCGTTATTCATTCCTTGGCTCCCCTAATGACTAAGGGTTGTTTAGCACTCCTTGGCTCATTTACTGGGCCTAAATTCAGATACATTTGCCGTTCCATTGGCACGTTTGGCGGGCCTAAAGAAGTCTCTAAGGGGAGCCACCAACACGGGTGTAAACGTGTAGGTTTGGAGGAACCTGTAAACTTCTCGGTTGGGTAGATCCGATTTAAAACACCTTGGTTGGGAGAAACCAGATTTAAAATCCCTAGTGAATGCCAGTGTGTTTAAAGGGCTTGAGTACTTAAACCGAGAGTGGAATAGACAAGTAGTCGAACCATTATACATCATTGTGTTTGCGATTGCATTGGAGCACATTTCTCATTATGTGTTGTGTTTAAGTGTTTAATTATGAATGCATAATTAGGAATGTATGCTAGGCACTTGATAAGCACATCCATGCACACATGATGTACTTTCACTCCTAAAGTAGAATTGAGCTTAATTGATCCAATCCTCTATAGTCTAGTTGTGTTGCTTAGATTAGATTGTTAATTGCCTTAATCATTTGCTAGTCTATTGATTGGACCCACTTAGGCTTGGTAGCCGAAGTGTTCTTGCTTAGTTTAATTTGTTAAAACTACTTAGTAGGCAAAAAGAATTTTAAAAGGTCCTAATCACCCCCGTGTTAGTGCACTTTTCCGTAACATACATTGATAATACATAATACATATACATGAATGTGTTAGTGCACTTTTCCGTAACATACTAGTGCACCTTATTTGTCAATTACATAGGTTAGTGAGTCTAGTGTCGGTTGAGCTTAATGAAGACGAAGACCGAAGACTCAAGACGGACCAGTTGCATTAAGAAAGAAGAAACAAGTAAAAGTAATGCCTTGGTGTGCCTTAACCTTGTACCTATCCAAAACCATAAGCCTCTAGATGACCATGACCAGTAGGTATACCCTTAGTCATCTTAAATTGGCCTTAGGTGTCCCAAAAGACCACCAAAAGAAGGGTTAAAAGGATGTATGTTCTGCTGCAAAACATAAACAAAAAATCAGCAAAAAAAATGCCTAGCCGGGCGTCCTGACCTAAGGGTAATCCATCTAGTGAGTTGGCCAGAAAATCAGAAGGTTATCAGGTGCCTGACCACAATCCATCCGGGCACTCGACCGGTGCAAAAACCGTCCAGCAGCACAAGACCTTTCTGGACTGAATTTCGGACGCCCGACCAAAGTGACCACTAGAGCACCCGACCAATGAAAGTATGGTCATCGGGCTCCCGACCACACCTTGTCCAGGTGCCAGACCAACTCCAAATATGTCCAGCAACTAAAAAATTTCTATGGACTGGATTTCGGGTGCCCGACCCTACTGCGAATCTGCCCGTTATTTGATCGTTGGGAGAAACTTTATAAAAGTGGGGGGTTCATTTTTAGGACCAAAAGAGGTGATTTTAAGGAGATAGAGACCACAACTACTAAAGACCATCAGAGGCTCTATTCCAAACCCAAAGTAAGTCATTCTCTTTGTATTTTCATCACAAGCTTGGGCCATTCAATGGCAATATGACAATGGACTTGTTCCCTCTTGATTCGTAGGAGTTCAGACACCTTGATCATAGTTAAATCCCATGTCTAAACACTACCTAGGAGTCTGAATATGTCTATCCCTATAGAAAACCAATTTCCTATTATTAGTAGAGGTTTCACCATTCCCTAACACCTTGGGCATCTCCAATGGAGCATCACATACAAGGGAACTGATCTTGGAGCTGAAGCCTTGGCAAAGCAGCATCATCAAAGATCGGGGGAGCACAAGGGTAATTGATTGCAACACGGGAGAGCTGGACATCAAGCAACCCGAAGCGGCGCTGAACAAGAGGCTCATTCGACAAGTAAGGTTGTCTTTCTTGAGAGTCCATCCACTCAATTCCCTCTGGGAGTTGAGTGCAGAGTTTGTTAGTCAAACATGAACTAGGGTCGTTTGTCGATCCTTGGCCTGTCTGTTGAGCCTAAACTCTAGGGGCGTTATTCATTCCTTGGCTCCCCTAATGACTAAGGGTTGTTTAGCACTCCTTGGCTCATTTACTGGGCCTAAATTCAGATACATTTGCTGTTCCTTGGCACGTTTGGCGGGCTAAACAAGTCTCTAAGGGGAGCCACCAACACGGGTGTAAACGTGTAGGTTGGGAGGAACCTGTAAACTTCTCGGTTGGGTGGATCCGATTCAAAACACCTTGGTTAGGAGGAACCAGATTTAAACTCCCTAGTGAATGCCAGTGTGCTTAAAGGGCTTGAGTACTTAAACCGAGAGTGGAGTAGACAAGTAGTTGAACCATTATACATCATTGTGTTTGCGATTGTATTGGAGCACATTTCTCATTATGTGTTAAGTATTTAATTATGAATGCATAATTAGGAATGTATGCTAGGCACTTGATAAGCACATCCATGCACACATGATGTACTTTCACTCCTAAAGTAGAATTGAGCTTAATTGATCCAATCAACTATAGTCTACTTGTATTGCTTAGATTAGATTGTTAATTGCCTTAATCATTTGCTAGTCTATTGATTGGACCCACTTAGGCTTGGTAGCTGAAGTGTTCTTGCTTAGTTTAATTTGTTAAAAATACTAAGTAGGTGAAAAGAATTTCAAAAGGTCCTAATCACCCCCCCAAGGACTTAGCCATAATTCAAGTTGCTCCTTAAGCTTCCGCTACGCATATGCGTAGGGTGTCGTGTTAGACTACCCGACATAATTTCAATTTGTATCAGAGCGGGTTGCTCTTCAAGGACTTAACCGTCTAGAGTGAGATCCAATACCGGGGCACTAGCATCATGTCTACCCGAGATGAAAATATTGTCAACCGTCCACCATACTTTGACGGATCCAACTATGCCTATTGGAAGGCTAGAATGAGGATTTTTCTCCGATCCATCGACCGATCTGTATGGGCAGTAACATTAAATGGATATTCCTTGCCCACAGAACAAGTGGAGGTTGATGGTAAGATCATCGTCATTCCAAAAGATGATGAGAAATGAAATGACAATGAGAGAGCTCAATATGTGGCAAATGTCAAAGCTCTCAATGCAATTTGTTATGCGGTTTCCCCGGAAGAATTTCAACGCATTCTCACATGCGCAACTGCAAAAGAAGCGTGGGATATATTTGAGGTAACACATGAGGGAACTAGCACAGTAAGACGCTCGAAGCTTCAGTACTTAACAACCAAACTTAAAAACATTAGGATAGAAGAGACTGAAACTTTCGTGAAATTTTATACAAAACTTTCTGATATTTGCAACTCCATGTTTGCCTTGGGGGAAAGGGTTCCGGAAGGAAGGATATGTAGAAAAATACTTAAGTCTCTCTCGAAAAGATTCGGTACCAATGTAGTAGCCTTAAAGGAGTGTAGAGACATAGATAACATGAAAGTAGAAGAACTTATAGGTTCCCTATAAACTCATGAACTACATTTTAAGGCCCCCTCTAAGAAGAAAGACGTCGCTTTGAAATCTTCACAAAGACACTCACATAGGAAAAAGAAAATTAAGAGTGAGTCAGTTCGAAGATAGCGATGATGAGGATAATGATCTTAATAAAAGATTCAAGAGATTCCACAAATTTGATAGAGGGAGTAGTCGTGACAAGAACGATAAGAAAGGTGATAAACATAAAGGGAAATCATCCAAAACTTCATCCGTCCAATGTTACAGTTGCGATCAACGTGACCATATTGCTCCGGATTGTCCGAAAACGTCTAAACCAAAAGGTAAAAAGGCCATGGTAGCCACGTGGGATGATATGGAGGAGTCAAAATCTGAATCCAGTGACTCCAATAGTGATGAGAGTCGAGATATACTGAGAGCTCTCATGGCTTCCACCACTACCTCTCTTCCCCCTAATCTAAGAGAGGATCCCGACTGCTTTCCCTTCTAGGAGGAGTTCCCAACCCCTCAGCTCATGCTACATTTTATGAGGGTGTTGTAGACATTAGTTACTCTTAGGCTAATCAAACTAAACATAGTTACTAAGGGTAGCTAGAAATGCTTCAATTGAAAAATCTGAGGATTTCAACCTCATTTCTGTGTATAGGCAAATCATAGGATTCAAGCCTCATTAGCCCAAATTTTGATAATTTAGCCTTGCTTTTATTTGATATATTTGCTGCTAGATTATCTTCCTGCTTAGATTAACTAATCTTGTTGAATTTCATGCTTAAATGTCTGTTAATCTTTCCTTAGGTTTGGTCATGATGTATGTCGTTTGGGGCGGTTGGTTGATTAGGCTATAAGCCCTCGAGCTTTCAATGCTTAATGTATATCATAGATGATGAATTGTGCATGATTAACTATGCTTAGAATAGTACATTTTCTTGTTAATCATGTTCCCTTGCATGCTCCATGTTTTATATGTTCATGCACCCTATACTCTCTAATTAACATGTTTTTAAAGTTATAATTACGACATACTATCTTCTCTTACCTTAACCTTAATTGATGTATCATTAAGAGGGAGAGAATAGTTTGTCAATTGCTAAAAAAAATGAGGAGAAAGATCAAGTCCTACCAAAACCAGTTTTCTATGTTTTGTGATATAGGGATTGACAACTTATGAGGAAGCAAACTGAAGAAGAGCTACTTAGTTAGGCATGTCAAGAATCTTGTATTTATTTCATTATCAATGTAATCTCTTGTTCATTTACTTTATTTTGGTAGGTTAGGTTTTCGTAAGTAATTAACAAAGCGGGAGATTGTTAGTGCAGTTTTCCTTAACATACTAATGCACCTTATTTGTCAATTACTTAGGTTAGTGAGTCAAGTGTCGGTTGAGCTTAATGAAGATGAAGACCGAAGACTTAAGACGGACCAGCTATATCAAGAAAGAAAAAATAGGCAAAAGTGATGCCTTGGTGAGCCTTAACCTTGTACCTATCCAAAACCATAAACCTCTAGATGACCATGACCAATAGGTATACCCATAGTCATCTTAGATTGGACTAAGTTATTCCAAAAGACCACCAAAAGAATGGCCAAAAGGTTGCATGTTATGCTGCAAAACATAAACAAAAAATCAGCAAAAAAACATGCCTGGTCGAGCGCCCTACCCAGTGTCCACCAGGCGCCCGACCTAAGCGTAATCCGTCTAGTGAGTTGGCCAGAAAATCAGAAGGTCATCGGGTCCCTGACCACAATTTATCCGGGCGCCCTTCCAGTGCAAAAACCGTCCAGCAGCACAAGACCTTTCTGGACTGAATTTCGGATGCCCGACCAAAGTGACCACCAGGCGCCCGACCAATGAAAGTATGGTCATTGGGCGCCCGACCACACCTTGTCTGGGCGCCCAACCAACTCCAAATCTGTCCAGCAACTAAAACTTTTTTATAGACTAGATTTCGGGCGCCCGACCCAGTGTCCATCTGGCGCCCAACCCTGCATGAATCTGCCCATTATTTAACTATTGGTAGAAACTTTATAAAAGCGAGGGTTTCATTTTTAAGACCAGAAGAGGGGATTTTAAGGAGATAGAAGCCACCACTGATAAAGACCATTAGAGGCTCTAATCCAAACCCAAAGTAAGTCATTCTCCTTGTGTTTCATCACAAGCTTGTGCCATTCAATGGCAATATGAGAATGGACTTGTTCCCTCTTGATTCCTAGGGGTTTAGACACCTTGATCATAGTTAAATTCCTTGTCTAAATACTACCCAGGAGTCTAAATAGGTGTATCCCTCTAGGAATCCCATTTCCTATCATTAGTACAGGTTTCACCATTCCCTAGCACCTTGGGCATCTCCAATGGAGCATCACATATAAGGGAGCTAATCTTGGAGCTGAAGCCTTGGCAAAGCAACGGCATCAAAGATCGGATGAGCACAAGGGTAGCTGATTGAAGCACAGGAGAGTGGACATCAAGCAACTCGAAGCGGCGTTGAACAAGGGGCTCATCCGACAAGTAAGGTTGTCTTTGTTGAGAGTCCATCCACTTAATTCCCTGTGGAAGTTGAGTGTAGAGTTTTTTAGTCAAACTCGAACTAGGATCGTTTGCCGATCCTTAGCCTGTTTGTTGAACCTAAAACTCTAGGGACGTTAGCCGTTCCTTGGCCTGTTTGTCGGCCTAAAGACTAGGGGTTGTTTGGCACTGCTTGGCTCGTTTGTCGGGCCTAAATTCAGGGACGTTTGCCGTTCCTTAGCACATTTAGCGGGCCTAAACAAGTGTCCAAGGGGAGCCACCAACACGGGTGGAAACGTGTAGGTTGAGATGAACCTATAAACTCCTGGTTGGATGGATCCGATTTAAAACACCTTGGTTGGGAGGAACCAGATTTAAACTCTCTAGTGAATGTCGGTGTGCTCAAAGGGGTTGCGTACTTGAACCGGGAGTGGAGTAGACAAGTAGTCGAACCATTATACATCGTTGTGTTTGTGATTGTATTGGAGCACATTTCTTATTATGTATTGTGTATAAGTGTTTAATTATGAATGTGTAATTAGGAATGTATGCTAGGCACTTGATAGGCACATCCACACACACATGATGTACTTTCACTCCTAGAGTAGACTTGAACTTAATTGATCCAATCCTCTATAGTCTACTTGTGTTGCTTGGACTAGATTGTTAATTGCCTTAATCATTTACTAGTCTATTGATTGGAACCTACTTAGGCTTGGTAGGCGAAGTGTTCTTGCTTAGTTTAATTTGTTAAAACTATTAAGTAGGCGAAAAGAATTTCAAAAGGTCCTAATCACACCCCCCTAGGACTTAGCCATAATTCTAGTTTCTCATTAAACTTCCATACGCTTATGCGTAGGGTGTCGTGTTAAACTACCTGACGTAATTTCAGTTGGTATCAGAGCGGGTTGCTCTTCAAGGACTTAACCATCTAGAGTGAGATTTGATACTGGACCACTAGCATCGTGTCTTCCCGAGATGGGAATACTGTCAACCATCCACCATACTTTAACGGATCCAATTATGCCTATTGGAAGGCTAGAATGAGGATTTTTCTCCAATCCATCGACCGATTCGTATGGGCAGCAACATTAAATGGATATTCCTTGCCCACAAAACAAGTGAAGGTTGATGGTAAGATCATTGTCATTCCCAAAGATGATAAGAAATGGAATGACAATGAGAGAGCTCAATATGTGGCAAATGCCAAAGCTCTCAATGCAATTTGCTGTGCGGTTTCCCCGGAAGAATTTTAGGGCATTCTCACATGCGCAACTGCAAAAGAAGCGTGGGATGTATTTAAGAGAACCCATGAGGGAACTAGCACATTAAGACGCTCGAAGCTTTAACACTCAACTACCAAACTTAAAAACATTAGAATGGAAGAGACCGAAACCTTCACGGAGTTTTATTCAATACTTTCTGATATTTGCAACTCCATGTTTGCCTTAAGGGAAAGGGTTCCAAAAGGAAGGATATGTAGAAAAATACTTAAGTCCCTCCCGAAAAGATTCGGTACCAATGTAGTAGCCTTAGAGGAGTGTAGAGACATAGATAACATGAAAGTAGAAGAACTAATAGGTTCCCTATAAACTCATGAACTACATTTTAGGGCCCCCTTTAAGAAGAAAGACGTCACTTTGAAATCTTCACAAAGACACTCACATAGGCAAAAGAAAATTAAGAGTGAGTCGTTCGAAGGTAGCGATGATGAGGATGATGATCCTAATAAAAGATTCAAGAGATTCCTCAAATTTAATAGAGGGCGTAGTCGTGATAAGAAGGATAAGAAGGGTGATAAACATAAAGAAAAATCATCCAAAACTTCATCCATCCAATGTTACGGTTGCGGTCAACGTGGCCATATTGCCCCGGATTGTCCGGAAACGCCTAAACCAAAAGGTAAAAAGATCATGGTAGCCACGTGGGATGATACGGATGAGTCAAAATCTGAATCTAGTGACTCCAATAGTGATGAGAGTCGAGATATACTGAGAGTTCTCATGGCTTCCACCACTACCTCTCTTCCCTCTAATTTAAGGGAGGATCCCAACCGCTTTCCCTTCTAAGAGAAGGAGTTCCCAACCCCTCAGCTCATGCTACATTTTATGAGGGTGTTATAGAAATTAGTTACCCTTAGGCTAATCAAACTAAACTTAGTTAGTAAGGGTAGCTAAAAATGATTCAATAGGAAAATCTGAGGATTTCAGCCTCATTTCTGTGTGCGTGGGCAAAAAATAGATTCAGCCTCATTAGCCCAAATTTTGATAATTTAGCCTTGCTTTTACTTGACATATTTGTTGCTAAATTATTTTCCCACTTAGATTAGCTAATCTTGCTGAATTTCATGCTTAATTATATGATAATCTTTGCTTAGGATTGGTTATGATGTACATCTTTTGGGGAGGTTGGTTGATTGGGCTATAAGCCCTCAAGCTTTCAATGCTTAATGTATATCATAGATGACTAATTGTGCATGATTAACTATGCTTAGAATAATACATTTTCTTGTTAATCATGTTCCCTTGCATGCTTCATGTTTTATATGTTCATGCACCCTATACTCTCTCTAGTTAGCATGTTTTTAAAGTTATAACTGCGACATACTATTTACTATTACCTTAACTTTAATTGATGTATCATTAAGGAGAGAGAATAGTTTATCAATTGCTGACAAAAATGGGTAGAAAGATCAAGTCCCACCAAAACTAGTTTGCTATGTTTTATGATACAGGGATTGATAGGTTATGGGAGCGCAAATTGAAGAGGAGCTGCTTAGTTAGGCATGTCAAGAGTCCTGTATTTATTTCATTATCAATGTAATCTCTTGTTCATGTACTTTGTTTTGGTAGGTTAGGTTTTCGTAAGTAATTGACAAAGGGGGAGATTATTAGTGCACTTTTCCAGTTACATATTAGTGCACCTTATTTGTCAATTACTTAAGTCAGTGAGTCTAGTGTTAGTTGAGCTTAATGAAGATGAAGATCGAAGACTCAAGACGGACCAGCTGCATCAAGAAAGAAGAAACAGGTAAAAGTGATGCCTTGGTGAGCCTTAACCTTGTACCTATCTAAAACCATAAACCTATAGATGACCATGACCAATAGGTATACCCGTAGTTATCTTAGATTGGCCTTAGGTGTCCCAAAAGACCACCAAAAGAATGGCGAAAAGGTTGCATATTCTGTTGCAAAACATAAACAAAAAAATTCACAGAAAAACATGCCTGGCTGGGCGCCCGACCTTGTGTCCACCAAGCGCCCGACCTAAGAGTAATCCGTCTAGTGAGTTGGCCAGAAAATCAGAAGGTCATCGGGTGCCCAACCATAATCTATCTGAGCGCCCGACCAGTGCAAAAACCGTGCAGCAGCACAAGACCTTTCTAAACTGAATTTCGGACGCCCGACTAAAGTGACTATCGGGCGCCCGACCAGTGAAAGTATGATCATCGGGTGCTCGACCACACCTTGTCCGGGCGCCCGACCAACTCTAAATCTGTCCAGCAATTAAAACTTTTTATGGACTGGATTTCAGGCGCTCGACCCAGTGTCCACCGGGCGCCCGAGCCTGCTCGAATCTGCCATTTATTTAACCGTTGGGAGAAACTTTATAAAAGCAGGGGGTTCATTTTTTGGACCAGAAGAGGGGATTTTAAGGAGATAGAAGCCACAACTGCTAAAGAACATTCGAGGCTCTATTTCAAACCCAAAGTAAGTTATTCTCCTCATGTTTCATCGCAAGCTTGGGTCATGCAATGGTAATATGAGAATGGACTTGTTCCCTCTTGATTCCTAGGAGTTTAGACACCTTGATCATAGTTAAATCCCTTGTCTAAACACTACCTCAGAGTCCAAATAGGCGTATCCCTCTAGGAAACACATTTCCTATCATTAGTAGAGGTTTCACCATTCTCTAACACCTTGGGCATCTCCAAAGGAGAATCACATGCAAGGGAGCTGATCTTGGAACTAAAGCCTTAGCAAAGCAGCGGCATCAAAGATCAGAGGAGCACAAGGGTAGTTGATTGAAGCACGGGAGAGCGGACATTAAGCAACCCGAAGCTGCTCTGAACAAGGGGCTCATCCGATAAGTAAGGTTGTCTTTGTTGAGAGTCCATCCACTCAATTCCTTATGGGAGTTGAGTGTAGAGTTTGTTACTCACACTCAAACTAAGGTCGTTTGCTGATCATTGGCTTGTTTGTTGAGCCTAAAACTCTCGAGACGTTGGTCCTTTCTTGGCTTGTTTGTCGTCCTAAAGACTAAGGGTTGTTTGGCACTCCTTGGCTAATTTGCTGGGCCTAAATTCAGGGACGTTTGTCGTTCCTTAGCACGTTTTGTAGGCCTAAACAAGTCTCCGAGGGGAGCCACCAACATGGGTGTAAACGTATAGGTTAGGAAGAACCTCTAAACACCCCAATTGGGTGGATCCTGAAATTGCGATTTTACCGCTTATAGAGATACTAAGAGATATGCCTAATGTCCTAGAGGGAGTGAATAGGACTTTTTGAATTTTCAATCACAATTTAAAACTAAATCAAGTCAATCTTACTAACCATGATTATCACAATAACATTCAAGGCAATATATATGGTTAATTTGCAAGAAAAGACTATTATAGGCATTTCATCAAATAGTTAACATTCATGATTGACTAAACTATTTAACACATAGCAATCATTCAATCTCACAATGCACAATGATTTATAGTGTTTCGGTTTCCCTACTCCACTCCCGGTTCACGATCTCAACCTATGAGAACACCGGATTTCACTATAGTCATGGTTTTAAATCAGGTTAACCATCAACCTTAACATCATTTGATCTAGGACCGCGTTTACCATCCGTCGATGGCCCAATTCAGGGACTTGACGAGTTTGGATCTCAAACTCTCACCAATCCTAATCCAAGAATGGCCACGGACACTCCCGCCAGAGTTTACCAATCCAGGTAATAGTAATTTAATAAATGGACTCTCAAATACTAGACAAACCTAGACGATTGAGCCCCGATTCAATGCCTTTGATGAGTAGCTTCTGCTCCACGTGCTTCAGCTTCTCTTTGTGCTCCCAAGATCAGCTACCGATGTAAATGATGTGTGTATGATTATGCCGGGTAGTTAGGAGAGAGATGTTCAAGTTCCTCTTGCCTATTCAATGCAATGGTTGTGAGGGAACTACCAAACTTCAGCATTCAATGGCTATAAAAGACCTCAAAAAGATATTTCGAAGGTAGGTCAGCTATGAATGCAAATCTTGAGTTCATACTTCAAACCGAACTTCGAATACTCAATGAAAAGTCATTAACGGCTAGGTTTAAATGATGAACTCAAGGGAGTTAGAGCAAGGAGGGTAAAAAGATGTGAGTAAAGGCTCTCTCACTTGGCTCTTGATGGGTGTTGAATGCATACAACGAAAGCGTCTGAAATATGGCTTTATAGAGCCCCAAATGATGGCCCCAACGGATCAAAAACATTCACGTCTAACCTGTCAGGGAGAGGCCTCAACCGGTCGGACAGGTCGGTCGTAATACAAGACGCTGGACCTCATTTAGGTCTGACCGACCGGTCATGTGGTTGCTGGACTCATGGTGTTAAGTTGTCCGATCGGTCAAGACCGGTCGGCTGTCCAGCCAAATCAATTCCAGCAAAGTTGCTGGACAATTTTTACAATACTGACCGACTGGTCAAGACCAGTCGGCTGTCTTCCATAATATATGCAGCACTTCTGCTGGACAGGTCTAGCCATGAAGCCCGACCGGTCAAGACAGGTCGAATGTGTTACTTCCTTTAATACAACAAGCTTGCTGTTCTAATCTGCACAGATGGACCAACCGGTCAAGACCGGTCGGCTGCCTATTCAGCAAGGCATATTCAATGACAAGCTACTAGACATAGATGAGGGGTCAGTCCGACCGGTCATGACCGGTCGACTGCCTTGGAATCTTTTCAAATCAGCAGCAAAACACTTTAAGAATGAAGTATGAAGTGATTGGAGCATGGAGTCCAATGTTTGGACATGTTTTCAATCGTGATTAGCACCTGTCATTGAAAGTCAAGTCTGATCAACTTGAGATAGGTCGGTAAAGGGTCTAGAAGGAATGGGTTGAGATAGGTCGGTAATTACGCCATTCATTGATGTTTTGGGTTTCCTATGGTCAATCTATATGCAACTTACCTGAGATCTTGTTTCTTCTTGAGCTTGAGCAAGGGAAGAAGCATAATCTTCAAGTCTTGAGTTTCAATTCTTCGACCGGGGCTCATACTACAAGACGCGACCAACCAACATGACAATTGACAAAATAAAGTGTACTTACAATCTCCTTTGTTAATTGCGTGACAAAACATCTATCCTAAACACATCATGAATTCCTCATCATGATGGACCCTTAAACAAAAAGAAACATACACCCAATTACATGTCTACACAGATACACAAGAGGATCTTTACAAAAGGACATGTACAGACTCGATTTTCTTCAAAATCTCCGCCTCAATGCTTGCACCTACAAAGTCCTGCAAAAAGATATAATCGGCCCTTCTAGGTGAGATGATTCTCCCCCTTTTTGTCAGTAATTGACAAGGGTTAGCTAGCAAAAAAATATGCCCAAGAAAGCTGCAAGGCTAGCACCAAAAATATATCAATCACATGAAATATGGATGAGATATAGAAATTGAAACCCTG
Source organism: Liriodendron chinense (assembly GCA_003013855.2). NCBI lineage: Eukaryota > Viridiplantae > Streptophyta > Magnoliopsida > Magnoliales > Magnoliaceae > Liriodendron > Liriodendron chinense. The sequence continues at coordinate 1,405,680 of ML058552.1, forward strand.
AGGAGATTTAAAGAACTAAACATGCTAGATATACAAGGTAATCGTTAAAGCATAATTAACCAACCACCCCTCTAAATGTATATCCAGCCAAAGAAACGAACACAAACCATGAGCTAATAAGGGCGAAATGCCCGAACCATCCAACCTCCCACAGATATGCAATAAAGGATCAAAAGCTCATAGAAAAGAGAAAAAGATATAACTATAGTGAAGAAAAATAGCATCCATACAGATAGCAAAATGGGCAAGCAGCCTAATGTCGATATGCATCGATCCACGCAAAATATACAGTCTGTAAATATCAAACCCCTAGAAGAATAGAACATGAAATCCAGATGGTCTCATTGGTCATACAAAAAGAGAACTGTGACCAAGACATAGGTGACTAGTAGTCCGATTTATCTCCCAGATCGGCGGGTGGAACATCTCCACGTGCAGCACGCTCACAAATCTCCATCCGCCTCTCAAGCTGTGCTGGGTGAGTCACAATGGCCTCCTGCTGCACAAGGATAGTGGCCTGTCCCTATAAGAGCTGCTGCTCGATCCCGTCGAGTCTCTGGAACAGACGCTCCTGATGCTGGCGAAGCTCAACGATATATGATGGAGGATCCACGGAAGGGGATCTACATCAAGAGAAAGCTCGAGGAGGCGTACTGAATCGACTCGGAGTAGACCGAGGATCAAGGGAAGGATTGGAGGAAGCAACAGAAGGTGAAGTCTGAGAAGGTCCAGTGGAGATGGGTGGAGCCTCATGCTGGGATGGCTTCACCGAATAATGCTGCTGATCCTACATATAATGACTCTGTATGGCCTCCTAGGTAAGCTCCATTAATGCAATGATGGTGCGATTGATAATGATGGGCTTGTGTATCTTATCAGAGGGACTGACAATGCTAATAGCACCAGTAAATTGGCATATGAGATGCCCAAAAGGAAGAATGGAGGATTTTTCCATCGTCATTCAAGATAACTTGTTGAATAATAGACATGATCCGGGATGGTAGGCAAAGGGAATGACCCTGACCAACTCAATAGAGAAGATGAAATATAGTTTCAGTGACATCCGTCTTGTTGCTCTTTCTGGGATACACATTACGAAATAATATGTTGTGAATTATACAGTAATCCAACAGCATGGAGGACGCCCAAAGCGCACCTCTAACCCATTTAGGCGACCCGCTACCACATAGAAACTGGGCAATGACTTCATTAAGTTTAAAACCCAGAGTGGAAAAATCAGCAGGAGACTCATCAACAATCGGCACTCCAATGAATTGAGAGATGGAGTTCAGAGTAAAGAAGCAAACCCGGTCACCAATCTCAACTTTAAAAGAGGGGGGAGAGGCCGTGACATGAACACAGGAGGAATAGAACCTCCTAACTACCTCAAACTGGACAGGGCCACCCATGTGGAGTACGAGAGCCCAATTGATGGCTTTCAGCATGGAAATGACATTATATTTGACCAAGTCATTCAAATTTCTGAATTTTTCACACACCACCTCTTTATCCTTAAAGTTATCCTAATGGGTGAGATGGGATGAGACATTTTGACCCAAGGATTGAGATTGAGGTGGGGGAATGGAGGATGAGGCAGCTCATTTCCCTTTTGATAGGGTTTTCTTTGATTTTAAAGGAGGAGGAGGAGGTTTAGCTTTTGCCTCGGACCGACCACTCTGCCTCAAGGGGAGCTCATCTTCACTCTCTTGGGAAGACATTGTAGGCACTATAAACCACCCTAAATCACTCTTAGATTTCAAAGGGAAGGAGTTATCAAAGAAGGCATGGGAGTGAATCCCTTACCTATGGAATGAAAGTGGTGTAGAGCAATGTGGATGAAGTTGGAACCTCCAATCTTGGAGAGAATCACTTTGGGATGCTTGGAGATGGCAAGAGGAGAAGCTGGAGCACCAAGTAGAGGTGAGAAATGGAGAAATGGGGGACTAAAATGAGGTCTAGATGGTTATAAAGGGCCCCCACGGACAAACGGTGGTACGGTTCTGACCGGTCGGATGTCTGGAAATAGGGCGTCCCGACTGGTCTGGGTTAGCCCGACCAGTCTTGACCGGTCGACTGACCGGTCAGCCAGCTATTTTAGCAGCAATGGTGGGATTTCGCACCAGATGGCCAGCTATTTTAGCTTTTAATCTGAATATCCTAACTGAGGATATAAAACCCATGCTCATGGTGTACCAAAATAACTATCCCGACGCAAAATGAGGGACCCTTAAAGGTCCAGATTTAACGATGCAAAACAAAAAAATGGGACTATGTTCCCGGATAATCTTAAAGAGCAATGATTAAAGAGGCAAAGGTTCTTAGATTTACCTATAAAGATCAGATAGAGAGGCTTAATCCTCAGATATTACCTGCAAAACATATACTTATTAGATGAATTAGACACACCCAACACCAATGGACTTCTGGAGGTTCACAAAGCGAACTGAGTCCAAGAGTTTTGTTAGGATGTCGGCTAGCTGATTCTTGGTAAGCACATGTTCGAGAGATATTATTTGATCTTCAACCAATTCTCAAATAAAATGGTGCCTAATATTAATATGCTTTGTGTGTGAATGTTGGAGCGGATTTTTTGACATGTTAATAGCACTGGTATTTTCGTAAAATAAGGTCATAGTGCCTTGGTTAATCCCATAATCCGACAAGGTTTGCTTCATCCACAGTAATTGAGCACAACAACTGCCGGCAGCAATATATTCTGCCTCTATTATAGATAAAGAAATGGAGTTTTGTTTCTTACTATGCCACGCCACAAGGCAATTTCCAACATAAAAGCACCCACCACTTGTTGATTTACGATCATCCATGTTACTAGCCCAATTGGCATCTGAATCCCCGTAATATCTGTGGATAAATCAAATGGGTACCAAATACCGTATTCAGTGGTGCATCCCACAAACCGGATGATACGCTTAACAGCGGTGAGGTGAGATTCTTTGGGATCAGCCTGAAACCGAGCACATGCACCTACACTAAATACAATATCTGGTCTACTAGCAGTGAGATAAAGAAGACTACCAATCATTCTTCTATAAAGATGTTGATCTAGACTTTTCCCTGCAAGATCTTTCGATAGTTTAATGGTGGTGCTCATAGGTGTAGTGTATGATCGACCAGAGTCTAAGCCAAATCTCTTAACAAGATCTTTAGCATACTTGGATTGGGTGTTGTTTTGCTTGTAACCCTAGAAACATGTTAAGTTCTCCTACCATACTCATTTCAAATTCTGATGTCATCAATGTAGCAAAGGAGATAGACATTTTCTCACATGTGGATCCAAAAACAATGTCATCCACATAAATCTGGGCAATCAACACGGAATTCTCGGCTTCTCTTATAAAGAGAGTTTTGTCAATGCTCCCCCTAGCAAAATCATGGTCTATAAGAAAGTGAGTTAGGCGTTCATACCATACACGGGGAGCTTACTTGAGTCCGTAAAGAGCCTTTCTCAATCGGTATACTTTGTGAGGATATTTAGGATCAATGAATCCTTTTAGTTGTTCGACATACACTTCATCATCAAGAATACCATTCAAGAAGGCACTTTTTACATCCATTTGAAATAGTTTGAACTTTAAAGCATAAGCAATAGTCATAAGAATTCTAATAGACTCGAGTCTAGCTACAGGGGCAAATGTTTCATCAAAATCAATACCTTCAATTTGGGAATAGCCTTGCGCAACTAACTGAGCCTTATTCCATATAACATTCCCAGATTCATCAGATTTATTTTTAAAAATCCATTTGGTTCCAATCACTTTTTTTCTTTCAGGCCTGTCGACTAAATGACATACCTCATTTCTAAACAAGGATCCAGAATTCATTGTTTAGAGCTTCATCAGCATTTTTAGGTTCTATTTTAGAAGTGAAACATAGGAGATTGTTGACTGCCTCTAACTGCCTCCTGGTTTTGACACCAGCGTTAGGATCCCCAATGATTTGATTGAGGGGGTGATCCTTGACAACTTGTACATACTAGGAGTAGTGGGGGCATTTGGAGATGAGGGTTATTTATCAAATTTGCATATCTCGTATGTACCCTCATCTTCTTCTTCATCACCTGGAAACACTGATTCATCCAATTTATCATCTACGGTCACATTGATTGACTCTTGAACTGATGAGGTTCGAATGTTGTAGACACGAAAGGCTTTACTATTTAATGAGTACCCTAAGAAATACCATCATCACTCTTGGAGTCAAACTTTTCCAAATTTTCACGGTCTCTTAGAATATAACATGTGCTACCAAAGACCTTAAAGTATTTCACATTTGGTGTCTTTCCACACCACAGTTCATAAGTAGTTTTGTTTAAACCTGCCCTCAAATAAACTCGATTTATAATATAGCAGGCAGTTTTTACTGCTTCGGCCCACAGATTTTTCGTAAGGTTCTTATTATTAAGCATAGCTGTGGCTATATCCAACAATACTCGATTTTTTCTTTCAACAACCCCATTTTGTTGAGGTGTTCTGGGTGCTGAGAACTCATGACGAATACCCAATTCATCACACAATTCCTTCAAACGATGATCTTCAAATTCACCGCCGTGATCACTCCTGATTTTGGCTACCATGTATCCTTTCTCGTTGTGAAGTCGCTTCACTAGTTTTTGGAATTCTTCAAATGTGTCAGATTTTTCTCTTAGGAAGGCGACCCATGTGAATCTAGAGTAATCATCAATGACTACAAAGAAGTATCATTTTCCACCTTAGCTAAGAACCCTGGTAGGACAAACTAGGTCCATGTGTAGCAGTTCAAATGGTTTTGATGTGACCAGGATAGAGGTTCTCTTGTGTGCAACTTTGATTTGTTTACCTTTTTGGCAAGCCATGCACACAGCCTTAAGTCTTTTACCCATCTTAGGCAGATCTCTCACCAATTTTTTCTGACTCAGTTTAAGTAGATTTCTATAATGAACATGACTGAGTCGATGGTGCCACAGTTCTGTTTTATCTTTAATGGCCATGTGACACATGGTGGAGCTTGAATTTTTGTGATTTTCAATGACATAGCAGTTGTCTCCTGTGCGTAGACCTTTCATGACTAATTTTCCTGTGGAGTTTAGGATCTTGCACATATCTTTGGAGAAACTTACTAAGTACTTATCATCACAAATTTGTGAAATACTCAGAAGATTGTGTTTAAGACCATCAGCATAAAGCACATTTTCAATTTCGGGCAATCCTGGCCCAGTGATAGTTCATTTACCAATGATTTTAGCCATGCTCCCATCGCCAAATGTGACAGACCCACCATCAAATTCGTCATCTGCACAAAATTGAGATCTATCACCTGTCATGTGTCTAGAGCAACCACTATCCAAGTACCATCTAGGGTTATTCCCAGTTTTTAGGGCAGTATGAATGACCAAACACTTGTTCTTAACTACCCATTTAATTGTTGTCCTTTTATGAGTGGTATTCTTATGGTGAGATTATCTAGTTTTCTTGGGAGAAGCAGTTTTTTCCTTTTCACGCAAGAGAATAGCAGTTTTCAAATTCAGCATTTTGACTTGCTCCAACAGTTCATCCATCCTCTTGTCCTTCCTAGGAAGTGTAGGATAATTCTTTCTTATGTTTCCTCTTTTTGGTGAAGTATGCATAGGAGGATTTCAATTGGCTTGCATATTTTTCCCGGTCAGTACAAATTTTCCTTTCAAGTTTCTAACCGGATTTTTGAAAGCCATGCATTCAAACTTTAGGTGGCCAATGTCACCACAAGCATGGCAAACAGGAGATGCTTTGGTTTTACTCCCCGATGCACCATGATTTTTTCTTACTATCAGATGGACTGAGGTAGTTTTTGAAGTGTGACTGTCATAGCCCAAACCTCTTCTGTCCACTGGTGATCTTACAATACCCAAGAGTTTTTAAAGATTTTCTTCTCCTTGGGCGAAACATCTTCTGAGTCAACAACTTGACACTTAAGACGATCAATTTCAGTGTTTGCCTCTTTGAGTTTTTTCTCAAGTCTAGCATGCTTATCGAGGGATTCACCACTCATGAATTTTTTATTTTCTTGTTCAAGCTCATCATTCTTCCTTTTCAGTTCTTTTAGATCTTGACCCATCTTTTGATTCTCACTTTTCAATTCGTCAAGACTTTTTGTCAATTTATCATTTTCAGCCTTCATTTGGCCCAACTTTTTAATGGTATTCATATTTTCAATGTATAGTTAGTTATATACCTCCTGAAGGCCTTCATCCTCATCCTCATCATCACTTAAAGAATCATTTTTAGTGTTAGAGGATTCATGATCATCAATGTCTCCGGTGATCTTTGCAATAGGCTCAATTTGAGGCACAATATCAGTGATGGAAGCCATTAAAATTTTGATTGAGCTTTATTCCTCATCACTTTGGTATATGTTTGATTCTGATTCAGATTCTTCAGTATCATCCCATGTAGCCACCATTGCTTTTTTCTTGATCTTTTTATCGGTGCACTCGGATGCAATATGATCAGATCCTCTTCACTTGTAACATTGAGATCTTTTGACTTCAAAAAATTTCCTTTGTTGTTCTTAGAGTGAAAAGGTTTACCCTTCTGGTAAGGTTTCCTTCTAGAAGTATTTCCCCTAGTTTTGAAGAATTTTTGAAATTTCTTGGCCATTAAGTGTCATTTCTTCTGTCTGGATCTTCTTCACTTTCATATTCAGAATCTTGTTTCTTGTGAGAAGATTTCAGGGCTGTACTTTTGGATTTGAAGGGAGATTTAAAATGTAACTCATGAGTTTGAAGGGATCCTAGTAATTCTTCAACTTTCATGGTATCTAAGTCTCGACATTCTTCTAAAGTAATAACTTTGGTAGAGAACCGTTCCAGTAGGGATCTTAGAATGTTTCTGCACAGTCTATTCTCCGGAACAGGTTCCCCCAAACCCCACATGTCATTTGTGATCTTGTTTAGTCTGGTATAAAAGTCCATAAACGTTTCATGCTCCTCCATTCTTATGTTTTCGAATTGTGTAGTGAGGCACTAAAGTTTTGAGCATTTGACAACGCTTGTTCCTTCATGTGTAACTTCAAGAATATCCCATGCCTGCTTACTGGTTGTGCAATTTTGAATCCGACCAAATTCATCTTTAGACACTGAACAAAAGATGGCATTCAGGCCTTTAGCATTATGAACACGTTGAGCTTTATCATAATCTGTCCACATAGCCTTCTCTCTAGGCCTAGAACATCCAGTTCACCTTCCTTACATATAATATCCATTGGGCGTTTTATCCAATATCAACCATGTCCCTAAAGTCAGAATCAATGGATTCTAAAAAGATGCGCATTCGGGCTTTCCAATATGGATAGTTTGAACCATCAAAGAAGGGAGGTTTAGTAACGGATGTAGAGTCCTCTCTGGACATATTTTCAAGTTCTCTTAAGATCTTACTCCCTATTTTTAAACCTGAGCGAAGGAACCCGCTCTGATACCAATTGAAATTGAGGTTTTACCGCTTGTAGAGATACTAGGAGATATGCCTAATGTCCTAGAGGGGGATGAATAGGACTTTTTGAATTTTCAATTATAATTTAACACTTAATCAAGTCAATCTTACCAACCATGATTATCACAATAACATTCAAGGAAAATATATGGTTAATTTGCAAGCAAAGACTATCATAGGCATTTCATCAAACAGTTAGCATTCATGATTGACTAAACTATTCAACACATAGCACTCATTCAATCTCACAATGCACAACGATTTATAGTGGTTCGGTTTCCCTACTCCACTCCCGGTTCACGATCTCAACCTATGAGAACACCGGATTTCACTATAGTCGTGGTTTTAAATCAGGTTAACCATCAACCTTAAAATCATTTTATCTAGGATTGCGTTTACCATCCGCCGATGGCCCAATCCAGGGACTTGACGAGTTTGGATCTCAAACTCTCACCAATCCTAATCCAAGGACGGCCACATACACTCCCGCCGGAGTTTACCAATCCAGGGAATAGTAATTCAATAAATAGACTCTCAAATACTAGACAAACCTAGACGATTGAGCCCCGATTCAATGCCTTTGATGAGTAGCTTCTGCTCCACGTGCTTCAGCTTCTCTTTGTGCTCCCAAGATCAGCTACCGATGCAAATGATGTGTGTATGATTATGCCGGGTAGTTGGGAGAGAGATGGTCAAGTTCCTCTTGCCTATTCAATGCAATGGTTATGAGGGAACTACCAAACTTTAGCATTCAATGGCTATAAAAGACCTCATAAAGATATTTCGAAGGTAGGTCAGCTATGAATGCAAATCTTGAATTCATACTTCAAACTGAGCTTTGAATACTCAATGATAAGTCATTAATGGCTAGGTTTGAATGATGAACTCAAGGGAGTTAAGAGCAAGGAGAGTAGGAAGATGTGAGTAAAGGCTCTCTCACTTGGCTCTTGATGAGTGTTGAATGCATACAAAGAAAGCCTCTGAAATATGGCTTTATAGAGCCCCAAATGATGGCCCCAACGGATAAAAAACGGTCACGTCTGACCTGTTAGAGAGAGGCCTCAACCGGTCGGACAAGTCGGTCGTAATACAAGACGTTGGACCTCATTTGGGTCTGACCGACCGGTCAAGACCGGTCGGATGTAGTTGTTGGACTCATGGTGTTAAGCTGTCCGACCGGTCAAGACTGGTCGGCTATCCAGCCAAATCAATTCCAGCAAAGCTGGTGGACAGTTTTTCTAATACTGACCGACCGGTCAAGACCGGTCGACTGTCTTACCATAATATATGCAGCACTGTTGCTAGACAGGTCTAGCCATGAAGCCCGACCGGTCAAGACCGGTCGGATGTGTTGCTTCCTTTAATACAACAAGCTTGCTGTTTTAATCTGCACAGATGGACCAACCGGTCAAGACCGGTCGGCTGCCTATTCAGCAAGACATATTCAATAACAAGCTGCTGGACATAGATGAGGGGTCAATCCGACCGGTCATGACCTGTCAACTGCCTTGGAATCTTTTCAAATCAGCAGCAGAACACTTCAAGAATGAAGTATGAAGTGATTGGTGCATGGAGTCCAATGTTTGGACATGTTTTCAATCATGATTAGCACCTGTCATGGAAAGTCAAGTCTTATCAACTTGAGCTAAAGGGTCGAGAAGGAATGGGTTGAGATAGGTTGGTAATTACGCCATTCATTAATGTTTTGGGTTTCCTAAGGTCGATCTATATGCAACTTACCTGAGATCTTGTTTCTACTTCAGCTTGAGCAAGGGAAGAAGCATAATCTTCAAGTCTTGAGCTTCAATTCTTCGACCGGGGCTCACACGACAAGACGCGACCAACCAACACGACAATTGACAAAATAAAGTGTACTAACAGATCCGATTTAAAACACCTTGGTTGGAAGGAACCAAATTTAAACTCCTTAGTGAATGCCGGTGTGCTCAAAGGGTTGAGTACTCGAACTGGGAGTGGAGTAGACAAGTAGTCGAACCACTATACATCGTTGTGTTTGCGATTGTATTGGAGCACATTTCTCATTATGTATTGTGTTTAAATGTTTAATTATGATTGCGTAATTAGGAATGTATGCAAGGCACTTGATAAGCACATCCACACACACATGATGTACTTTCACTCCTATAGTAGACTTGAGCTTAATTGATCCAATCCTCTATACTTTACTTGTGTTGCTTAGACTAGATTGTTAATTGCCTTAATCATTTGCTAGTCTATTGATTGGACCCACTTAGGCTTAGTAGCTGAAGTGTTCTTGCTTACTTAGTTTAATTTGTTAAAACTATTAAGTAGGGGAAAAGAATTTCAAAAGGTCCTAATCCCTGCGCCCCCCCCCCCCCCCCCCCCAGGACTTAGCCATAATTCTAGTTGCTCCTTAAGCTTCTGCACGCGTATGCGTAGGGTGTCGGTTTAGACTACCCAACGTAATTTCAGAATGCACACTGTTTCCTTGCACTTGTAAAATTATGCTCGTGTACTTTTTTTTTAGAAAATGCTCTTACATGTCTATTTAACCCGCTATAAACCGCCTCTATATCGCATATTTGTTGTAGTGTTGGACTTGATAGTTACACACATATAAGGAAATGGTGCTATGAGGTCAACCTCATGGGAAGCTTCCCATGAGGTCAAGCTATGTGGGCCCATCGTTATGTATGATAGACATCCATCCCATTAATCAAATGTACCATTCGAAAGTGAGCCATGGGCCTAAAGTCAGGCCAATCCATGACTTAGGTGGGCCACACTATATATAATAGTTGAGAGTGGATGTTTGCCCATTGAAACCTTCTTGATTGTATATAAGACCTAGTGAGAGTTGGTTTAGGGCGTAGTGAGATGTGGTTTGGACATCCAACCCATACATTGTCTGTGTCCCACTTGGATAAGTGGTCACACTAAATTTTAGGCCATTCCAAAACTCAAGTGAGCCCCATCAAGTGCTTTTAGATATTTTAGGTACAATTTGCCTTGATTTTATATAGTGTGACTACGCCTGGCAATGGGTCATGTTGAACCATGTTCGTGTCGTGTCGTGTTTGTGTCGTGTAAAAAATTTGCTCTCCCAAACCCGACCCGTTAAAAGTAAGGTCGAAATCTAGAAACCCAAACCCACTCATTAATTTAACAGGTTACCCGTAACCCGACCCATTTAACCCACTAGGCCAATCTACTCATCAGATGGCCACACCGTTGATGAGGACAACTGACAGTCTGACCCAATATACAGCTATCGTCCACCTAGTGGGCCCATTCTATCACCAAAAATAATAGGATTCACAAGTGAGACAAGGAGGAATCACCTATACATTGCAATATTGCATATGATGGAGTGCCACGGTTCATAGGTTGGCCATGGTTTGGTGATCTAGACCATTATGTTAACAGTTTAAACGGGATAATGGGTGAATAGGGCTGAACATCGATTCGATCAATTCGATTTTGGATGAAATTGAAATTGAATTGATCCTAAATTTTCAAAATTGAAATTGAAATTGAATTGATCTTAATTTTAAAATTTCAAATTGAAATTGAATTGACCCCATTCTTTGGATATGCAAAAGGTCGACTTGATTGGGCCTATTTTTGTGTAAAGGATCTTAATCGTCAATATTATATCCTATTGAACAGATGATTTAGATTGTAAGTTGGGCATGATATTTGCATGGTAGCAACTATAACCACTCTAAGGTTCATCAATGAGCGAATGGATTGGTCTGTCCAAGTATCCCAATGCAATTATGAGCACTATAATGTTCATCAGGACCGTCCCCAACCAAAATTGGTGATCTCAAAGGTTCAAAAGCCACACTTACTGGGTTATCACAGCCATCCAATCCTCAGCTTTAAAAGAATGATAAACAACAGCCTTTTTATGAACAGTAGGCCATAAACTATAATGAATTCCCCAAGTTCATCACATGCGCCCCAAAATGTTCTCCTTAGAGGCCAAAAATCAAAACCATTCTCAGGTGGGCTACGCCATGTAAAATCACGCAAAAATCACATTTTATGGCCTACCTGAGTTTTGGATTGGCCTGATTTTTTTAGTTGTCCATTCATCTTTTGAATGGATTGAATGTCATAAGAATACAAGGTAAGATCCACACATAATCTGGAAGGTTTTTAATGGTGGGCGTTCCCATTCTACTGGACGTGGATTAGATACTAACCCATCAGGACTTAGCTAGAGATCAATGTTCCTGTTAGGGGCTCAATCCGCTTCACGACTTACGTTTGGTTCATGGATTTCCTTGTCAACACATCCAAGGACGTTATGTTGCTCCAACGTAATGGGATCATAGTTCATTGGTTGGGAAGTGATGAGCAGGTGGCTTATCTATTCAACCGGTTCTGCTATGGGATAATCGATTATTTCGAGATAAGTTACCTTTTAGATTTGTACCAGAATGTGCATAAACATTGCAAGACCAAATGGAAAAATCTACTCATCAGGTTGATGAGAATGCACAGAAAATTCGACAGTTTCATTCATGCATTCATCTCACAAGTTCTTTCATTTCCACATCAGTCAATTTCACATGTGCATTCATTTAGAAGTTCATTACATCAACAATGATATAAAATGTCTGACACCTCAAATGCCTTGTTGTCGTAATTCATCATAATCCTCACAAACACAGACTACGCGCTAAGAAGCCCCGCTCAGCCGTAAACTCAAACCGACAGACTTTATTGGAGGCAATGAACCCTTATTTAGGTCAGCAAGCGAGAAGATCACCATATCAAGAATCCTTTTCGCAGCCTCGTATTCTGCTATGATGCTTGGAATCCCCAAAAAAACATGTATTCGTTCATAGTCATCATCAGAATAATGATCTAAACCATCATCAATTATAATATCAATCAAACCAGGAAAATCATTAACCCGACCGGAAGCAGATAGGCTAGGTAAGTCTAACTGCAATAGCTGACAAAGGTTCGAGCGTGCTTTAGCTGCGGATGATATGATCGAGACGGCTAGCTAGCTGTACATGATGTATCATGAAATCTTTAAGACATACCAATTCAACATTCCTGTCTCAAAATATTATTTACTTATTTTAGCCAAGGCCGTACACACATATCGTCAGCTCATTTTAGGCAAAGTCCAAATGTGAAGCATATCTATCCATTGCATTATAGTATCATGATTTGAATTTTTCTTTTTCTTTTCCTCCTTTTTTTTACCGGACTCTCTATAATCAATTTCAGAGCTGCCTAAATACTTATAATGATGATAAAATCATGACACATGTGAAACTACGTCGGTAGTCTAACATAACACTTTCGTATGTGCGGAAGCTTAAAGAGCAACTAGAATTATGGCTAACTCCTATAGGGGGGTGATTAGGACCTTTTGAAAAAAAATTCACCTACTTACACAATTTAGCAAATTAAACTAAGTAATCAAGAACACTTTGGCTTCCAAGCCTAAGTGGGTCTAATCACAAGACTAACATATGGTTTAAGAAATAAGCAACCTAGTCTAAGTATGCATATATAATCAAGTGATTTAACTAATCAAGCTCCTAATCTATGCAACCTATGTAGACTTATGAGAATGGATCAATGAGCTCAAGTCTACACAACTAGTGAAAGTACATCTTGTGTGTGGATGTGCCTATCTAGTGTCTAGCATACATTCTTATCAAGTATACATAATTAACAATTAAACATTCAATGCTAAGATAACAATGTCCTCAATTAATCACAAACACAAGCATATATAGTGGTTCGACTTTGGGTCTACTCCACTCCCAGTTCAAGTACTCAACTCCTTTGAGCACACCGGCATTCACTATCGGAGGTTTTAAATGAGGTTCATCTCTCAACCTTTACATGGAAGTTTTCCTGGTTCACCTCTCAACCATAACCGGAGTTTTGGACAAAGGCTAACTCTCAACCCGAATGGAGTTTTGGACATAGGCTAACTCTCAACCTGACGCACGTTCACTCTCGTGTTGGAGGCTCCCCCTTGGAGACTTTGTTTAGGCTCGACAAATGAGACAAGGAGTGCTAAACAGCCCCTAGTCTTTAGGCCGATAAAAAAGCCAAGGAACGGCCAACTTCCCAGTTCGAGTTTGACAAACAAACTCTACACTCAACTCCTACAGGGAATTGAGTGGATGGAATCTCAATTAAGATAACCTTACTTGTCAGATGAGCCCCTTGTTTAGTGCTGCTTCGGGTTGCTTTATCTCCGCTCTCCCGTGCTTCAATCAGCTTCCCTTGATCCCCCGATCATGTTGCCGTTGCGTCGCCAATGCCTCAACTACACTTGATCAATCACCTTGCTTGTGATGCCTTTGAGATGCCCAAGGTGATAGGAGGGTAGGTTTGAGAACTCTACAACTAATAGGAATGGGTTGCCTAGAGTTACTCACCTACAATGATCTCATCTTAGAGATTTAGATAAGGATATGACTATCAAGGAAGATCCAAACTCTAGAGATCAAGAGGGGATGAAGGTCATCTTCTTCATGAGCTTAGAATGCTCCAATCTTGTGTTAAAGCACAAGGAAGATGCCTTGCATAGGTTGGGAATGAGCCTCAAATGGTCTCCAATAAAGGGGGCTTAACTCCTCACAAAATCCCTCTCCTTTTGCTCAACAAACACCCCAAGCCTATTTATAAAAAGGTCCAAACGGACATAAAACGGTAAAAAATGGCTAGTCCCGACCGGTCGGCCAATGGCCAGGCAAGATAGGGAGCTTGCTGTCTTAGTGTGGGGTCTGTCTGGCCAGACCTGCCGACCGGTCAAGACCAATCGGCCCAATGGCCTGCACACACAGCTTGCATTGATGTCTAGACTGGGTTAGTCCGACCGGTCTTAACCGGTCGGTCCAGTCCAACTGACCGATCACGACCGGTCGAACAAGCTAGTAAACAGCCAAATGGTTTTGCTGTCCACTTCTTCACTGCCTAATCTATATGGCCAAGGTTTAGATGGTCTTTTGGTACACCTGGGGCCAATCTAATGATGACTAAAAGATTTTCTAAGGGTTTAAGGTCATCAAGGGGATTGGGTGATGGTTTTGGTCAAGGTTTAAGGTACACCAAGGCATCACTTTTACCTGTTTCTTCTTCCTTGATGCAGCAGGGCCACTTGAGTCTTCGGTCTTTGTCTTCAATAAACTCAACCGACACTAGAATCACTGACCTAAGTGATTTACAAACAAGGTGCACTAGTATGCCACAGAAAAGTGCACTAACACCATGTACCCCATTTGAGTTTCATTATAAAATGGACATTTTCATGTAGATGCATTTTATGTGTTATCAGATTAAAACTCAACTGGAATTCAAGTGGATACAAAATATGCATTTAAATATAAATGCATATTTCGTTGAGATGTCTAAATCTTAAGCAAACTCAATTGTAATTCAAGTTTCAGATTTATCATATTAATAAGATTAGGTCACTGTAGTTCCATTTAATTTTTTTACAGGTTATAAATGATCGAAGGATTCCCTCGTTCGCCCGTTACCTAGCAGGTTCAAAGATGCTTTAATTAATGTCAATGTCAGATTTTGTAACGAGATCCTCCGGCTTTTCTCCTTCACCCCAGCAGGGATTTCCACCACCAGACCTGAAGCAAGACAGATAGCAACTAAGGGTGGCTGGGGACCAGCCGTTAGCCCTCCGATGCTTAAGTCAGGCCAAAGTAAGAAGAGAAGCCAAGCGAAACGGGACCAAGATTGAATGTTGTGTACGTACCTTTCTCTTAATGGAGTCGCCCCCTTATATAGATCTGAAGCAACCCAATTTGTTACGTAAGATATCGAAATCCCGATGATGTCGCGTATGATACTGAAATCTCGCTGATTTCATGGGACAAGATCCTTATCCTTAGAGGCAATATCTAACCCAATAACTCCTTCCGGCAATCACGTTTCTTGATAGCAATCCCCTGAGATTCGGAACCACCAGAGAAGATAAGCCCAAAAACCGACCTATACAGGCTGCTGATCGGCATGGTAATAGTGCTGATTGCTCGTAGTTGGAGTCATAGCTACCGAAAAGGAAGGAGACGCCAAAAGGGTGAAGACCGCAGCGCTGGATGTAACTCTGCTTGGTGTCGCAGAGGGATTGAACAAGCCGCTCGACGGGAACCGGGTGCTGGAAGTATGAAGACCATCCGAACCAAAAGACTCAGGACTATTCTGATGTCGGGAGCTGCTTGTGTCAGGGATGCTCGCATTCGTGATGTGCGACCCCTTCTGACGAGCCCGAGTAGAACTGCTCGCATCCGGGAGATGCGACCCCTTCTGATGAGCCCGAGTAGAGCTGCTCGCATCCGGAAGATGCGACCCCTTCTAGTGAGCACGAGCTGAGCTGCTCGCATCCGGGGAATGCAACCTTTTCTAGTGAGCACGAGCCGAGCTGCTCGCATCCGGGGAATGCGACCCCTTACCGCGAACACGACCTGGACTCCTTGCATTCACATTGCCGCGATCCTTCACTTCTGTCAGACTATATTTACCTACAACAGATGCCCCCCAAACCCTTGATATTGAGGAACTATGCCAAGGGTTTGCTAGTGTTGACAGCTGGGTGCTGGGAGACAATCGCGCATGATTCACTTAATGTGCTTCCGCATTTATGATGGCCAGCTTTCACACAGCTTTTTCTGCCGCCAGAGATGAAGCGTTGGGCGCCACGTGTTTCCGTATTTAATGCTAGCGTCCGTTCGTCTGGTGCGCCGGATGAGAAACTGCCGCGTGTCCAGCAAATCAAACGGAATGATTGCGTATAAATACCGGACTTAGAAGAAATTCTTTTATTTTCGAATTCTCTGCTGCGGCGCTCCCTGCTTTCTTCTTCTTCCTTTGCTTCTGGTGCGGAAAAAACCTCTTCACAGAGGTAGTTTTTCTCCAACTTTCTCCCTTCATCTCTGCTTCCTTCATCTTTCTTTCTTGCTTTCCTTCTTGCGATGGCGGGGTCCTCAGATGAAGAGATTGTTCCCTTAGGAGATCACACCCCTGATTCTTCCGAATCAAATAATGCCAGAGTACCGGCTGGTAGATATTCTGCCTTCGGGTATTCTTCCATCTTGACGGAGGAGAGGCTCTCTAGCCTTAGAGAGGCATACAGAGTGCCGGACTCTGTTATATTCAGATTGCCTGGGAGAGGGGAGACAGCCGATGCACCACCGCCTGGGTGTGTGGCAGTTTATGAATACTTTTTCAAAGTAGGCGTACGTCTCCCCCTCCACCCCTTCATTCGAAATTTCCTCCGTCTCTATAAGATTGCCCCGGGCCAACTTATAGTTAACGGCTGGCGGGTTCTTTTGAGTGCTTTCACCCTTTGGAAGCAGGCGGGTAACGAGGAGTTAACCACTCAGGAATTTTTGAGGTTATTCCAGCTGAAGAAGGCGCCAGCTAGCGAGGGTTGGTACTACCTCTGCTTCTGGCACCGGAATAACTTCATTTTGGGGAACCCTTCTTCCAACTGCCCGGGATGGAGAAAGAAGTGGTTCTATGTCTCCGAAAACTGGGAGTCCGAAATGGGCTCTGACCCCAAAGGCCATAACGTTAATCGTCATTTTGGCGAAGGTGGGTCAAGTGCTCGTTTATTTGTCCGACAGAAACAATAACTTTACTACTTTGACGATTTAACGAACCTTCTTTTTTGCTCGCAGGAATCCCAATTGGTGTGAAGCCCAATCTGCGAGGAGGGCTCAACGAGAAACTTGTCAAGGTCTACAAGCTCCCTGTGGCCGCACGCCACGTTAACGCTGCTCTAGAGCCTCACTGTCTTCGTGCAGCGGGTTTAATCTCTCAAGACGAAATGGCAAACGTGGGAGATAAAAGAGGTGCACTGGGGGCACTTCCCCGTCTGAAGGGTGCAGCCTCGAAGAGGCAAAAGAAAACTGTGGGGGGTCCTTCTAATGCGCCCACTCCCGCAGAGGGGTCTGCTCGCGGTCCTCAATCGCGAGGGATCGGTTCGGGTGGGGTCGCTATGACTTCTCGTACGACTGCGACCCCTCCGGTTATCACGACCCCTCTATCTGCTGTGCCCCCTCCGGCTACTGCGACTCCACCGCTAGGTGCTCGCGGCCAGCCGGTGATCGAAGTCGCTGATAATTCGCCGAAAGGCGATCGGAGGGAGGGGGGCCTCCCTCCTAAGGATATAAGATGCGAGCCTACTGGTGCTCGCGAGTCTGCAACGCCCTCTATGGGTGCCGTGAGTGCTCGTGAGACGGGCTCTGGTGAGATGGTGGTGGCCCAACCTTCCGGGTCGGGGGTTTTTGTTATCCCCCCACACTTGCATCCTGTATGCAAGTTTATGTTTGATAACATTCCCCCCAACTCCTTCGGGAGTTTGCCTGAGCCAAGCCCAGATGCTCTCTCTACAGATATTGGAGTGAGACTGGTTCAGGTAACACCCTTTTCTCTTTCTACCAATCTTTTCAGGATTTTATTAGATGACTAGCAATCTAATCCTTCTTTCTTTATTTGTTTCAGAGCCTGGATCTCACACTCCGCGTTAGACGGGATGTCGAAGCAGCCCGCCGCAGCGTGGAGGATGTGGAGAAGAAGAAGAAGACCATGGAAGCCGAGGTCCAAGGGAGGGACCGTTTGGTGAAGGCTTTGGAGGTTCAGATCTCCAAGCTGGACGAAGAGAAGAAAATTCTCCTTGTCAAGATCCAATCCCTGACTGAGCGCTTTCAGTCAGTGGACCTCCAACTCACAAAGCTTCAAGAAATCCATACCAAGAGCGAGAAGGAGAAGGAGATCTTCCGCCAGGACAAGATCCAGCTTGAGGGATGGCTCAAGGATGCGCGGACCAAACTCGAGGAGACCCAGAAGAAGCTCGAGGAGGCCCAGAAGGAGCTCAAGGAAGCCCAGCAGCAACTTCACCAGTTGAAGGATGATTCCATCCACTGGGAAGAGGAGCGAGTGGCCCTCGTTCAAATGATATCTGATGAGGGTCCTCGCGCAGTTCAGGAGTTCCGAACTTCTCCACTTTACGATGAGGAGCGGTACAATGCGTATATCGTTGGTCGCGATTTCGCGATCAGAGTTATGCAGATGATCGCTCCAACTTTTAACGTTGAGGAGTTCGACAGGGTGGCATTCGAGGTTGCAGCTAAGGAACGGGCTGCCGCTGAGAACGAAGCCACTGAGGCAACAGATGCCGCTCCTGCTCCTGAGGCTGGTCCTGAAGCTGAGAGCCGCGAGCCTGCGCAAGATGAGGATGACCAACCTTGACCTCGGCAGCTTCCTACATCATGTATATTTTTTTTTTGAAGAAATTTGTAATTGTCTCGACCTTTTGGTCTTTATAAATGAATATCCGCTTCTGTAATGTATTCTCCTTTTCTTTCATTTTTTGCTTTATGTTGATCTCAAATGGATTCATCAGAGAGGCGACCCTTTAATTCGAGCACGAGCTACGCTGCTCGCATTAGGGGGTATGACCACAATTCGAGCGCGAGCCGTGGTGCTCGCAATTAAGGTGTACGACTACGATTCGAGCCCGAGCTGCGGTGCTCGCGATTAGAGCACGAGCTGCGGTGCTCGCATTCCAGAGTGCGATCCCTCCTCTCACCAGTCGTGAGCAACTAACTCATGAAAAAATGAATTAGACTCAATCCGGGGGTCGTATGACCGTGTCCGCGTTGAGATAGACTGATCTATCGATTGAGATTTTGAGTCTACCAAGGGCAGAAGGTTGGTCAAGAGATGGTATACATTCTCTTCGGGGCTGTTCAGGTCCACGTAAATGGAGAAGCAACCAACTAGTAACGATTTCAGTCCTACCAAAGGTAGGCAATTGGCCAAGAGGATGTGTAAGCACTCTCTTCAGGGCTATTCAGGTCCATATAAATGGAGTAGCGGCCAAAAGATATCTTTCACTTTATTCATAAAACGTTGTAATAAACTACATCGAATCTAAGGGTAGTATCGTAGCAAATGCTCCACGTGCCAAGGGCGACGTACAGGCTTCCCTTGCATGTCTTCAAGATAATAAGTACCGGGTCGCACAACCCTAATAACCCGATACGAGCCTTCCCAATTCGGATCCAATGAACGAGCAGGAACTCCAAGATTTTGCCTTAGGACCAAATCTCCGAACTGGAAGGATCTAGGCCGAACCTTCGCATTTCGATAACGAGCAATACGTTGTTGATATGCTGCCACTCGTACTTGGGAAGCATTTCTTCGCTCTTCCAAGAGATCGAGATGAAGTCGGAGGTTTTCCTGATTGCTCGCGGGATCATACTGCCCGATCCGATATGAGGGCACTTGAATTTCTACTGGTACCACTGCGTCAACACCAAATGCTAAGGAGAAAGGAGTTTCACCTGTTGATGTGCAAGCCGTGGTTCTATAGGCCCATAATACCTCTGGCAGAAGTTCTGGCCACACCCCTTTACATTCACCTAGCTTGGTCTTTAAATGATGCTTTATGATCTTATTCACTGCCTCGACCTGCCCATTCGCCTGAGGATGATATGGAGAAGTGCGGAGATTACGTATCTTCCATTTGTCGTAAAATTCATCAAAGGCTGCGTTGTCGAACTGCGTTCCGTTATCGGTAATTATAGTATGAGGAAGTTCCGAAACGACATATGATATTTCTCCATATAAACTTAGTAGTTTGTTTTTCAGTAATCTTGGCTAATGGTTCTGCCTCGGCCCATTTGGTGAAATAATCAACCGCCACGATCGCGAACCTATTCTGTCCCTTTCCCATAGGTAAGGGCCCAATGATATCGATCCCCCACTGAGCAAAAGGCCAAGGGCTATCAACTGGGGTCATCCGCTCAGACGGTACACGAGGTATAGGTAGATATTGTTGACACTTGTCGCATTTTTTAGAAAATTCGATGGCGTCTGCTTTCATAGTAGGCCAATAATATCCTTGCCTCATCGCTTTATATGCTAGGGATCGCCCCCTGGGATGGTTACCACATGCCCCCTGGTGTACTTCATCTAGAACACGAAGTGCTTCTTCTGGATGAAGACACCTTAAATAAGGCAAGGAGAAGCTTTTTCGCAACAATATTCCATCTTGTAAGGTGTACCTGGCAGCTCGAAGCCGAATTTGTCTGGCAGCTTTCTTGTCTTCTGGTAGGTATCCATCTCTGAGATAAAAGATGATAGGATCCATCCAGCATGGAGACGATTGTACCGATATAACTTGCTCGAGAGTCACTTGGTCGATACTCAAGTTCTGACGGTGCTCGATGAGGATCGAATGTGATAACTCCGATTCCGGTGCAGAAGCGAGTTTTGCTAAGGAATCGGCAAGTTGGTTCTGCTCGCGAGGGATATGAATTATTTTATAAGTCTTTAGTTTGGCGAGCAGGATGAGGACACGAGACTTGTATAAGGCCATTCTTTCTTCTTTGGCTTCGAATTCACCAAGAACTTGATTGACAATGAGCTGGGAGTCGCTATGAATTATCAAATTCTGGACTGCGAGGACAATGGCCAGTTCGAGGCCAACAATCAGGGCCTCATATTCTGCTTCATTATTGGAGACGCGTGATTCGAAACGCAGAGCATATTGAAAATGCGACCCGTCGGGAGCCACTAAAATCAGGCCCGCTCCACTGCTAGTGGCCCGCGACGACCCGTCCACGAAGAGCGACCAAGGAGGCTGGTCGCTGGTCATGACATTATCTTCAGAAGAATATGTAAATTCGGCGATGAAGTCAGCCACGGCTTGGCCCTTGACTGCGGTCCTAGGACAGAATGAGATATCATGCTCACTGATCTCGACCACCCATTTAGTTAAGCGCCCGGAAGCCTCAGGTTTTTGAAGGACTTGTCGTAGTGGATGATTTGTTGATACTAAAATAGCATGGGCTTGAAAGTATGGTCGCAGTTTTCGAGCCGCCGTGACTAAGGCTAGGGCCAGTTTCTCCATATCAGAATACCTAGTTTCTGCATTTACCATTGCTCGACTGATATAATAAACGGGCCTTTGCACCCCGAAATCTTCTCTTATTAAAGCGGCGCTAACGGCCGCGGAAGACACAGATAAATAAAGAATGAGTTGCTCATGTGCTACAGGTTTAGATAAAATGGGGGGAGCGCTCATGTATTGCTTCAGTTGTGAAAAAGCTTCTTCACACTGAGGTGTCCACTTTCAATCAGACTTGGCCGTTGCACGAAGGAGTTTGAAGAAGGGCAAGCACTTGTCAGATGCTCGCGAGATGAACCTGTTCAATGATGCGATGCGACCAGCCAGACGCTGGACGTCCTTCAGAGTAACGGGGGATTTCATCTCTATCAATGCTTTAATCTTTTCGGGATTCGCCTCAATTCCACGCTGGCCAACCATGAACCCAAGAAATTTCCCTGCAGACACTCCAAACGCGCATTTTTCTGGGTTTAATTTCATTTGATACTTCCTCATCAGATCAAAGGCTTCTCGAAGATCAGAAATGTGGTTATCTTCAATGATGCTTTTCACGAGCATATCGTCAACATACACTTCCATATTCCTAACGATTTGAGCAGCGAATATTTTGTTGACAAGACGTTGATAAGTGGCCCCTGCATTTTTAAGACCGAACGGCATTACCTGGTAGCAATATAGTCCTCGATCTGTGATGAAGGCAGTATGCTGGCTATCAGGTGGATGCATCATAATCTGGTTGTAACCAGAATAAGCATCCATAAAGCTGAGGAGAGCATGTCCAGCTGTTGAGTCGACCAACTGGTCGATCCGCGGTGTCGGAAAGCTATCTTTGGGACATGCTTTGTTCAAGTCTGAATAGTCGACGCACATCCTCCATTTGCCATTAGCTTTCCGGACGAGAACTACGTTTGCGACCCACTCTGGGTAGTCAACTTCCTTTATGAAATTAGCCGCGAGCAGCTTCTCAACTTCAGTTTTGATTGCCATTTGTCTTTCTGCAGTAAAAGCACGTCGACGCTGATGTACAGGTTTATGCTTCGGGTCAATGTTGAGACGATGTGCGATGACATTGGGATCGATGCCTGGCATATCTTTATGAGACCAAGCAAACACATCCTTGTATTCAGTGAGGAAACGGGTCAAAACTTCACGATGGACACGGGTCAAAGAGGACCCGATGTACACGATCTTAGATGGGTCATCTTCGGTCAGGTGGATCGCCACTGTTTCCTCCCCCGGAGTTCCCGACTTCAGAGCATTTTCTCTCGGATCCAACGAGGTGGTTGAGGGAACGTCGGGTGATCCTTGAGCTATTTCCATGACGGGCGTCGCTTGAGCCTTCTTTCGATCTTGGAGGGCTATCTGGTAACAGGACCGTGCCTCCTGCTGACTTCCTCGCACGACCCCGATGCCATTTGGGGTAGGAAATTTAACACATAGATATGAAGGGTGCAAGGCAGCTCCAACCTTAGTTAGAGACGGCCGCCCCAAAATGGCGTTATATGCTGATTTTCGATCCACGACGAGGAAGTTTACGAAGACGGTGGTCTCGCTGGACTCTCTCCAAAAGTGACTGGGAGATCGATACTTCCTTCAGGTGTTACTACCTCTCCTCCAAAGCCGACAAGGGGGGTCGATACTGGCTTGAGGAGGCTTCTGGCAAGTGCCATCTTGTCGAAAGCCTCCAAATACAGAATATCGGCTGAGCTACCTGTATCCACCATAATTCGATGAGTTAGATAATTTGATACCTTCAATGTGACTACGATGGAATCTTCATGAGGGAAGTGAATTCCCGCTGCATCTTCGAGGGTGAAAGAAATTGGAGGATGGCTCGCTTTCGATGAGTTGGACGTTTGTTCCAGCCAATAGATCTGCTGGGGTTCTTTGGACGTCTTTCGAGCGTATGCTTTTCTTGAAGTTTGAGAGTCACCCCCGCAAGCTGGTCCCCCGACGATAGTGCGAATTTCTCCCATGGGCTCAGCGTCCTCTTGGTCGGTTTGATGATGAGGCGGTTCCTTTTGGCGAGATGAGGTCTTCGCCCTTTCTGGTGATCGATTTTTACGAGCAACATAATCCTGGAGATGTCCTTTTCGAATAAGGGCTTCGATATGGTCTCGTAGAGAGATGCAGTCCTGGGTCCTATGCCCATGATCTTTATGAAAGTAACAGAACTTGCTCTTGTCCCTCTTCTTGGGATCGGATTTGATCCTTGTAGGCCACTTCACATATGGCTTATGTTTAATCTCCATTAGAACCTTTTCAGGAGACTGATTAAGAGGAGTGTAGTTATGATATTTACCAGAGTAAGGCTTCCTGGGAGAACGATAGCGCTGGTCACGACGGTATTTCTTATCTGTAGAAGAGGTTCCTTCTGGCTTGCGTTTCTTACTCTGTACTCCATGGCGTGTCAATGCGACTTCTTCTGCATTGATATATTTCTGAGCTTTGGCTTGGAACTCTACCATAGTTTTCGGCGGACTTTTATCTAAGGCAAACCTGAATTTCTCGCTCGTTATTCCGGCAATGAGGGCTGTAAGACCCTTTTCTTCAGTGTAACCCTCAGTTTGAATGGCTTCGGCAGTGAACCGTACTGTGAACTCCTTTATTGTCTCCCCATGCTGCTGTTTCAGATTCATCAGATGGGAGGCTGGCTTCTTAATGCGAATACTTCCCATGAATTGAGAAAGGAATATCTCCGATAATTGGGAAAAGGAACTGATGGAACGGCGCTTTAACCCCCGGAACCACGTACGAGCTGCATCCTTCAATGTTAGGGGAAAAGCCCTACACATGATTTCTGAACCATGTCCCTCCAACTCCATGAGGGACCTGTATGTTTCCAGATGTTCCAGAGGGTCACCAATGCCTGTGTACGGAGCGATAACAGGCGCTCGATACTTTCTGGGTAACGGGGCTTCCATGACCTCGCTGGTGAAGGGAGATTCAGATTGATGTATCGCCGCCATGACGGCAGATGGCCGATTTGCCTGGTATCGCTGTTCCATGACATCAAAACGATCTTGGATTCTTTTGAGATCTCCTTCCCATGGTAGGGTATAGCTAGATGTTTCGACGGTGGAGCCTTGCGGTTGAGGTTGTCGAGACGAACTGGAATGTATAGAATGTGAAGACGGCACAGGGGGATGGCCGCCAAGTGGTGGGACCTGTGGTTCGTCCATAGAATGTTTGGAAGCTACCGGTATGGGTTGCGGTGGTAGCCCTTCGGAGGGTTATCTTTGCGGTTCAGGGAAGTGCTGATCAAGCCGATTTGACAGCGCCTGAACTCCGACGTTTAGAGTTAGGAGAGTGTTTCCGAGGAAACGTAGGACATCATCTTGATTTCCAGAGGCCTCCAATAATGGGTTTGTTGATGGCATATTCGGGGCTCCTTGAGGGATATTCGTCGGAGCAGGTGGGAGGGCAGGTACGGATTCCGTCTCATCAGGCGGAGGTGGTGCCTGCCTTGAAGTTGAAGGATGAACAGCCTTTTTAGGAGGCATCGCCGAAGGATTTTGATCGGTGGTTAGCACGATTGATTTTGACGATCAAGTCGTTCCCACAGACGGTGCCAAACTGTTAATGTCAGATTTTGTAACGAGATCCTCCGGCTTTTCTCCTTCACCCCAGCAGGGATTTCCACCACTAGACCTGAAGCAAGACAGATAGCAACTAAGGGTGGCTGGGGACCAGCCGTTAACCCTCCGATGCTTAAGTCAGGCCAAAGTAAGAAGAGAAGCCAAGCGAAACGGGACCAAGATTGAATGTTGTGTACGTACCTTTCTCTTAATGGAGTCGCCCCCTTATATAGATCTGAAGCAACCCAATTTGTTACGTAAGATATCGAAATCCCGATGATGTCGCGTATGATACTGAAATCTCAGCTGATTTCGTGGGACAAGATCCTTATCCTTAGAGGCAATATCTAACCCAATAACTCCTTCCGGCAATCACGTTTCTTGATAGCAATCCCCTGAGATTCGGAACCACCAGAGAAGATAAGCCCAAAAACCGACCTATATAGGCTGCTGATCGGCATGGTAATAGTGCTGATTGCTCGTAGTTGGAGTCATAGCTACCGAAAAGGAAGGAGACGCCGAAAGGGTGAAGACCGCCGCGCTGGATGTAACTCTGCTTGGTGTCGCAGAGGGATTGAACAAGCCGCTCGACGGGAACCGGGTGCTGGAAGTATGAAGACCATCCGAACCAAAAGACTCAGGACTATTCTGATGTCGGGAGCTGCTTGTGTCAGGGATGCTCGCATTCGTGATGTGCGACCCCTTCTGACGAGCCCGAGTAGAACTGCTCGCATCCGGGAGATGCGACCCCTTCTGATGAGCCCGAGTAGAGCTACTCGCATCCGGAAGATGCGACCCCTTCTAGTGAGCACGAGCTGAGCTGCTCGCATCCGGGGAATGCGACCTTTTCTAGTGAGCACGAGCCGAGCTGCTCGCATCCGGGGAATGCGACCCCTTACCGCGAACACGACCTGGACTCCTTGCATTCACATTGCCGCGATCCTTCACTTCTGTCAGACTATATTTGCCTACAACAATTAATAATCATTCACCGACTACTTTGGTGAAAACTATACCTTCGATTTAATCCAACACCACCCATTCCAAATGTTTACCTAAAACGTAAATAGTATTATTGTTGAACCTCCAATTTATACATTGCATTGCCCATTACACTACATGGTTTGCATGATTTTTATGGTTTAAAGGCCCACCTAACGCATGTTTTGTGATTACAAGGGATGAGAGCGGACTTCACTCAATTGGGATTAAAAGAAAGCTTTTGAAGTCATTGGATGAAGAATGAAAGAGAATCGAAGATAGAAGAAAGCAAAGAGAAGAAAAGAAAGAAAGAAGAACAATTTGAAGAGGGCTGACTGGTCACGACCGGTCAGCCATGGTTGCTGATCAAAGAGGAGAACAGGCCGACCGGTCTTGACCGGTCGGCCACGCATACTGGAAGATGGACAGAGGAGCCCGACCGGTCATGATCGGTCGGCTGTATACACTGGAATAAGATGGGAAAATTGGTCCGACCGGTCATGACCGGTCGGCCACACTTGCCGGTTGAATGGACAGCCCAGTCCGACCGGTCATGACTGGTCGGCTGTGCTCCCTGGAGTGCTTAAAAAAATTAGTCCGACCGGTCACGACCGGTCGGCTCTGCGTAACATGATTCCTTTCTAAATCAGGACTCCGAAAATTGCTGCGCAATGCGTAACCTTTCGCAAAATCCGACGCAAGGGAGGTTGCTTGCTATAAAAGGACACCTAGGGGCTCTTCTTAGGGTATCAGAGAGGCTAAGGAACGTGGGTTTGGAGAGTGAAAGCGATCGTGGAGCGGCTGCAACTCTCCTATTCGGGTTTTTCCGTTTTTATGCTTTATTTCAGAGTTTTTAGTTGTAGCATGACAATGCTCGGCTAAAACCTCTCAGCTAAGGCTGAGAGGTGAAGCTTGTAGCTAATTCTATGTTGGTTTCAGTTTAATTCAAGTAATTTACATTCAAGTTTGGATTTTTTCATGATTTAGTTCCAAAAAGTGGTAGTTTGAGATGTCTTATTTGAGTTTATGTGCTCCGGACATGAATTCCTTTTAATTCTCTAAGATTATCATGTTTGTTTATCTAAATTCGGATTATAGTAATCCTTGAGCAGGCCATAGTCCAGAGGCATGGCTGTTACTCCGCAGGCTATAGTTTTGAGTTTTGTATTGATTGAATGGAACTAGAACTTGGAAGTTCAACTTGAATGTGCTGGAATGTGTGTGAATGCCTTATTTTCCAACTAGATGAGAGATAGGACTTCAATTCTAGTTGTGTTCTCTACTTGGATTAACTGAATTAACATAGGATTGCTACAAGTGGATCCTTGAAAGCCTTAGTACTTTATATCTCTGATTTTTCATTAAGTTCCTGTTTTAAGTAAACACTCAATTAAAACTGATTTCTTTTAAAAATTGAGTTGCTGGAGTGATTTGGGCGCTGTTACTATTTCCCTGTGGATCGACCTCGGTCTTACCGAGTTTTATTACTACATCGCAGCCTTACACTTGAGGCGAGCGAACAATTATACAAGGTATAATTGTTAAAATTGATTCATTAATTTCTTCAATATAATGAAGTTCACAAATTCATCACAACAACATGTATCAAATGTTTCCAATGTCATCGTCATTGCTACTGTAACCAAACTCGTCTATGTCATCTGTGGCTGGTAAAGGTTCAACAACTTTTATTCCAGGCACATCTGACATATCCTAAGTCATGTTTTCTTCACTAGTGACCAAGGTATCCATCACACTCTGAACATCGCAAGGCGATCTTTGCAAGTAATCTTCTACATCCTCTGTCAGACCATCCCCTCCAGTATCATATAGGTCCCTTGATTTTACATGCAAGGCAACATGCCAATTATCCTTAGGGTCTTTCACATAAAATGCCTGTGTGGCTTGAGATGCTAGTAGAAACGGTTTGTTGTTGTCATTTGTTCCGGTATTTGACAAATGTGTGAAGTTCACAAGTGTGAACCTAAATTCATCCATCTTTATTCCTCTTGTGACATCTACCCACTGACACTTAAATAAAACGTAGCATTGTCGCCCATAGTAATTAAGCTCTATAATATCAGTTAATACACCATAGTAGGTAACATCTCATCTGTTTGGGTTTCTATCATTCACAGACGCAAAACTTGATGTATTTGCAACCACGACGACTCCACTGTTCTTAGTCTTCCTCCTACGCTCGCGATCTTTCGTGTGAAAGCTAAATCCGCTTATGATGTACGCGCTATATTTTCTTGCGACCCTGTCAAGACCCCTAGCCAACATCCTGACTTCTTCTGGAAGTGGCAGCACCCTCTGGAAGCCGGAACTTGCTAAAAAGTCATGTATCAAACTGTTGGTCATGCAATCTATCAATTTCATAAAGTGTGGCCCGACGATTCCCACGTCTAAGTATTCGCTTATGTTCTCTGCATATTTTCTAGTTAAATGATTAGTTCTTAAGCGCATGAATTTCAATGATATTGTGCATAAGAAACATAATTATAGTTTGCATTCTTACTCAAAGAATGGAACAAGTGCTTCGGAGTTGAAGAGCATGTATCGGTGCACTTGTCTCCATGATCTATCATCGAGAGTAAACACATGTCCAGCCCCCATTGGTCGACCTAGGACACTGTTACCAAAGTCATCATTTCATATCAGTCGGTCAAACCTAGTCTTCACACCATCGAAATATCTAGAATAGAATGTCAGGCATTCCTCAGCGAGGTACCCTTCTGCGATGGATTCCTCTAGACGACTTCGATTACGAATGTAAGACTTAAGTGTTAGAAGGTACATATTCAAACCATGAACAAAATGTGTTTAAATTATAAGAACGTAGACTATTGTACATGAAAAAAGATTAAGTTACATAACTTATGAGATTTGCCTCACACCTTTCTATGGGGTACATCCATCGATAATGTATTAGCCTCGCAATCCTTGACTCCTCAGCCAAATGAATCGGTAAATGTTCCATAACATAAAAAAATGCAGGTGGAAAAATCCTCTCGAGGTGACACAATGTCAACACAATCCAAGACTATAGCTCTTCAATATCAGACGGGCGTGCAACTTTGGAGCATAACTCTCTGAAGAAAGTACAAAATTCAATCAAAACTGCATTCAAGGGCTTACTCAATATACCCCACACGGCCAGGGGGAGTAACTGATGTATTAGCA
Organism: Liriodendron chinense; assembly: GCA_003013855.2. NCBI lineage: Eukaryota > Viridiplantae > Streptophyta > Magnoliopsida > Magnoliales > Magnoliaceae > Liriodendron > Liriodendron chinense. Next base: position 1,434,791 of record ML058552.1, read on the forward strand.
CGTGACAGTCATGGCTCTTCAGACCTATGATCTTACGCTCTTTCTCATGCACACGTCGTGAAATATTCACTGCGTAACCATTTGGAACCTTTACCTTCTTTAGTAAATGACAGAAAACATCTTTCTCAAACGGGCTCAATATGAAGCATGCGGGGGGCAAATATGTCCTGTTTCCCTACTAAGTGGATGTAGATTTCTTCTTGTGTTCATTTCCTTCAAGTCTATACGAGCATTGATATTATCCTTACTCTTTCCATCTATTTCTAACAATGTGGTAATGAGATTGTCACATACATTTTTCTCAATGTGCATGACGTCCAAATTATGGTGTTGTAAATTGTCCTTCTAATATGGCAAGTCGAAGAATATGATTTTCTTCTTCTAGTTGTAGAATTCTCCCACATTATCATCATCATGCACCCTCTTGCGATCGGATCTGCCTTTAGGAATCTTTCCGAAATTGTTATTCATACCCTCTAACTAATCAAGAATCATGTCACCGAATGGCGGGATCGGCGCAGTTCGAAAATCATGCTCCCCGTTAAAATAACTCTTGTCAAATCTAAACTTGTGCTCAGGGTCGAGGAATCGACGGTGACCCATATAACAACCATTTTGCCATGCTTCAAGCGCCGATAATCTGTTTCTATATTGCAGTATGGACAAGCATAGCGTCCTTTCGTACTCCATTCGAACAACATAGCATATCTCGGGAAGTCACTGATAATCCACAATAGTACCACTTTCATTAGAAATGTCTAATTCTTTTGTGCATCGTAAGTGTCTATGCCAATCTTCCATAATTGTCTCAACTCATCTATCAACGGCTGCAAGTATATGTCGATATCATTTCCTGGTCCATAACGGCCAGGAATCAACAGTGATATGATAAGATAAGATCGTTTCATGCACATCCACGGTGGAAAGTTACATACCATGAGGATAACGGGTCATGTGCTATGAGAAATACTCATCGTCCTGAATGGATTGAAGCCAGTCAGTTGTCAATCCAAGTCGAATATCACGACTTTCTGCTGAGAAGGATGGGTGTTTAGTGTCAAAATTTTTCCAAGCAATGGAGTCAGCAGGATACCTCAATATCCCGTCTTTCATTCGGGTCTCATCATGCCATCGCATGAAGGAGGTTGTCTTCGATGACATGAACAACCTTTGAAGTCTGGGAACTAATGGAAAATGACGCAGTATCTTTGCAGGAATATTTCGACCAGTCTTCGGTACAGAATTAAGAACAATTTTCTTCCATCTAGGAGATACCGCATTTCTTACATAACTGGTCATTGGCGGTTTCCTTCCAATATAACATATAATTGTTAGGGTATGCATTAATCTTATTATAATCTAGTCCAAGGTCCTTTTTTATCTTCTTCGTGTTGTAGAATGACTTTGGAAACGTCTCCCCATCCGGGAGTGCCTCCTTAAGAAGCATAAAAAACAGGTTAAAGGACTTGTTGCTCTACCCGAACAAACACTTTATGTGATACAATCGGACAATGAAAGATAACTTCGTGAATTTTGTGCAACCCAGGTACAGGTTCTGATCTGCATCTTTAAGCAATCTGAAGAAGTTATTTGCATCGGTATTGCGTCGTTGTGTAGGCTCATGTGAAGCATCGGGTGCCTCATTATCCTCCCTCGACATACCAAAAGCATCGTGTATCATACCATGCGTATCAACTCCTCAAGGAGCATCATCACATACAACATTGGGTGCACACGAAGATAATGTTTCCCCATAATCGGTCCAAGTAGTGTACATCTCCATAATTTCATTTATGATTAGATGCTCATGGACAACGTCTCGACTAAGGAGTTTAAAGTTGACGCAATTCTTACGTTGACATGGTATAAGGTCGGTTGTTGTATGAGAAAATGCAAAGTCGAGGAACTTCTCAACACCATTCTATACTCGACGCTCACCCTCGATTGTTGCATCCAATTCTTATCCATTACTATCTTTCTTGTAAAATTCGTATAATATGCTACAAAGTAAAACAATAAATGACTAACTGTCAATGTTCAACGATTACCCTTTAATAAAATATTTAATGCTCATAAGCAACATGATGGATCGTGGACATTGAATGTGGGGCCACATGATGGAAGGTTAACATTAAGGGTGGGCCCACATGATGAATGACCCATATATTGAAGGTAGGGCCCCACATGTTGGATGGTCGATAGCAAAGGTGGGAACTACATGATGGATGGTCGACATCAAAGGTGGGTCCCACATGATGGACTATCCACATTACGTGGGACCACATGATGGATGGTTGACATCAATGTTGGGTCCCACATGATGGAATATCCACATCAAGTGGGCCCCACATGATAGTGGTCCACAACAAAGGGGGGACCCACATGATGGACTATCCACATTACATGGGACCACACGATGGATGGTTGACATCAATGGTGGGTCCCACATGATGGAATATCCACATCAAGTGGACCCCATATGATAAATGGTCCACAACAAAGGTTGGTCTCACATGATGGACTATCCACATTACATGGGGCAACATGATGGATGTATGACATTAATGGTGGGTCCCACATGATGGAATATCCACATCAAGTGGGGCCCACATGATGGTGGTCCACAGCAAAGTGGGGACCCACATGATGAACCTTTAATGTGGACCATCCATTGTGTGCGGCCCATCGTTCGTTAATGTGAGTCGTCTATAATGCAAGGCCTGCATTCATCATTAGGGGCTGACCTCAATTTAATGTGAATTTTTTATTAAAAATATACAAGTAGCATGTAGCTTACGCCTTAGTTCTTAGAGGGGTGAACGCTACGTTACGGGCTATTTGACCCAAACTTGACTCGCACTTGACCCGACCCGAACCCGACACAAACTAACCGATTGCAACCTCTAATTATCACTATGTACAATTAACCTAATAATATCTAGTACATACTAGTAACGCTTAGGCAGTCTCATAATCCAACACATAAATCCACATATCCAAAAACAATACAACCATGGATAGCTCCGACGCACATCCGAGTACCCATACTCAATTTCAGGCTTTTATTGCTGTACATAGCAAATGTACAACCTTATCATTGTCTCAATAGCGGTTCCCACCTTCCAAAGACCCCCGCTCAATATCCACTCCTTAAATCCACCATGATGATTTGTTATTTCCACACCATTTATTTATTTTGCTATATCATAGAAGGGGATAATCGAAAAAACTCCAGCCCAGACCCAAAGTCTAAGTGGGCCCCACCCCATATGAGTGGACCTCACCCCTAACAGCAAGGATATAACATATGCGGCACAGTGGACCCAACAAATGGATATAATGAGACAAATATCTAACCCAAACCACAATTCCCACTATCTAGGGACCACTACTCAAAATCATACTCTATTACATTAATAATATATGTATATATAAATAGTTATTTATTTTATATTTTTAGCCAGTCTCAACATCCAACACATACATCCACATATCCAAAAACAATATAACCACGGATAGCTCCGACTTACATTCGAGTACTCATACTTAATTTCGGGCTTTTATTGCTGTACATAGCAAATGTACAACCTTGTCATCGTCTCAACAAAGGCTCACACCTTCCAGAGACCCCCGCTCAATATCCACTCCTCAAATCACCATGATGTATTTGTTATTTCCACACCATTTATCTACTTTGCCATATCATATAGCAAGGGATGACCGAAAAAACTCCGGCCCCAAAGTCTAAGTGGGCCCCACCCCATATGAGTGGACCTCACCCCTGACGGCATGGATATAATATATGCAAAATAATGGACCTAGTAAATGGATATAATGAGACACATATCCAACCCAAACCACAATTCCCACTATCCAGGGACCACTACTCAAAATCATACTTCATTACATGAATAATATATGTCTAGATAAATAATTTTTTATTTTATATTTTCAACTAGTCTCATCATCCAACACATACATCCACATATCCAAAAACAATACAACTACGGATAGCTACGACACACATCCGAATACCCGTACTCAATTTCGGGCTTTTATTGATGTACATAGCAAATGTATAGCCTTATCATAGTCTCAACAGCGGTTCCCACCTTCCAGAGAACCCCGCTCAATATCAATTTGGATCCACCATGATGTACTTGTCCATTTCTACCGCAATATATTTATTTTGTCATATCAAGTAGAGGATGACCGCAAAAAGTTTGGCAAAAACCCCAAGTCTAAGTGGGCCCCACCACTGACGGCGTGGATAGAACATATGCAGCACGCGGGGCCCACCACAATGGATACAATGAAACATATCCAACCAACTAGTAACAACAATTTCCACCTATGTTTTATGCTACTCAGCTATTTAAGTGTTCGCTTCCCCAAGTGTAGGGTTGCGATGTAGTAATAATCTCGGTAAGACCGAGGTCGATCCACAGGGACTTATGTAGGAACTAACAAACACATCCAAGAGTTTCTATTAAAAAGCTAACAATCGGATTTTGTGTGAGATTGATGTAAATAACAACTTTGAACTAAATTGAAGGTAAACAATTTAAAAAGGCACTAGGGGTTCAAGGATCCACTTGTAACAATCCTTGATGCTCAATTCGCTGTGGTTTCTCAAACTAGAATCGAAATTAAGATCTATCTAGCTAGATGATAGAGCTGTTAAACCAAACAATCTGTCATATGTAAGGCCAATGTATATGATTCACTCAATGCAAGCTAGGATGAGCATGCTCAATCGCATAGGTCAATCCCAATTCCAATAAACTAAGTTCATAATCATGATCATCATTAAGTCCTGTCACCAGACAAAGCTAGATCATAATTTGAACTTGAATCAAATCACATGCACAGTCCCATACGTAATTCAGAAAACCAGAAAAGTAGAACTTTGGTAGGAAGTTCCGATATGAAGATCATAGTACTAGAGCGTACTGCAATTCCTCAGATCATACAGGTCTAGACTAACATTCAGCCATTAAGAACTTAAGTAATTCTCCCGAACATCCATGAGTCATCATAAGACTAAGAAAAACTTACTTAGAACTTGTATAAACTTCAAACCATTGTTCATAAACATGAAATTCAATCTTAAAACCAACTTATAACGAATTGAAACATCTTAGATCCACTACAAGCTTCACCTCTTAGCCCTAGCTAAGAGGTTTAGCTGCTCATGATCCAAGGAAACATGAAACAACTAGGAAAAGTATAAAAACAGCAAAACAAACTAGAAGGAGTTGTGGAACTCCGAAATCCACTTCCGCCGCCTCCTACCTTACTCAAACTCTTCTAAGATGCCTTAGGAATGATCCCTAGGTGTCCTTTTATAGTGGGGAGGCTCCGCACCTCAGAATATTCCAGAATCTGTGTAAGCTTACGCAGTGCGCAGAGAAAATCGGCTCCAAAAACTGGAAAGTGCGCAATTTTATGCATGGCCGTGGCTGACCGACCGGTTGCGACCGGTCGGACTGGTCTTCTCATCAGTCCAACGTACTCTGGAGTTGGAAATTCTTCTAGCCGACCGGTCTGGACCGGTCGGACTGGCCTGGCCGACCGGTCATGACCGGTCGGACTGTGTTTGTCCTGCATCTAGCGAGTTCAGCACATCTGGGAAAGCTGACCGACCGGTCTAGACCGGTCGTGGCCCTCCTGGCCGACCGGTCACGACCGGTCTTGTCTCTTTTCTTCATTTCTTTCTTCTTTTCTTCTTTCCTTGCTTCCTTCTTCCTCTTGGTCCTCCTTCGATCTTCATTCAATGGTTCTAAATGGACCCTTTTCATCTTCAATTGAGTGAGTCCGCTCTCATTTCTACAATAACAAAACATGCCTTAGATTAGTCTTTAAATTGTGAAAACCATGTATAATGAGTGACGAATTGGGGTTAGAATATGCACAATTAAGAGCTCAACATTAAGCTACTTCGCTAATCAATCTACTTGCCCAATCATGGTACTTAGCTACTTAATCTACTTGGCTAATCAATCATTTTAAAAATTTATTTGGGCAAAAAAATGACGAAGATGCCAGATCCCAAGTGGAACACAACATAGGAAACAAGGGTGATTAGATTCAAGTTTAGTGTTTGCATAGCCCTTCACTCGAGAATCAGTTCGATACTTCTTGCCCAAGCCCTACTATTCACTTCCCCAAGTGTAGGGTTGCGATGTAGTAATAATCTCGGTAAGACCGAGGTTGATCCACAGGGACTTGTGTAGGAATTCCAATAGGTAAGACCGAGGTGAATTGTATAGGTCAATCCTAATTCCAATAAGTTAAGATCACAATCATAATCGTCATTAAATCCTGTCACAAGGTATAACTAGATCATGATTTGAACTTGATTCAAATCACATACACAATCTCACATAATCCAGAATTTCCTAGAAAAAAAAAATAAAATTTTTGGTATGAAGTTCCCACATGAGGATCGTAGGTCTAGAGCATACTGAATCCAATTCCTCAGATCATACAGGTCTAGAATAACTCAAAACAATTAAGAACTCAAGCAATTCTTCTAAACATCCATGAGCCATCATAAGATTAAGAAAAACTACTTCGAACTTTATTTAAACTCCAAACCATTGTTCTTCACTAATAATTCAACTTGATGTTAGTGCACTTTTCTATGGCATACTAGTGTACCTTGTTTGTCAATCACTTACGTCAGTGAGTCTAGTTTCGGTTGAGCTTAATGAAGACGAAGACCGAAGACTCAAGTGGCCCCGCGGCATCAAGGAAGAAGAATCAGGTAAAAGTGATGCCTTGGTGCCTTAACCTTAACCAAAACCCAACCCTTAAACTCTTTGATGACCTTGACCATCTTATGAAAATCTTTAGTCATCTAAGATTGGCCCTAGGTGTCCCAAAAAAACACCCAAACCTTGGCCAAAGTGAGGGGGTTGAGGTATTCATGGGTCAACAAACAACCAAGCTGAACCCAGGCCTGTCCGAATGGTCAAGACCGGTCGGCTGGACTGGTCTGATCGGTCAAGACCGGTCGGCCAGGCTGCCAGACCAACAGCAGCTTGTTGTGTTGAAACAGGCAAGGGATCGACCGGTCACGACCGGTCGGCTAGGTTGGTCCTACCGGTCTTGACCGGTCGGGCAGTCCATTCCCCATAGTCAGCAGCCCCTGTCCACCTTCAGGCATATGGCGGACCGGTTTAGACCGGTCATGGACCCCTGGCCGACCGGTCACGACCGGTCGGTACTAGCCGTTTTATGCCCGTTTTAGATCCATTGTACATTTTTCTATAAAAGGGCTTGGCTCATTTTGAGGGGTAAGGAGAGGGATTTTGAGAGGAGTGAAGCCACCATTGTTGGAGACCATTTGAGGCCCATTCCCAACCTATGCAAGGCATCTTCCTTGTGCTTTAACACAAGATTAGAGCATTCCAAGCTCATGAAGAAGATGACCTTCATCCCCTCTTGATCTTTAGAGTTTAGAACCTTCTTGATTGTCATATCCTTGTCCAAAACTCTAAGATGAGATCGTTGTAGGAGAGAACCTCTAGGCAACCCATTCCCATTAGTTGTAGAGTTCTCAAACCTACCCTCCTATCACCTTGGGCATCTCAAAGGCATCACATGCAAGGTGTTTGATCAAGTGTAGTTAAGGCATTGGCGACGCAACGGCAACACGATCGTGGGAGCAAGGGAAGCTGATTGAAGCACGGGAGAGCGAAGATCAAGCAACCCAAACCGACGCTATATAAGGGGCTCATCCGATAAGTAAGGTTGTCTTTATTGAGAGTCCATTTAGAGTTTGTTTGTCAAACTCGATCTAGGGACGTTAGCCGTTCCTTGGCCCGTTTGCCAAGCCTAAACTAAGTCTCCAAGGGGGAGCCTCCGACACGGGAGTGAACATGCGTCGGGTTGAGAGTTAGCCTATGTCCAAAACTCCATTTGGGTTGAGAGTTAGCGCTTTGTCCAAAACTCCGGTTATGGTTGAGAGGTGAACCGGTAAAACCTCCGTATAAAGGTTGAGAGGTGAACCTCATTTAAAACCTCCGATAGTGAATGCCGGTGTGCTCAAAGGAGTTGAGTACTTGAACCAGGGAGTGGAGTAGACCCAAAGTCGAACCACTATACATGCTTGTGTTTGTAATTGGTTTGAGCTCATTAATATCTTAACATTTGATGTTTAATTGTTTAATTATGAATGCTCGATAGGAATGTATGCTAGGCACTAGATAGACACTCCCACACACAAGATGTACTTTCACTAGTAGTGTAGACTTGAGCTCATTGATCCATTCTCATAAGTCTACTTAGGTTGCATAGGTTAGGAGCTTGACTAGTTAAATCATTTATTTACCTATGCATGCTTAGACTAGGATTGTTTATTGCTTAACCTTTTGCTAGTCTTGTGATTGGACCCACTTAGGCTTGGAAGCCGAAGTGTTCTTGCTTACTTAGCTTAATTTGTTGAATTGTGTAAGTAGGCGAAAAGAATTTCAAAAAGGTCCTAATCACCCCCCCCCTATAGGTTTAGCCATAATTCTAGTTGTTCTTTAAGCTTCCGCACATACGTAGGTGTCGTGTTAGACTACCGACATACTTTCAATTGGTATCAGAGCGGGTTGCTCTTCAAGGACGTAACCGTCTGGGGTAAGATCCTGTACCGGAGCACTAGCATAATGTCTAACTGAGATGGGAGTACCAGCAACCGTCCACCATTCTTTGACGGGTCCAACTATGCCTATTAGAAGGCTAGAATGAGAATTTTTCTCCAATCCATGGACCGTCCGGTGTGGCTAAGCACACAAAATGGATACACCTTGCCCACCGAGCAAGTGGAGGTTGATGGGAAATACATCGTCATTCCCAAAGATGATTCCAAATGGGATGGCAGAGAGAGAGCTCAATACATGGAAAATACCAATGCTCTCAATGCGATTTGCTATACGGTTTCCCCGGATGAATTTCAGCGCATTCTCACATGCGCAACTACAAAAGAAGCGTGGAATATACTTGAGGTTACCCACGAGGGGACTAGCACAGTAAGACGCTCGAAGCTTCAACTCTTAACCACCAAATTTAAAAACATTAAGATGGAAGAGTCTGAAACTTTCATGGAGTTTTATACTAAATTGTCAGATATTTGCAACTCCATGTTTGTCTTGGGTGATCGGGTTCTGGATGGTAGGATTTGTAGAAAAATACTTATGTCCCTTTCGGATAGATTTAACTCCAAGATAGTTGCCTTAGAGGAGTGTAGAAACATAGATAACATGAAAGTAGAAGAACTCATAGGTTCGCTACAAACTCATGAACTACAATTTAAGGCCCCCTCTAGAAAGAAAAGCATCGCTCTCAAGTCCTCTCTCAAACATAAGAAAATTAAGAAGGAGTCGGAGGAAGATAGTGATGATGAGGATGATGAGGAAGAGAAACTGAACAAAAAATTCAAGAGATTCCTCAAATTTGATAAAGGGAGTAGCCTGTGACATGAAGGACAAGAAGGGTGATAAACATAAAGGAAAATCATCCATGCCTTCATTCGTCCGTTGTTACGGTTGCGGTCGTCGTGACCATATTACTCCGGAATGTTTGGATAGGCCTAAACCGAAAGGAAAAAAGGCAATGGCTACCACTTGGGATGATACAGAGGAGTCCGAATCTGGTGACTCCGCTTGTAATGAGAGCTAACATAAAGATCTAGCTCTCACGGCTTCCACCACAACCCCTCTTCCTGCTTATCTAAGAGGGGATCCCAACCGCTATCCCTTCTAGGAGAAGAAGAAGTTCCCAACCCCTCACCTCATGATACATTTTATGAGGGAGTTGAGGAAATTAGTTACCCTTAGGCTTTTCAAACTAAACATAGAATAGTGAGGGTACCTAGAAATGTTCTAAATGATCAAATCAGAGGATTCAAGCCTCATGAGCCCAAATTTGGTAGTTTGGCCTTGTCTTTAACTTGTATATTTGCTTGCTAGACTATCATCATGCTTAAATTAGCTATTTTTGCTGAATTCTATGCTTCATTGTATGCTAATCTTTGCTTAATATTGGTCTTGATATACCAATAGGGGAGGTTGGTTGATTGGGCTATAGGCCCTTTGTGCTTGTATTGCAAATGTATATCCTTGACTAACGTTGCATGATTAACTATGCTTAGATAGGTATATTTTCTTGTTAATCATGTTTCCTAGCATGCTACATGTTTTTATGAGTCATGCACCCTATACTCTCCTTGTTAGCATATGCTCATAGTTATAACTGCGACATACTATCTACTCTTACCTTAACCTTATTGATATATCATTAAGGGGGAGAGAATAGTTTGTCAATTGTTAACAAAAAGGGGGAGAAAGCTCAAATCCCACCAAAACTAGTTTGCTATGTTTTATGATGCAGGGATTGACAGGTTATGGGGGGGGCAATCTGAAGAGGAGCAGCTTAGATTAGGCATGTCAACAGTCCTGTATTTAATGCTTTATCAATGTAATATCTTGATCATGTATTCTGTTTTGGTAGGTTAAGTTTTTGTATGTAAATGACAAAGGGGGAGATTGTTAGTGCACTTTTCTGTGGCGTACTAGTGCACCTTGTTTGTCAATCACTTACGTTAGTGAGTCTAGTGTCGGTTGAGCTTAATGAAGATGAAGACCGAAGACTCAAGTGGCCCCGCTGCATCAAGGAAGAAGAATCAGGTAAAAGTGATGCCTTGGTGCCTTAACCTTGACCAAAACCCAACCCTTAAACTCTTTGATGACCTTGACCATCTTAGGAAAATCTTTAGTCATCTAAGATTGGCCCTAGGTGTCCCAAAAGAACACCCAAACCTTGGCCAAAGTGAGGGGGTTGATGTATTCATGGGTCAGCAAACAGCCAAACTGAACCCAGGCCTATCCGACTGGTTAAGACCGGTCGGCCAGGCTGCCAAACCAACAACAACTTGTTATGTTGAAACAGGTAAGGGACTGACTGGTCGTGACTGGTCGGCTGGGCTGGTCCGACCGGTCTTGACCGGTCGGGTAGTCCATTCCCCATAGTCAGTAGCCCCTGTCCACCTTCAAGGCCTATGGCCGACCGGTCTAGACCGGTCGTGGACCCCTGGTCCGACCGGTCACGACCGGTCAGCACTAGCCATTTTATGCCCGTTTTAGATCCGTTGCACATTTTTCTATAAAAGGGCTTGGCTCATTTTGAGGGGTAAGGAGAGGGATTTTGAGAGGAGTGAAGCTACCATTGTTGGAGACCATTTGAGGCTCATTCCCAACCTATGTAAGGCATCTTCCTTGTGCTTTAACACAAGATTAGAGCATTCCAAGCTCATGAAGAAGATGACCTTCATCCCCTCTTGATCTCTAGAGTTTAAAACCTTCTTGATTGGCATATCCTTGCCCAAAACTCTAAGATGAGATGGTTGTAGGAGAGAACCTCTAGGCAACCCATTCCCATTAGTTGTAGAGTTCTCAAACCTACCCTCCTATCACCTTGGGCATCTCAAAGGCATCAAATGCAAGGTGTTTGATGAAGTGTGGCTGAGGCATTGGCGATGCAATGGCAACACGATCGTGGGAGCAAGGGAAGCTGATTGAAGCACGGGAGAGCGGAGATTAAGCAACCCAAATCGATGCTATACAAGGGGCTCATCCGACAAGTAAGGTTGTCTTTATTGAGAGTCCATTTAGAGTTTGTTTGTCAAACTCGATCTAGGGACTTAGCCGTTCCTTGGCCCGTTAGTCAGGCCTAAACTAAGTCTCCAAGGGGGGGCCTCCGACACGGGAGTGAACGTACGTCGGGTTGAGAGTTAGCCTATGTTCAAAACTCCATTTGGGTTGAGAGTTAGCCCTTTGTCCAAAACTTCGGTTATGGTTGAGAGGTGAACCGGTAAAACCTCTGTGTAATAGTTGAGAGGTGAACCTCATTTAAAACCTCCGATAGTGAATGCCGGTGTGCTCAAAGGAGTTGAGTACTTGAACCGGGAGTGGAGTAGACCCAAAGTCGAACCACTATACATGCTAGTATTTGTGATTGATTTGAACTCATTCATATCTTAGCATTTGATGTTTAATTGTTTAATTATGAATGCTTGATAGGAATGTATGCGAGGCACTAGATAGACACTCCCACACACAAGATGTACTTTCACTAGTTGTGTAGACTTGAGCTCATTGATCCATTCTCATAAGTCTACTTAAGTTGCATAGGTTAGGAGCTTGACTAGTTAAATCATTTATTTACCTATGCATGCTTAGACTAGGATTGTTTATTGCTTAAATTTTTGCTAGTCTTGTGATTGGACCCACTTAGGCTTGGAAGCCGAAGTGTTCTTGCTTACTTAGCTTAATTTGTTGAATTGTGTAAGTAGGAGAAAAGAATTTTAAAAAGGTCTTAATCACCCCCTCTCCTATAGGTTTAGCCATAATTTTAGTTGCTCTTTAAGCTTTCGCACATACATAGGTGTCGTGTTAGATTACCGACGTACTTTCACTTGAAACCAAATTAAACGAATTGAAACATCTTAGATTCACTACAAGCATCACCTCTTAGCCCTAGCTAAGAGGTTTAGTCCGTTCATGATCCAAGGAAACATGAAAACAACTAAAAAAAACATAAAACTAGAAGAACAAACTAGGAGTTGTAGAACTCCGGATCTGACTTCCGCCATCTCCCACCGTGCTTAATCTCTTCTACGATGCCTTAGGAAGAAGCCCTAAGTCCCCTTTTATAGAATAGTGCAGAAAGTTCCAGATTGCGCAAGAAATTTCGGACTGCGCCGAGAAAATCGGAGCTTGAAGGACACGTTTTGTTACGCAGACGACTGGTCGCACGACCGGTCTGAGCTCCTGGACGACCGGTGGCATGACCGGTCTCAAAAGCGCAAAAACAGTCCAGTGAGTTTTTCACAAATTCGAACTCAGGCTTTTAATTCAAGGACCAGTCGGACAACCGGTCTGAGCATTGGACGACCGGTCGCACGACCAGTCGTGGATGGTCCAACAAGGTTTTCAGAGAGACCCCTTCCGTTGAGTGTTCAGACCAGTCGGACGACCGATCCTGGGCTATGGACGACCGGTCTTGGGTGCATTTTTCTGCCCTCTCTTCTTCTTTTCTTTGCTTCGTTCTTCCACCCTTTGATGCGTGGTCTTTTGATCTTCAATGTTTGTAAATAGTGTCTTCAAGCCTTCAATTGATGAATCTTCTCTCTCATTCCTATAACCACAATGCCATGCATTAGTTGGGTCTTTAATCATGTATTTCAAGCATAGTTAGTGATAAAATGGGGTTAGAATATGCACATTTAAGAGCTCAACACACTCCCCAACCAGCATTTTGCTAGTCCTGAGCAAAACATGCGTGAAACAAATTTCATTCTTAAAAAACCCAACTCTCCTTTAGAAACAAGTTTTTTATATACTTAATGATATGCCGGTGTAAAGAATTCTGAAATGCCCAGTGATAGAAGTTGAAACCTTGAATTTTTTGAAATATACCAATTACTCATATGAAATTTCCGCTGATTGATTGATAAATAGAAGAATCAAAACAATTTAACCTAGTGTGCTTGGTGAATGCTCATCTCATAGATTTTCGGGGTTACCTTCTTCGCGAATTAACTAAGGTATGGACTTAACGGTGTATAAATCAATCAATCAAGTGTATAACAGGAGTTTGCCTTACCGTCCTTCCGACGGCTTTCACACTACGTCCCATTTCCGGCTTTGGTTATGGGTAGACCATCCCCCGCTTGGTAATAGGTAGCCCTTTTCAAAATTTTCCACCATATTCTCCATCATTCCCATATTTTCATCCTTCCTTTCCGTTTTCTTTTTCATTAGATAGGATTTTTAGAAATCCATATCTTTCATTTTTTCCCATGGACAAGGATGGACAAAGTACCCCGGCTTGGTTTCTCAACACCTCAAATCCAAACTTAACCAATTCATAGTTCTACATAACCCTTTCAAAGCGTGAGAATCGTGTAATGTGAACTAAGTGTAAAAGTGTTTAGAAATTCTATCAATCATAAAAATAGTGGGATTCACATATAAAACTAGTATCTTAGAGATTGTTCAAGATATTCAACTTCACTCACTTTACCTCTCTTTGTCTTATACTCACACCACCCCAAATGTATAGAAACAAAGTTTTCCCATGGAGTGTTGAATTTGTAAAAAAATTGAAAAAATTCCTACATAATTGCTCGAGATGTTACAAAACATTGGATTTATCCTAGTGATCCCACACCCCCAACCAACTCTTGCATTGTCCTCAATGTAAAACATATGCAATGAGCAAAATATGAGAGCAAACATAAAATAAAGGGAATGAGAGATGAAAGTACCTAAGAGAACAAAAACTGAAATTATACCTCCTGCTATCAAACCTATGAAAAAGCAAACTAAAAGCAACAAAATCCTAACCCTAACTACTCTATACCTCCATCAGACTAGGAGATCAATCATCCTGATATATAGGATCAATCAGATGTATGGACATACCTTCTGAAGAAAAATTCTCAAAGAACGGTTTTAATCGCTGACCATTTGCTTTAAAGATATTGACGTTCTGTGGATTCAACAACTCGACGGTCCTGTATGGGTAAACAGTTTGCACAATGTAGGGACCGGTCCATCGAGATCTTAATTTCCCCAGAAATAAATGTAAGCGAGAATTATACATAAGGACTTTTTTATTAATCGTGAAGGTCTTACGAAGGATGTTCTTGTCATGGAACACCTTCGTCTTGTCCTTGTAAATTCTCACATTTTCATATGCCTCGTTCCGGAGTTCCACAAGTTCATTCAATTGAAGTTTGTGTAACGAGCTTGCTTTGTTAGAATAAAAAATTCATCTTCTTTATCGCCCAGTAAGCCCTATGTTCCAACTCCATGGGCAAGTGACAAGCTTTCCCATAGACAAGTCTATTGGGAGACATTCCAATGGGGTCTTAAAAGTGGTACGGTAAGCCTAGAGTGCATTGGTAAGTCGAAGCGACCAATCCTTGCGATCGGGGTTTACTGTTTTCTCCAAAATATGTTTAATCTCCCTATTGGATATCTCAGCTTGTCCACTTGTTTGTGGGTGATAGGGAGTGCTCACTTTGTGATTTATGCCATATTTCTTCATTAAGGATTCAAATGGGCGATTACAAAAGTGAGACCCTCTGTCACTTATGATGACTCGAGGTGTTCCAAACTGGGAAAGAATGTTTTCATTTAAGAAACGAATGACTATTTTATAGTCATTGTTCCGGCATGGAATTGACTCGACCCATTTGGAAACATAATCGACGGCAAGCAGAATATACAAATTTCTGAAAGAAGATGGGAATGGTCCCATGAAATCGATGCCCCAACAATAAAAAATTTCAATTGGTAAGATGGGATTGAGAGGCATCATATTTCTATGGGATATTCCTCTCAATTTCTGACACGGCTCACACGTCTTACAAAACTCATGGGTATCTTTGAACATGGTGGGCCAATAGAACCCACATTGCAGAATTTTGGCTGTGGTCTTCTTAGCCGAGAAGTGGCCACCACATGCTTGAGAATGACAAAAGGAGATGATACTGTGTTGTTCATCATCCGGCACACATCTCCTTATAATTTGATCGGGATAATACTTGAATAAGGATCGTCCCATAGGAATTTCCTCACCTCGTTGAAGAACTTATCTTTATCTTGCTTTTTACAATGCTTCGAAATTGTACCTGTAGCAAGATAGTTAGCAATGTCCGCATACCATGGCAATTGGGAGACTTTAAAAAGTTGTTCATCAGGGAAGATGTCATTAATCGCGGTCGTCTCAGGGGAATCGGTGAGAACAAGTCTAGAGAGATGGTCAGCCACTACGTTTTCTACTCCTTTTTTATCACGCATTTCTATGTCAAATTCTTGGAGTAGGAGGATCCATCTTAACAAACGTGGCTTATCAACCTTCTTAGAGAGAAGGTACTTAAGCACGGCATGGTCTATGAATATGATGATCTTGGATCCAATCAAGTAGGACCTAAACTTGTCCAAGGAAAAAACTACGGCTAAAAGTTCTTTTTCTGTAGTAGTGTAGTTTGCTTGGGCTGAATTTAAGGTTCTACTTGCACAGTAGATGACACATGGCTTCTTTTCTTTTCTTTGGCCTAACACAGCCCCAATAGCATAGTCGCTCGCATCGTACATAATTTCAAAAGGAAGGCTCCAATCAGGTGGTTGCATTATGGGAGCACATGTCAACCTACCTTTAAGTTTGTCAAAGGCATTTTGACAATCTTCATTCCACTCGAAAGAGTTCTCCTTGTGAAGAAGGTTACATAAAGGATGAGAAAGTGAACTGAAGTAGTCCTTTATGAACCGTCTATAAAATCCGACGTGTCCCAAAAAGGACCGCACATCTCGTATGCTCTTGGGTGGTGGAAGGTTAGAGATAAGATCTATTTTAGCTTTGTCCACCTCGATTCCATTTTGTGAGATGATGTGACCAAGTACAATTCCCTTTTAAACGATGAAGTGACATTTCTCCCCATTCAACACAAGGTTCTTCTCTTCACATCTTTTCAACACAGATTTCAAGTGCATAAGGCACTCATCAAAGCTACAACCAAATACTGAGAAATCATCCATGAAGACTTCGAGAATTGTCCCCACCATGTCAGAAAAAATACTCAGCATATAATGCTGAAAAGTGGCAGGGGCATTACATAGTCCAAATGGCATCCTTTGATACGTGAAAGTGCCGAATGGACATGTGAATGTTGTCTTCTCTTGGTCCTCTAGGGCGATCTCTATTTGGTTGTACCCTGAATAACCATCAAGGAAGCAAAATGGGAAAAAAATGACCTGCCAACCTTTCTAAAATTTGATCAACAAACAGTAGGGGGAAGTGGTCTTTCCTCGTAACTATGTTTAGCTTCCTGTAGTTAATGCACATTCTCCAACCGGTAGTGACTCTAGTTGGCACGAGTTCATTATTGGCATTGGCTATGTTGGTTATTTTGAATTTCTTAGGCACCACTTGAGTTGGACTCACCCATTGACTATCGGATATTGGGTAAATGATACCCACATCCAATAGTTTCACCACTTCGGCCTTAACCACCTCCTTCATGTTTGGATTGAGTTGTCTTTGTGGTTTCCTAGATGTCTTCGCATTCTCCTCAAGGCGTATGCGATGAGTACAAATCAATGGGTCTATGCCTTTGAGATCCGCAATCGACCATCCAATGGCACTCTTATGCTCTATTAGAGTGGCTATGTCTTGCCTCAACCTAAATATACGTGTTTCAAATCACTTGGTAATGGTTTTTGGTCGAGCATTGGTGCCTTGATATTAGATGGGAGGGGCTTGTTCTCGCTTAAGGGTAAAGGTTCAAATAATGCCCTCCATCTTTTGTTATCAAGTACCGGCATCACATCCAAAATGGTATCCATCTCTCGTATTGTGTTATCATTTATCTGATGAGAGTGGACCAAACATGCCTCCAAAGGGTCAGAATATAATGTTGAGGGGAATGTCTCCTCCATGAATGATTCAATCAAGTTTATCTCGTGGATCTCGTCATCAACTTCCCGAGGTTGTTTGCATAAATCAAATATATTCAGCTCAAGTGTCATATTTCTAAAGGACATTTGTACAAGCCCGTTGCTATAATTTATAATCGCATTGGAAGTAGCTAGAAAAGGGCGGCCAAGTATGACGGGAATTTGAGCACCGGTGCCTATCACGGGATGTGTATCTAAGACAATAAAGTCTACTGGGTAATAGAATTTATCAACTTGAACTAAGACATCCTCAATCACTCCTCTCGGTATATGAATAGATCTATCAGTAAGTTGGAGTGTGGTTTTGGTGGGTTTTAATTCACCTAACCCAAGTTGTTCATAAACCGAGTATGGAATGAGGTTAACACTTGCCCATAAATCAAGTAAGGCTTGTTTAATCCGGTAGTCACCTATGATGCATGAGATGGTTGGACTACCCGGATCCTTATATTTTTGGGGTACCTCTTATCTGATAATAGCACTCAAATTCTCAGTCAAAAGTACTTTGTTGTGAACATTGTGTTTCCTTTTGACTGTACATAATTCCTTTAGAAATTTGGCATAGGATGGTATTTGTTTTATAGCATCCAACAATGGGATGTTGATCTTCACTTGCTTAAAAACCTCTAAAATTTTCAGGTTTTTGTCTAAAGGTTTAGGTGAAATCAACCTTTGGGGAAACGGGGCAACCAACTTGTATTGCCTTTCCGGTTCTTTCTCATGTAGAGTGTTGTTCGAGGTATCATCCTCTTTGAAATTTTTCAGATCATTAGGCTTTGGGGCCTTCACCGGATTTATCGATTATTTTTCTACTTCTCAAAGTGGTGATAGCTTGAACATGCTCCGTATGTTGAGAGGATGAGCTTGCATCTTGTATCTCAAATTGGGTTCTTGGGTTAAGAAGAGGTTGGCAGGAAGTGTGCCTTTCTCCCTAACACTGAGATGAGATTCAACTCTAGCCATTGAGGTTTTTAAGTCATTAATGGCTTGAGATGAATTTTGATTGAATTTCAGTTGCTCTTGCATGAACCCATCAATTTTCAGAGAATTAGTCTTGTTATATTCAACTTGAACTGATACGAATGCACCCAACATCTCATTTAGTGTAACTTTTGGTGTAATCACTAGGGATGGACCTAGTAAAGGTTGAACTTGAGGAGTATTGTTTGCATTCGCAGTGGGTCCATTCCTCCAACTGAAGTTGGGATGGTTCTTCCAACTAGAATTATACGTGTTTGAGTTTGGAGCACTAAATGGCCGTTGATAATTGTTTATGGCATTTTATTGTTCTTGTAAGATATCTTGGAATGCTGAAATTGTGGGACAATCTTGTGTTGCATGTTAATTTTCGGTACAAATTCCACAAACAGTTTCAACATCTTTTGAGTTGATCGTCTCTCCTTTCTTGAATTCCATGGCCTCAACTTTTCTTGTGAAGCTAGCCACACGTGCACTTATATTATCTTCTTCTGAGAGGACATAAATTCTTTATTTTTCCTTTTGTTGGCTTGTCTTGGAATTTGTTGGTCTAGATGTATCCCAAGACTGTGCATTCTCGGCCAATTCATCAAAATATTCCCATGCTTCCTCGGCTTCCTTATTCATGAATTCTCCATTACACATCATCTCTACGAATTGGCGCATGGGTGAAGTCAGTCCTTCATAGAAAAATCTTATTACCCGCCAAATTTCGTACCCATGATGTGGGCATGCATTTAACAAGTCCTTGAACCTCTCCCAGCATTGGAAGAAGGTCTCATCCTCTTTTTAAGCAAAATTCATGATAAGGCGCCTCAACATGATCATTTTGTGAGTAGGGAAGAACTTTTTAATGAACTCCCTAGACATCTCAGTCCATGTGCCAATTGATCTTGGCCTTAATGCATGAAGCCAACCTTTAGCTTTCTCTTTAAGGGTAAAAGGAAATAATTTGAGTCTCACCACGTCGTCGATTACATTTGCAAAGTGCATTGTGGCTATCACCTCATCAAATTCCTTAAGATGTTAATAGGCACTTTCGCTGTCTAGTCCATGGAATCTCGGGAGGAGTTGGATTACTCCCGGTTTCAAATCTATGTTCCCTACATTTTGTGGAAAAACTATGCATGAGGGAGTGCTCACTCTTGCTAGTTGCAAGTAATCACGTAATGTTCTGGGTTTGGGAACATTCTCAACCACATTTTCTCCCGTTTCGGTTTCGTTTTGGCCCTGGTTTTGATTGGTCATAGGGTTGGGTTGATTTGCAGCCTTACTTTCAGACAAAATGGGATAATTTAAATGTCTCTTAGCACGTGGCTCTCTATCAATTCCTTCAACTATTCCCCCTTCACTAATGAGTCGGTTATTTGAATCCCGAACCCAATGTGGCATGTAAATCCAAAAGAATGAAGCGAAAAAGAAGAATTCTTCCTTCCTTTCTTTACTCTTCTCTAAGACCGAAGCACAAGGTATCTTGCAATGGCTGAGCCAGAAGAAAAGATAGAGACCGATTTCTCATGATCAATAGGGGTTCAAAGAACTCCCCACCTACTCTTTGAATCTTTTGAGAAAAGTGCAGAAAAAGAAGAAAGAGGAATAGAATTGAGAAGAGAAATCTCTGAGCATAAGGTAATCCAAGACGGCAATGCTGACCAATAGGAATCAAGGCGGCTCAAGGCCAACCTATTAGAGATCCAAAAAAGGAGTCTCCACCCACTCTACAAGAGATGAATGTGATAGGAATGAATAAGGGAAGAAGAAGAGTAACGTTGGAAGGACAAAACCTAATTTGAGAACTTAAGATGCCTAACTTCTTCTTCAACTTCCTAAAAATCCCTGCAAAAGAAAAAAATCAAAATAAAAAAAACTAAATTAGTACAAGAGTCCTAAAAATCTCAAATAGAGACTATTTCAGAAATTTTGTGAAAAACCGTCAAAGTCCCCGGCAACGGCGCCAAAAACTTATTCGCTTCCCCAAGTGTAGGGTTGCGATGTAGTAATAATCTTGGTAAGACCGGGGTCGATCCACAGGGACTTGTGTAGGAATTCACAAAACACTTCCAATAGTTTCTACTTAAGAGTTAACTAAACAGAATTTAAGAATTTGGTGAAGATAACAATTTTGAACTAAACTGAAGGTAATCAATTAATAAAAAGCATTAGGGGTTCAAGGATCCACTTGTAGCAATCCTTGATGCTTAATTCGCTGTGGTTTCTCACTTTCTCAACTAGAATCGAAATTAAGTTCTATCTAGCCGGATGATAGAGCTGTTAAAATAAACAATCTGCCATATGCGTGATTCATGTACATGATTCTCTCAATTCAAGCTAGGACTTGAGCACACTCAATTGTATAGGTCAATCCTAATTCCAATAGGTTAAGATCACAATTATAATCATCATTAAATCATGTCACAAGGTATAACTAGATCTTGAT
The DNA here is from genome assembly GCA_003013855.2 of Liriodendron chinense. Lineage (NCBI taxonomy): Eukaryota > Viridiplantae > Streptophyta > Magnoliopsida > Magnoliales > Magnoliaceae > Liriodendron > Liriodendron chinense. The sequence continues at coordinate 1,455,722 of ML058552.1, forward strand.
TTGAACTTGATTCAAATCACATACACAATTTCACGTAATCCAGAATTTTTAAAATAAAAAAAAAAGAATTTTTGGTATGAAGTTCCCACATGAGGATCATAGGTCTAGAGCATATTGAATCCAATTCCTCAGATCATACAGGTCTAGAATAACTCAAAACAATTAAGAACTCAAGCAATTCTTCTAAACATCCATGAGCCATCATAAGATTAAGAAAAACTACTTAAAACTTTATTTAAACTCCAAACCATTGTTCTTCACTAATGTTAGAACTAGAAAATGAACTACAAGGGGACATTTTCTTTTGTTTGGTATATTGTTGCTCTGGGGTTCTGAGTAATAGAAACATTCATAAACAATCACAAGCATTCACAAAAGGTACACAAGAAGAGATATCGCAAGGCGAATTTTATTCCAGAGATCCTGAGATCTTGTACATTCCAGGCCGTGATCTGGCACGAGCCCTTAATTACATCGAATGATCGATGACCCTTGATTAAAAGACAAAAGACTAGTCAGCAAGGACTATGGTCTTAGAGTTTATGGTCGTAGGGACCTGTATTTGTTTTGTTATGGACTGAACCATCTTTGTATTAGTCGGATGTCTATGTCCCATGTTTTGACCGGAGATCCGAGCTGAGACTATCAGGGTTTATGACTGAGAAGGACGACTCCGGGCCCATGCCTATCATGTATGGCCAGGTGACCTCGGAAAGTCCATTCTACAGTTGTGTGTACCTGCATAGCTCAACCGACAGATGCCATCTAAATGGGTAGGGCATCGACTGTTGTGTTGTGGCAGTTCATAACAATTGCTTTGTAGTGAATTAAAACTCTTTGGTATGGTTTATCGTGATAATCATAGTCCCATTTTTCTATCTTTCGACCCAAATCGGATCACATCCTTACAGTAGATACAAGTGGTGACATATTTGCATAGTTCCGGATGCTGGTGGCTTCTTTCCGAGAAGTCATTTCATTCAACGCGTCGAATCGAATCGAACCTCGAAGATGCATAATTTTACTCGTTTAGAGATCCCGGAACGTCCATTTGATCATTCCATTGCGTCCAGAACGCTCGAAATACCCAAAATAGACTCAAATGGAACTTGAAAACATTTAAATTGAGTCCGGTGCACCCGTGAACATGTTCTGCAATTGGCTGATTTTTTAGGTGCGTGGGACATAATTTATGGGTGCGTGGGTTCCAACGCACCCTGAAATTAAATATCTGATTTTTTGTTGAATTTAGGGGTGCGTGGGGCATTTTTTAGATGCGTGGGACTGAATATGCAAATCTGAATTTTGTCGAATTTATGGGCGCATGGTACCCGAATTTATGGGTGCGTGGGAGTCCGACGCACTTGTCGAATTAATGGGCGCATGGGACGCGAATTTATGGGCGCGTGGACCATTTTTGGGTGCGTGGGACACCAATCCACTTATCCTAATTACGTTGCATTTATGGGCGTGTGGGACGATTTTTTGGGTGCGTGGGACCGAATTGTTGGGTGCGTGCCCACAGTTGTAAAAAATCAAGATTCAGACCTACGATCGTCTTGGTCGGGGTGGTCTTCCGGTGGAAGATATCGGCGATCGGGGAGGGTTTTCCGATGACCAGGAAGGGTTTCCGGTGATCGGAAAGTGTTTCCGACGGGGATCTCAATTACTCAGAGGGTAGTAGCTCTCTCTCTCTCTCTCTCAAAACGTACAAATTAATAGTCGGACGGGGTATTTATACCTGGAAATACCGAAATTCGGCCAATCAGGAGCTGCACATCCCACGCACCCTTAAAATGCCTCCCACGCACCCCAAAATCGATGTACGGAGGTCCAACACACCTCAAAATGCATTTTGTCATTTGCGAAATTTATGGGTGCGTGGTGTTAGTGCACTTTTCTGAGGTATACTAGTGCACCTTGTTTGTCAATCACTTAGGTCAGTAGGTCTAGTGTCGGTTGAGCTTAATGAAGACGAAGACCGAAGACTCAAGTGGCCCGGCTGCATCAAGAAAGAAGAAACAGGTAAATGTGATGCCTTGGTGTGCCTTGCCTTGACCAAAACCTAACCCATAACCTCTTAGATGACTTGCACCAACTAGGTATACCCTTAGTCATCATCATTAGTCTTAGAACTCCATGAAAAACATGATAAATTAGACTAATTAAAGAGGTGGAAGCTGCTGTAATCAAATAGGCTCAAACAGCAGTTTCCGATAGGACTCCGATCAATCGGACACTGGCTCCGATAGGACTCCGATCAATCGGAGAGAAGTTCCGATCAATCGGAAATTGTTCCAGAAAAGTTTGAAAATTCACTGGACATATTTCCGATTAATCGGACATGCCTCCGATCCATCGGAAGGGGTCGTCCGATCGATCGGACTGTGTTCCGATCAATCGAAAAATCCTCCAGAGACTTCACTGGATGGATTTCCGATCAATCGGACATGTCTCCGATCAATCGGACTAGGCTCCGATCAATCGGACCATTTTTTCGATCAATCGGAGATATGAGAATCTGCCCGTTTTTTGACCGTTGGAAGAAAATCTATTTAAAAGGGGGATTCATTTTTTGAGCAAATGAGAGGGGATTTTGAGGAGATAGAAGCCACCATTGCTAGAGACCATTAGAGGCTCTATCCCAAACCCATAGCAAGCCATTCTCCTTGTGGTTTCATCACAAGCTTAGGCCATTCAATGGCATCTTGAGAATAGAACTTGTTCCCTCTTGATTCCTAGGGTTTAGACACCTTGATGATAGTTAAATCCTTTGTCTAAACACTACCTAGGAGTCCATTTAGGTGCATTCCTCTAGGAAACCCATTTCCTACCATTTGTAGAGGTTTCACCATTCCCTAGCACCTTGGGCATCTCCAATGGAGCATCACATGCAAGGTAGCTGATCTTGGAGCTGAAGCCTTGGCAAAGCAACGGCGTCAACGATTGGGGGAGCACAAGGGGAGCTGATTCAAGCACGGGAGAGCGAGAAGAAGCAACCCAAGACGGCGCAACAAGGGGCTCAATCCGACAAGTAAGGTTGTCTTGTTAAGAGTCCATCCACTCAATTCCCTGTGGGAGTTGAGTGTAGAGTTTGTTTAACAAACTCGCCCCGGGGTCGTTAGCCGATCCTTGGCCTATTAGTTGGGCCTAAAATCTAGGGACGTCAGCCGTTCCTTAGCACGTTAGTCGGGCCTAAAACAAAGTCTCCAAGGGGGAGCCATCAACACGGGTGCAAACGTGTAGGTTGGGAGGAACCTGTAAACTCCCCGGTTGGGTGGATCCGAGTTAAAAAACCTTGGTTGGGAGGAACCAGATTTAAACTCCCTAGTGAATGCTGGTGTGCTCAAAGGGGTTGAGTACTTGAACCGGGAGTGGAGTAGACAAGTAGTCGAACCACTATACATCCTTGTGTTTGTGATTGTATTGGAGCACATTTCTCTTTATGCATTGTGTTTAATTGTTAATTATGTATGCTTAGTTAGGAATGTATGCTTAGCACTTGATAGGCACATCCACACTCATAAGATGTACTTTCACTACCTCAAGTAGACTTGAACTTATTGATCCATCCTCATTCAAGTCTATTTGAGTAGCATAGATTAGGTTCTTCATTAGCTTAATCATTTATTAATCTATGCTTGTTTAGACTAGGTTGTTTATAGCTTTTATCATATGCTAGTCTTTTGATTGGACCCACTTAGGCTTGGAAGCCGAAGTGTTAATCGCTTACGTAGTTCAATTTGTTAAATTTGTTAAGTAGGCGAAAAGATTTTTGGCAAGGTCTTAATCACCCCCTCCTATACGTTTAGCCATAATTCTAGTTGCTCCTCAAGCTTCCGCACGTGTATGCGTATGGTGTCGTGTTAGGCTACCCGACGCAATTTCACGTGGGACCTTGAATTTATGGGTGTGTGGGACCTTCTGCACCCTAAAATTATGTTACTGGAATTAGCTGAATTTATGGGTGCGTGGGACCTCCTGCACCCTAAAATTGCATTGCTAGAATTAGCTGAATTTATGGGTGTGTGGGATGTCCTGCACCCTAAAATTGGTATTCTTGGAATCTGTCGAATTTATGGGTGCGTGGACCCATTTTTGGGTGCGTGGGACTCCATGCACCCATAAATGAGTTTCTTGATTTTGTTGATTTTTTGAGTGCGTGGGTACCCGAATTTATGGGTGCGTGGAAGTCTGAATTAATGGATGCGTTGACGGACTTTTGCGCTCCTCCTCTTGGGTTTTAACTTTTGATGGGTTTGTGGGGCCCATTTGATGATGAAAGCACATGCATTATACATTATAAATCATAATCAAGCTATGAGTTCAATTTTGGGCGGTTCCGATCGCGGTGATTTGCGGGGCCCGCCGGAGATTTTAGTCGAAATGGGCTAAGTAAAGGAACTTTTGCAAATCTCCGTTTTGCGTGCACCGAGAAGCATTTTGTTGGATTCTTTTGGGGGTGTGTGGCCGTTCTGTTTGCTTTGAGCGACCATACATTTTGGGACCCCAACAACTAATAATTTAACTTGAAACCAAATCGAACGAATTGAAATATCTTAGATTCACTACAAGCTTCACCTCTTAGCCCTAGCTAAGAGGTTTAGCCGTTCATGATCCAAGAAAACATGAAAACAACTAAAAAAACATAAAACTAGAAAAACAAACTAGGAGGAGTTGTAGAACTCCAGATCTGACTTCCGCCATCTCCCACCGTGCTTAATCTCTTCTAGGATGCCTTAGGAAGAAGCCCTAGGTCCCCTTTTATAGAATAGTACAGAAAGTTCCAGATTGCACAAGAAATCCCAGACTACGCAGAGAAAATCGGAGCTTGAAGGACAAGTTTTTTTACGCAGACGACCGGTCGCACGACCGGTCTGAGTATTGGATGACCGGTCGCACGACCGGTTTGAGCTCCTAGACGACCGGTCGCACGACTGGTCTCAAAAGCGCAAAAACAGTCCAGTGAGTTTTTCACAAATTCGAACTTAGGCTTTTAATTCAAGGACCGGTCGGACAACCGGTCTGAGCATTGGATGACCGGTCGCACGACCGGTCGTGGATGGTCCAGCAAGGTTTTCAGTGAGACCCCTTCCGTTGAGTGTTCAGACCGGTCGGACTACTGGTCCTGGGCTATGGACGACCGATCTTGGGTGCATTTTTCTGCCTTCTCTTCTTCTCTTCTTTGCTTCTTTCTTCCACCCTTTGAAGCTTGGTCGTTTGATCTTCAATGTTTATAAATAGTGTCTTTAAGCCTTTCAATTGATGAATCTTCTCTCTCATTCCTATAACCACAAGGCCATGCATTAGTTGGGTCTTTAATTATGTATTTCAAGCATAGTTAGTGATAAAATGGGGTTAGAATATGCACATTTAAGAGGTAAACACCTACCCAATGTTAGGTCGGTCATGGGTAGGGGTGGTTAACGAACCAAACCGTTTCCTATGATAAGGTCCATCTGAGATTTAGATATGCTTCATTTTTTAGCTCCTGCGATGATTTGGTGAAATGTATAAACAGAGTGGATTTGGAATACATGTGTATAAACGAATCGAACAGAACCGAGCCAAATACAATCGTGTTTGGTTTAAGTTTGATAACCAAAACTCAAGTTTGAGTTTGGTTCATTAACCACCTCTAAATCATAGCCCTTTTTTTGGGCAACTGGGCCCAAACTTAAACTCATCAAACTTTAAACGAATCAAACTCAAATACTAAAGTTGCGGTTTCAATCAAACTCAAACTGAACGTTGTGGTATTTGACTCGGCTCAGTTCATCACAGTGGGCCCCACTGGAATAACAGTTGGATGGCATGGATTTAAAACACATACATCATAGTGGGCCCCACTGAAATAACAGATTGGATGACATTTTTTTAAAATACATACATCATAGTGGGACCCACTGGAATAACAGATGGATTTAAAACACATACATCACAGTGGGACCCATGTTAAGCTCTTAATTGTGCATATTCGAACCCCAATTCATCACTCATTGTGCAAGATTTTCATGACTTAAAGACTAATTGAATGCATGTTTTGTGATTGCAGGAATGAGAGTAGACTTCATCCGATAGGAGAATAAAAAGAGCCATTATGAAGCGTTTGGATGAAGGTTGAAGAAGGACCAAAGAAAGAAGAAATCGAGAAGAAGAAAGAAAGAAGAAACTGAAGAAGAATAGGGCCAAGACCGGTCGTACGACCGGTCGGCCAACCCTATACACACGCTGGACTGATTGGTTATCATGGTCAGACCGGTCTTGACCGGTCGGCCAGAAGAGTTTGTGGCCTGGAAGGTTGCTGGACTAAATACAAAGGAGGTCCGACCGGTCGACCAGGAAGGTCAGACCGGTCGTGCGACCGGTCGGCCAGCTTCCCATACATGCCAGAGCTTGCTGGACAATTTCACAGTGAGGCACGACCGGTCGGCCAGTCACTCAGACCGGTCGTGCGACTGGTCGGCCACATGAAAAATCAGAACTTCCTATTTTCAGTCCAATTTTCTCTGCGCACTGCGTAAGTGTTACGCAAATTCTCGAATCTTCTGAAGTTGCGGAGCCTCCCCACTATAAAAGGACACCTAGGGATCGTTCCTAGGGTATCTTAGAAGAGTTTAAGCAAGGTTGGAGGTGGCGGAAGTGGATTTCGGAGTTCCACAACTCCTTCTAGTTTGTTTTGTTGTTTTTATGTTTTTCTTAGTTGTTTCATGTTTCCTTGGATCATGAACGGCTAAACCTCTTAGCTAGGGCTAAGAGGTGAAGCTTGTAGTGGATCTAAGATGTTTCAATTCGTTAGAAGTTGGTTTTAAGATTGGTTTTAATGTTTAAAAACAATGGTTTGAAGTTTATACAAGTTTTAAGTAGTTTTTCTTAGTCTTATGATGACTCGTGGATGTTTGGGAGAATTACTTAAGTTCTTAATTGTGTTATGTTAGTCTAGACCTGTATGATCCGAGGAATTGGAGTACGCTCTAGTACTATGATCTTCATGTGGGAACTTCCTACCAAAGTTCTATTTTTCTGAAATTTTGTGTTATGTGGGACTGTGCATGTGATTTGAATCAAGTTCAAATCATAATCTAGCCTTGTCTTGTGACAGGACTTGAGGATGGTTGTGATTGTGATCTGAGCCTATTGGAATTGGGACTGACCTATGCAATTGAAGCATGCTCAGCCTAGCTTGCATTGAGTGAGTTATATGTATTGGTCTCACATATAGCAGATTGTTTGGTTAAACAGCTATTTCATCCGGCTAGATAGATCCTAATATCGATTCTAGTTGAGAGAATGAGAAACCACAGCAGATTGAACATCAAGGATTGCTACAAGTGGATCCTTGAACCCCTAGTGCCTTTTTTATAATTGTTTACCTTCAATTTAATTCAAAGTTGTTACTTACATCAATTTCATACAAAATCTGGTTGTTAGTTCTCAATAGACACTATTGGATGTGTTTGTGAATTCCTACACAAGTCCCTGTGGATCGACCTCGGTCTTACTGAATTTATTACTACATCGCAACCCTACACTTGGGGAAGCGAACAATCCACTGGAATGACAGATGGATGACATGGATTTCAAACACATACATCATAGTAGGGCCCACTGGAATAACAAATTGGATGGCATGGATTTAAAATACATACATCACAGTGGGACCCACTGGAATAACAAATGGATGGCAAGAATTTAAAACACATACATCACAGCGGGACCTGTTCGCATGCCTCGAGTGTAAGGCTGCGATGTAGTAGTAAAACTTGGTAAGACCGAGGTCGATCCACAGGGAATTGGATAACAAATTCCAAACTATTCCAGCAACTCGGTTTGCAATAGATAAGAGATTCAATTGGAATAATTATGCTAAAACAGTAACTTAATGAAAATCAGTAGTTTAAGGTGCTAAGGCATTCAAGGATCCACTTGTAGCAATCCCATGTCCATCCAATCAATCCAAGAAAGATACACAACTAGATTTGAAGTCCTATCTCTCAACTAGTTGGAAAATAAAGCATTAAACACATTCAATCCCATTCAAGTTGAACTTCCAAGTTCTAGTCCCATTCAATCAATCTAAAATTCAAAATCATAGCCTTCGGAGTAACAGCCATGCCTATGGACTATGGCCTGCTCAAGGATTACTATAATTCGAATCTAAACAAGCACCATATGATAATCTCAGAGAATTGCAAGGAATCCATGTCCGGAGCACATGAACTCTCATAAAATATCTCAAATTATCAACTTGAAGAACTAAAATAGATAAAAATCCAAACTTGAATTGAAAGTACTTGAATTAACTGAATCAAATCATGAAATTAGCTACAAGGTTCACCTCTCAGCCTTAGTTGAGAGATTCTAGCTGAGCATTGTCATACTACAACTAGAACTCAAATAAGAAAACATAAAAACTAGAAAAACCGGAGTTTGGAGGGTTGCAGACGCTCCACGACGACTTCCTTCCTCTCCCACGACGTCCCTTGGCTTCTATGATGCCCTAGGAAGAGCCCCTAGGTGTCCTTTTATAGTATAGCACGGAAGGTTCCAGATTGCGCAAGAAATCCCGGACTGCGCAGAGAAAATCGGAGCTTCACGGAGAAGCTCTGTTACGCGAACGACCGGTCGCACGACCTGTCTGAGCTCTTAGACGACCGGTCGCACGACCGGTCGCACGACCGGTCTCAAAACTGCAAAAACAGTCCAGAGAGTTTTGCCGAAATCCAACTTTAAAATTTTAATTTAAGGACCGGTCGTACGACCGGTCTGAGCAGTGGACGACCGGTCGCACGACCGGTCGTGGATGGTCAAGCAAGCCTTGCAAGGAGGTCTTCTGCTGTTGAGTAGTCGGACCGGTCGGACGACCGGTCCTGGCTATGGACGACCGGTCGCACAACCGGTCTTGGCTTCTTTTTTCCTTTCTTCTTCTTTGGCTTCTTTCTTGCTTTCTTCTCCTCTCTTTCTACTTTCTTTGATCCTTCTTCAACCTTCATCCAATGGCTTCAAATGGCTCGTTTTAGTCTCCAATTGGGTGAATTCCGCTCTCATTCCTAAAATCACAAAACATGCATTAGATGGTCCTTTTAAACATGAAAACCATGAATATAATGCGATGTAATGGGCAATGCAAAGTATAAATTGGAGGTTCAACAGGACCCACTGGAATGACAGATGGATGACATGGATTTAAAGCACATACATCATAGTGGGACCCACTGGAATAATATATAAAAGTCATGGATTTAAAACACATACATCACAGTGGGCCCCACTGAATTTACAGATGGATGGCATGGATTTAAAATACATACATAATAAAAAAAATGGATGGCATGGATTTAAAATACATACATAATAACAAATGGATGACATGGATTTAAAACACATACATCACAATGGGACCCACAATCTGACAGATGAAGGGTGTGGATGCACCACACATACATCGAGGTGGGGCCCACTGTGATGTATGGATGGATAAAGTGGATTTACAACACAATACATCATGGTGGACCCCACTGGAGTAACTGATCGATGGCGTGGTTCTACAACACGTAGGGGGAGAGAGAGAGAGAGAGAGAGAGAGAGAGAGAGAGAGAGAGAGAGAGATACCTGCTGTAGGGGAGACGAGTGGCGGCCGGAGGAGGCTGTAGTGGCAACGGGCAATGGAGGGCGAGAGGAAGGGGAGTGGTGGCACTGAGAGAGAGAGAGAGAGAGAGAGAGAGAGAGAGAGAGGAGGGGAGTGGTGGCGCCGACAGCTGGAGAGGGAGGGAGGAAGAGAGAGAGTGATGGGCTGGGGGAGGTGGGGGAGCAGGGGAAGGGGGCCCTGTAGTTAGGGGAGGTGAGGGAGCCGGTGGTGGGGGTGCCAGGAGAGAGAGAGAGAGAGAGAGAGAGAGAGAGAGAGAGAGAGAATGGTAGGGTTCTGGTCGATCTGGGGATTTAAGAAATCTATACCGGCAGATTTTATAATCTACCGGTATAATATATATTATTGAAATATATTACATAATATATTACATGTAAATATTAATTATATATATTATAATAATATAATATATATATATATATAAGAAATATTAATTATATTATATATATATATATATATTATATTTTATATATAATATATATTAATATTCTATATAATAATTTATATTATATAATAATATAATTTACCATCCAACCTGTTGGTAAGGTCGTATAAGTTGGAAAAAAATAAATATTAGTTAGTTTGATCCAAAGCTTTTATTCCCATTAATGGTTAATCAACTCTGTTTCCAAAGGTATGGTCCACTTGATAATAGAATCTGTTTCATTTTTGAATTATGTCCTAAAATGATCTATAAAAATAGATGGACGACGTGGATATATAATACATACGTCAAGGTGGGCCCTGTAGTAACCCCACGTTAAGGGCAACACAATCTTAGGTGAGGCTAGAGCTGAACACGAGGCAAGCTAGCTTAGTTAGCTCACTTGACTCGTCTTGAACTAGCTCAATTCGACTCGGTTCAAAGGTTGAGTTCAAACCAAGCCAACTCATTTTTTCAAGCTCGAAAGGATTTTAAGCTAACCTCGAGTTGACCCAAGCTTGGTTCGGCTTGACTCGAAGTTCGACTTGATTGTAGCATGATTCGGCTCGACTCGATTATATATATATATATATATATATATATATATATATATATATATATATATATATATATATATATATATATATATATATATATATATATAAGTTTGCGAAAAGCTCGAGCTCAAACTTGGCTCGAACTCGGCTCGAGAGCCCCACCAAACCAAGCCGAGCCTGCCAATTCAACTCAAAGGCCGAGCCGAGTTAAGTTCAAGCCAAGGTTGCCTACTAGCCAAGCCGAGCCGAGCTAGGCCCAACTTGATTCAGTTCGGCTTGTGTACAACTCTAGGTGAGGTTGGGTTTCACCTAATTAGGAGCGGATTACTTATGACCCGGGCGTGGAGATATCTCTGTACCTGGAGCTGTGTGGGGCTCATAGAGATGTATGTAACAAATCCACTCCGTCCATCGGTTATGAAAGACCATAATGGGATAGGATTTTAAAAATAAGGCAGATTAAAAACCGATGTTGGCCGTACCACATTAAACATTGGGGATTGAACGCCTGATAGTGACAGAAATTTCCTATAGTTTATCTGAGTGGTAATAATACTATGAACCGTTTAGATGGAACATAAACATCATGGTCAGCTCCAGGAAGGTTTCAACGTTGCACATTGTTGTTCCCACTGTTTCGTTAATGTAGCCCACTTGAGTTTTGGATATATATGATTTTTATAATCTTGTCATATTGCGGTCTTTCAAAACAGATGGAGGGAGTGAATTTGTCATATACATCTCTATGGACCCGACACAGCATCAGGCACAGAGATATCTATGTGCCGGGGTCACAGGGAATCCACTCCCAACCTAAACCGCCTCCATGTTAGCTTATAATGACAACGTGTAAACGTAGGCATGTTAAAATAGGACGCTAAAGAGACCCAATAGGGCAACAACTCCAAATTTATTACGTGGAGCATAGGAATCTACACAATTGGGTTTCATTTCTAACAAAATCAGGCCATGTCAAAAAAAACTTCTCATTTTGTGGCCTAATTACATCGACCATTTCACCTATTGTGGCGGATACAATAACCGTATATTTCAATATCAGCTTAATCCAAATGTTATATTTCAATATCAACTAAATTCATCGACTTAATCCAGCTGCAACTGTTAGATTTCACAGCTTTAATCCAATCGTTAGATTTCAATATAAGCTTAATCTAACCGTTAGATTTCAATATAAGCTTGATTATCAGCCTAATCCAACCATTAAATTTTCACATCAACTTAATGCAGCCATTAAATTTCCATACCAGCTTAATGCAACCGTTAAATTCATTTTGAATATGTACTAATTAATCCAACCATTAGTTTTTAATATAACCATCAAAATTATATTATTAGCTTATTCCAGTCGTTGGATATTATTAGCTTAATCCATTATTAGCTTAATTACATTGACCATTTCACCTATTGGGTTCTCCCGCTGGCGGAGGCCGAGTTTTCAGACCGTCGCGCCAGAATCTGGAGGATGGGCAGGGAGGCCTTGAGGGAACGTGACAGACTCGCGGTCGACATATCTGTCGCGAGGAACTGGACCGACTCCGAATACTTGAACTTCGATTTCGTGCAGCAATGCATCTCCTACTTAATGGACCTGATTTCTAAGGAAGCCCGGGTCCAGGCGAAGGTGGATGAGTTGAAGGCTCAGGTTCTTCCGCTGTTGCAGGACTGAGATCTTTTTTCTGACCATGGGGAGAGGGCCCCACAATTTTGTGTCATCTTATGACAGACATTAACTTTTAACATTTAAACAATTGATATGACAATCCAAACATTTTGGAATTGTCTTCTTAGTCGATGAATGATGATTTTATCATTTCTTTTTCTTCTATCCTCTCTTGTTTGTATATGTGATGATGATGTCATGGCGTGAATGTTGTCGCATTATTTCCTTCTTTGCTGGTTTGGATGTGTTTACTGAGGTCTCGATTCATTTGTTTGGGCGCTTGCATTTTCTCTTACCTGCTGCTTTGTGTTCTTTTGGACTTTATGAATGTCGATTTCTTTCTGCGCGTATTTTTCTTTTCTTTGCTCTGAGCTATATGTAAGCTTCTTGCATGCCGTTGCAGATCATAATGGCTAGTGATCCCTCGCAAGCTGGGCCTTCAGGTCAACCACTGACTCCATCAAAGTGTAAACGGGCAGGTCCACAGACGGTCAATCGTCCGTCTGATCAGAATCCTCAATGGTTCATGCCTTCAGAAACCTTCAACTTTTACGAATGCATCCTGTCGTTGTCCAAGGATATACAGAAGAAAATCCTTTGCGATAAGGTCATGCCACCCCCTCCAGATAGGGGTACACAAGAGTAATGGAACGATTGGTATGCTCCCTTGCGCGGTTTTTGGTCGGACGAGACCGTAGGGTCTAAAGATGGTGAAGCGAGACTGAACGTACCTACCCAGCTTATGAGGCGTAGCCGCCCGCAAAGGGCTGGGAAGGATGCCAAGCAGGTATATTTAGAGAATCAGGCCAAATCCAAGTCTGACAAGATGAGGATTACTTAGTCTACGGTCAAGTTGGTGACGGTGCCTCTCAAGATAAAAAACCCTTTCACTTGACAACACATCAGATATGTGAAGAGCTACCAGCGGCAACGTTCTCTTCTGGAGATCGAACCTTCTGACGTATGCCGTAATAATTCTTTCTTCAGTGTGTATATGTGGACGTCTGGTCCAGCATCGTTCGTGAGCTGTTCTCTGTCTGATAACGGGAAGCGGCAGTCTGTCCTTAGTACGAAGGGTATGATCTTTCTGGAACCAAATCACGACCCTCACCAACCTTTCCCCACGCACTATTTCGAGACTCTTCGCCAGAGATTTCATCATCTGGGGGATGTCGAGATCTGGCCATCTGGCACATTCCGGACTCAAGGTCACCTGATTCCTCATCCGGGCTACGAAGCATGGTCCCGTCGCATTCTAGAACAATATAGAGCCACCTTGTGAGCGGTAGGTCTGTACAAGGCCATTGAAGCAACGTCGAGTTACTTCCATAGGGAGCCGTGGGTTTACAGGGCTTCCTCAACCATTGGTGTTCTATCACCAACTCCTTCCACCTACCGTATGGAGAGATGAGCATCTCCCTATGGGATATGAATCGGATCGCAGGTCTTCCAATTCGTGGGAGGATTTATGACGAATGGGTTCCGAGCGACGAGGAACTGTCTCGGAAGAAGAAGGGAGTGGACGAAGGTTTCTTCTCTAAAGCCTGCTATGAGATTTTTGCCGAGCTCCCGCAGTTCTGGGGTTTCAAAGATAAACTCCCATTCGAAGATTGGCTGGTCTATTTCAGCCATGGTTTGAAGTGAGTATTCTATCGTAAGTTTCATATCGTCGTTTCTGCTTGGTTTTATTTCCTTCTGTTGACGTCGTGTTTTCTCTCTTCAGCTTCAATTATGAGGCCTATGACGAAGGCCGCGGCGACAAGGTCTTCTTAGAGAGGAGAATGAAGGAAAAGTTCCCCCGTCCCAATAAACTATCTCCCACTTGCTAGTTGGCCGGCTTTTTGGCCTATTGGCTGAGTTGCGTAGCACTGCCGAGCTCTAAGCAAGCAGACAATGTACGGGTATCTTGTTTTGCCATTGCGGGAGCTTTGGCGAATGGTCACCGGTACGCGCTGGCTCTAGTGGTTCTATGCTCTATCTACCGGGCCTTCGGCTATGTCATCAGCAATAAGGAACGTGCCGCCTATGGGATGAATTCGACTTATAGTGGGTGGCACTTCTTCTCTGGCTGGCTAGGAGTATATTTTCCTTGGGTCTATGGGGCAGAGTGCGGAGATTATATCCAACTCGGGAAGGTTCCACTATATTTCTTCCAGAAGAAGAGAATGGTTGGTCAAAATTTGACGATCATTGAAGCCAAGATCGCCCGATACGATAACGTTCATTTCTTCCACTTCTCGAGCACCAGCAGCGGAGAGTCCATCCTGTGCATGGATGATGACAGCATCGATTACTATGAACGCTCATTTCTGATAGTGATTCGTCCATCATCGCTGCCTCTGCGTGAGGGGCTGGAATTCTAGAGGGAGCCTTATTACCCTAACCGCTTCACTCGCCAGTTCGGGTATGACCAAGGGGTGCCCGAGACATTAGAGCCGGTGACCCTGAGCAGCGAGCGTATGTTTCGGGCCCATTCATTGGAAGTGGATGTGGTGACAACTCATGTTGACCAGGACTGGGTGCTCTTTTGCCATTCCGGGGACACAGCATTGCACTGGGGCTTCCTTTGGATGGATGAGGTGGTGGGCCCACCAATATACGCTGGTCAGAAATAACTTCCTTGTCAGCGACCCATTTTCGTCACACCTCTGGTTGTTACCCCTACTCCAGCCGATGGGCTTGGCTATGTAGCGGAGCACCTATATCAGCCTGTTGCACCGGGTACGAAGAGGCTGACAACTTCTCTAAACGTGGTGATCGACCATAAGAAGCCCGAACACACCTTGGAGGGTTAGATTGCTCACGAAGAGAGGAATGTAACGTTGAAGGGGCCAGAATTCCCGCCCCTCGGGCCCTTGGATGAAGTGCTTAAAGAAGAGGATATTCTTAGAGAGGGTGCCGGGAATGACGGTGATGACGGTGGTGATGAGGGTGATGATGTCGATGGTGGTGCTGGTGGAGACGATGGTGGTGCTAGTGGTGAAGGTAATGATGTCGATGGTGGCGACGATGATGATGGTGCTGATGGAGGTGGTGAAGATGACTGTGACGACGATGATGATGGTGGTTCCGCCGGGATTGTATCGACAAGTGGCCAGAGGGGCCAAGGGGATTTGCCCAGATGCTCTAGCCCTAGGGACAGTGGCGATGAGATGTTGCCTGAACGAGCCGGCCCCCGAGTGAAAACTGCCCCTAGCCTTCTTGTCACTTGTGGGGGCAAGAAGATAAAAGATATGTGGAAATTACACAAAGCTGAATGTTCACGGAAACGACTCTCCAAAGAGATCGGTGATGCTCCGGCCGATAGTGCAAGAGAGGCTACGGAAGAGGGTGAATTAAGCTCTCAAGCCAATTTAAGTGAAGATCGCCAGACCAGAGTAATGATGACGAGCCAATGTATGAGAAGTCTGTCCCTGAGGGAAACACAGGAGCTATTTTTATGGATCTGGATGATGATGTGCCTGCTGAATCCGTCCTTCCTCCTGATTCTCCCGTGGCGGAGGCTGAGGCTAGTCAGAGCATGGTTCCCGAAGTGGTTGTTACTGCCGCGGCGGAAGGGATTATAGCTCCTGATATTGGATCAAGCATGCCTGAACCTGCCGTGGGAGCTCCTTCCATTGCTGAGCCACCAGTGACTGAACCTATTGTGGAGGCTCCTCCTTCTGTTGAGCCACCATCGCTTGCACCTGTTGTGAATGTATCTCTAGTTGTTGTACCATCATCGGCCGAGCTTGTTACTGAAGTCCCTCCCATTGTTGAGCCAGCGTTTAATTCCAATATTCTCGAGGTTGTGGTGCTCTCTTCTCCAGAGTTACCTGAACCATTGACCGAGAGAATAACCGAACCTGCCCCAGTGTTATCTGTGCCTGCTGCCTCATCTAGTACACCTATCGTTGGTGTTCCTGAAGTCACTGGTATATCATCTGTTTTTACTATTTCTGTTTGTTTCCTTTCTTCTGTGGTTTCTATGTGTTAATGTTTATCATTTTCTTTGCCAGCAACTGCTCCTGCCACCAATCCGGTACCTATGGTCTTACCTGAGGTATTCATTTCATCTCTTCGTGGCTTGTCAAGGACTAAGGCAAATCTTCTAAAGAGCCTTCTGTCTGATATCGCTGACTCATTGAAGAACAGGGATGAATGGTCTATCTTAGACGAAGCACTGCAGGGATTAGAACTTAATGCTACCTGGCTCGGGATTGATCTATCTTTGATAGTCAGTCACGTGGCTCAATTTAAGGAGGGGGTGGCTCGAGTAAATGAGGCAAAGAATTTCCGGGTTGACCCTTTTGTCGAGGAAAAGCGCGATCATCTGCGATCCCTTCTTCCGAAACTTTAGTCGTGTGAGGCAGGCATAGCCGCAGTGAGGAAGGATTGGCAGGTTGCTGATGTTGGGTGCCGAGAGGCCACTGAATGACTTGCGGAGATCGATAATGAGATGGCTCGGCTACAAGCTGAACGTTCGATCGTCCATCTGAAATTTTTGAAGTTTAGTGGTCAGAAGTCTCGTCTGCAGTCCTCCATTGACCAACAAGAAGTGGAGCGTAATGTCGTGAAGGCTCAAGTTGTAGAGTTGGAGCGGTCTCTCCAGGACATTCCTGACCCTGCCCAAGTTTTGGCTGAGGCTGAAACAATGCAGAAGGTGATTGAAGAATCTGCAGCAAACTTGTTAGACCAGTGTCTGAAAACTCTAAACGGTTGAGCTGTAATAATCTTCATTTGTAATTTTAGAACATGTTGTAATAGATATTGTATCAATATGTATACTATTGTAGTTTTGGATCTAAGTTGTGTTCTTAGCCTATTTGCCATTTTACTTGAATTTGAATGTAAACTGATTGAGTTATTCGGGAAAGAGTGTCCCCTGTTAGGACTCAAACCTATGCTGGTGTGAACAAGGATGCTATTGAGTCTTGGTTAAGGGCTTATCCCGATTCTCGATGGCCTTAAAAAGGGGAGGATGCCGTACACGACATGTCCTGAGTCTTAACGACTTTCTGATACCTGTGGAAGCACAAAAACAGATGATTAGTATTTTGATTTAACTATTGCGTGGTATCATTTCTTTTCGTGTTTGCTTCGTTACACTTTCCCTTTAATGGGGTGTTTACAAATTACAATGACAAGCTTATGTCAAGTATAATATCTTTTCCAGAATCGACCGTTCACCAGCGAACTTATGCCCTGTCCTTTACAATCTATTACCCGATAGGCTCCATTAGAATATATTTCATCAACAATGCACACCGGATCCCACTTCGGGTCGAATTTACTTTTGGGACCTTGAGCTAGTGCCAGACGTTTCATCATTAGCACCAGGGTCACCCCTTTTGAACGACCTACCGTGGACTCGTTTATCATATGAGGCTGAGATTTGTTTCTAATACATTTCAAGCCTTTACTGAGTGGCGAGCCTCTTTTCATCTAGATCATCAAGCTCGGCCATTCTGATTTTGGCATTGTACTCGGTCGTCAAGGAATATCGGAGTGTGACCCGTAGTGACTCACCTGTATCTCCATCAGGATCACAGCTTTCGTACCATACACCAGCGAGTAGGGTGTAGCTCGAGTGGCTGTGCGGTGTGTGGTCCTGTATGCCCATAATGCTTCAGGTAATCGTTTGTCCCAGTCTTTCTTATTCTCTGCCACTGTCATTTTAAGAATCTTTATGATAGTTTTATTGAATGCCTCGGCCAATCCATTCGCAGGGGGATAATAAAGCGATGAATAGCAATGCTTGATCTTGAACTTCGCGCACAGCTTATCGATAGTAGCATTCTTGAAGGGTGTTCCATTGTCGGTGGTGATTCTTTCGGGAACACCATGTCTATATAATATGGCATGACGAATGAAATTTTCGACGTGCCTGGCTTTCACATTTCTCAGGGTAATGCTTTAGCCCATTTGGAGAAATAATCAATTGCGGCAAGAATGTACTGATGCCCCTGAGAGGATGGCAGACTAATCGGTCCGATCACATCCATGCACCAAGCGGCGAAAGGCCAAGATATTACTGATTGATGCAGCTCTTCCGGTGGCGAGTGTATTATATCTGCGTGGATCTGGCATTGATGGCACTTCTTAACATATTCTATCGCATCTTTGGTCATTGTGGGCCAATAATACCCCATGTGTCGGATACGGTGATGTAAATTCTTGCCTCCTTGGTGGGCACCGCACTCTCCTCTGTGAGCTTCCTTCAATGTGGCGTACACTTCATCTTGGTCGAAGCAGCGTAACAACACTACCTCATACGAGCGCCTGTAAAGGACGTCATTCTGTATTATAAACGAACCAGCGCGTCTCCTAACCTGCGTGCGCATCTTGGGCTCTTCTAGTAAAAATCCATATTTCAAGTAGTCGATGAATGGCCTTTTCCAATCATTTTCTTCTGTGATTTCAAAGCAACAGATGGGGTCAGCGCCTGATTCACCACCGTACAGTACAGTTGTCGGTAAGATCCTTCTTTCTTCGATTGCTACTTGAAGTGGGCTCCCTCCGGGATTAGCCAGAGCAGCGGCCAGAGTAGCCAAAGCATCAACCTATACATTCTCCTGCCTCGGTATATGTGAAATGTTGCTGTTATGGAACTGGTCAAACACAGACTGGGCTTGGTGGCAGAAAGGCGATAACTCGGGTTTGCAGACCTCATATTCTGTCGTCAACTGTCCGATGACTAGCTTGGAGTCACCATAGATCTACATCGCCTTGATTCGCATCTCTAATGCGAGCTGCAGTCCGATGATAAGGGCTTGATATTCTGCTTCATTGTTAGTGCAAGTTGGCACAATCGTAAACGAGTAGGGCAGTAAATCTCCCTATGGGCTGATAAATATAACCCCTACTTCTGGCCCTGTCGACCTGGAGGCTCCGTCAAAGTACATCTGCCAGAGTCGTGGTTCTCCGATCATTATAACTTGATCATCTGGGAGATCACATCCCATTTCTTCACTGCTCAGGACTAGATGTGCAGCGAGAAAATCTGCGATTGCCTGTCCTTTAATGGCTCGGGCCAGGATGTATGTGATGTCGAATTCAGAGAGGAGAAGGGCCCACTTAGCTAGGCGCCCAGACAGCATAGGCCGGCTTATGAGAAATTTGATCGGGTCCGCCTTGGATATCAACGTTATTTGTTGCGAGAGGCAGTAATGCCTAAGTTTCTTCACGGCGAAAATGAGAGCAAGACATATTTTCTCGATTGCTCAGTAGTTGAATTCGACCCCCACCAGAGTGCGGCTCAAGTGATATAGAGCGTTCTCCTTCTCTTCTTCGTTCTTCTGTGCCAGGAGTGCCCCCAGTGAGTTATCACCTACTGCGATGTATAAAATCAACGGCTTTCCCTTAATTGGGGCAACGAGGACCGGAGAGTTCCCGAGCATTTCTTTCAGTGAATCGAAAGCTTTCTGGCAGGCTTCATCCCATTCAAACTTAACGTCTTTCTTGTTAAGGCAGGAGAACGGCTGACAACGACTAGCCAAGTTTGAAATGAATCTTCTCATATATGCCACGCGGCCTTGAAAACTCTTCAACTGTTTTAGATTTTTCGGTGGTCGCATTTCTCTGATGGCCTTAATCTTGGCGGGATCGATCTCTATGCCCCTATGCTTGATAACAAAACCCAAGAATTTGTCGGACGCGACCCCAAACGCGCACTTTAGCGGATTCATATGGAGACTCTTCTTGCGCAGACGCTGGAATACTTGTCTCAGATGTTCCTTGTGTTGTTCATGATTGGCCGACCTCACAACCAAATCATCTACATAGCACTCAACGTGCTTGTGCATCATATCCTGAAATATAACATGCATTGCGCATTGATACGTTGCCCCTGCATTCTTCAATCCGAAGGGCATCACGCGGTAACAGTAGATGCCGAGAGTTGTACGGAAGGCCGTAGCTTCTTCATCTTCCGGGGCCATGCAAATTTGATTATATCCCGAATACCTGTCCATGAAGGACATTACTACATATCCTGTTGTGCTATCAATCAATAATTTTAGGAATCGGCAAAGGAAAATCGTCCTTAGGGCAGGCTTCGTTAAGATTTCGGAAGTCAACGCAAACCCGGATCTGTCCACTCTTCTTCTTGACTGGAACGATGTTTGAAATCCATCGAGGGTACTTCACCTCTCGAACGAATCCGTCATGAATCAATTTCTTGATTTCTTCTTCAATCTTAGGTACGATATTAGGATGAAATCGTCGTTGAGGTTGCTTCACTGGCTTCTTTTCCTTCATGATGCTTAGCTTGTGCATGGCGATTGTCGGACTGAGCCTGGGCATTTCTGAATATGTCCAGGTGAAGATGTACCTATTCTCCTTCAACAACTGTATGTATCTCCCCCTTTCACTTTTCGGAACATTTCTGCTCAAATATGTGTTCCTGGGTTCTTCGAGGGTGCCCAAATTCACCTCTTCGAGTTCATCAACCGTCGGTTGCCCACCATCTTCTAGTTTCACGGGTGCGACACTTGGCTGGATAATGTTAATAAAATCTTGCAACTGAATTTCTTCCAGCGGGCCAATGGTCACCATGTTTACGCTTGCCTTGGCTCCTAGACCTTCCCCGTTTCTGTATACTTGCTTAGGTTCTTCAAATGGAGCTAGCAATCTCTTCTTTGTGTCTGAGCCTTGACCGAAGAATCCCATATTCCTCATAATCTTTCGACTGGCCCTGCTATATCTCTTCTCTTCTATCGGCCGGGGTTGGGCGGATCCTCTTCCCTCTTCTCTCTCTTCTGATGGTACTGGCTAACCTGGCCCTGAATGAAACTTGATATCTTTCTGGGCGGTATCTCTTGACGGCACGATGAATTGGCTTGGAGCTTTCAGAAATGGCTTGGTTCTTCCTATCTTGGGTATCGGCATATTGAAGCTGGACTTGAGTACACTTATGTGTTGATCTGAGATCAGTTTTAACACAAACTGCCCCGACTGACGCAGATGTTGCGGTACCACATAGAATTTCTTCGTGATCAGCTGAGGTTAGTTTTTCAGCTGATATTGGGATCTACCCTGAGTGACGGGTTGAGGTTTGTTCTTTTGCACAAACTTCTCGACTCGAGGTTTTGCCCCTTGTCCTTTCTTCATTACATCGGGCTTTTTGCCGATTTTACCGCTATCGGACGGATTGTAATATTTTGTATCGGCCAAAAATGACTTAGCTATCGTGTATAGCTTCGGATCTGCCGCTATCCTATATTGGATCCCATCTCTATTATATTTGAAGCACTGGTAATACGTCAAAGGGATAATGCAATTCTGATGGAGCCAGGGCCTTCCTAAAAGGAGGTTGTATGTTGTCACTGCATCGATCACCTGACATGTTACTTTCGTCATCAGTTCTTCGATCTCTAACACTACCGTGATTGATCCAAGTGTGCGTTGACTATCTTAGTTGAACCCTTAAATCATCATGAGACTTGGGCATAGTGCCGATTGCCTATAACCCAGCTTCTGTAATGTCTTCAATGGCATAATATTTATGGTAGACCCATCATCTAACATGCACCTTTTAACCTCGGTGTCCCTGATTGTTCTTGTGACCATCAACGGGCGATTGTGGTCTATTAATTCGATCGTGCGCTTCTTCTTCTGAGAAAGTGATTGTTGAAGGATGGTTGACATGCATGACTTGTGACACTGGCATATACCCCTCCCAAAATTTGTCTGTATTATTCATTTATTCTTCTATCTCTATTATCATGACCTCACTGACTTCAATGTCAAGCAAGGCATTGATTAACATTTCTCTGTACACTTTCGAGAGACATAAAGCATCGTATATACTTAGACGGGCGGGAACCTTCCTTAGGTGTGACACAACGTCATATGCCACTAGTCTCGGGCTTGGCTAGCTAGTCGTGGCTTCACCGACCTTCTCTTTCAACTTTTGCATGCGAGGTCTCTCTTGCGACCTGTCAGGGATATCGTCTTCTTGCATTGGGTCGTCTGGTCTTGGAGGGGTACGAGCAGGCATTTGCTTTCCTGATCATAAGATGACCGCGTTAACCTCTCCCTCGGCTGCTTGTGGGGTTACCTCGGACGGTGCTTGTTCGATGAACGACACCATTCTGCAATATGCCATGCTCGTCGCGGGTTGTCTCTGCCCCTATAATATCTCTCTCCTTCCTCTCCTCCTGTTCTCTCCTCGGTTAACGAGCCTCTGTCTGTTCTCGAGTCTTTTCTTGCTACTAACTAGAGTACATGGTTCCTTCGGCTCAGGGAATGAAGTCAGTCGAGGGGTGTCATTTTTTATTGGGATTGCTGAAATTGTCCCGGCTGTCTCTCTTGCTGTCTCGGGTACCTTCATGCTGATGACCCCTCGATTGATCAACCCTTGTATCCTTCCTTTCAAGGAGAAGCAATCTTCTGTCTTGTGGCTGACACATTGATGATATTTGCAATATTTGAGGTCGTTTACTCGTCCAACTTCATGGGGATGGACGGGCTCTGGTAAACGCATTAAGCCTTCCTCGATCAGGTGTTCCATGATCAGAACTAGACCGGCCATATCGAACGTGTACGGGCCATTCACACTTTATCTTTCAGCTATTGATACGTGTTTGGGTGCATAGGGTCTTTTACCCTTGTCCTTAACAACCATTGCTTTTATCTCTGGCTTGTGATCTACAGCGAGCCATTTTCGGTCTTTCTGGTCCCTGCTCTTATCGACTTGATGGGTCTCTACTACTCTTCTCATCTCTCTCTTCTATCTCTCGGGTCTGAAGTTAACCCGGGATGCCGCTTCCTCCACCAGATGCGCTTTCGTTGCCAGATCACGGAAGGAGTTGAAGGTGTTGCCCGACAATCCGTGCCAGATCATCGTCTAGAGCCCTCAGACACATCTTCATCTGCTCACTTTCACTGGGTAGTTCACGACATTGAGCCGCCGTGGTTCCCCATCGGTCAATGAACTTTTCAACTGGCTCACCGTTCCTCTGTCTGACCAATGCTAGGTCTGTTAATGAGATCTCCCTCTCTGTTGCAAAGAACTTTGAGATGAAGGTGTCCTGCATTTGCTCCCATGTCCTTATAGAGCCGGCCGGTAATGACATGTACCACTGAAAGGCTTTTCCTAGTCAAAGTAGATCCGAATAGCCGCATGCAATACTGCGGAACCGCAGACCAATTTCCTAATGCAGTTAAGAAGTGGGTGATGTGCTCTTTTGGTGATCATCTGCCATCAAACTTTCCGAAGTCTGGACATCTAAAATTGTCCGAGAACGATACCTCTTCTACCTCTGATGGGTACGGGACCCGATATTTATAGCTGTCTCTCCTCTCTTTCTCTTTTTCTTGCTGCATCATGTGGGCTATCGTCTGGTAGAACTCTTCTCGTGATACGTGAGATGCGAAAAGCAGTGCATGTTCTATAGGTGCGACCCTGAATTGGACGGGCAGTTCAGGCTCAGCTGGACCTTCTGCTGCCCCTTGGGATTCCTCTGTCGACTAACGGGTGAGCGGCGCGACACTTCTGGTGGCATTCTGCGCTATCAGAGTAGTCAAGGCTTCTTGAATGGCTCTCATGCAATCATTTGTCTCGCGATTAGCCTCAACCAACCTATCGATCTGATCTTGGAATGGAGGTAATTCTTCTTCTTCATACGGTACTTCTTCTTCTTCGGCCACTTGGACCATTACCACTTGTGCTGACAGGATTTTCTGAGCCGATCTCCGTTTCGGTTCAAGGGCCATCATGAGCTTGGCTTTCTTTGCATGTACAGGCCTAGTAGGTTTCTGCGAGGTGCGATCGACCTTGGACAACGGCGGAAACTACTCGGCCGTCATTTTAGGCACTGCGGGTTTGGCTGATATATCCTGGCCGTTGATAGGGATCTTCTGCCCCTGCTTCGGCTGCCACTGTTTCCTGATCACGGAGCGAGGTCTTGCAACGTTCGCCTTCCTATATGCTGCTATGATGGCGGCTTTCCTCTGTTCTTTCTTCTGTCGACGTGTCTCAACCAACTACCACTCTGAGCTTGGATTTGCGGTTGAGGTGAAACGGGGGAAGCTGAAGCCTTCGGCAGCAAGGAAGGTGCACGAACTCATCATTGAGCATGCCATTTCTTCTATCTGCGTTACTATCTTACTAATTATGCGGTGTTAGGAAATCGTTAGAACAGTTCATAAATGCAGTCGGGAGCATGAACCCATCAATCGCAGTGTATAAACTAATAGGAATAAGCAAGAAGAAGACAAATACGTGTAGTTGTGGAAGTTTGTGGGTTTGAAAACCTTTGATTTACCGTCTATTGCCTTAAAGATGAAGGGAAGAACGTTCCCGTTGAGAGTCGCCAGTTTGGTGCCCGAGGGTGCCGAAACATTATGCCTCGCGATAAATATCTTACATACACGTTCATGTTCACAAATGATTAATCTTAGAGCGTTTCTATACTCAGACATAACCAGGGATTCTGGTATTGTTCAATTCCCTAGCAGAGTTGCCAGTTTGTTAGAACTAGAAAATGAACTACAAGGGGACATTTTCTTTTGTTTGGTATATTGTTGCTCTGGGGTTCTGAGTAATAGAAACATTCATAAACAATCACAAGCATTCACAAAAGGTACATAGAAGAGATATAGCAAGGCGAATTTTATTCCAGAGATCCTGAGATTTTGTACATTCCAGGTCGTGATCTGGCACGAACCCTTAATTACATCGAATGATCGATGGTCCTTGATTAAAAGGCAAAAGACTAGTCAGCAGGGACTATAGTCTTAGAGTTTGTGGTCGTAAGGACCTGTATTTGTTTTGTTATGGACTGAACCATCTTTGTATTAGTCGGATGTCTATGTCCCATGTTTTGACCGGAGATCCGGGCTGAGACTATCAGGGTTTATGACTGAGAAGGACGACTCTGGGCCCGCGCCTGTCATGTATGGACAGATGACCTCGGGAAGTCCATTCTACAGTTGTGTGTACCTGCATAGCTCAACCGATGGATGCCATCTGAATGGATAGGGCATCGACTATTGTGTTGTGGCAGTTCATAACAATTGCTTTGTAGTGAATTGAAACTCTTTGGTATGGTTTATCGTGATAACCATAGTCTCATTTTTCTAGCTTTCGACCCAAATCGGATCACATCCTTGCAATCGATACAAGTGGTGACATATTTGCATAGTTCTGGATGTTGATGGCTTCTTTCCGAGAAGTCATTTTATTCAACGCGTCGAATCGGATTGAACCTTGAAGATGCACAATTCTACTCGTTTAGAGATCCCGGAACGTACATTTGATCATTCCATTGTGTCCGGAACGCTTGAAATACCCAAAATAGACTCAAACGGAACTTGAAAACACTTAAAATTGAGTTCAGTGCACCCTTGAACATGTTCTGCAATTAGCTTATTTTTTGGGTGTGAGGGACTTAATTTATGGGTGCGTGGGTTCCAACGCACCCTGAAATTAAATGTCTGATTTTTTGTTGCATTTAGGGGTGCGTGGGGCATTTTTCAGATGCGTGGGACTGAATGTGCAAATCTGAATTTTGTCGAATTTATGGGCGTATGGTACCTGAATTTATGGGTGCGTGGGAGTCCGACGCACTTGTCGAATTAATGGGCGCGTGGGACGTGAATTTATGGGCGCGTAGACCATTTTTGGGTGCGTGGGACACCAATCCACTTATTCGAATTACATTGGATTTATGGGCATGTGGGACGATTTTTTGGGTACGTGGGACCGAATTTTTGCGTGCGTGCCCACACTTGTGAAAAATCAGGATTCAGACCTACGGTCGTCTTGGTCGGGGTGGTCTTCCGGTGGAAGATATCGGCGATCGGGGAGGGTTTTCCGATGACCGGGAAGGGTTTCCGGTGATCGAAAAGGGTTTCCGGCGAGGGTTTCCGGCGGGGATCTCAAATACTCAGAGGGTAGTAGCTCTCTCTCTCTTTCAAAACATATAAATGAATAGTCAGACGGGGTATTTATACCCGAAAATACCGAAATTCGGCCAATCAGGAGCTGCCACGTCCCACGCACCCTTAAAATGCCTCCCACGCACCCCAAAATCGACGTGTGGAGTTCCAACGCACCTCAAAATGTATTTTGTCATTTGCTGAATTTATGGGTGCATGGGACCCTAAATTTATACGTGCGTGGGACCTCCTCCACCCTAAAATTGCGTTGCTAGAATTATCTGAATTTATGGATGCTTGGGACCTCCTGCACCCTAAAATTGCATTGCTGGAATTAGCTGAATTTATGGGTGCGTGGGATGTCCTGCACCCTAAAATTGGTATTCTTGGAATTTGTCGAATTTATGGGTGCGTGGACCCATTTTTTGGTGCGTGGGACTCCATGCACCCATGAATGAGTTTCTTGATTTTGTTGATTTTTCGGGTGCGTGGGTACCCGAATTTATGAGTGCGTGGAAGTCTGAATTAATGGATGCGTTGACGGACTTTTGCGCTCCTCCTCTTGGGTTTTAACTTTTGATGGGTTTGTGGGACCCGTTTGATGATGAAAGCACATGCATTGTTCATTATAAATTATAATCAAGCTATGAGTTCGATTTTGGACGGTTCCGATCGCGGTGATTTGTGGGGCCCGTCGGAGATTTTAGTCAAAATGGGCTAAGGAATTTTTGCAAATCTCCGTTTTGCGTGCACCGGGAAGCATTTTGTTGGATTCTTTTGGGGGTGTGTGGCCGTTCTGTTTGCTTTGAGGGACCATACATTTTGGGACCCCAACAACTAATAATTCAATTTAAAACCAAATCAAACGAATTGAAACATCTTAGATTCACTACAAGCTTCACCTCTTAGCCCTAGCTAAGAGGTTTAGCCGTTCATGATCCAAGGAAACATGAAAACAACTAAAAAACATAAAACTTGAAAAACAAACTAGGAGGAGTTGTAGAACTCCATATCTGACTTCCGCCGTCTCCCACCGTGCTTAATCTCTTCTAGGATGCCTTACGAAAAAGCCCTAGGTCCTCTTTTATAGAATAGTGTAGAAAGTTCTAGATTGCGCAAGAAATCCCGGACTGCGCAAAGAAAATCAGATCTTGAAGGACACGTTTTTTTACGCAGATGACCGATCGCACTGACCGGTCTGAGCTCCTGGACGACCGGTCGCACGACCAGTCTCAAAAGCGCAAAAACAGTCCAGTGAGTTTTTCACAAATTCGAACTCAGGCTTTTAATTCAAGGACCGGTCGGAGAACCAGTCTAAGCATTGGATGATCGGTCGCACGACCGGTCGTGGATGGTCCAGCAAGGTTTTCAGTGAGACCCCTTCCGTTGAGTGTTCGGACCGGTCGGACAACCGGTCCTGGGCTATGGACGACCGGTCTTGGGTGCATTTTTCTGCCCTCTCTTCTTCTCTTCTTTGCTTCTTTCTTCCACCCTTTGACGCTTGGTCTTTTGATCTTCAATGTTTGTAAATAGTGTCTTTAAGCCTTTCAATTGATGAATCTTCTCTCTCATTCCTATAACCACAAGGCCATGCATTAGTTGGGTCTTTAATCATGTATTCCAAGTATAGTTAGTGATAAAATGGGGTTAGAATATGCACATTTAAGAGGTCAACACCTACCTAATGTTAGGTCGGTCACGAGTAGGGGTGGTTAACGAACCAAACCGTTTCCTATGATAAGGTCCACCTGAGATTTAGATATGCTTCATTTTTTAGCTCCTGTGATGATTTGGTGAAATGTATGAACAGAGTGGATTTGGAATACATGTGTATAAATGAATCGAACAGAACCGAGCCAAATACAATCGTGTTTGGTTTGAGTTTGATAACCAAAACTCAAGTTTGAGTTTGGTTCATTAACCACCTCTAAATCACAGCCGTTTTTTTGGGCAACTGGGCCCAAACTTAAACTTATCAAACTTTAAACGAATCAAACTCAAATACTAAAGTTGCGGTTTCAATCAAACTCAAACTGAACACTGTGGTATTTGACTCGGCTCGGTTCATCACAGTGGGCCCCACTGGAATAACAGTTGGATGGCATGGATTTAAAACACATACATCACAGTGGGCCCCATTGAAATAACAGATTGGATGACATTTTTTTAAAATACATACATCAAAGTGGGACCCACTGGAATAACAGATGGATGACAAGGATTTAAAACACATACATCACAATGGGACCCACTGGAATGACAGATGGATGACATGGATTTAAAACACATACAACACAGTAGGGCCCACAGGAATAACAAACTGGATGGCATGGATTAAAAATACAAACATCACAATGGGACCCACTAGAATAACAAATGGATGGCATGAATTTAAAACACATACATCACAGCGGGACCCACTGCAATGACAGATGGATGACATGGATCTAAAACACATACATCACAGTAGGACCCACTGGAATAATAGGTAGATGGCATGGATTTAAAACACATACATCATAGTGGGCCCCACTGAATTTACAGGTGGATGGCATGGATTTAAAATACATACATAATAAAAAATGGATGGCATGGATTTAAAATACATACATAATAACAAATGGATGGCATGGATTTAAAACACATACATCACAATGGGACCCACAATCTGACAAATGAAGGGTGTGGATGCACCACACATACATTAAGGTGGGGCCCACTGTGATGTATGGATGGATAATGTGGATTTACAACACATACATCACGGTGGACCCCACTGGAGTAATATTTATAATTAATATATAATAAATATTAATTATATTATATATATATATTATATATAATATATATTAATATTCTATATAATAATTTATATTATATAATAATATAATTTACCATCCAACCTGTTGGTAAGGTCGTACAAGTTGGAAAAAAATAAATATTAGTTAGTTTGATCCAAAGCTTTTGTCTCCCATTAATGGTTAATCAACTTTGTTTCCAAAGGTATGGTCCACCTGATAATTGAATCTGTTTCATTTTCGAATTATGTCCTAAAATGATCTGTAAAAATAGATGGACGATGTGGATATATAATACATACCTCAAGGTGGGCCCCGTAGTAACCCCATGTTAAGGGCAACACAATCTTAGGTGAGGCTAGAGCTGAACACGAGGCAAGCTAGCTTAGTTAGCTCACTTAACTCGTCTTGAACTAGCTCAATTCGACTCGGTTCAAAGGTTGAGTTCAAACCAAGCCTACTCGTTTTTTCAAGCTCGAAAGGATATTAAGCTGACCTCGAGTTGACCCAAGCTCGGTTCGGCTTGACTCGAAGTTCGACTTGATTGTAGCATGATTCGGCTCGACTCGATTATATATATAATATAAGTTTGCGAAAAGCTTGAGCTCAAACTTGGCTCGAACTCAGCTCGAAAGCCCCACCAAACTAAGCCGAGCCTGCCAATTCAACCAAAGGTCGAGCCGAGTTAAGTTCAAGCCAAGGTTGCCTACTAGCCAAGCCGAGCCGAGCTAGGCCCAACTTGATTCAGTTCGGCTTGTGTACAACTCTAGGTGAGGTTGGGTTTCACCTAATTAGGAGCGGATTACTTATGACCCGGGCGTGGAGATATCTCTGTGCCTGGAGCTGTGTGGGGCTCATAGAGATGTATGTAAGAAATCCACTCCGTCCATCGGTTTTGAAAGACCATAATGGGATATGATTTTAAAAATAAGGCAGATTAAAAACCGATGTTGGTCGTACCACATTAAACATTGGGGATTGAACACCTGATAGTGACAGAAGTTTCCTATAGTTTATCTGAGTGGTAAGAATACTATGAACCGTTTGGATGGAACATAAACATCATGGTCAGCTCCAGGAAGGTTTCAACGTTGCACGTTGTTGTTCCCACTGTTTCGTTAATGTGGCCCACTTGAGTTTTGGATATATATGATTTTTATAATCTTGTCGTATTGCGGTCTTGCAAAACAGATGGAGGGAGTGAATTTGTCGTATAAATCTCTATGGACCCGACACAGCATCAGGCATAGAGATATCTATGTGCCGGGGTCAAAGGGAATCCGCTCCTAACCTAAACCGCTTCCATGTTAGCTTATAATGACCATGTGTAAACGTAGGCATGTTAAAATAGGACGCTAAAGAGACCCAATAGGGCAACAACTCCAAATTTATTACGTGGAGCATAGGAATCTACACAATTGGGTTTCATTTCTAACAAATCAAGCCATGTCAGAAAAAATCTTCTCATTTTGTGGCCTAATTACATCAACCATTTCACCTATTGTGGCAGATACATTAACCGTATATTTCCATATCTGCTAAATCCAAATGTTATATTTCAATATCAACTAAATTCATCGACTTAATCTAGCTGCAACTGTTAGATTTCACAGCTTTAATCCAACAATTAGATTTCAATAGAAGCTTAATCTAATCGTTAGATTTCAATATATGCTTGATTATCAGCCTAACCCAACCATTAAATTTTCACATCAACTTAATGCAGCCATTAAATTTCCATACCAGCTTAATGCAACCGTTAAATTCAATTTGAATATGTACTAATTAATCCAACCATTAGTTTTTAATATAACCATCAAAATTATATTATTAGCTTATTCCAGTCGTTGGATATTATTAGGTTAATCCATTTAACCCATCGTAGAGTACGAATAATCCGCCACTATAAATCAGTTCAGAGTAGCAGGTTGAATAAACTTAGGAGGGAATATCTATATTGGCGGAATATAATATTCGCTGCTATAGGCTTATATAGCGGCGAATATATCCGCCCCTATATATTAATTCATTTTGGCGGTCAAATACGAATTAACTCGGATTTTGAAATATATAGCGATGAAATTAATATTCCACCCCCATAGATAATTATCACTATAGTGGCGGAATTAATTTATTTATGGCGGTGGAATATTTAATCCGTCAGTAAAAGCTGACGCATAAATATGGCGGGAGAGATGACAGGAGTGCGAAAGTATTTTACCGCTATACAGCGGCGGTTTATTATAACCGCCGCAAAAAGTTAACTTACATCGGCGGAAATTATTTCCGCCACTATTAATCGTCGTTATATCGCATTTTGTTGTAATGCTCTCTCTTTCTCTTCCTCTCTTCCTCTTTTTTTCTCTCTCTCACTTTGAATATGTAAACCTCCTATTAGGATGCTTAGGTCTCGAATTGGAAGCAATTATATAGCTTTATGCGAAAGTTGAAGCTAAAATAGGAAACTGCGGAATTGTTGTCCGCACGTGGTAGGGCGCTCGACCAAACATGGTAGGGCGCCCGACTAAAGGTAAAACTGTCCAGAGAGTTTAGAGAAAAATCATTCGAATTTAGGACGCCCAACCAAACTTAGTAAGGCGCCCGACTAGGGCTCCAAGTGCCCGATAAACATAAGGTAGCAGGCCCAACCACCGCAAAAACTGTCCAGAGACTTCTGGACCTTCTGGGGAGAATTTCAGTCGCTAGACTAAAACTGATCGAGCACCCGACCACCCTCGGGCTGCACTCTCTCCTTCTCATGAAGAGGAACACCCCATCATCAATGGCAGGTATTTTTCCTACCTTCTTTTTCCTATAGTGCGGCGAGCTTGATATAGACAGGGTAGATTTCTCACAAGCAACAAAGTGGCCTCACCTTGCTTCCGCATGAAGTTGCTGCGAAAGGCATTGGCAACCAATCTTAGTCCAACA
Organism: Liriodendron chinense; assembly: GCA_003013855.2. Lineage (NCBI taxonomy): Eukaryota > Viridiplantae > Streptophyta > Magnoliopsida > Magnoliales > Magnoliaceae > Liriodendron > Liriodendron chinense. The sequence goes on from ML058552.1 coordinate 1,487,622, forward strand.
TGTACTGCATACTGAGAGGGCCAGCGGGACGTAGCTACTGGACGGTGCTATGTGGGCCCACCATGATGTATGCATTTTATCAACGCTGCCCATCCATTTTTATGTAATTATTTTTTAGCGTACATGGACCACACCACAGTAAAACAGTGGTGATTGAACATCCGCCATTAAAAACTTCCCCAAGACCCATGTAATGTTTATTCACCGTCCAACGTATTGATAAGGTCACGGAGATCTGCATAAAGGGAAAACACAAATATTAGCTTGATCCAAAACTTTTGTAGCCCGCAAGTAGTTTTTAATGGTGGGAGTTCAATCACCCTGTTCCCCGTGCTGTGGTCCACCTGAGATTTGCATCTGCCTCATTTTTGGAATGAGCAGGCAAAATGGATGGGCACGAATGAAACACATACATCATGATGGGCCCACCGAGAACAGTTGAGTCGCTGCTTTCAACATCAGGATGCAATCCCGTCCATTTAACTTGCAAGTGCGGCCCACCCAATGTGGCAAATCAGGGCGCGGATTGCCTGCGAAAGCCTTTCGTAGGCATCTCCTGCTCAAGGAATCTAGGTGGGGCCCACCGTGAGGTTTGTGAGAAATCTACGCCGTCCAACCGTTTTGTGAGATCATTTTAGGCGTTGCGACCAAAAATGAACGGGATCCAAAACTCAAGTGGGCCGCACTAAATAAAAAGGTGTGTAGGGAAATTCTTACCGTTGAAACCTCTATGGGATCCACAGTGATGTTTATATGCCATCCATACCGTTCATAATGTCATTCCTACTGAGATGAACTGAAAACACAAATATTATCCTGATTCGAAACTTCTGTCCCCACGAATATTTCAACTGTGGAAGTTCAATGTCATGTTTTTAGCCCACTTAAGTCTTGGATCCCGTTCAATTTTAGTCGCAACACCTAAAATGATCTCACAAAACGGTTGGACGGCGTAGATTTCTCACAAACCTCACGGTGGGCCCCACCCAAATTCCTTGCACAGGAGATGCCTGCGAAAGGCTTTCGCAGGCAATCCGCGCCCGGCAAATCAGCCTAATTTTCACACCCTTTGATTTGCAATCACCAAACCCTGCACATGAGAATCTAGATACCCGAAGCACAAGCACTAGTCTTCTTAGCACCCTGAGCACGTCTAAATCAATAATATTTTAATATAGGGAGAAGACCAAGACCCAGACCCAAGACTTTGCACAGGATGCCCTTGCAACCCGGTTCTTTCAGATACGAGCTCCCTATAAATAGGGTGGATTACCATTCAACTCCTCAAAAGCAAGAGCTTCTGAGCGTTCTAGTAAGAAAAGAATAGCAATGGCATCCGGCTCTTCTTTTGTTACATCCCCTCTTCTTCACTTTGTCATGCTTCTATTGCTCCCTCTTTCTATCCAGTCCCATTCCACTCAACATCACCATCATCAACATCAGGAACCCTTCAAGTCCCTAGAGGGATGTCACAAGGGTCAGACTGTCAAAGGGCTCCATACAATCAAGCAATATCTTGAGAAGTTCGGTTACCTCCCTCACCATCACCACAACAAAAACCGGCGGTGGTGACAACGACATGTTCGACGATTCCCTGGAGTCAGCCATCAAGACTTACCAGCTCAACTACCATCTCAATGCCATTGGCATACTTGATGGGAAGACACTGCAAGACATGGCATTGCCACGGTGTGGTGTCCCAGACATGGTAGATGGACGTACTTCCATGCGCTCTGGGAAGAAGCGTCATCTTGGGTCCATACACAACACTGTGGCTCATTTCAGCTTCTTTCCCCGCAGCCCCAGGTGGCCTCCTTCCAAGAGACAGCTCACCTATGGTTTCCTCCGTGGAGTCCAGGTCATTGGCGCACAGGACCTGAGGTCCGTTTGCAGAAGCGCTTTTGATAGATGGGCGAGCGTGAGCCATTTCACGTTCCAAGAGACTCAAGATGTTAACACTGCAGATCTCAAGATCGGATTTTATAGTAGAAATCATGGTGATGGGTTCTCATTTGATGGGGCTGGAAGAACACTGGCACATGCTTTTGCACCTACTGATGGAAGGTTCCATTTTGATGCGGATGAGAGGTGGGCCATTAACCCAGTTACAGGTGCCATGGATGTGGAATCTGTAGCCGTGCATGAGATTGGGCATTTACTTGGACTTGGCCACTCTTCAGTGCGCGAAGCTATAATGTTTCCCAGTATTTCTTCAGGGGTGAAGAAAGTGAATCTGTATGGGGATGATATACAGGGAATTCGATCCCTGTATAATCTGCCTTAATGTCGTCAGGTGTTTGCCTCTTGGCGATTGGTTATTTTTCCTTTGTTCTATATAGGTCTATGTTATACGTAAAAAGTCCCGGCTCAAAATGACTGCATGTTTACTTAAGAGAATAAAAGAGTTGGATTATGTTCTAAAAGAATTGTTTGGATCTAAATTTACAAGTCTTATAGAGAATAATGGAGTTGGATTCCTTCTAAAAGGATTTTTTGTATCTACATTGTAGACACCCCACCTTCGGCTACAAGATTGGTAGAGATAGCTGAATGAATGGAGGGCCATACACCCAAATCACATGTCCAAAGTCAGCCAAACTCACCCTTGTAAGCCCCAATTCATAGCCCAACTCAAGCCTGAACCCAGTCAACTCACCCCTAAACATCAGCCTGAAAAACCGCGCATAAGAAAAACCAGTCAAAAAATCCCAAAAAAAAGTCAAACTCGGCGAGTCAAATCACCGAGTCAACTCGCTGAGTCAACCCATCGAGTCAACTCACCGTGTCAACCCATCTCTTAAACCCAATCAACTCTCCGAGTTCCAAACCGCAGCCTCGGAGCAGGTCCGTACTGCCCGCTGAATCCCAAGAAAGGCCGTACGGGCAGCCCCCTGAGGGCCGCCCAAACTTATTTACGGGTTCTGCCACTCCCCGCTGCTATAAATACCCCCCTCCCCTTCTAATTCAAGCATCCCTCAAAAAGCCTTTTCAGTCCAGAGCAATCCGTTCGTTCCGAGTCCATCTCCCCCTTTAGCCCACTTTTCCACTAAGGAGAGCCCGAGTGAGGAGAGCCTAACCCTGGTCCAGCCCAGCCTGACCACTGGTCCAAGTCTCCCAAGCCATCCAAGTCTTGATCCAGCCACTCGAAGCAAACCCTTGCGACACCTCCGTCCATCCAGCTATTCTTTCACCAGCATCATCTCATTCGCATCTAGCATAAGTGCAACATTTACTTTTCTTCCAACCCCCCTGCTTCACTACAAGCACTTTGATCATTCAAGCACATAGCATGCATCCCGCATAAAGCACCTGTCAGTTCGAGTGTATGCTCTCGGCTTGCCTATTAATGGAAACCTGCCCATCAGAAACTCTTACTGTTCAGACTTGCATTCATACATCAGCCACTACAAGCACTTTGATTATTCAAACACACAGCATGCATCTCGCATAAATCACTTGTCAGTTCGAGCGTATGCTCTGGGCTTGCCTATTAATGGAAACCTGCCCATCAGAAACTCTTACTGTTCAAACCTGTATTCATGCATCATGTCATTCATGAGAATGTACGAGGATTAAATCAGACTTTCAAGTATCAGTTCGATTCTGTGAAGTAGAGACCGTACTTCTGTACGGGCAGTGTGTGGGGTGCTTAACATCTTCCCACCCTGTAACCGTGATCCCTTACCTCGAATCTCTGGCCGCAGATTAAAAGGAGTCATTTTAGAGGAAGGAATCTCCGTATCCCCTTCTCTAATGTTTCTACGGGGTCTAGCCGACTGTAGATTCGAAGTAACTGGCTAGTGGCGACTCTGGTCCTATACAAACTCATCCAAACACATCCAGCCTAACACGACAACCGAACAAAGCCCTCGAGAGCGAGGCAAGCTAGTGGCACAAACAGCGATTCGCGTGCACGCACCCCTTCTTCTTTTCCGAAAGGAAATGGAGAACGTTCGGGAGCTCGGAAAGGCGAGGGTACACAGAATGGCGACTCCGCTGGGGATAAGCTAGTCCCACTAGTCGTGATCCGACTTGAAAAACAGAATCCCTCCTGTACTTGAAAGTCATTAGACCTCATACAATCTCATTTGCATAACATTCTACCCAAAAAACCAAAAAAATATAGAAAATTCCAAAACCCAAAAAAAAGTAAAGTATAGTCCTCACCATTGCGCCTCCTCGGGCTCAACGCGTTCGGAAACAACTTCCCTTCCGTAGCATAATCCGCACTCGGGCACAGCAAGCCATGTCCGACTACGAAGAGGAAACTCACCTCTTCCCCGCTCTTGAAATGACCGAAGCGCAACCTCCAGCGCAACAACCAATTGAAAATACACCAATCATACAAGAATTGGCACAAGGAATGAGAGCAATGCAAGAAATGCTCTTGCAATTCATGCAAGCACAAGCTATCGCAGCAGCCAACAATCAAGTTGGCCCAGTTCAGCAATCTCAGCAGCCATGCCGGGTCCCTCCGGCCTTCAGTTCGAATCAAGCACAACCTTCGGAGTCTGCCCAAGACTACCGACAACAACCATCTCAGCTCGTCGCTATGAGGCATCCTCCTCAGTATCTTCCTGCGACAACAAGGCCATCTCAGAGCATTCCTGTCGCAGGAACTTCCAGTCAGCTTCCAGTCAATCTTGCAAGTAACAATCTCAGTAGGTTTCAGCATGTCCCTGCCAATGGGACTCTTTTACTTTTTCACCATGTCCCCTCCGATGGGACCCCTTTCCAATTTCAGCACATCCCCGCCGATGGGATTTCAATTCAATTTCCAGCAACAGGGACAGCACTGGCGAATGCCCACAATGGGGGTCAGTGTCAAGCCCACATCAATCAGCGGACAGTGGCAAATACCCAACAAGGGGGTCACTTCCCAGCATCTCAGCCTCCTACAAACAGGAGCACTTTTCAATTCCAGCACATCCCCACCGATAGGATTCCAGTTAATTTTCAGCAATCTTCAATTCAGCAAACTCCAGTTAATTTCCAGCAATCTTCAATTCAGCAATCTCCAGTTAATTTCCAGCAAGTTCCAGTTCAACCTTCAGTACAATCTCCAGTTCAGTTACAATCCTTTCAAGCACAAGTTCATCAGAATCCAGTCCAGACATCAAATCAATTTCAGCAACCCGCGGTTGCTTTTCAGCAAGCCCATAGGGTCGAAGACATCGACCACTATGCCGAAGAAGAACGTGCCTTACTCCAAGAGGCACCAGTCGCTCGAACAGATCACTCAGGACTGGACGAGTTACGGGAGCAGTTCCAGATCTTGCAAAATCAGTTTCAGCTACAACAAGGAATCGATCTACCTTCGACCAAGTTCAGAGACTTGTGTCCTTTCCCAAATGCTCAAGTACCTCAAAACTTTGTGGTACCAAAATTCAAAAGATACGATGGCAGCGGTTATCCCACAGCACATCTCAAGGCCTTCTGTGGAGAGCTGAGTGTAATCTCAGGAAATGAAAGGGCCCTCATTCGTTTGTTCTAAAAATCTCTGAAGGGCGATGCCCTAGATTGGTACACCTCATTGGACTGCTACCGCATCAAGAACTGGGAACAACTTTTCCAGGCTTTCGTTGACAGATTCGCGTACAATCTCAACATGGCACCTAGAAGGGCCGACCTCGCGGCTCTCAGGCAAAAGAGTGATGAAACACTATCAGCTTATGTGGGACGTTGGCGAGCTATGGCAGCCAGAATACGGACACCTATCGACGACGAAGAACAAATCTCCATGATTGTTCATTCAACATATCCATGGCATATCTGGATATCTCATCTCGCATCCATATGCGAACTTCTCACAGTTGATCCGTGTTGGAGAGCAAGTCGAAGCAGGAATCCGCGCCGAAACAATCTCCCCATGGCCTCATCAAGCCACCCAGTCAAAAGGAATAGAGTGGAAGGAAAACCTATCGAGTATGGGAATGGAAACCGAAGCGGTTCTCCTCCTCGCCCGACAGAGGTAAACAACATCATCGCCACTGCTCAAGGTAATCAATATGCCCCCCACAGGGACGTCAACAATATCAGCAGAATCAAGTCCAGCATCAACCTTAGCAGAATCAGCCGCAACCGAATCCTCAACCACAGCCACAGCCACCTCGACAACAGCAGCAGTTCAGAGGGAACGTCCAATACTCATACCAGAATAGGCAGAATTACAGGGAGCTCAGGAAATTCACTCCACTCACTCAACCACTTAGTCAAGTCATGGCTATGCTGGTACAGAAGCAGTTACTCACTCTGATGACACCCAGGCCTCCTCCAAATCCTCTACCTCCAACCTACCGAGAAAATGAGTATTGTGCCTACCATCAAGGGCATGGCCACACCACTGATCGATGCTTTACTTTGAAGAATGCCATACAAGATCTGATTGTCGACCGCAAAATCGTCATCTCGGTCCTCGGAACTCCTCCAGCAGCTACTACCAATATCCTTCAGAATCCTATGCCTCAGCATCAGACGGACCCCAACTCATCTCGTGGCCCTGCTGTCAACAGCATAGAAGGAGAGCGCCTCGATCGCTTCTTCTCCCCTATCCAGTCAATTCATGCCTACACTTATGGGCCAACAAATCCTCCTCCGATCCTACAAGGGGCAAACCCCCTTCCTCCTTCAGTCTCTGAGCCATTAGTACTCGAAGGAGCACCTCCATATGATGTACCAGTTGTGCAAGGGGCATTTTACAGCCATCCATGTTAGGAGCCGTTCGTCCTGGAAGGAGCACAATCATACATCGAGCCCGCATATGAACCTGTCATTTTGCAAGGGGCAACTCCAGTTCAGGAACAATCCAATCTGCAATGGAGGGATCATACCCATTAGCAGCAAGAACCCATTGTCCTGGAAGGAGCTCTCCAATCAAGCCAGTCATATTGCAAGGGGCAAATCCCGGAGGTGTGTCAATCACATTACGACAACTAGGACGAACAGAGAAACCCCCGGCCATATCAAGAGGGCCAGTGTTCATTCCATGGGAACCTCCTGCTCCAGGAACGGTCAAGCAAGGACCACAACCTTATGTGATCTATGAAGACAAGCCTCGATATTATCCCTTCAGCACAGACAACAATGTAGTCCTCCAGGAAAAAGCTCCATATGAGGAAGATCTGGTATCCACACCAGCACCGTTGCAAAACCGGTGATCCTAGAAGGCAAAGGTGAGGAAGATTATAAAGAGGTCCCATGGCACTATCCAGAATGTGCGGAAGTAGGAAACATGAATCCTAATGGACGCTGCATCCAAAGAGATAATCAGAACAGAGGAGATCCCAAGGGCGCCCTCTCGGGCCTCGGCAACAAAAATGAAGCTGCATGCAATGTAGCAACTCAGCTCAAGTCAATCCCTGCTCAAATCTCAGTATGGGAGCTACTCTGCACATCGCGCATACACAGAGAAATGTTTGCCAAAACCTTGAGCGATGCTCATGTCTCCTCCGATACAGCACCTGAAATGATAGCATTGATGATCTGACAGCTCCTGGCTCCACGCGCCATCACCTTCACCGATAATGAGTTGCCACCAGAAGGACGCGATCATGGGCAATCCCTCAACATAGCCTTACGATACAAGGACCTCTGTGTCCCACTGGTCCTTATCGATAATGGCTCAAGCTTAAACGTCTGCCCACTCAAGACTGCGGAACGTCTGGGAATCAGTCCCTCTTCATTTCGACCCAGCACCATATGAGTCAGAGCATTCGACAACACCCGGCGATCAGTGGAAGGGGAAGTCGACATAGAGGTACAGATAGGTCCGGAAATCTCCACTATTACATTTCAAATCTTGGATATATCAGCCTCTTTCAACATGTTGCTCGGACAGCCTTGGTTGCACAAGGTTAGAGCTGTGCCATCAACCCTGCATCAACGGGTGAAGTACATCTGTGGAAATCAAGTGATCTCTATCCATGCAGAGAAGGAGCTCATCATTCCTTCCAATGCTGCTACCACTGAACCAGACATCCCTGTCATTGATATCCAGCACTCTGAAGGAGACGTCCCGTTTCATAGTTTCGAGTTTAAGATTGTGAACGCTATTGCCAATCCGGAGCCGATAAGGGTGGACCATGTTTTTTCACTGGAAAAACGTCTAAGCCTCAAGTATCATATGAAGAATCATTTCAAGTCTAGGAAGATGCCGCTGGTATATAATCAAAGCAAATGGGGACTTGGGTACAGGGCAATCTTCATGGACAAAAGAAGGAAGAAATTTTGGTGCTCACCCATCCAATTCGTCAAGTCAGGAGAACTTTACAAAGACCCAAGAGGGAATCAACCGACTGCACTACACAAATGCCTCTCGATGAGCCTAGCTTGGGCCACATGGCCCCCCATTTAATGGGACCAGATTCTTGAACCATCTAAGCCTCCGGAAGAAGAAGAAGAGGATGAAGACGAAGAAGAAAGTCAAATACAACAGCTTCAGGATCAAAGTACTCTGATACCTGCTCTTAACAAGGGGCAAAACCTGCCCACTTCAATTCCAGCCAACCAGGGACACAACTTGCCCATTCCAGCATCAATCAGCAAGGGGCACGACCCTGCCCACCTTTACAGAATCAACATCATCAATCATCAGCTAGGGGCAGGAGCAGCCCATCCATTGGACCAAAAAAGGGAAATGGCCAGCCTTGGATTGGTCCAATGTCCAGATTTCGAACTCATGTCTTGCCCTGGAACCAGAAGAATTACAATGCGAGGTAGGTGATCCTGGAGGGACTAAGTATGACTCAGATCTCGACCAACGAGAAATCATGGTCATTGGGCCAAACTATGATTCTTCACCCAAATCATCAACCCCCACCTCTCCAAGGGAAGGAGTGTGGGGTCCTGAATGGTCATCTGTTCCCCTAACTTCTGAATCAGCCAGAGAGTCATCTGAGGGCTCTGGCTTCTAAAAAAAAACTGTCGGTTTAAGCAGCAAGAAGAACTTTGGGACAAGCTGGGATCAATCATGGTCTGTGAATTTTAAAAATCTAAAAAAAAAAAAAACTTTCAAAAGCTAAAAATATCTAACATTTCAATTCCAGAAAAATCTCAAAAACCAAAAAACATTTCTTTTCCTGTATTCAATGATGTGCCAAGTTCGTCTAAAGAGTCGTATGAGTTTGAAGTCAAATCATATGACTTTGACATCGAACTAGACTTCGAGCTCATGGGTCTGGACGAAGCTCGGGATGAGGAAGATGATGACCCGGCTCCTGAACTAGAGGATCTCCTCAAAAAGTTCAAATCTAAAGCCAATGTTGTAGCCGATATTTTGAGATAGTAAACTTGGGGACACCTGAGATCCCTAAGGAAGTACGCATTGGAAAATCGTTGCCACCAAAGATGAAGCAGAGAATGATAGAGTTCCTAGCTCCAAGATTGTCCAACTTTGCGTTCTCATATGAAGACATGCCGGGGCTCGATGAAGAGCTCGTTGTACACCATCTGCCAACCAAGCCGGATATGAAGCCAGTGAAGCAGAAACTTCGAAGAATGAAGCTAGAATGGGCTCTGAAAGTCCGAGATGAAGTCATCAAATAGTACAATGCGGGATTCTTGGTAGTCTCCAACTACCCTGAATGGCTCACCAACATCGTACCAGTACCAAAGAAGGATGACAAGGTTCGAATGTGCATTGACTTCCGAGATCTCAACAAAGCCAGTCCTAAAGATGACTTCCCTTTGCCACACATCGACACTCTGGTCGACAACACTGTTGGGTTTAAGATCTTCTCATTCATGGATGGATTCTCAGGCTACAATCAGATCAAGATGGCCGTCGAAGATCGCGAGAAGAAATCGTTTATCACTCCCTAGGGAACCTTCTGTTACAGGGTAATGCCGTTTGGTCTGAAGAACGCAGGAGCAACATATTAGCGAGCAATGACAGCATTATTCCATGACATGATGAACAAAGAGCTTGAAGTATATGTGGACGATATGATCATCAAGTCTCGCACAATTGAAGGACACTTTAAAGATCTGAAGAAATTATGCAATAGATTAGAAAAGTACAAGCTCCGTCTCAACACTCAGAAATGTGTCTTCGGTGCAATGGGAGACAAGCTCCTCGACTTTATGGTGAGCGAGGATGGCATCAGGGTCGACGAGACTAAAACCAGAACAATCATTTAGATGCCCCCTCCTAGAACAAAGAAAGAAATTCGTGGCTTCCTCGGCAAAATTCAATACATCAGCCGCTTCATCGCAAAACTCATACCTATCTGTGAGCCCATATTCAAGCTCCTTCGGAAGAATGTTTCCAAAGAATGGAATGACGATTGCCAAGTTGCCTTCGATCGCATCAAGAAATATCTCATGAATCCTCTAGTTCTAGTGCCGCCCATTCCTAGATGACCACTATTGTTATACATCTCGGTAGCAGCAGAAGCCATTGGCTGTGTCCTCGGCCAGCACGACTAGACCGGGAAGAATGAACAAGCAATATATTATTTGAGCCGAAAGTTCATTGACTACGAGACCAGGTACTCCCCGATCGAGAAGACTTGCCTCGCCATAGTCTGGGCAACCCAGCGACTCCGTCAATACATGATTGCGTTCCCTATTCTCCTCCTTGCTCATATGGATCCGCCCAAATACCTGTTCGAGAAACCGGCACTCACTCGAAGGATAGCTAAATGGCAGCTACTCCTGTTTGAATTCGACATCACCTATGTCACTCAGAAAGCAATCAAGGGACAGGCCTTCGCCAATCATCTTGCCGCTCACTCTCTCCTAGATTATCAACCGCTCAAGAAATTCTTCCCTGATGAAGATCTCTTGCTTATCGAAGGTGAAGAAAAGAAGAAAAAAGATGAGTGGACGTTATTCTTCGATGGCGCAGCAAATTCTAAAGGGAGTGGTATTGGAGCAATCATATACTCTCCAGAAGATGTCCCTATTCCTATCTCAAGGCGCATAGCTTTCGAGTGCACCAACAACATGGCAGAGTATGAAGCATGCATCGCTGGCTTAAGGGAAGCCATAATCTTGGGTGTCAGGAAGCTACGAGTATTTGGAGACTCACAACTTATCATCGATCAGAACAATGGCCAATGGAAAACCAAGGATGAGAAGTTGATACCATATCATGTGTATCTTGAAAACCTGATTGAAGAATTCACAGAAATCACCTTCTCATACATGCCCAGAGCCAAGAATCAGTTTGCAGATGCTCTCGCTACACTTGCATCAATGCTCGAGATCCTGAAAGGAGCTTCAGAATGGGAGCTCACAGTCGAAATTCAAGATGAACCTACTTTCTGCCTGCAAATAGAAGAAGCTGAAGCTGTCCCTGACAAACCCTGGTGTTGGGGCTCAAATTTGTACCCATTATAAAATGGTATTCAACGGTCCATCTACGATGATTCGGACTGATTTCGAGATCCGAAATACTTGAAAAATGCCAGTGCCGCCCTAACATGCGCAATCGTGACTGAAAACCTATGAATGTTATTTCAGGGTGGAATTGGACATGTGAATTACCACCAAATGATCCGGAACATCCTAAAACCCTTAACCTGCAAGTTTCGAGGTCGCACGATGCATATCTTTACCCGCACGCTTCCAAATGCATTTTTGCCCTGACTGTATCCGACTATAAGGGCCCAAAAGCCTACAGGTACCATTTCGGGTTGGAATCAAACATGCGGATTACCACCAAATGATCCGGAATGCCCGGAAAACCTTAAGTAGCAAGTTTGAAGTCGTTGCGGTGCATATTTCCACATGCATTCGTTCACTCTCTCTCTCCACATGCATTCGTTCACTCTCTCTCCACATGCGGATGTCATAAGGAAACATGCATTGGCTCTCTCATCACATGCGCATGAGAGCTCTCTCTCTCCCTTTTCAATATTCTAAAAATATAAAAATCATGAAAATATGCTAAGTGGGGCCACATGCGGCCAAAACAGAGGCCACATGCGCCCATACCAGTGGCACATGCGCCCATGACATGCCACATGCGCCTGGGGCATGGGTACATGCGCATGACTCGTCTCTCCAGAATATTTCCATGCGCATAATCCCCACATGCGCATGACTCGTCTCTCCAGAATATTTCCATAAGCATGCCCTCCATTTTGCAAACCACATGCGCCTGGTACCCGAGTAGCTACCCGATTAAGTGCTATAAATACCCCACTCACTTGTTGAGAAAGGGAGAGGCTTCATTATCTGGAAAGGATCGGCAGAGCAAGGTAAAATCCTTGTCGGAATCCTCAGTAGACTATCCACATGCGCCCACACCTCGCCGGATGCCACAACCGGAAAGGGATTTCTCCCACCGGAGTTGCAATAAGAGGAAGAGAAGCAACATGCGCCCATCCTTTTGTTGGAAGCAAATGGGAAATTTCCCAAGTCCTTGGAGGACATGCGCCCATAGTGCCATCTTTCTCTTCACTCCCTCATGCCACATGCGCTCAAGTGCGCCCAAGGGAGAGGCCACATGCGCTCAGTGAGCTCAATGGAGAGGCCACATGCGCATAAGTGCGCCCAAGGGGCAGGCACATGCGCTCACCTCCCTTCCATTTCCTCTTTCTCCTCACTTTTCTCCCACATGCGCTTGAGGAGGAGTCACATGCGCCCAAACCAACCCAACCTCCCATGCGCCTGGACGCTGATGGGGAGGTGGGGCCTTCCATGATGTGGCCCGCCTTCGACGTGGCCCGCCTTCCGATCGTGTCAGCACTCCTAGACACACATCAATGTCCTCTATCCATCCCCCGGATCGGATTCGCCAACGGTCGATGTTAAGTGGGCCAAATCAGCAATTTGATCAAAAAGGCCTACACTTAGCCAATATTGCAAACCTCGGAAATCCTTTCGAAAGAGCCAGAAATGGCCGAAATCGAGAGGAATTGTACGGAATTTGACCGAAACCGAGAGGGAGACTTCTCTCCGCCATAACATGATATACCATAATCATGCATTACAATGAGATTACCTGATCTCAGGATCTCCGAGAAACCTTGATCAGACCATAAACAGGTCCACTACTTAGTCGTTTTTAGCCCTGGGAAGTGCCCTGTTGGCTCAGAAATCAACTTACACTAAACAAATCGACATGCGATCGCACTGTGACCCTCGTGGACATAATCCACCTCTATCCAAAGACGATCGTGACAGGTATTCACAAATCCCCTGATTAGATCGTAAACAGGCCCTGGGAAGTGCCCAAATGGCCCGAAAATCTACTAATGCCAAATGAAATCAATCGCGATCTCAAAGACGCGAGGGCAACATATTGATGACATAAAGATATATACGAAGCCGATTGATCGAATCAAATGCATAATTTGTCCGATACACTGAGCATCTAGCATAAATGCAATCTTCTCTTGAGCATGCATAAAGCATAGTTACTTTGTACTGTACTCATTTGCATCCATTGCATGAATTTATTTCATCGAGATACGAAACTAAATCGAAGGGGATTATGGTTATCGTCGGAAACCATAATGAAAGAGTTCTAAACTTCTGAAATACTTCATCGTTAAGACCAGTTGATGTGCGTCCTGTCCAAAGGCGAGATCCGTCAGTTGAGTGGCTAAGGAAACGAGTGCCTTCCAGTAAGTCACCCGTCCAGTAGAGACGGTCACTGGCCCTGGTTGCAATAAGTGGACGTCGTGGAGTGTATTTCTGAAAGTCATATCGTCCATAGAGACGTGTCATGACACTGAGATATACGACTCGATCGAAACCCTGTTTGCACAAAGACCCCATGGAGTGCCCTCCAGTAAGTCACCCGTCTAGCAGAGACAGTCACTGGCCCTGGTTGCAGTAAGTGGACGCCGTGGAGTGTATTTCTGAAAGTCATATCGTCCATAGAGACGCGTCATGACACCGAGATATACGACTCAGTCAAAACCCTGTTTGCACAAAGACCCCATGGAGTGCCCTCCAGTAAGTCACCCGTCCAACTGAGACGGTCACTAGCCCTGGTTGTAGTAAGTGGACGCCGTGGAGTGTATTTCTGAAAGTCATATCGTCCATAGAGACGCGTCATGACACTGAGATATACGACTCGGTCGAAACCCTGTTTGCACAAAGACCCCATAGAGTGCCCTCCAGTAAGTCACCTGTCCAGCAGAGACGGTCACTGGCCCTGGTTGCAGTAAGTGGACACCGTGGAGTGTATTTCTGAAAGTCATATCGTCCATAGAGACGCCTCATGACACTGAGATATATTACTCGGTCGAAACCCTGTTTGCACAAAGACCCCATGGAGTGCCCTCCAGTAAGTCACCCGTCCAGCAGAGATGGTCACTGGCCCTGGTTGCAGTAAGTGGACGCCGTGGAGTGTATTTCTGAAGGTCATATCGTCCATAGAGACGCGTCATGACACTGAGATATACGACTCGGTCGAAACCTTGTTTGCACAAAGACCCCATAGAGTGCCCTCCAGTAAGTCACCCGTCCAGCAGAGACGGTCACTGGCCCTGGTTGCAGTAAGTGGACACCGTGAAGTGTATCTCTGAAAGTTATATCGTCCACAGAGACGCGTCATGACACTGAGATATACGACTCGGTCGAAACCCTGTTTGCACGAAGACCCCATGGAGTGCCTTCCAGTAAGTCACCCGTCCCATCGGAGACGGTCACCTGGCCCTGGTTGCAGTAAGTGGACGCCGTGGAGTGTATTTCTGAAAGTCATATCGTCCATAGAGACGCGTCATGACACTAAGATATACGACTCGGTTAAAATCCTGGTTGCTACTCAACTAGGAACGCCCGAGGAGTATGGGACCAACATCTAATTGGTCTTAACGGTGAAGTATTCCATAATAAATCCTAGACTTGGTCTCGGTGACCATGAACTCGAGACTATAATCCCTGACGATTTAAACTACTTGCTCGATCTATCCGAGCTTTATCCCTTTAATATTCCATCTATTGTATAACTGAAATTCATAGTGGAATTTTGTCGCTTTGTGCCGTGGTTTTCTCCCGTAAGGGTTTCCACGTAAAAATCTCTGTGTGGTCTATGCTGTGCTTTATTTATATTTATGCTCCTTTAATGCTTTATTTAATTCATTTGTAATACATGCATGCATTTACTTTTGCCTTTTAATCAAGGGTGATCATCCGTTGATGTAATTAAGGGTTCGTGACCAGTTCACAGCCCGGATTGTAAAAGATCTCGGAATCTCTGGAATAAAATTCACCTCGCAGTGCTTTCTCGTGTACACTTTGTGATTGCGTATGATTGTCTATGAATGTCTCTATACTCAAAATTCCCCCAGAATAAAAGAAACATGAAAAAAAGGAAGAAGGACTGCTGACGAGTAGATCTTTATCTTCCCTCTTTTTCCTCGTTCTAACAAACTGGCGACTCTGCTGGGGAATCGAATAATACCAGAATCTCTTGTTATCTCTGAGAAAAGAAACATCCTAAGATGAATCGTTCGCAGACACGGAGGTATACGTGAGAAAGTTCCGCTGGGAGAAATGTTTGGCGCCTTTACGGGGGCCAAACTGGCGACTCTCAACGGGAACGTTCTTCCCTTCATCTTTAAAGCAAAAGTTTTCCAAAAGAATTTCAAAATCTCGCATGGCATGTATATGATTTGCACTTATATGCTTTTGTCAGTCATTGAGCCATATCGCGATTGGTAAGGACGTGTCTTCTCTCCTTTCAGAGGTGTGGGGTGTTCTAATGTGCGTGTGACTGTGCAGAAAGACAGAAAAGAATCAACCATCAAAACTATATAAATGACAGCCACTATGTTCTTCCTAGCTTCTGGGGGATTTTACTTCCCTCACCTCGTGACAGCAGAAACAGTGATTCCTGAAGCCGATTGGCAACTCGTCCAGAGACGCCAATCACCAAAGAAAGTCGAAAACAAACAATTAACTTCAGTCAGAGTAGAAACAGTGAAGACACAGAGCAGTGTGAGAAGACAGTGGAAGCCGGTTCGCAGGAATGAAACTCGCAATGTTATCAGAGCTATCGTGTCACCCAGGCCAGAATTCTCCTTCGCCACTGCCGATTTCCCAGTAATGACAGGAACAACACTACCAGTCAAGACACCGAATCAGTTTACTATCCGGGAATTGACCAAGACTACAATGAAGGCATGCTCTGTTAAAACTACCATGACTAGGGCAAGGCCACAGCGAGTGCAGGTCGCAGTGGTGCAAGTCATAGAGAGGGAGGCGAGCGAGCAAGACGCGGAGCTGCCTCAAATCCAAGAGCAAATAGATGAAATCATTCAGGTCCAAGAATACACAAGCTAGAGAGATCAGAGAAATAAAAGAAGCATTGGTGGCTCTAGTCGCCCAGGGGGCAATCAGAAGCCCAACCGTTCCCTTTGGACAACCACTGGGAGAGTCGCAGGATACGACAGGAGAACCAGTAACCGTAGAACCACAAATTCACCCAAGGAATGTTGCATTCGAGCGTGCACCGCCGCAATCATCTCATGCCACGAAAGAAGAATTGTCCCAGACAGTCGCGAACCTGATGCGTCAGGAAAGAGAAAAGGAGAAGAGAGGAAAATATGTATATCGGATACCGTATCCATCCGAAGTTAACGAAATCCCATTCCCTGACGACTTTAGTCATCCCGACTTCCCACACTTCGACGGCAAAGGGTCACCAGAGGAACATATGACCCAATTCATGACGGTGCTAGGGAATTTGTCCGTAGTACCTCAATATTGCCTCCGATTGTTTGGGTCGACGCTGACTGGAAAGGCATTTCAATGGTATATGTCATTACCCGCAGGGTCTATCAAGACCTGGGATCAGATGCAAGATTTGTTCATTTCCAAATTTTTCTCCACTGAGCGAGAAGTCTCGCTGACGGATTTAGCCTTAGTCCATCAAAGGCAAGGAGAGTCAATCGAGGCGTTTATTGATAGATGGGGAGCCATAGCAGCGCGATGCCGAGAATTGCCTAGCGAGCCTGAGCAAGTCAAGATGTGTACGCAAGCCATGGACCCAATAATCTCGTTTGGTTTATCCGGACACAATTTCTCAACGCTCAGGGACCTAGCGACAAAGGCCCATATGGTAGAGGAAGCCGCGCTAAGAACGCAATTCAAAGCGGAGAGACCGAAGCGTGAGATCGGGAAGACGGTCACATCAAGTTACATCGACAAAAGTAAAGCCTCGAAAGATCGAAAACGGCCACATCCAGAACACGAGATTAAAGGCAAGCCAGCAGAAACTCAGTTCAGAGCCGAAGGGCCACGAAAATCGAAAAGGATGACGATTGTCGGACGGGGCAGGGTAGAAGGACGTTACTCGTTTGACCCGGAAGACCTTATCCCAATAATGGAACGCCTAGTCGAAGAAGGGGAACTATAGTTGCCAGAACTGATTCGACCAGAGGAAGCAGGACAAACGGATACCCCCAATTATTGTAAGTATCATCGAAGCTTGGGACATGAGACGGGAGAATGCCTCATCTTGAAAGGGAAAGTGCAGAGACTGATCAACCAGGGTATCATTAAGCTAACGACAGAAGAAATCAGTCGAGTTACGTCAGCTGTAGTGACAATAGCACCTGCGATACCACCAGTTCATGATGAAAGACTGGTACAAACAACAATGGTACAAGCTGTCGAAGAAAGAGAATCGGAAGGACACGACGTCGAATTGTTGGCGATCCGAGAGCAAGTCAACAAATTGCTCCAAGCCCATAGGGAGCTATCCAAACAGATGGGAAAAGTTCAGGAGGCTTTAGCCATCTTGATCTCACAGAAAGAGACCCCTAGTACCGCTCTGCTTGTCCAACAGTTGGAAGAAGAAGCACCGGGGGCAGCCCGTAATGTTGTTGAAGTAAGACAACAGAGCCACACCGGACAAATAAACACGTGTATGTCGGGTTCAGACTCCATGATCCCATACCAACTGCTAGGTAATATCTCTTTCACCCTTCATAACCTGGCTGCAGAGGTTCGCATGATAGAGCAATCCGTTTCAGAAACACGATCTCAAGCAGAAAAGTCAAGACACAAAATGAGAAAGAGGACACGGGTAGATGTAAGAAAGGACCCTAGAAACCGAAAACGAACGAATCCAAGACATGAGGCAGAGACCAGTGTAATGAGGACACAAGACAAGGGCAAAGAACCTCAGAAGTCGCGGCACATGACAATCAGTGAGCGAGATGAAAAGAACGGACCATACACATTTGACATCAAAGACCTTGTCCCAATTATGGAGCGACTAATCGAAGAAAGAAAATTGCGACTCCCAAAGTCTATTCGACCAGCAGAAGCAGGACGCGTGGATGATCCCAACTATTGCAAATATCACAGATGCATAGGCCATAAAACCGAGCAATGCTTTGTTCTGAAAGGAAAGATACAAAAGATGATAAACCAAGGCGTCGTCAGTTTGAAAATGGAAGGGTCCGATGGAACCCCGGCCAGTACGGTTCTAATAGATATCACTTAGGAAGAACTTCGCTCGAAGAACTCCGTTTCCTAAGCTTCAATAGTCGTGAACGTTTACAAATAGTTCTGGCAGTTTATAAAGTAGATAGGAATATACTTATGTTCACTCATGCATCAACTTCATCTGTATACTGTGCTTCATACTTGTTTACATGTTCACTCACGTCATACTGTTGTGCATATGAATATAAAATGTTCGTAGAGCTCTTCTTAATGACAGGTACCATAGTCGGAGAATATTAAAGAATTGACTCCATGAATCATCAACCGACTTATTATATCCTCATCAGACAGGTCGAATCAGGAGAGAATATCTTATAGAAAGTCTACGCGAACCACAACATCCCCATATTATGGTATCTTCGTCACAAGTTCTCATATTAAGTATCTTGGTATTCCGGCATTCCTCTGCTTAATAGGAGAATACTTTAGAATTGATGGATTCTCATATATATGTATATGTGGTTCTCTACATGAAGACGGCCGAGATACTCTATTATTATCGATCTCTTATACTTATGCACAATGTTTTATATGAAGATAATCGGAACATCGCTATCTATATCCAGCTTTCGTATTATGTCATGGATCTCCCATCATTATCGCATTATTCTTCTACTGAATATGAAGATAAGTCATGACTGGGAATCTCCTGTATACATATTTATATATACGGCCTTATATGAAGACGATTAGGGCATTCTATTATGTATCACTTTACCTTGAAAATATTGACAACTTTCTCTTATGAAGAATTCTGCAACAAGAATATGCAATTAAAGATTATGATCGGACGGGTATTCAGCACGGATTCCTAAAGCACAAGATCTGTCTCATTAGAATGAAGTGCTCTTACAGAGTGACGAGCCAGAAGCACCGGGGGCAAGCCCCAATATATTATGAGAAACTCGAGTTTATAAGAAGAAGACGACTGGGGGCAAGCCCTAATATATTATCAAAATATCAAGTCTGCAGAAAGAAATGATTGGGGGCAGGCCATGAAGGATGACATATAAACCTGAAAACATGGAGCTAAAAGAAACTTTTGGACTTATGACACAAATGTCTCTCGAAAGTGATGACCCAAGGATACACAGGTTGAGTAAAAAGGGAAGTATTATTCTTATGGGTTCTTCCATTTTTATGCTTTGGTATATTCAGCTTACATTAAATTCATACATAATACATCATTTCATGCATACTAGTCTTAAACACATAACACCAAGTAGTGGTTTAGCAAAAGAATCATTGTCATTATTTTAGATCATGAAGCATGCAGCTAACAAGTTCTGATGTCAATTACGTCGGATACAAGTGACAGTTGGGTATTCAGGACAGCTGTCTAATACTATTTTTGTCTGACAATGATCGTAAAAGAAAGCAAAAGAACAGAATTACAGTTTCTCCAGGCATCTTGTTATGAACTTCATCATATCCTTCTGCGTTGCCTCCATGGTGGCCTTTGCCTCCAGTTAGCGTCAGCGCAGGATTCGGAATATCACGAAGTTCGATTTCTAAATCTTCCACTTTCTTGCGTGCCGCCTCTCCTTCACTCTCGAGTTATGTGACCTTGGCACGGTTTTGATTGATGACAAGATCAAGGCGGGCAACCTCAAGATTTATGGCCGTTTCTTCCGCTTGTAGCCGTGCGATCTCAGATTTAACGTCAGCAAGATGATTAATACACCCGCGACGTTGAGTCTCGTTATCTTCTAAGGTTGTTCTAGCATTAACCGCTGAATGTTCTCGCTGCTCTATGACAGGCCGCAAAGAAGACAGCACTCGCCAGTTTCTCTTCAGCCGTAGGTTCAGGTTCAATCCGTTTAGTCATAATAACCTGCGTAACAGAATCCTCGAAAGAAGAAATACGACAGACTATTTCGGATACATCAGGCCCGATTACTCCTGCACAAGCTTCCAATGCCTTCACCCCTGCTCCTAGTGTATGCCACTCGCTTGGTTCAACCGACGCCTTTGAAATATTGGATAGTAAAACCCTCAATACGCTCTGCCCGAAACAGTCTAAATGATCGAAACAGGGAACATCGAATGCTCCGTGGGCAGCTGCCTCAAAATTGACAGTATCTGCAACAAGAGGAATAAAGCGAGTATGCAATGAAATGACAAGTATAGAAAAAGAATACACCAAGGAACTATGAAAGAACTATACCGAAAGATGGGTTGAATACAGGTTCTGAGGAAGTTGCAGTATGTATCGTCGCATCAGGGAAAGGCTTAATAGTCTCAGTCAGTGGTGTCGAGGTCACATCCAGAAGTTCAGTAGTGTCACTATCAGTATCGATTATTTCAGTTACCGCTGGCGACTCCGCCATACCCTCAACACTGGAAGCACCAGGGGCTATAGATACAGTCGTGTTATTCCCCGGCGTAGTGGACCCTTGCAGATTATCCTCTCCAATCGGCTCAGCCTGCTCTCTCATGTTAGCATGGTCTGATATTGCCTTCGTTGGCCCAATCATCGTTGGGTCATCATCACTAATTAACAGACCGGACATCCTTATCACCTCCAATCACCAGAAGACGTGTGAACCCGGCTTCTTGAGACCATTTCGCTAAAGGTACTCCGAAAGTATGCCAGCCATCCAACGCGGTATCCTCCTCACGATGGTCAATTGACACACTCAGGGAGATCTTATGCTTAATGCTCGATGATAAATACGTTTCAGCCTGCTCTCTATAATAACCCAGTCCGTCAGCGAAGACCTCTGTCAGCCCTGGAGGAGGAATGTAGAGTGGATCATCAACAGAGCTGTTTTTCCGGACCA
Organism: Liriodendron chinense; assembly: GCA_003013855.2. Classification (NCBI taxonomy): domain Eukaryota; kingdom Viridiplantae; phylum Streptophyta; class Magnoliopsida; order Magnoliales; family Magnoliaceae; genus Liriodendron; species Liriodendron chinense. The sequence goes on from ML058552.1 coordinate 1,508,819, forward strand.
GAGCATACTGATGCACCCACCATCTCAGCCAGCTATAAGAACCGCTAGTCTTCCGATAGAGGCCGGGAAGCATGAATCTCGCGCCTGTTCTCGTCATCAAAAGTTGATGCCATATCCACTCCCAATGAACAGGACCTGTACCATATGCCCACTCTACTTTAGTTACATCTGGTAACGTCATTGGAACACCCTGATCGTACCCAAATTGCCTGGCAAACCGACTAGGGTAATAAGGTTCTCGCCAGAACTCTATTCCTTCACGTAGCGGAAGTGAGGCAGTACGAATAGACACCAGAAATTCCCTACTAGTGACATCCACAGAATGTTCATTATCAACGACTTCTCGATCTTCTCCGGCATCAAAAACAGGAAAGTGGTAGAAACAAATCTCCGCCCAATTGTCAATTTTAGAAGCTATCCAATCAGACGACCGCGTTATCATGTTAAGTTTTCTATAGCGATAAAGAGGTGCGTGATCGGTGTGAAAATACTGGAAGAGATCCACTCCGTAGGTCCACGGGAAATATATGCCTAACCATCCGCAGAAGAAATGCCATGGGCAATAAGCCACATTCATCCCTCGCCAGGGTTGATCTTTGTTACTCGCAATATTGCCAAAAGCCCTATATAAACTGCATAGCACCGACAGTGCTAGAGAAAATTGACGACCACTTGCAAGAGCTCCCGCCACAACGAAGCAAGAAACCCTGACGCCATCAGCACTCTTGGAGCTAGGCAACATAACCGCCGACAGCCAGTATGCTAAGAAACCCGCCAGTTCACAAGACGGTGTAAGCTCGTTCGGATTACTAAACTTTCGCTCAAAACGTTCCTTCATCAAAGCCTGGTCTGCGGGTAAGGTCTTATACACTTCGTAATCAATGCTACAAGAAGAAAGAAGTGCCCATGTCAGAAACAAAGAGACTAAAGTATGCAGAGCACGTAATACGAAAGAAGGCATTGGAAGAAGTATTACTTCATCCTCTGGCTAAAGTAGATCAACCAGTCGTCATAGTGAATCTTTGTAATATTGTCGAACTGCGACAACTCAGCAAACAACTCTAGACAAGCCTTTGAATGATAAGCGTCTCGAGGACTTTTGAGTTGAGAAGAAGACAGCTCTTCATCAGTTGGGACGTATTCCTGGTAATATTCTCCTATCACAGACAACCCAGCCATCATCCGGAGATCCCATAAGGTTATACTCATCTCTCCACATGGATAGTGGAACGAATTGGTAACAGAAGACCAGTAGTTCAAGAAGCTTCGAAGAATTGTTGGATCTCGAGAGAAATGTTCGGAGGTCGCATCGATAGCCTGGTACAGGCTGACTTGCTTTAAAATCATCTTATGCTGGATCAAAATCTCTTTTGCCCACGGCTCATAACCAACTCGCTCGTTCAAATGACCCCGCGTACGAAAGCTCTTCGTTGCCCACATCGTCGCCTTGTCCATGTGTCGAAACCGTTGCTGCAGTGTCTCAAAATAATGGACTGGAGAAGGAGTGTGAGGATCACAAGTAGGCGCCTCCTCGGGCTCAACGCGTTCGGAAACAACTTCCCTTCCGCAGCATAATCCGCACTCGGGCACAGCAAGCCATGTCCGACCACGAAGAGGAAACTCACCTCTTCCCCGCTCTTGAAATGACCGAAGCGCAACCTCCAACGCAACAACCAATTGAAAATACGCCAATCATACAAGAATTGGCACAAGGAATGAGAGCAATGCAAGAAATGCTCTTGCAATTCATGCAAGCACAAGCTATCGCAGCAGCCAACAATCAAGTTGGCCCAGTTCAGCAATCTCAGCAGCCATGCCGGGTCCCTCCGGCCTTCAGTTTGAATCAAGCACAACCTTCGGAGTCTGCCCAAGACTACCGACAACAACCATCTCAGCCCATCGCTATGGGGCATCCTCCTCAGTATCTTCCTGCGACAACAAGGCCATCTCAGAGCATTCCTGTCGCAGGAACTTCCAGTCAGCTTCCAGTCAATCTTGCAAGTAACAATCTCAGTAGGTTTCAGCATGTCCCTGCCAATGGGACTCTTTTACTTTTTCACCATGTCCCCGCCGATGGGACCTCTTTCCAATTTCAGCACATCCCCGCCGATGGGATTTCAATTCAATTTCCAGCAACAGGGACAGCACTGGCGAATGCCCACAATGGGGGTCAGTGTCAAGCCCACATCAATCAGCGGACAGTGGCAAATACCCAACAAGGGGGTCACTTCCCAGCATCTCAGCCTCCTACAAACAGGAGCACTTTTCAATTCCAGCACATCCCCACCTGATAGGATTCCAGTTAATTTTCAGCAATCTTCAATTCAGCAAACTCCAGTTAATTTCCAGCAATCTTCAATTCAGCAATCTCCAGTTAATTTCCAGCAAGTTCCAGTTCAACCTTCAGTACAATCTCCAGTTCAGTTACAATCCTTTCAAGCACAAGTTCATCAGAATCCAGTCCAGACATCAAATCAATTTCAGCAACCCGCGGTTGCTTTTCAGCAAGCCCATAGGGTCGAAGACATCGACCACTATGCCGAAGAAGAACGTGCCTTACTCCAAGAGGCACCAGTCGCTCGAACAGATCACTCAGGACTGGACGAGTTACGGGAGCAGTTCCAGATCTTGCAAAATCAGTTTCAGCTACAACAAGGAATCGATCTACCTTCGACCAAGTTCAGAGACTTGTGTCCTTTCCCAAATGCTCAAGTACCTCAAAACTTTGTGGTACCAAAATTCAAAAGATACGATGGCAGCGGTTGTCCCACAGCACATCTCAAGGCCTTCTATGGAGAGCTGAGTGTAATCTCAGGAAATGAAAGGGCCCTCATTCGTTTGTTCTAAAAATCTCTGAAGGGCGATGCCCTAGATTGGTACACCTCATTGGACTGCTACCGCATCAAGAACTGGGAACAACTTTTCCAGGCTTTCGTTGACAGATTCGCGTACAATCTCAACATGGCACCTAGAAGGGCCGACCTCGCGGCTGTCAGGCAAAAGAGTGATGAAACATTATCAGCTTATGTGGGACGTTGGCGATCTATGGCAGCCAGAATGCGGACACCTATCGACGACGAAGAACAAATCTCCATGATTGTTCATTCAACATATCCTAGCATATCTGGATATCTCATCTCGCATCCATATGCAAACTTCTCACAGTTGATCTGTGTTGGAGAGCAAGTCGAAGTAGGAATCCGCGCCGGAACAATCTCCCCATGGCCTCATCAAGCCACTCCAGTCAAAAGGAATAGAGTGGAAGGAAAACCTATCGAGTATGGGAATGGAAACCGAAGCGGTTCTCCTCCTCGCCCGACAGAGGTAAACAACATCATCGCCACTGCTCAAGGTAATCAATATGCCCCCCCACAGGGACGTCAACAATATCAGCAGAATCAAGTCCAGCATCAACCTTAGCGGAATCAGCCGCAACCGAATCCTCAACCACAGCCACAGCCACCTCGACAACAGCAGCAGTTCAGAGGGAACGTCCAATACTCATACCAGAATAGGCAGAATTACAGGGAGCTCAGGAAATTCACTCCACTCACTCAACCACTTAGTCAAGTCATGGCTATGCTGGTACAGAAGCATTTACTCACTCTGATGACACCCAAGCCTCCTCCAAATCCTCTACCTCCAACCTACCGAGAAAATGAGTATTGTGCCTACCATCAAGGGCATGGCCACACCACTGATCGATGCTTTACTTTGAAGAATGCCATACAAGATCTGATTGTCGACCACAAAATCGTTATCTCGGTCCCCGGAACTCCTCCAGTAGCTACTACCAATATCCTTCAGAATCCTATGCCTCAACATCAGACGGACCCCAACTCATCTCGTGGCCCAGCTGTCAACAGCATAGAAGAAGGAGAGCACCTCGATCGCTTCTTCTCCCCTATCCAGTCCATTCATGCCTACACTTATGGGCCAACAAATCCTCCTCCGATCCTGCAAGGGGCAAACCCCCTTCCTCCTTCAGTCTCTGAGCCATTAGTACTCGAAGGAGCACCTCCATATGATGTACCAATTGTGCAAGGGCCATTTTACAGCCATCCATGTTAGGAGCCGTTCGTCCTGGAAGGAGCACAATCATACATCGAGCCCGCATATGAACCTGTCATTTTGAAAGGGGCAACTCCAGTTCAGGAACAATCCAATCTGCAATGGAGGGATCATACCCATCAGCAGCAAGAACCCATTGTCCTGGAAGGAGCTCTCCAATCAAGCCAGTCATATTGCAAGGGGCAAATCCCGGAGGTGTGTCAATCACATTACGACAACTAAGACGAACAGAGAAACCCCCGGCCATATCAAGAGGGCCAGTGTTCATTCCATGGGAACCTCCTGCTCTAGGAACGGTCAAGCAAGGACCACAACCTTATGTGATCTATGAAGACAAGCCTCGATATTATCCCTTCAGCACAGACAACAATGTAGTCCTCCAGGAAAGAGCTCCATATGAGGAAGATCTGGTATCCACACCAGCACCGTTGCAAGAACCGGTGGTCCTAGAAGGCAAAGGTGAGGAAAATTATAAAGAGGTCCCATGGCACTATCCAGAATGTGCGGAAGTAGGAAACATGAATCCTAATGGACGCTGCATCCAAAGAGATAATCAGAACAGAGGAGATCCCAAGGGCGCCCTCTCGGGCCTCGGCAACAAAAATGAAGCTGCATGCAATGTAGCAACTCAGCTCAAGTCAATCCCTGCTCAAATCTCAGTATGGGAGTTACTCTGCACATCGCTCATACACAGAGAAATGTTTGCCAAAACCTTGAGCGATGCTCATGTCTCCTCCGATACAGCACCTGAAATGATAGCATTGATGATCTGATAGCTCCTGGCTCCATGCGCCATCACCTTCACCGATAATGAGTTGCCACCAGAAGGACGCGATCATGGGCAATCCCTCAACATAGCCTTACGATACAAGGACCTCTGTGTCCCACTGGTCCTTATCGATAATGGCTCAAGCTTAAACGTCTGCCCACTCAAGACTGCGGAATGTCTGGGAATCAGTCCCTCTTCATTTCGACCCAGCACCATATGAGTCAGAGCATTCGACAACACCCGGCGATCAGTGGAAGGGGAAGTCGACATAGAGGTACAGATAGGTCCGGAAATCTCCACTATTACATTTCAAATCTTGGATATATCAGCCTCTTTCAACATGTTGCTCGGACAGCCTTGGTTGCACAAGGTTAGAGCTGTGCCATCAACCCTGCATCAACGGGTGAAGTACATCTGTGGAAATCAAGTGATCTCTATCCATGCAGAGAAGGAGCTCATCATTCCTTCCAATGCTGCTGCCACTGAACCAGACATCCCTGTCATCGATATCCAGCACTCTGAAGGAGACGTCCCATTTTATAGTTTCGAGTTTGAGACTGTGAACGCTATCGCCAATCCGAAGCCGATAAGGGTGGACCATGTTTTTTCACTGGAAAATTGTCTAAGCCTCAAGTATCATATGAAGAATCATTTCAAGTCTAGGAAGATGCCGCTGGTATATAATCAAAGCAAATGGGGACTTGGGTATAGGGTAATCTTCATGGACAAAAGAAGGAAGAAATTTTGGTGCTCACCCATCCAATTCGTCAAGCCAGGAGAACCTTACAAAGACCCAAGAGGGAATCAACCGACTGCACTACACAAATGCCTCCCGATCAGCCTAGCTTGGGCCACATGGCCCCCCATTCAATGGGACCAGATTCTTGAACCATCTAAGCCTCCGGAAGAAGAAGAAGAGGATGAAGACGAAGAAGAAAGTCAAATACAACAGCTTCAAGATCAAAGTACTCTGATACCTGCTCTTAACAAGGGACAAAACCTGCCCACTTCAATTCCAGCCAACCAGGGGCACAACTTGCCCATTCCAGCATCAATCAGCAAGGGGCACGACCCGTCCACCTTTACAGAATCAACATCATCAATCATCAGCCAGGGGCAGGAGCAGCCCATCCATTGGACCAAAAAAGGGAAATGGCCAGCCCTGGATTGTTCCGATGTCCAGATTTCGAACTCAAGTCTTGCCCTGGAACCAGAAGAATTACAATGCGAGGTAAGTGATCCTGGAGGGATTGAGTATGACTCAGATCTCGACCAATGAGAAATCATGGTCATTGGGCCAAACTATGATTCTTCGCCCAAATCATCAACCCCCACCTCTCCAGGGGAAGGAGTGTGGGGTCTTGAATGGTCATCTGTTCCCCTAACTTCTGAATCAGCCAGAGAGTCATCTGAGGGCTCTGGCTTCCAAAAAAAACGTCAAGCAGCAAGCGGAACTTTAGGACAAGCTAGGATCAATCATGGTCTGTGAATTTTAAAAATCCAAAAAAATAAAAACTTTCAAAAGCTAAAAATATCTAACATTTCAATTCTAGAAAAATCTCAAAAACCAAAAAACATTTCTTTTCCTGTATTCAATGATGTGCCAAGTTCATCTAAAGAGTCGTATGAGTTTGAAGTCAAATCATATGACTTTGATGTCGAACTAGACTTCGAGCTCATGGGTTTGGACGAAGCTCGGGATGAGGAAGATGATGACCCAGCTCCCGAACTAGAGGATCTCCTCAAAAAGTTCGAATCTAAAGCCAATGTTGTAGCTGATATTTTGAGATAGTAAACTTGGGGACACCTGAGATCCCTAAGGAAGTACGCATTGGAAAATCGTTGCCACCAAAGATGAAGCAGAGAATGATAGAGTTCCTAGCTCCAAGATTGTCCAACTTTGCATTCTCATATGAAGACATGCCGGGGCTCGATGAAGAGCTCGTTGTACACCATCTGCCAACCAAGCCGGATATGAAGCCAGTGAAGCAGAAACTTCGAAGAATGAAGCTAGAATGGGCTCTGAAAGTCCGAGATGAAGTCATCAAATAGTACAATGCGGGATTCTTGGTAGTCTCCAACTACCTTGAATGGCTCACCAACATCGTACCAGTACCAAAGAAGGATGACAAGGTTCGAATGTGCGTTGACTTCGGAGATCTCAACAAAGCCAGTCCTAAAGATGACTTCCCTTTGCCACACATCGACACTCTGGTCGACAACACTATTGGGTATAAGATCTTCTCATTCATGGATGGATTCTCAGGCTACAATCAGATCAAGATGGCCGTCGAAGATCGCGAGAAGAAATCGTTTATCACTCCCTGGGGAACCTTCTGTTACAGGGTAATGCCGTTTGGTCTGGAGAACGCAGGAGCAACATATTAGCGAGCAATGACAGCATTATTCCATGACATGATGAACAAAGAGCTTGAAGTATATGTGGACGATATGATCATCAAGTCTCGCACAATTGAAGGACACTTTGAAGATCTGAAGAAATTATGCAACAGATTAGAAAAGTACAAGCTCCGTCTCAACACTCAGAAATGTGTCTTCGGTGCAATGGGAGACAAGCTCCTCGACTTTATGGTGAGCGAGGATGGCATCAGGGTCGACGAGACTAAAACCAGAACAATCATTTAGATGCCCCCTCCTAGAACAAAGAAAGAAATTCGTGGCTTCCTCGGCAAAATTCAATACATCAGCCGCTTCATCGCAAAGCTCACACCTATCTGTGAGCCCATATTCAAGCTCCTTCGGAAGAATGTTCCCAAAGAATGGAATGACGATTGCCTAAGTTGCCTTCGATCGCATCAAGAAATATCTCATGAATCCTCTAGTTCTAGTGCCGCCCATTCCTAGATGACCACTATTGTTATACATCTCGGTAGCAGCAGAAGCCATTGGCTGTGTCCTCGGCCAGCACGACTAGACCGGGAAGAAGGAACAAGCAATATATTATTTGAGCTGAAAGTTCATTGACTACGAGACCAGGTACTCCCCGATCGAGAAGACTTGCCTCGCCATAGTCTGGGCAACCCAGCGACTCCGTCAATACATGATTGCGTTCCCTATTCTCCTCCTCGCTCATATGGATCCGCCCAAATACCTGTTCGAGAAACCGGCACTCACTCGAAGGATAGCTAAATGGCAGCTACTCCTGTTTGAATTCGACATCACCTATGTCACTCAGAAAGCAATCAAGGGACAGGCCTTCGCCAATCATCTTGCCGCTCACTCTCTCCTAGATTATCAACCTCTCAAGAAATTCTTCCCTGATGAAGATCTCTTGCTTATCGAAGGTGAAGAAAAGAAGAAAAAAGATGAGTGGACGTTATTCTTCGATGGCGCAGCAAATTCTAAAGGGAGTGGTATTGGAGCAATCATATACTCTCCAGAAGATGTCCCTATTCCTATCTCAAGGCGCATAGCTTTCGAGTGCACCAACAACATGGCAGAGTATGAAGCATGCATCGCTGGCTTAAGGGAAGCCATAATCTTGGGTGTCAGGAAGCTACGAGTATTTGGAGACTCACAACTTATCATCGATCAGACCAATGGCCAATGGAAAACGAAGGATGAGAAGTTGATACCATATCATGTGTATCTTGAAAACCTGATTGAAGAATTCACAGAAATCACCTTCTTATACATGCCCAGAGCCAAGAATCAGTTTGCAGATGCTCTCGCTACACTTGCATCAATGCTCGAGATCCTGAAAGGAGCTTCAGAATGGGAGCTCACAGTCGAAATTCAAGATGAACCTGCTTTCTGCCTGCAAATAGAAGAAGCCGAAGCTGTCCCTGACAAACCCTGGTATGCTGACATCAAGCAATATCTTGAAACACAAGAATATCCGGAGTCAGCAACAACAACAGATCGTCGAACCATCCAGTGTTTGGCCGGCCAGTTCACCATCAGTGGCGAAATTCTTTACAAGTGATCCTATAATCACATCCTCCTTCGATGCGTCGATGAAACAGAAGCGGCAAAGATCATGAAAGAAATACACGAAGGAATCTGTGGCCCATACATGAACGGGCACATGATGGTAAAGAAGATTCTACGACTCGGTTATTATTGGCTCACCATGGAGACAAACTGCTGTCAGCACGTCAGAAAATGCTTCAAATGTCAGGAGCATGCGAATCAAATTCATGCCCCCTCATCAGAGTTGTACAATCTAACGACTCCTTGGCCCTTCTCCATGTGGGGACTCGACATCATTGGCAAGATTAGTCCCAAAGCATCAAATGGTCATGAGTATATACTTGTGGCAGTCGACTACTTCACCAAGTGGGTAGAAGCAGCCTCCTACACCACAATTGCAGCATCTCAGGTGATCAAATTCATGAAGAACAACATCATATGCCGGTATAGAATCCCTAATGCTATCATCACAGATAATGGGACCCCGTTCGTCAACAAGAAGATGGATGACTTTCTCAGCAAATTCAAGATTCAACGTCATCGATCAAGCCCATATCGTCCTCGGATGAATGGAGGGGTGGAAGCCGCAAACAAAACAATCGTTAGGATACTCAAGAAAATGGTCGTGACTTATCGAGATTGGTCAGTATGCTCCCATATGCACTTTGGGCCTATCGAACGTCTGTACGGTCTACTACGGGCATTACTCCTTTCGAGCTTACTTACGGAATGGAAGCAGTTCTACCAGTCAAGGTGGAAATACCAGTCACTACGAGTGTTACTAGAGTAAAATTGAAGAAGGAGAATGGCAACGAGCCAGATTCGATCAGTTGCAGCTAGCAGATGAGAAGCGCATGCGTGTGCTAAGTCATTCCCAGTGTTATCAGAAAAGGATCGCTCGGGCTTACAACAAGAGAGTTCGAAAAAGAAGTTTCAAGGTGGGCGACATGGTCATGAAGAAAATCCTGCCATCACACCTTCCTGATCCCAGAGGAAAGTTCAAACCCTCGTGGGACGGACCGCTGATCATTAGAGAAGTACTTCCTAGAGGCGCCCTCAGACTCACCAACATGAGAGGGGTGATCTTCCTGAGCCAATCAACACCGACAAAGTGAAGATCTTTCACGGGTAAGTCATTCTGACTTTATCAAGAGTTACTTTAACAGAGCTGAAATCAACAGGTCAAAGCTAAAACCTCTGAGATATCATTTCCGTCCACCAACAAGTGTTTCAAATAAGGGGATTCAAAAAGAAAAAAAGAGAGAGAAGAAAAAGACACAAAAAAGGGGAGAAAAAGAATACAAAAAAAAAGAGAGAGAATACAAAAAAGAAAAGAGAAAGAAAATGAGAAGCCAAAGAAAGGCACCTGAGAAAAATCAACCCAAGAAGAAACACAGTCATCCATCCGTCCATCTCAGAAGGGTCTTTAGTTAAGACCAACAGCTCTGTCATTGTAACTTAGGATAAGGGCTGAAAGACTGCCATCGGCCGGCAACGACGGATTCCCAACCTCTAGCCGCCGCAGTTATCCAAAAATCCTAAGAAAAAAGAAAAAAAAAGAAAAAAAATGTATGCCTAAACAAAGAGGGAGGAGTGAAAGCCCGAAAGGGCGCACCGAGTAAAAACAGTGGGCATACAGCGGACTTGGTGAAAACCCGAAAGGGCGCTGAGGGTAAAAATAGCATTGCTGCCAAGGGGCAGGCAAGATCAAATACCCGGGACGTGGTGAAAATCCGAAAGGGCGCCACGGGCAAAAATGACAGGAAAAGGCCGGCTGTAGTGAAAACTCGAAAGAGCGTTACAAGAAAAAATGGCTCAAATAGAAAAAGAAAAATTAAAAGTGCAGGTACCAAGAAATCAGACGACCCAGATCAATTTAAACGGTTACAGTTCAAGAATAAGAAGAAGTATAGTCGGGAACAAAGAACTCTACAAACTCTGACAATCTCAGGAAGTAACAGTTTCCATTGCCTACACCTCTAGGGAACCAAAGGGATCTCACAAGCCAATCTAGGAGACATCAGTCAAAACATTGGCCGAGCCTCAGTTTTGATTCCTATGTCCCGACACAAAATCCAGACACACACTCACAAGACAACTCATGGCATAATAGATTTTCAAACAATTTTCTCTTTTTTCATTAAATGTAGCATATTTCTTTTACATATATCATGTCATCTTTTTGAAAAAATAAAAAAAATGTATCATCACCAGCTATGCAAAAAGGGGAATACAGTCAACGCAATCAATCTCTACCCTCCTCCTCGACCATATCAGGTAAGTCCTCTGACTCATAATAAAATAGCCTCGCTCTCAACCTGCTCACCTCCATACATAGGTAATGCACCTCATCGCGCTCAAGGATACGGATCGCTGTCTCCTCGTCAGACAACATCTGATCGGCGACCAATCTCCTTGACATCATCTCACAATGATACCGAGGTGCGAAAATCTCCGATAGCAAATGGCCATGAGTGGCCAAAAGGAAACCAGGATCGATGAATGGGCGCTCCTCAAAGGGCTCATATGAACCAGATGAAGAGCTGGCATCTCCAAGAATATCCTGCTCATCCTCATCGGCAATCTAGTGCCAACAAGGGATGCGTCGATACAGAGACTGCTCAGCAACCCAGTACTGGTATGGGGCGGTCGCCATTGGAAAAGCCCGCAGCTCAAAACCAAGCAAATCCGCAGTCAAGTAACTCGCCCAGGATCCACCAACCCGAGTCCTAAATTTAGATGTTCTAGATGGAAGTGCTCGACGCCCGATACCCGTAAAAGCAAAGAGAGGAACATCCTGCTCGTACCCAAACTGTCGTAGGAACCGGATAGGGTGGTTAGAAAAGTAAGATCGAAAGCCTACCAGCATCAGAGGAAGGCGGTGCGCATCACAAAGTACTGGAGGAAGTGAAAGCCAAGATGACTCCCAACGAACATTCTAGTCACGAAGCTCAGCGAACATCCTGCGATACAAGGGCTCACTCATCCTAGCCATATGAGGAAGAAATTCCATGATGTGTCGCATAAGGTCTGGGCGACGGGCGCCAGGAAATGGTACAGGAACAGTCAGCGAAAGACGCTCCCATAGCCAGACCTGATCACAAGGAAGAAAAGAAATTCAGCTGAAGCAGAGAAATTCCCAAAAGGACAAGAAAAGAAAGGTGCAGAAAAGATACCTGAAGAAATGCATAGTAGCCGCGAAGGACACGAGTGCGGCCCAGGGCACAGTCAGTCAACCCACTAAACAACTCTGCCAGGATGAGAGAAATGATCCCCTGCCTTCGAACAACTCGGCTTATCACCTCTAAAAGTAAAGGAGTCTGAGACCTACGCCATTCCGAGAATAGCACCTCAGCAATCAAGCTGAACATCAGTGCATTCAGAGCAAGTAGAGACCCTGCCACACTCTGAGGACCCGAAAAAAAATCATACAGCAAGTCCAAGGAGAACACCACAGCATCCTGGCCGGAAGCTGCAGGCTGAACAAGATAGGGGATCCCAAACCAGTTCTGCGGTGTGGCAGTCTTCGGCAAAGTCTTCGGTGAAAAATACTGAGAATAATCCCAAGGAAGACCGGTCAAATGTGCAAGCTCCTCCAAAGAAGGTCCCATCTCTATGACATTGAACGCAAACAAGTTCAACGAAGGGACCCAGTTAATTAGTGCAGCCCCGAGCATCCTCCAGTCAATGTCAACTCTAGCCATATGGATCAGACCGCCGAAGCTATAGGACTCTAAATCTCGAATCTCATACGCTGACAAGCTGTCAAGCCAAGCAAGCAGCCGTGGCAAGCAAGAAGGACGAGGAAGCAGCAGACAAGTCCTCACAGGAATCCCCTCCAGGACAAAAGGCCCAGAAATCAATGATAGCTCATCAAGGATCAGAAGATCAACGGGCGAAGGAAAAGCTGGGACCTCTGCAGACTCAACAGCCCCTGACCTGTCCCCAGTAACGGCTATGTCTGATATAGTCGCATCACTGTCTGAAACTGTCACGACCTCAGCCACATGAGAAGACTCGCCCACCTCGTGAATCGAGTGCATAAAGGATCGACGATCAGGAGAAGGATGATACTCCCCATCAAAAGGGCTATCGGCAAAGATCACACCACATCGTGGCATCCTGACCAATCTGACCGTTGAAAAATGCATCTGAACCATCAAGGTCCTGGCAACCTCGATTGAAGAATCAACGGTCAGATTTAGACCTGCGGCCCTCTCCAACATGAAATCGTGAATCCAATCATCATCCTGTCCAATTAAAGGGATCATCGAGGCATCCACACCATCCATCATCAAGGGGACATCATCAATGATCACATCAAGTCCACCTAAGCAAGTATGCCGCACATCTCGGCCAACATCAAGTGCATCTAAACCATCAAAGGTATCATTTGAACCATCCATACCATCCAAACATGAGATTAGCCCATTTATGTCCATCATAGCCCCATCACCACCATCAATCACATCATCCATGTGGCCCATACTCAAAGGATGCATAGTCTCACCTATGTCCCATCTCCTCATCCCATCCATACCATCCATTTCTCCCATAATCAATGACCCATTCAAATCTGAGTTTTCAGCATGGCTGCCATTAATGGGGTCATTCAAAGCTCCACCAACCACCATCCTTAAATCCCCATCAATACCCCCATTCAATGCACCATCTCTACCATCCGTTAAAGAAATCTCTCCATCATTAAAGCCTTCACCACTTTTTGAAGTATGGGACCCATCATGGATAGCCCCCACAACCCCTAGATCTCCACCATCCATTGCTTGAGAAAAGACAAAGCAAGAAGAGGGCAAGATGAAGAGAAAAGATAAAGAGAAAAGAGGATTCATGGTTGGAATCAAATTCTCCAGTACAGAGAATGTGGGGACAATTGCAATGGACAGAAGGGAATGTCTGAACCAGAGCCAGCCCAGACCGCACAAGAGGCTAGTCTTGGGCGGCCCAGCTGTGGGCCACCCGTACGGACGCGCTCTCTCTCTCTCTCTCTCTCCGCGGGATTGGCTCCATGGTCGTTGGTAGGTGAGGCTGACAGTCCACATCAGCAAATGGCACTCTGAGGGCCGCCCAAGGCTCCAGTCCACTCCAGATTTTGTTTGAGGTTGATCAGAATCTTCTGGAAGGTACCCCACCTGTCTAATCTTGAAGTATTACAGCCAACATGGGCCTAATCAAGTCAAAGAGAAGAAAAATTGATCAAGAGGGGCCCACAAGCAATTTGAGCCATTCAAAGACTAGATCATCATGATCTAAACCATGGAAGAGTTCATATGAGTTATAAAATAGCAAGATCAAAGGTTTGATCATCAAGAAAGAGGGCCAGAATCCAAGATCTGATCATCAAGTGGGCCCACATGGCTGAAAAGAGCGATCTGAGCCGTTCAAGTAATCATCCACACCATGAGAAGCCTTCTTAGCCTCACAAAACATCAAGAAAATGTGCTCCAAAGCAAAGCTGAGATCTGAAAGGGACCCACAGGGCCAAATCAAGCAATCCGAACCGTTCAAGTCATCATCCATGCAGTTAAGAAGTCTCATCTCCCACAAATCATTAAAGAATGAGTCAGAAATCAAAGCATCCAGGCATCATCAAGCAATTCGAGACAAATTGAGGTTGTATATTCATTCAAAAAGTCTGAATACATCAGAAAGATAAAAGCAAAAGGGCTTTACAAGGCAAAGAAGGTCATACAAAGCTGAATACAAAAGCAGGCTACAGGTCACCAACATAGTCATCATCATCCCTCCTCTCGTCCCGCTCTCAACAATGAAGATCCATCAAAGGAGCTGTCACTGATCCTCCAGCGTACCTGTGACGACCCCCTGGAACATAGAGCGGAGGAAGCAGAGGCCCCTGCCCATACAGCAAGTACCACTCGTCATAGTCACGATCCGGGATCTTGAAGCGAAACCCAGGCTGGCCCATAAGAGCATCAGCTATTTCATCAGCTGGGATCTGAGCAGCTGGAGGAGGTGCGGAATAAGGCACTCGAGCCACCCCAGTAATCTGTCGAAGCAGCCTCTCACCCAAATACCACTGAAATGATTCAGTGTCAGAAAGCATGATCCGGAGGCATGAAGAATCATATGCCTCCACACGCTGAGGGGTGTAGTAGAGAGGAAAGTTGGCGTACGGCATCCGAGCAAACTACAGTAAATGAGGCCATCACAATCAGCCACAGAGCAGCACGAGGGATAAGAAAAACAAGATACTTACATCCTCAACGGTCAATCCGTCTATGTCAGCGCGCCAATTGTCCCCAGATACACGAGAGTTCCGTTGACGATTTTGCTGATGCCAGTGCATATGGCGGTACAGAGGTGGCTCAATGTCGTCTCGTATCCTCGGTGCGAGATGAACAAAATGGTCATAAAAGCAAGTCGGGGCAAGGGCACACATAACGATCAGAGAAAGAAAGAAGGCAAATGTCTCCAGGGAAGGTTAAAAAGAATACCTCTACGACAAGCCAAAAACCTGTGAAGGACCGGCTATTCCGAGAGGTCTTATTCAAACCCAGGAAAACATGAGTCAAGATAGCCCCGTTCCAATTGTAGGGATGGTAAAGATCCTCAACCAAATGAATAAATTTAGGATCGATCCTCTCGTTCGCGTGACAGAAAAGGAAGGACCCGAAGGCTTAAGCAATCATGGCCCGTGCTTTGTGGAGGGCCTCTAGCTCGGTAGTAGGGGTGACGGTAGAAAAGGTGTTGTAGAACCATCACAATTATAATTGATGGCCCTGGAATTCATCCTCAGGTGGGACATCACCTACAAGCCGTAGCCAGTCAGTGGAAGTGATGGGAGTAAGAGAGCCGACCTGGGGAACAACTGTCCAATGGAATGGAAAGCCGATTTACATATATATATCCATGGGAGTTATTCCCCACTCGCCAAGGGAGTTGAAAGGTGTGGGTCTCATCATGCCACCTCTCACAAAGAGCCGCAAGCAACATGCGGTTGGCATTGTTGTTATGGAAGTGCAAGGTAAGGAGGCCAGTAAAAGGAGTGTCAGCCAGAACTCATTCAAGCAAAGGCTATTGGTGTTTCACCCAGTCATCCCAATGATCTCTGGTACCTTGACCCTTGATAGAGGGGAGAGGTTGGTGCTCCTTAGCCAAGGAACACATATGGGCCCCTCGACGGATAATAAAGGCCGGATCATCCTCATCGATCACCCATCGTCCTCTTGTACCATCCGCCATCGAATCCTACAAGCTTAGCGAGGTGAGTCTCTACTCTTTACCCGTTAAAATCCAAATCATTATCCAGGAAATCCTTGGATTCGGACTTACATTCAAATGCAAAATCCTATGTCCAAGTCCATGTGTTGCCTAGGATAAGTGTTGGCCCCATCGAAGAAGACAAGGCCCACCTTAAAGAAGGTTGCATGCCATGACCTAGGTAAGAAAAGTCCATCATCCAAGGACACATTTTGGACAACAAATGCACTCAAGTGCCATGAGATCAAAGAGATAAGAATCCGATTCCATATGAGAAATCCCTCTTCAAAGTCCTTATGTGGCCAAGGATTGGTTCACTTCTCGTACCAAGGCCATGATTCTTATTTAAGATGTTTCCATCTTTTTACACATGTACATGGATAAGTGGGGAATAGGAAGGAAATGGGTCCCCAAGAGCAACCCAAGTGCCTCATCTCAATGGAATGAAGAGAGCACATAGCCCATTTGAAGAACATAAGGACCCATTCATGGGTTAACCATGGGCAACCCTATGTGCATCATCTTGATGAATGTTTTAACCATGAAAGTACAACATGGTGGTCTACCCACAAATATATGAATCAAAGAAGCCAATGGTAAAAAATTGATGCACATAGCCCACATGAAGAACCAAAGTTGGAGATGTCCATGCAAGGACAAATTTGGGCAACTTATGTGCACCATTTTCTTTACAAAAAAGGGGACCATTTGAGCACAAGAAGGCATGGCTTGATGAGTCACCCAACCATCATGAAATGGCTAAGAATGATATACATAGCCCACTTGAAGATCAAAATCCAAAATGCCCCAAAGCATGGGACAAAATTGGGCAACTTATGGTATCATTCTTTCCCACAAATTTAAAGAAAAGTCACTCATCTTTGAGAATGATGGTGGATGACCCACCAAGCACCCCAAGAGAAGTTCTAGTAGCTATGGTTGCATGGATAGCTCACTTGAAGAAGAAGCCATCCATTTGAGGTGGATGACACTAAAGGAAGTTCTTGAGAACCACTTTCCTACAAACATGGGAGCTTAGTGAGTTTGTTGAAACAACTCACTCATGGGACTTGTAGGTGATCAAGTAACCCAAGTCCTCCATGCATCCAAAGAAAAGGCATGAAGGAAAAGAATCCTACATGCACAAAGTGTAGTGGTGCACACATGACTCAAAGAAATACACAAGTTTCAAAGAGGGCCCAAAAGCCCATCTATATGGAGGAATTCCAAGGAACCCACCACACTTTGTGTACAAGGATGTACATCATAATTAAGAAATGGTGGAAATTTGAGCTACTTGTCCATAAAGGCCCAACTAGGAAATCTAGCCCACTTAAAAGATCCAAGTGAAGAATGGGCTAGTCACCTTTGTCCATACACACGTGAAGAAAGATGGGGCCATCCAAAGTAGGCCCTACCATTCCTATGGGCCCAAACCTTGAAAAGAAGATGAAAAAAAGGAAGCTCCAAAGGAAATGACATGAAAAAGAAAGCAAGAGGGAGCCCAAAATGAAGTATTGGGCCCATCAAATACACCAAGGGCCATGACTTCACTTTGAGCCCATTTGATACATATGAAAAGTGGCCCAACTCCCATGAAGAAAGATAGGATATTTTGCCATGCACACTTGATGGACATGGCAAAATTACCCTTTACATACACATAAAGGGAGTGTGAAAGAAGAAAAGAAAGAATGAAATAGAAGCTTGCAATGTCCTTCTCCATGCACCACCTTTAGAAGAGATTGGAGATCTAGAAAAAGGCCAAAAAGACTTGGGCCTACCTTGACTCCTTTGGAATAGCTACATGAAAAAAGAAAGGAAAAATGAGAAGAGACAATGAAGAAGAAAAATGAGTGGTCCATACCTTTACCACTCACCAAAGGGGAACCACCTCGCTGTCCCAAAGCTTCACTAAGGCCCACCACTTGAAAGGAGCAAGGGACCACCAAAAGAAAGAGAATTGACTTGGTCAAACAGTGATCTCAACCATCCAAAATCATGGCCTGATGATTTGAACCATTCTAAGAAGAATCCCCGGAATCTCCAACCTTGATTGCTGCTCGCTTGTACAAAGTCGTGGTCCGAAGACCTTAAACTACGTCGGGATCAACATCCCGAGGGAGTTCATAATAAAAACCATCATTTGACCTCAACTGATCATGGAAGGGGTCAGATAAACTGGATCTTTTGAAAAAAAATACAAAAAATGTGTCGTGCTTCATGTACATAAGCTGTGGTCCGAAGACCTTAAACTACGTCGGGATCGACATCCCGAGAGATTTTTAATAAAAACCGGCATCGATCCCAACCATGCAAGCTAAGATCTGATGACCTGGATCATTTTTCAAAAAACAGCAAAATGTGTTTGCCCTATTCTGTACAGTTTTGGGGTCTTGTTGGGGCTCAAATTTGTACCCATTGTAAAACAATATCACGTGGTCTATTGACAATGATTTAGATCATTTTTGGGGTCGGGAAAGCCCTGAAAACACCAGTGCGACCCTAATTGCTCGATAGCGACCAAAATCCGTGAACAGCATTTCGGAGCGGAACTGGACATACGCTTCACCTCCAAATGATCCGAAATGTCCCAAAACCCCTAACCTGCAAGTTTCGAAGTCATCCGGTGCATATATTTACCTACGCACCTCAAAATACATTTCGTCTCTACTCGGAGCTGACCAAAAAGGGTTCGTAAGCCTACAGCTACCATTTCAGAGCATTACTGGACATGCGCTTCATCTCCAAATGATCCAAAACGTCCTAAAACCCCTAACTTGTAATTTTTAAAGTCATCCGGTGCATATATTTACCTGCGCACCTCGAAATGCGTTTCGTCTCGGCCCGGAGCTAACAAAAAAGAGTCCGTAAGCCTACAGCTACCATTTCAGAGCGGAACTAGACATGCGCTTCACCGCCAAATGATCCTGAGCGCCCCAAAACCCTTAAATAGCAGGTTTAAAGTCATTACGGTGCGTATTTCCATGCACGCGCTCCCCGGAACAACGTTCCTATACGACAAGCCGACCCGAAGGCTCCAAATTAGGAAGGAAGTACCAAAATTGGCAACATCTGGACTTTCACACCTCACCCCATTCATTCAGGAGGTCAATCTTAGCCTGGAAGTGGCTTGGCGATAGTGAGTGCATGTCTAGAAAAGGTAGCCGTCCTTTGGAGGTCTCCCGTGGGAGCTAAAATCCTGAAATTTTCTAAGTGCTGGAATCCTGAAAATCTGGCTAAGTAGTGGGAAAGCGCCGGCAAAGGACATACGCCTGGCCTCCTACCATATGCGCTTGCACCCTATTGATGAAAGAGAGTCAATTGAATGCTTTGCCGAAAAGCGTCAGGAAAAGCACCGGAAAAGGACATGTGCCCGGATCCACCACATGCGCCTGATGTGTTTTCTCCACATGCACTTGACTTGTTTTCTTGCACATGCGCCGGGAAATACCAGTCGGGCCAGACCCGAACCCGATTACCCCCTATAAATAGCGATGTCACTTCATTCCATCAGCACGAGATCATCCCCTGCCAACCTTAGAGTGATGAAAGCACCACATGCGCTCGCTTTGTTTCCCCTCGCCGGATGCCTTGGCCGGAGTGGATTCCCTCGCCAGAATCCCTCGCCGAAAAGTGATTTCCTCGCCGGAATCCCAAGTTCAAGAAGAAATCCTGAAAATTTTCTAAGTGTTGGGCACATGCGCCGGCTTATCCCCCACATGCGCCGGCTTTTCCCATCGAAAAATCCTGAAATCCACCAAGTCTGAGATGACATGCGCCCACTATTTGGGTCCAGGTGCATGTGCACTACCACATGCGCCGGGATTGCTTCCCGTTTCTCATTTTTTCATGAAAAATAGGGCCACATGCGCCCGGGAGATGGGACATGCGCCCGGCTCCCCACCACATGCGCTTGACAGCTCTACCACTACCACATGCACTTGCGTCAGCACCCCATGTGCCTGCATACCCCACTCCATGCGCCTGGACGCTGGTTGGAGGGGTAGGCCTTCGTCATGCGGCCCGCCTTCATCCGGGATCGGATTTTGATGAAACCACTTCTCCCGGATGAGTCTCGATGAGATCTATCCATCCACTGCATTAGATTCTCCAAAGGTCAATGATAAGTGGCCCAAATCAGTGTTTTGATCCAAAATGACCAACACTTAGCCAATTTGGCAGCTCCGAAAATTCTTCCGAAAGAGCCGAAAACGGCAAAAAATGAGAAGAATCGGGCGAAATTAGACCGAGACCGAGAGGAAAACTTTTCTTCTACTTGACATGATACACCATAATCATGCACCGCGACAAGGTTATCTGATCTCAGGACCCTTGAATACCCTAATCAAGAGGTCGGCAGGCCCACTACTTAGTCATTTCCAGCCCTAGGAAGTGCCCTGTTGGCTCGGAAATTGACTTTTGCTAAGCAAATCGAAACGCGATCGCACCGCGATCTTCGTGGACATAATCCACCCCTGTTCCAAGACGGTCATCGATAATATTCACCGATTTCCCTTATTAGACCGTAAACAGGTCCATTACTTAGTCATTTCCAGCCTTGGGAAGTGCCCTGTTGGCCCAGAAATCGACTCTGCTAAGCAAATCGAAACGCGATCGCACCGCGATCTTCGTGGACGTAATCCACCCCTGTTCAAAGATGGTTATTGATAAGGCTCATTGATTTCCCTAATCAGACCGCAAGCAGGTCCACTACTTAGTCATTTTCAGCCCTGGGAAGTGCCCTGTTAGCTTGAAAATTGACTGATGCCAAATGAAATCAACCGCGATCTCAAAGACACCGAGGCAAAGCTAAAGTACTCAGGCTATCCAACAGCCGAGTTAAACATTTACGGGGCACCGATCCCCATTGTTTGTAAGAAATTGGCATATGTGGGTACCCATCGGACCCTATACTTGGCCGTTTGCAGGCATCAGAAACAGCCGATCCAGCCTATTGAATTGATACCCTCAAAAGATCTTGGCTCGATAAAGCCTACTTGATCTCAAACAGATCATTAAAAATACTCAGAAGAAAGAATATTCTCGAAGGCGAGTTGTCCGACTCCAGAAGAAATACATTTACTTTATTGTACAAAGCTTTATTCATCCCGGATAAAGGTCCGAGGCTAAACCTAAGAGGTTATGGTTACCACGAGAAACCACAAGCAAAAGAGTTCAAACTAAGCTTGAAACATCCTGCTATGGATTGCCACTATGAAAAAGACAGTCGATGCCCTACCCATCGACAATAGGTCCGTCGGTTGAGCTGATGAGGCAGTTGCGGATTGCTTTCCTAAGGTCACATGTTCATAGTAACAGGCGCGGGCTTTAGGTTATGCCGACCAACATTTCGATGTTCGTGTATTCCAGTGGTCACCTGTTCACAGTAATAGGCGCGGGCCTAGAGTTGCACCACTCGATTAAAAACCTCATTCGGGAACGTTGCGGAGTGCTCTCCTAAGGTCACCCGTCATAAAAATACGGACGCGGGCCTTGGGTTATGCCGACCAACATTCGATGATCGTGTATTCCAGCGGTCACCTGTTCACAGTAACAGGCGCGGGCCCAGAGTTGCACCACTCGAATCCTGACAGTCTCTCAACCCGGACAATCCGAAAGAAAATGGGACATAGACATCCGGCGTGTCTAATAAATGTGGCTCAGTCCATAACAAGAAAACAAAGGTCTACACGACCATAAACTCAAGACTATAATCCCCGGCGGATTAGTCTTTTGCCTTCCAATCAAGGGTGATCAACCGTTGATGTAATTAAAGGCTCGTGACCAGTATCACAGCCTGGAATGTAAAAGATCTCAGAATCTCTGGAATAAAATTCGCCTTGCGATATCTCTCTCTTGTGTACACTTTGTGATTGCTTATGATTGTCTTTGAATGTCTCTATACTCAGAATTCCCCCAGAATAAAGAAACACAGGAAAAAAGGGACTGCTGACGAGTAGTTGACTCTTTTTCCTAGATCTAACAAACTGGCAACTCCACTGGGGATTCATTCAATACCAGAACCTCTGGTTATTTCTGAGTAAATAGACATTTTGCAATAAATCATTCGCAAACACTAACGCGTATATGGGAAAGGCTACCGCAAGGAGAAATGTTTTGCGCCTTCACGGGTGCTAAACTGGTGACTCTGCTGAGGAACGTTCTTCCCTTCATCTTTAAGGCAAAAGAATTCCAATGTTTCGCATCGCATGCATGTAGTTTGTACTTGTATGTTTCTGTCTATCCACTATCAAGCCGTATCGCGATTGGTAAGGTGGCGTCCCCGCTCTTTTCCCAGTGCGTGGAATATTCTAATGTGTGAATGACTGTGCAGAGAGAGAGAGAGAGAGAGAGAGAGAGAGAGAGAGAGAGACAGAAAAATAGAGAAAGAACTAACCAAATGGCATCTACGATGATCTTCCTAGCGTCTGGAGGATTCTACTTCCCCCATTTGTCAGCAACCTCTGAAGTCGGATGGCAGATTGTGCAGAAGCGCAAGATCGCCAAGAAGACTGAGAACAAGAAGGTTATTCCAGCTGAAACATGGATGACAGCGAGGGTATAGGGCAGAACAGAGAGACAGTGGAAGCCAGTCTACAGAGGCGACGCCCACAACGCCAGCAGAACCACTTTGCCAGCCAGGCTAGAGTTCTCCTTCGCCTCTATCGACTTCCCAGCAATACCAAAGACAGCACTGTCAGCCAAGATACCGAACAGATCCGCTGCCCGATAGTCAACTAAGACGACGATGAAGACAACTGTTAGTGCACTTTTCTGTGGCATACTAGTACACCTTGTTTGTCAATCACTTACATCAGTGAGTCTAGTGTCGGTTGAGCCTAATGAAGACGAAGACCGAAGACTCAAATGGCCCCGTTTCATCAAGGAAGGAAATGCAGGTAAAAGTGTTACCTTGGTGTGCCTTAACCTTGACCAAAACCTAACCCTTAACCTCTTAGATGACTTGGACCAACTAGGTATATCTTTAGTCATCATCATTAGTCTTAAAACTCCATGAAAAACATGATAAGTTAGACTAATTAAAGAGGTGGAAGCTGCTGTAATCAAAACAGCTCAAACAGCAGTTTCCGATTGATCTCCAATCAATCAGACATTGGCTCCGATAGGACTCCGATCCATCGGACAGAAGCTCCGATCAATCGGAAATTTTTTCCAGCAACTTTGAAAATCCACTGGACATATTTCCGATCAATCGGACAGACTTCCGATCCATCGGAAGGGGTCAGTCCGATCAATCGGACCATGTTCCGATCAATCGGAATATCTTCTAGAGAATCCACTGGACTGATTTTCGATCAATCGGACATGTCTCCGATCAATCGGACAGGTCTCCGATCAATCGGACCTTTTTCCGATCAATCGGAGATGCGTGAATCTGCCCGTTTTTTTACCGTTGGAAGAAAATCTATTTAAAGATGGGGGTTCGTTTTTTGAACTAAGAGAGGGGATTTTGAGGAGATAGGAGCCACCATTGTTGAAGATCATTAAGAGCCCTATTCCTAACCCAAACAAGTGATCTTCCTTGTGATTCATCACAAGTACGGAGCATTCAAAGCTCAAGAAGAAGATGCACTTGTCCCTCTTTTGATCTCTAGAGATTGGATTGATCTTGATAGTCATATTCCTATCCAATACTCTATAATGAGATCGTTATAGGTGAGACTCTCTAGGTAACCCATTCCCATAAGTTGTAGAGATCTCAAACCTACCTTCCCTAGCACCTTGGGCATCTCCAATGGAGCATCACATGCGAGGTAGCTGATCTTGGAGCTGAAGCCTTGGCAAAGCGGCGGCATCAAAGATCGGGGGAGCACAAGGGGAGCTGATTCAAGCACGGGAGAGCGAGAAGAAGCAACCCAAAGCGGCTCTACAAAGGGGCTCAATCCGACAAGTAAGGTTGGCTTGTTAGGAGTCCATCCACTCAATTCCCTGTGGGAGTTGAGTGTAGAGTTTGTTTGACAAACTCGAACTAGGGTCGTTAGCCGATCCTTAGCCTATTAGTTGGGCCTAAAATCTAGGGACGTTAGTCGTTCCTTGGCACGTTTGTCGGGCCTAAACTTAGTCTCCAAGGGGGAGCCACCAACACGGGTGCAAACGTGTAGGTTGGGAGGAACCTGTAAACTCCCCGGTTGGGTGGATCCGAATTAAAACACCTTGGTTGAGAGGAACCAGATTTAAACTCCCCAGTGAATGCTGGTGTGCTCAAAGGGGTTGAGTACTTGAACTGGGAGTGGAGTAGACAAGTAGTCGAACCACTATACATCCTTGTGTTTGTGATTGATCTTGAGCACATTTCTCTTTATGCATTGTGTTTAATTGTTAATTATGTATGCTTATTTAGGAATGTATGCTTGGCACTTGATAGACACATCCACACTCATAAGATGTACTTTCACTACCTCTAGTAGACTTGAACTTATTGATCCATCCTCATTCAAGTCTAATTGAGTTGCATAGATTAGTTTCTTCATTAGCTTAATCATTTATTAATCTATGCTTGTTTAGACTAGGTTGTTTATAGCTTTTATCATATGCTAGTCTTTTGATTGGACCTACTTAGGCTTGGAAGCCGAAGTGTTAACCGCCTACGTAGTTCAATTTGTTAAATTTGTTAAGTAGGCCAAAAGATTTTAAAAAGGTCCTAATCACCCCCTCCTATAGGTTTAGCCATAATACTAGTTGCTCTTTAAGCTTCCGTACGTGTATGTATAGGGTGTCGTGTTAGACTACCCGACGCAATTTCAATTGGTATCAGAGCGGGTTGCTCTTCAAGGACGTAACCGTCTAGAGTAAGATCCGATACCGGAGCACTAGCATAATGTCTAACCTAGATGGGAGTCCCACCAACCGTCCATCCTTTCTTTGACGGGTCCAACTATGCTTATTGGAAGGCTAGAATGAGAATTTTTCTCCAATCCATGGACCGTCCGGTGTGGCTTAGCACACAAACTGGATATACCATGCCCACCGAGCAAGTGGAGGTTGATGGGAAATACATTGTCATTCCCAAAGATGATTCCAAATGGGATGACATAGAGAGAGCTCAATACATGGCAAATGCCAAAGCTCTCAATGCGATTTGCTGTGCGGTTTCCCCGGATGAATTTCAGCGCATTCTCACATGCGCAACTGCAAAAGAAGCGTGGGATATACTTAAGGTTACCCACGAGGGAACTAGCACAGTAAGACGCTCGAAGCTTCAGCTCTTAACCACCAAATTTGAAAACATTAGGATGGAAGAGACTGAAACTTTCATGGAGTTTTATACTAAATTGTCAAATATTTGCAACTCCATGTTTGTCTTGGGGGATCGGGTTCCGGAAGGTAGGATTTGTAGAAAAATTCTTAGGTCCCTCCTGGAAAGATTTGACTCCAAGATAGTTGCCTTAGAGGAGTGTAGAAACATAGATAACATGAAAGTAGAAGAACTCATAGGTTCCCTACAAACTCATGAACTACACTTTAAGGCCCCCTCTAAAAAGAAAAACATTGCTCTAAAGTCCTCTCACAAACATAAGAAAATTAAGAGTGAGTCGGAGGAAGATAGTGATGATGAGGATGATAAGGAAGAAAAATTGAACAAAAAATTCAAGAGATTCCTCAAATTTGATAGAGGGAATAGTCGTGACAAGAAGGACAAGAAGGGTGAAAATCATAAAGGAAAATCATCCAAACCTTCATCCGTCCGTTGTTACGGTTGCGGTCGTCGTGGCCATATCGCCCCGGTATGTCCGAAGGGGCCTAAACCGAAAGGTAAAAAGGCAATGGCTGCCACTTGGGATGAAACGGAGGAGTCCGAATCCAAATCTGATGACTCCGCTAGTGATGAGAGCCAACATAAAGATCTAGCTCTCCCGGCTTTCACCACTACCCCTCTTCCCGCTTATCTAAGAGGGGATCCCAACCGCTATCCCTTCTAGGAGTAGAAGGAGTTCCCAACCCCTCACCTCATGCTACATTTTATGAGGGTGTTGAGAAAATTAGTTACCCTTAGGGATATCAAACTAAACATAGTTAGTGAGGGTAGCTAGAAATGCCTAAATAGGAAAATCTGAGGATTTCAGCCTCATTTCTGTGTGTATGGGCAAATCAGAGGATTCAAGCCTCATTAGCCCAAATTTTGATAATTTAGCCTTGCTTTTATTTGATACATTTGCTTGCTAGATTATCATCCTGCTTAGCTTAGCTAATCATCTTGAGTTTTATGCCTCATTGTATGCTAATCTTTACTTAGTATTGGTCTTGATATACCAATAGGGGAGGTTGGTTGATTGGGCTATAAGCCCTTGTGCTTGTATTGCAAATGTATATCCTTGACCAATGTTGTATGATTAACAATGATTAGATAGTTAATTTTTCTATTAATCATGTTCGTTAGCATGCTCCATGTTTTATATGATCATGCACCCTATACTCTCTCTAGTTAGCATGTGCTTATAGTTATAACTGCGACATACTACCTTCTCTTACCTTAACCTTAATTGATTTATCATTAAGGGGGAGAGAATAGTTTGTTAATTGCTAACAAAAAGGGGGAGAAAGATCAAGTCCCACCAAAACTAGTTTGCTATGTTTTGTGATGCAGGGATTGACAGATTATGGGGGAGCAAACTGAAGAGGAGCTGCTTAGTTAGGCATGTCAAGAGTCCTGTATTTAATTTCATATCAATGTAATATCTTGTACATGTATTTTGTTTTCGTAGGTTAGGTTTTTGTAAGTAATTGACAAAGGGGGAGATTGTTAGTGCACTTTTCTGTGGCATACTAGTGCACCTTGTTTGTCAATCACTTACGTCAGTGAGTCTAGTGTCAGTTGACCCTAATGAAGACGAAGACCGAAGACTCAAATGGCCCCGCTTCATCAAGGAAGGAAATGCAGGTAAAAGTGTAGCCTTGGTGTGCCTTAACCTTGACCAAAACCTAACCCTTAACCTCTTAGATGACTTGGACCAACTAGTTATATCTTTAGTCATCATCATTAGTCTTAAAACTCCATGAAAAACATGATAAGTTAGACTAATTAAAGAGGTGGAAGCTGCTGTAATCAAAACAGTTCAAACAGAAGTTTCTGATTGATCTCCAATCAATCGAACATTGGCTCCGATAGGACTTCGATCCATCGGACAGAAGCTCCGATCAATCGAAAATTTTTCCAGCAACTTTGAAAATCCACTGGACATATTTTCGATCAATCGGACAGACTTCCGATCCATCGGAAGGGGTCAGTCCGATCAATCGGACCATGTTCCGATCAATCGGAATATCTTCCAGAGAATCCACTGGACTGATTTCCGATCAGTCGGACATGTCTCCGATCAATCGGACAGGTCTCCGATCAATCGGACCTTTTTCCGATCAATCAGAGATGCGTGAATCTGTCCGTTTTTTTACCGTTGGAAGAAAATCTATTTAAAGATGGGGGTTCATTTTTTGAGCTAAGAGAGGGGATTTTGAGGAGATAGGAGCCACCATTGTTGAAGATCATTAAGAGCCATATTCCTAACCCAAACAAGTGATCTTCCTTGTGATTCATCACAAGTACGGAGCATTCAAAGCTCAAGAAGAAGATGCACTTGTCCCTCTTTTGATCTCTAGAGATTGGATTGATCTTGATAGTCATATTCCTATCCAATACTCTATGATGAGATCGTTATAGGTGAGACTCTCTAGGTAACCCATTCCCATAAGTTGTAGAGATCTCAAACCTACCTTCCCTAGCACCTTGGGCATCTCCAATGGAGCATCACATGCGAGGTAGCTGATCTTGGAGCTGAAGCCTTGGCAAAGCGGTGGTGTCAAAGATCGGGGGAGCATAAGGGGAGCTGATTCAAGCACGGGAGAGCGAGAAGAAGCAACCCAAAGCGGCGCTACAAAGGGGCTCAATCCGACAAGTAAGGTTGTCTTATTAGGAGTCCATCCACTCAATTCCCTGTGGGAGTTGAGTGTAGAGTTTGTTTGACAAACTCGAACTAGGGTCGTTAGCCGATCCTTGGCCTATTAGTTGGGCCTAAAATCTAGGGACTGTTAGTAGTTCCTTGGCACGTTTGTCGGGCCTAAACTTAGTCTCCAAGGGGGAGCCACCAACACGGGTGCAAACGTGTAGGTTGGGAGGAACCTGTAAACTCCCCGGTTGGGTGCATACGGATTAAAACACCTTGGTTGAAAGGAACCAGATTTAAACTCCCCAGTGAATGCCGGTGTGCTACAAAGGGGTTGAGTACTTGAACCGGGAGTGGAGTAAACAAGTAGTTGAACCACTATACATCCTTGTGTTTGTAATTGATCTTGAGCATATTTCTCTTTATACATTGTGTTTAATTGTTAATTATGTATGCTTATTTAGGAATGTATGCTTGGCACTTGATAGACACATCCACACTCATAAGATGTACTTTCACTACTTCAAGTGGACTTGAACTTATTGATCTATCCTCATTCAAGTCTAATTGAGTTGCATAGATTAGGTTCTTCATTAGCTTAAGCATTTATTAATCTATGCTTGTTTAGAACTAGGTTGTTTATAGCTTTTATCATATGCTAGTCTTTTGATTGGACCTACTTAGGCTTGGAAGCCGAAGTGTTAACCGCTTACGTAGTTCAATTTGTTAAATTTGTTAAGTAGGCCAAAAGATTTTGAAAAGGTCCTAATCACCCCCTCATATAGGTTTAGCATAATACTAGTTGCTCTTTAAGCTTCCGCACGTGTATGCATAGGGTGTCGTGTTAGACTACCCGACACAATTTCAATATTTCTAAAGGACATTTGTACAAGCCCGTTTCTACAATTGATAATCTCATTTGAAGTAGCTAGAAAGGGGCGGCCAAGGATGACGAAAATTTAAGCACCGGTATCTATCATGGGATGTGTATCTAAGACAATAAAATCCACTGGATAGTAGAATTTATTGACTTGGACCAAGACATCTTCAATCACCCCCCTTGGTATACGAATAGATCTATTAGCAAGTTGGAGTGTGGTTTTGGTGGGTTTTAATTCACCTAACCCAAGTTGTTCATAGACCGAATATAGGATGAGGTTAACGACCTCCCATTTCCCAACAATGGAAGCGGGAAATGGTAGAAGTCAACTTTATCATGTTTGTCTTGGCTGACTTCGATATCTTCATCAGCAATGGAAGCGAAAAAATGGTAGAAGTCAACTTTATCTTCGCTATAGATCCTTGAAGACACCCACTTTGGCGTCTTAAGCACCATCTTGGCCTTCATAAACCTGATAAGAGGCGCTCGGTCCGGAAAGAAGTAGGCGTGAGGCTTCATGCCATATACCCATGGGAAATAAATGCCTAACTTGCCGTAGAAACAATGCCACGGGCAATAGGCAGCATCCATTCCATCAGCAGGTTTGTCCGGATTACTGGCAACATAACCAAACGCCCTATATATGCTGCAGATACAGGTGGCGCTATAGCAAGACGTTGACCACTAGCAAGGGCACCCGCCATGACGAAGCAAGAAACTCTGACGCCATCAGCACTCTTCGAGCTGGGAAGCGTGACCGCAGACAACCAGTAAGCGAGGAAGCCTGCTAGCTCGCAAGTGGAAGACAATACGTTCGGGCAAGGAAATTTTCATTGGAACCTTTGTCGTAAGGCGCTTATTCTTTTAACATCAACTTTATATTTTTCGTAGTCGATCCTGAAAGAGAGAAAGGAGAGAGAATTTCACATAAGAAGCTATGCAGGAGAAAAGAGCATACATCATGAAAAGAAAGAAAGGGACGTCCCGTGAAGACTTACTTCAAGCCGTGGCTGAAGTAGACTGAACAATCTTCATAGTGTATCTTTGTAATGCAATCAAATTGTTGCAATTCATTAAACAACTCTAAACACGCCTTGGAATGATAGGCCTTCCGATCACCTTCGTGCTTGAAGCCAGACAATTCTTCATCAGAGGGGATATATTCGTGATAATACCTGCCGCGTATGGGCAAGCCCACCGTCATCTTAAGATCGCAGAGGGTTATGCTTATCTCTCCTTGAGGAAGATGGAAAGAGTTGGTAACGAAACTCCAGTAATTTAAGAAGCCCCTAAGAATTGTCGGATCTCGTGGAAAGAAGCCCGCAGTCGCCTCGATGGCATAGTAGAGCCCGACCTCCCTCAGCACAGCCTCGTGCTGGATCAGAATCTCCTTCGCCCAGGAGATGTAGCTGTCACGATGACTCAGATGCCCTCGTGTACGGAAGCTCGAAGTCTCCCACATTGCGGACGTGCTCATAGGAAGGAATCTTTGACGCACTGTCTCAGAGAAATGAGTCGGACAAGGTGCATGCGGATCATATGTAGGCATGAAGAAAGTCATCTCCTTAATCTCACCAACCTTCTGTTGTTTCCCGTTGCTCCCCAGAGTGGCAGTGAGTAATCTCTCAGGAACTGAAGACCATCTCTCCACTCCATAGAATTGGCTAGGTCTATGAACATCAGATGGCTTGATACTCGGAAAAGGTGTACACCTCATAAGAGACTTCTGGTGTAAGATGACTTCGCCATCGTAGGGATTCGTGATGCAGATGCCACGCTCAGCAACAATCTTGTTGCTCTCCCATCCAATCTTCATTCGTTCATATTTCAAGTCGAGGAGCTGTGTCAATCGCTCCGCTTGACTGAGCGCTTTGATGGGTTGTTTTCCGTGCCCTCCTTTCTTCTTACCTTTTTGACCTGTCAGGTTTTCTTCTGCATTTTGAACAGGTGTATCTTGAGGACCTGCCTTGATGGCACTCGCCACACCAGCAAGTTAGGTGTACCAATAGACCCACTCTTGTTCTGTTCCCCGCTTTGGAGGTTCGAGCGCTGTCTTGTTGATGAAGATGCGCACCAGCACTTCATGAGGAAGCTGCCCAATACGCTCTAAGAAATCCTTTATCTCGGGTTCGACCGTAGGAAAGAAGCGAGAGTTACGTCTTGGAGGAGGAGGGTTGGAAGGACCTTCTGCCGTTCTTTTCTGACCGCGCTTCATCGACGTCGGACCAGAAGTATGCGACCTAGAAGTTTAACCAGAAGATCCCATTATCACTACTGTAATTCACTGTAACGCGTAAATAGAACAACATCAGAAAACAACTCGATACACACGGGCAAATAGCCTAACGAAATCGTATCACAAACACAAGCACAGCATGTAGAGCACAAGCAACAAAGCATGGAAGCAACAAAATCAAGAGCATAGCATATCAATCATCATACGCATTTCATAACAAAGCAACTGCCATCATACATGCACGCATACATGTGATTGATGCACACACAAAATCACAGATTGAACCCACAATACATCCATGCATTTAGCCCAAAAGCAGCCTTGACAAGTCCAGGTGCTTCTAAGCAGGTACTGGACAGAGTCGGGAAACGGTTTCAGCAGTATATATATTCAGCTATTCGCATACAGCAATTTCACAAGCAATCGGGATGCTATAAGCGCACTCTGGCAGACATACTCTGAACCTGCCTAAAATAGACAGTCGTGAGCTGTGACAAGCCAAAGTAGGCAGCCAACTGCAGGCCCAAGGCACTAAGCTCCAATCGTGCTTGAATTTTAAATGATCTAGCCTCAAACAGCACTGAATTTGACTAAGAAACGGAGACGAAAATGCCATTTCTTCACTGAGTGCAAAGCAGGGGTTAAAAATGAAAATTTTGGCTAAGTGTTGAGCTCACATGCGCCCAAGGTGGAGCCCTAGGCGCATGTGGTTCCTCACATTCGCCCAGTCTATAAAATTAGAACATGCAACTTCATCTCATAAGGCATCAGGCGCATGTGCAATCTGACATGAGCCCGGCTCAGAAGAAAGGAAGGAAACGAGTTTGGAATTCAATGCACCAGGCGCATGTGCATCACCACATGCGCCCACCTCTAATTTTTTGGGAAAACACAAGTCCTGGGCAGTTCCCTCGGAGCAGGCCCAGAAAACATGCGCCTGGGACATGCGCCCACATCTTCAGAGGCAATCTGACATGCGCTTGAAGGGGTTTCTTCACCGAAAGATGGATGGCAGGCCACATGCGCCCACAAGGGGACCACATGCACCTGTACTCTGAGGGTGAGCTCTCTCACCTGGGAAAATCAAGTTTTCTGACTCGAGGAAATGTTGGAATGACTCAGTGAGTCAACTATTTATACTTGAGCCTAAGGGACCGGTGCACTGCACTAGCGTGACGTAAGCATCCAACGCAGCATACCGGGGGGGCACTTGTTGGGGCTCAAATTTGTACCCATTGTGAAAAATATCCCGTGGTCTATTGACAATGATTTAGATCAGTTTTGGGGCCGGGAAAGCCCTGAAAACACCAGTCCGACCCTAATCGCTTGATAGCGACCAAAATTCGTGAACAGCATTTCGGAGCGGAACTGGACAAGCGTTTCACCTCCAAATGATCCAGAATATCCCAAAACCCCTAACCTACAATTTTTGAAGTCATCCGGTGCATATATTTACCTGCGTGCCTCGAAATATGTTTCGTCTCGGCTCGAAGCTGAACAAAAATGGTCCGTAAGCCTACAACTACCATTTTAGAGCATAACTGGACATGCGCTTCACCGTCAAATGATCCAGAACATCCTAAAACCCCTAACCTACAAGTTTCGAAGTCATCCGGTGCATATATTTACCTGCGCACCTCGAAATGCGTTTCATCTCAGCCCGGAGCTAACCAAAAAGTGTTTGTAAGCCTACAGCTACCATTTCAGAGTGGAACTGGACATGCACTTCACCGCTAAATGATCCAGAGCGCCCCAAAACCCTTTAATAGCAAGTTTGAAGTCATTACGATGCGTATTTCCATGCGCGCGCTCCCCGGAACAACGTTCCTATACGACAAGCCGACCCGGAGGCTCCAAATTAGGAAGGAAGTACCAAAATTGGCAACATCTGGACTTCCACACCTCACCCCGTTCATTCAGGAGGTCAATCCTAGCCTAGAAGTGGCATGGCGACAGTGAGTGCATGTCTAGAAAAGGTAGCTATCCTTTGGAGGTCTCCCGTCGGAGTTGAAATCCTGAAATTTTCTAAGTGCTGGAATCCTGAAAATCTGGCTAAGTAGTGGGAAAGCGCCGACAAAGGACATGCGCCTGGCCTCCCACCACATGCGCCTGCACCCTATTGATGAAAGAGAGTGAATTGAATACTTTTTCGGAAAGCGCCGGGAAATGCGCCGGCAAAGGACATGCGCCCGGATCCACCACATGCGCCTGATGTGTTTTCTCCACATGCGCTTGACTTGTTTTTTACCACATGCACCGAAAAATACCCGCCGGGCAAGACCCGAACCCAATTACCCCTAAAATAGCGATGTCACTTCATTCTATCAGCACGAGATCATCCCCTGCCGACCTCAGAGCGATGTAAGCACCACATGCGCTAGCTTTGTTTCCCCTCGCCGGATGCCATGGCCAGAGTGGATTCCCTCGTCGGAAAGGGATTTTCTCACCGGAATCCCAAGTTCATGAAGAAATCCTGAAAATTTTCTAAGTGTTGGGCACATGCGCCGGCTTATCCCCCACATGCGCTGGCTTTTCC
Source organism: Liriodendron chinense (assembly GCA_003013855.2). NCBI lineage: Eukaryota > Viridiplantae > Streptophyta > Magnoliopsida > Magnoliales > Magnoliaceae > Liriodendron > Liriodendron chinense. The sequence goes on from ML058552.1 coordinate 1,542,386, forward strand.
CCCCACATGCGCTGGCTTTTCCCATCGAAAAATCCTGAAATCCACCAAGTCTGAGATGACATGCGCCCACTATTTGGGTCCAAGTGCATGTGCACTACCACATGCGCCGGGATTGCTTCCCGTTTCTCATTTTTTCATGAAAAATAGGGCCACATGCGCCCGGGAGATGGGACATCCGCCCGGCTCCCCACCACATGCGCTTGACAGCTCTACCACTACCACATGCACCTGCATCAGCACCCCATGCGCCTGCATACCCCACTCCATGCGCCTGGACGCTGGTTGGAGGGGTAGGCCTTCGATCGTGCGGCCCGCCTTCGTCCGGGATCGGATTTTGATGAAACCACTTCTCCCGGATGCGTCTTGATGAGATCTATCCATCCACCGAATCAGATTCTCCAACGGTTAATGATAAGTGGCCCAAATCAATATTTTGGTCCAAAATGACCAACACTTAGCCAATTTGGCAGCTCCAAAAATCCTTCCGAAAGAGCCGAAAACGAGAAGAATCGGGCGGAATTGGACTAAGCCCGAGAGGGAAACTTTTCTTCTACTTGACATGATACACCATAATCACACTCCGCGACGAGGCTATCCGATCTCAAGACCCTCGAATACCCTAATCAAGCAGTCGGCAGGCCCACTACTTAGTCATTTCCAGCACTGGGAAGTGCCCTGTTGGCCCGAAAATTGACTTCTGCTAAGCAAATCGAAACGCGATCGCACCGCGATCTTCGTGGACATAATCCACCCCTGTTCTAAGATGGTTATCGATAAGGCTCACCAATTTCCCGAATCAGACTGCAAGCAGGTCCACTACTTAGTCATTTTCAGCCCTGGGAAGTGCCTTGTTGGCTTAAAAATTGACTGATGCCAAATGAAATCAACCGCAATCTCAAAGACGTCGAGGCAAAGCTAATGTACTCAGGCTATCCAACAGCCGAGTTAAACATTTACGGGGCACCGATCCCCATTATTCATAAGAAATTGGCATATGTGGGTACCCATCGGACCCTATACTTAGCCATTTGCAGGCATCGGAAACAGCCGATCCAGCCTATTAAATTGATACCCTCAAAAGATCTTGGCTCAATAAAGCCTACTTAATCCCAAACCGATCATTGAAAATACTCAGAAGAAAAAATATTCTCGAAGGCGAGTCGCCCGACTCCAGAAGAAATACATTTACTTTACTGTACAAAGCTCTATTCATCCCGGATAAAGGTCCGAAGCTAAACCTAAGGGGTTATGGTTACCACGAGAAACCACAAACAAAAGAGTTCAAACTAAGCTTGAAACATCCTGCTATGGATTTCCACTATGAAAAAGACTGTCGATGCCCTACCCATCGACAACGGGTCCGTCGATTGAGCTGATGAGGCAGTTGCAGATTGCTTTCCTAAGGTCACCTGTTCATAGTAACAGGCGCGGGCTTTAGGTTATGCCGACCAACATTTCGATGTTCGTGTATTCCAGCGGTCACTGTTCACAGTAACAGGCGCGGGCCCAGAGTTGCACCACTCTAATCCTGACAGTCTCTCAACTCGGACAATCCGAAAGAAAATGGGACATAGACATCCGGCGTGTCTAATAAATGTGCCTCAGTCCATAACAAGAAAATAAAGGTCTACACGACCATGAACTCAAGACCTAATCCCCGGCGGATTAGTCTTTTGCCTTCCAATCAAGGGTGATCAACCGTTGATGTAATTAAAGGCTCGTGACCAGTAGCACAGCCTGGAATGTAAAAGATCTCAAAATCTCTGGAATAATTCGCCTTGTGATATCTCTCTCTTGTGTACACTTTGTGATTACTTATGATTGTCTATGAATGTCTCTATACTCAGAATTCCCCCAGAATAAAGAAACACAGGAAAAAAGGGACTGTTGATGAGTAGTTGACTCTTTTTCCTAGCTCTAACAGGTCCGAAGACCTTAAACTACACTGGGATTAATTTCTCGGGGGACCTTTTCTTGCTTTCAACAAAAAACCGGTTTCGGCCTCGACCACTCGGATCAAGGTTCGATAACCCGGATCATTTCAAAAATACCAAAAAGATTTTAAGTTTTCCATAAAAAACCAGTATCAGTCTCGAGTACCCGAGTTGAAGTCTGGAACTTTTTTTTTAAAAAAAAGGGGGTTTTCACTACCAATTCTAATTGCACAAATCTATACCTAGTGGTCCGAAGACCTTAAACTACGTTGGGATCAACATCCCGAGGGAGTTCATAATAAAAACCATCATTCGACCTCAACCGATCAAGGAAGGGGTCAGATAGACTGGATCTTTTGAAAAAAAAATACAAAAAAATGTGCCGTGCTTCATGTACATAAGCTGTGGTCCGAAGACCTTAAACTACGTCGGGATCGACATCCCGAGAGATTTTCAATAAAAACCGGCATCGATCCCAGCCATGCAAGCCAAGATCTGATGACCTGGATCTTTTTCAAAAAAACAACAAAATGTGTTTGCCCTATTCTGTACAGTTTTGGGGTCCGAAGACTTTAAACTACACTGGGATTAATTTCTCGAGGGACCTTTTCCTGCTTTCAACCAAAAACCGGTGTCGGCCTTGACCGCTCGGATCAAGGTTCGATAACCCGGATCATTTCAAAAATACCAAAAAGATTTTAAGTTTTCCATAAAAAACCAGTATCAGTCTCGAGTACCCGAGTTGAAGTCTGAAACTTTTTCAAAAAAAAAAGGATTTTCACTACCAATTCTAATTGCACAAATCTATCCCTAGCGGTCCGAAGACCTAAAACTACATTGGGATTAACTTCTCGGGGGCTTTCTTTCCCAACCTGTTCCGGACATGGCTGAGGCGGGCAGAACCCCGCAATCCTGTTCGTGTTGAACGCACCGTGATAGATAACCTTGATTTGGAAGTCGCGGTTGAATCTGACGGATGTTCCCTGTTCCTAAAACTCATGAAGGGGATTAAGGCAGTTGGGAGGTGGTGCACACCCTCACGGAATTGTGAGTAACATAAGGCCCCAAACTGGATTGACAAAGGGAAATGTGAGGATGTGGCTCATTCTGTGGCCGAAGGAGTCCGTCGGACGATACGTGGTCTATGTGCATTGCACATGAGGAACAGGCAACTTTGTGGGTGTGTTAATTGAAAACCCTCAAAACTCCTCATCCGAATATGTAAAACTACGGCACTTAACTGTGTGAGGCTCGTCTTGCTCGCTGACGTAAAATGGATCGGGTGCCTTACCAGCAGTAGAAGCTGGAAGTGGATGAAAATTCCACACTTTTCCCTGCATTTCAGGAAAATCAGAAAATACCAAAACATTTACAAAGTCATCTTTCAAAAATCACAAAAAAATATTTCTCTTGCTTTCAAACAAAATATTTTCAAAAATCACAAAAATATTTCTCGTGCTTTCAAACAAAATATTTCAAAAATCACAAAAATATTTCCCTTGCTTTCAATGATACCGATCTTTACTCGGATCAAATACTTCCAAAATCACAAAAATATTTCTTTGGGTTTCAATAACCAATCTCTATCCTGACTCAGGTAAAAGATTCAGACCAAATATTTGCAAAATCACAAAAATTATCACTATCCCCAGCACTGCACTTCAGGAGTCTCGAACTCCGCTCACTCACTTCGCAGTTTGAGATGACGGATCCGATCGCCCACAAATTGGAATCTTGACCAAAACTGGCGACCAAGAACCGTCTCAATCTCATCTATTCACAGAAGAACATCTTGAAGTCTGGTAACATCCTTCATCCATTCCCATTAGCAAAGAAACAACATCTTGGGACGATGGACCTGATCGACCACGGGTTGGGATCTTGACCAACCTGCTGACTAAAACATCCGCATTGAAAGGAAAATCCCCAGGGGAGCACAACCCTGCGAGCAATAAGCTTAAAATTCTCTACACCCTCAGCAAAAGCAAAATCATCGAACGGAAAGGGAATGAGCCAAACCATGCATGCATCCCCATGCATCAGCATCCATCGCATCAATCATCATGTTTACCTGCTTTCAAAATAAAAGTCGGTTAGCCAAAGACCTCACAGGCATCCCTAGTGGAGGCGCGTGCAAACCAGATTTCCATTTCAAAAAGACAAAATATTCCTATTTGCAAATAAAAACCCCACGGAGTATCACTCCCCAAAGTGGGTATCTTTTCAAGAATCCAAAAACATTTTCCCAGTAGAGCGTTCGGCCTCCAAAACACCAAGAGATCTTTCATATCTCTGGGTAGGAGCCGACACAAAAATCAAATAAGATCCGATGTCTCGCGGTTTCCCCGGAGACCATCGGATCCAATGCACTCAAAGTACGGTCGAACTGAACTCCAGTGTTAGTGCGGTCGTACCACATGCAAGATACGAAAAGATGAAAGCCAAAAGGCTCGGTCAAAGAAACCATTTAAATAGGTGGAAACGATGAATTGTAACCCACGTATCAAATCAGCAGATTGGGTGGAAAGAGTTTACCCGCACATACCTAGGCGTAGATGCCTGAAGTACCTTGACTGATTCCAAGTCGGCGTAGTGGACTCTCGTAAGACTACATGACGTAGGGCAGCTAACCACTTTGACAGTCAAGCCAAACAAGTACTCCTGGAGTGATCCGGGAAAATATCAAACAATCAATCTCAGGATCAGTAACCTTGTAAGACTATGACGTAGAGGCTCTACTGTACCTTTCCAATGTTAGTACCGATCGGGAATGAAAGGGTTGCGATTAGGTACCCACGTTGTAGCACATTGCAGGGACAATCGCAACGTTTTCTCCAAACTCCCGCGGTATGTGCGAGTTATCAATCTCCAAACAATCAACTGACTCAGATACAAATGAAAACAAAGATTCCAGACCACAATCAAGGAAGGAATGAATTGCAAACCAAGCATCAAAACCAGCAGATCGGGTGAAAAAAGTCCACCCGCACATACCTAGGCGTGGATGCCTGGAGTACCTTGACTGATTCCAAGTCGGTGTAGTGGACTCCCATAAGACTACATGACGCAGGGCAGCTAACCACTTTTACAGTCAAGCGAAACAAGTACTCCTGGAGTGATCCGGGAAAACATCATACAATCAATCACAGGGTCGGTAACCTCGTAAGACTACGACGCAGAGGCTCTGTTGTACCTTTCCGATGTTAGTACCGATCGGGAATGGAAGGGTTGCGATTGGGTACCCAGGTTGCAGCGCATTGCAGGGGCAATCGCAACGTTTTCTCCAAACTCCCGCGGTATCTGCGAGTGATCAATTTCCAGACAATCAACTGGCACAGATGCAAAGGCAAGCAAAGATTTCAAACCATGATCTATGAATGACCGGGTCAGAAGTGGGGTGTCCACTCGCTTTGGCATTCGATTGCATGCAACCTCTGCCAAAGAGGGGCATCTATAGACACCCCACCTTCGGCTACAAGATTGGTAGAGATAGCTGAATGAATGGAGGACCATACACCCAAATCCCATGTCCAAACTCAGCTAAACTCACCCTTGTAAGCCCCAATCCATAGCCCAACTCAAGCCTGAACCCAGTCAACTCACCCCTAAACATCAGCCTGAAAATCCCCCCATAAGAAAAACCAGTCAAAAAATCCAAAAAAAAGGTCAAACTCAACGAGTCAACCCGCTGAGTCAAATCACCGTGTTAACCCACTGAGTCAACCCATCGAGTCAACTCACCGTGTCAACCCATCTCTTAAACCCAATCAACTCACTGAGTTCCAGACCGCAGCCTCGAAGCAGGTCCGTACTGCCCGCTGAATCCCAAGAAAAGCCGTACGGGCGGCCCTAACTTAAGTACGGGTTCTGCCACTCCCCACTGCTATAAATACCCCCCTCCCCTTCTAATTCAAGCATCACTCAAAATGCCTTTTCAGTCCAGAGCAATCCGTTCGTTTCGAGTCCATCTCCCCCTTTAGCCCACTTTTCCACTAAGGAGAGCCCGAGTGAGGAGAGCTTAACCCTGGTCCAGCCCAGCCTGACCACTAGTCCAAGTCTCCCAAACCATCCAAGTCTTGATCCAGCCACTCGAAGCAAACCCTTACGACACCTCCGTCCATCCAGCTATTCTTTCACCAACATCATCTCATTCGCATCTAGCATAAGTGCAACATTTACTTTTCGTCCAACCCCCCTGCTTCACTACAAGCACTTTGATCATTCAAGCACACAGCATGCATCCCGCATAAAGCACCTGTCAGTTCGAGCGTATGCTCTCGGCTTGCCTATTAATGGAAACCTGCCCATCAGAAACTCTTATTGTTCAGACTTGCATTCATGCATCAGCCACTACAAGCACTTTGATTATTCAAACACACAGCATGCATCTCGCATAAAGCACCTGTCAGTTCGAGCGTATGCTCTGGGCTTGCCTGTTAATGGAAACCTGCCCATCAGAAACTCTTACTGTTCAGACCTGCATTTATGCATCATGTCATTCATGAGAATGTACGAGGATTAAATCAGACTTTCAAGTATCAGTTCGAATCTGTGAAGTAGAGACCGTACTTCGGTACGGGCAGTGTGTGGGGTGCTTAACCTCTTCCCACCCTGTAACCGTGATCCCTTACCTCGAATCTCTAACCGTAGATCAAAAGGAGTCATTTTAGAGGAAGGAATCTCCGAATCCCCTTCTCTAACGTTTCTACGGGGTCTAGCCGACTGTAGATTCGAAGTAACTGGCTAGTGGCGACTCTTGTCTTATACAAACTCATCCAAACATATCCAGCCTAACACGACAACCAAACAAAGCCCTCGAGAACGAGGCAAGCCAGTGGCACAAACGGCGATTCGCGCACACGCACCCCTTCTTCTTGTCCGAAAGGAAAGGGAGAACGTTCGGGAGCGCGGAAAGGCGATGGTCCACATACATCTACTAGTTTTATTCTTGGAAGGCCTATGTTTACTTTGCCAAACTTTCACTTCACATTCTATGGGAATCGTACGTTTGGTGGTAGGAGTGAACATTCAATGTTCAGAATGATAAAAGTTTATGTTGCGGTGCACATCACAGTAACAATATCCATATATGCAAGGATATCCTCTCAAAGTTTGTGAAAATGACCTTTATTCCCTTTTCTATATAGTTTACTAACTACGTTTTTTTTCTAAATGGGCAACCACTCACCATTCCGCGTTCAAAAAATACTTAAGATTATAACTTTATGAGTTTCTAGGTAGGCTTTTCCTTAGAGAAGATCAAGGGGATGTTGATCTATTATGTGGGCTGATAATGTAACTATACATGCTTTGGTATCGTCCAAGGTGTTAGTGTATCCTTGAGTTGTTAAGGAAAGGGTTTCCAATATTATCCTTGTGGACTTGAATTTTGTTACAATGGTCATTGGCTAAGGGATAGTTGTGTTCCATGGATTTCAGTACCTAATATTTCATTACCACCTAAAAGATTTTAGGACAAACTTTTGATTATTTCTATATGTTTATTCTGTGTGAGGAGATTTATAATGAGCCAGGATGAAAACACTCCACCATTAAGTTTGACGATGAGTTGGTGCCTTTGTACTACTTCACACAGGAATGTAAGTGTTCATGGATACATGATCTTATTATTAGACTCTTTGAACACTTGCATTGATCACTTCAAGTCTTTGGATTGAAAGACCTATGATGCTCCATATAAATTGACTTCTCTATGTACTAGCTTTGACTAATTCTTAGACCTAAGCATATGTGAGAGTTTATTTTATTAGTATAATCTGTTTTGGCCCTCTTCAAGATGTTGGTTTAGGAGCTCATATATATGTGGTTATGGTTGGGTGCAGGCATTAAGACCAGGCTGAGGTTAAAATGATCCAATAAGGAACCTTTGTTGCCTAGGAATATGGCTTAGACCTTGGCGATCGAACCATACATTAAGTTATTTTTTACTCTAACTAATACTTAAAATAGTCTTAAATGTTTTAATAAATTTTTTCAACCATTGATCTTTTGTTCTAAAAAACATGTGATGGATATCTGATGGTTAAGATCTTATGGCCCACCCATTGATTTGTATAATACCCCAAAAATTTATGCACTGTGTAGGTATATGAGTAAGTATTCTAATGTGCATCCTAATTCAATTATGTATCCTTAGGAGAACAACACTTGGACTCACGCTCACGAACACACTCTTAGACCAACTAACACCTTGTAACGATTTTCAAAATCCAATATATTTACGTATACTCGATTACTTATCAAACCACCCATGTATAAGTATACTTAACCATCGAGATCGTTATCTAATGACCCCGCTGATGAGTTCATACATATTCACCCCTCTGCATGCCCCGAGATTACACAACTTGATCTAACATCGATTTAAACCGTTAGAATTACTCTTAATGGACCTGTTAAGCTACCTAACCGTTTGATTATGATCTGAACCATTACATCATTATAAAATCAACACAGATCTAATATGATCTATACATAACCAAATCATCCATGATTCTGAACCTCCCACCCTTTCTTCACTTAATGAAATCATTATTCGATCGTTAATCTGGTAGACTGATTGTACACCCATACCCTAGACACCTTGCGGATCCCGAGGCTCACTATTCGTCAGCTCCAAGTATAAGACCGCGATGTAGTAATAACTCGATTAGATCGCGATCGTTCCTTAAGGATTAAGGGAAAAATCGATTCCAAAGATCTAATTAAACTAGATTAGAAAGGATTTGATTTGAAAAGCATAACAATTCAAAAGAAGAGAAACTCAGTATTAAAAGAACTAGAGCACCAAGGATCCACTCTTAGCACTCCTTAATGCTAATCCATTCAACAAACACACATATACAATTGGAATCGAAGTCATATCTCTATCCAATTGGAAGATATCATATTTAAATTAAGCACAATCACAAACCAAAATACATTTTGGAAAATTAGTTCTACTTCAAGTACGAAGAACTTGAACTAATAGAACTTCGAAGCATCAACCGTATCCTTGAATCATGGCAAATCTAAGGTTTCCATCATTTAAATCTTATTAAGGCACAATGATCAATCTTAGAAATTCACAAGCATCCCATGTACGTGGCACAAGATTATTCAAAATTCTCTAAAACTATCAACTTTATTCAAACTTAAATCTGAATAATCCAATTTAAAAGCTCAAAGTACTTGCATGAATGAATTAAACATCAAAGACTAACTACAATCTTCACCTCTTAGCTCTAGCTAAAAGGTCTAACCAATCAAAGACGTGATTGAACTAGAACTTCTAAAAAATAAAAAAAATAAAAAATAGAAGAAACACTTAAAGTAAAAGCCTCCACTTCAAATTCTCCTTGCTCTCAAGCTTCTAAGACTCCTAGGTATGCTTTGAGACATGTGGAGAAACCCTTTAAATAGGAAAAATACAACCAGTTGGGCAGTTCTAAAAGATTCCACTGACTTTCACAAATTCAAAATTTCACTACCACTGTTGATGGGTACTTCGGTGGCATCAAACAATACTTTGATGGGATCTTTGATGGCATCAAAAATAGTCTAGAGAGTTTAAACTTTCAAGCTCTAAATTTTGAATTTGTTGATGGTATCGATCTCCTCTTCGATGGGGTCGAAGGTCACTTTGATGGAATCGAAATTTATCCAGAGACTTGTCCAAAATTCTGGTTTTTTAGGTACATTCGATGGGTCCTTCGATGATATTGACATTCCATCGAAGTCATTTTCGATGGCATCGAATACCAATCAAAGTATCAATCAAAGCTGTCTTTTCTGCACTTTTCAATTTTGAACTCTGAACTTTTTCTACCTTGATTCTTTCTTTCTTCTACCTCTGTTGTAGATAAATTTGGCTATGAGCAGATGATGCTCAAGAGAAATCGCAGTCGCATCCCGAATGCGAGCAGCTCGGCTCGTGCTTGACGAAAGGGGTCGCATTTCAGAGATACGAGCAGCTCGGCTCGTGGTCGTTGAAAGGGGTAGCATCCCGAACATGTGAGCAGCTCGGTTCGTGGTCGTTGAAAGGGGTCGCATCCCGAACATGTGAGCAGCTCGGCTCGTGGTCGTTGAAAGGGGTCGCATCCCGAACATGTGAGTAGCTCGGCTCGTGGTCGTTGAAAGGAGTCACATCTCAACATGTGAGCAGCTCCGTTCGTGGTCATTGAAAGGGGTCGCATCCCGAACATGTGAGCAGCTCAGCTCGTGGTCGTTGAAAGGGGTCGCATCTGAACATGTGAGCAGCTCCCGAATGTGAGCACTCCCGAATATGAGCACTTCCGAATGTGACCACTCCCGAATATGACCACTCCCGTCATGAGCACCCCCGAATATGAGCACTCCCGAATGTGACCACTCCCGAATATGACCACTCCTGTCATGAGCACTCCCGAATGTGACCACTCCCGAATATGACCACTCCCGTCATGAGCACTCCCGACATATGAGCAGCTCCCATCATGTGAGCAGACCTGGTCTCTGGTCTCTGGTCTCAAAATGCGAGCACTCAACCTGGTCTCTGGTCTCAACATGCGAGCACTCAACCTGGTCTCTGGTCTCTGATCTCAACCTGGTCTCTGGTCTCTGATCTCTGGCAAGGACGTCCCTCAGCTTGGCAAGAGGCCTGGCCTCATCTGCCTTGGTTTATCCCTCTTGATAAGATAAGGATAAAGCTTATCTCACTTATCCAAATAAGATAAGGATAAAGCTTATCTCACTGATCCGGATAAGATAAGGATAAAGCTTATCCCACTGATCCGGATAAGATAATGATTATCCCAACAAAATCCAATTAAATCTCTCCAATAATTATCTATAAAGAGGCCTCCGCACTCTCTCCAGGTATGGAATCGACCACCAGAAAAACTTCAACAATCTTTCCTTTCAGTATCCGTAGTGACTTTACCATCGGAGGGCCGTAAGCCGGGCCAACCGGCGGTGGTCCTAACCTTTCTTGGTGATTACAGGTTCCCAATCTACACCATTCATCTTTGAGTGGAGATCAGATGACGAAGAATCAAAGTTGGTCCCTGACCAACATCTGTTAGCCAATTTTTGGCGATAACAGATTGGCACCGTCTGTGGGAATGACTAGATTGTTCTCGCCTATTTCTTCCTTCGTCGTTCAGTCATCTTCTCCCTTTTACCTAATCAATGGTTAGCATCATCTACCACACATGCTCAACCAAGAGTTGGTGGATCATTTCACACGTACATCTCCACCAGTCTCATCTTCCTCTCCAGCACTCCAACGTCAGGAGGGGCCCACATCTCCACCAAGCCGCTCAGTCGTCCATCAGTTGAGGACGTCACAACCATCATCGATGGCCTTCATCTTGCATGTACATCCCGTCTTCCAGTCACCAGGGTAGGCCCCACCACTTCAACGTCTAGACATGTCAATTTAATCCAACTCATCCATCTTATGGATGCCTTAAGACAAGCAGGTGGACCACACTTGACTACGACGTGTACAACCCCTCATCCAATGTCCCTGATTCCACGTCACCTAGCCTTCATAAGTGTAAACATCCAGCCTAATGGTGGACATCATCAACGCCCAACAGGTGGGCCATCTTCAATCATCAGCACTTGATCAACCAACGATGCAGATGGGCGTCCATCCTCTCTGTCCAGCTGGATCGGCATTCACATGTCATGCAACCATCACATCTTCTCAGCTCCGACATTTCGCAGCTGTCTGGAACGTGCAACCCCCTCAAAGCCCGGCCGTTGATCACACCTCATAGATCTGCCCCGTTCATCAGCATGAGAAACCTCAGCCACAAAGTTCCCTCATCCAGAACCTTGTCACGGACTCTGATCTGCCACAATTGATAAACGACTTGGATTTCTCATAAGACTTCTCGGTGGACCCCACCTAACGTCCATAGCAAAATCGCGCTCCTGCATCTGTTACAAGAGTATCCGTCATAGCGGAACTCGCTCCTCACCAGCGGTAATGTCGCACACATCTCCCGCTGGTAGTTCGTGCAGAACCCCACCAATTCAGTCATTCTTAAGCATATCCGGATCTCACGGACCAACTTCACCATCCAACCGTCCATCAGAGCCAGCAAGCTACAACGTCGCCAGCAAATAAAAACCCAACCATTGTAGCACATGAAGCTCTTCCCAGCAACCACCAATCCATCTCATTTAGACAACCACACCTCCAACTCCATGCTAAGGACACCGTCAACCAACAATGAAGCTTGCATCATCCAACATCTAGCATGGATAATCCATCCTCTTCAACTATCCACTCCAGCAGCTAGGACGCCTCCTTCATTCATGAACCAGCGCACGCACCACCAGCGACATCCAAACCTTCTATAGTGATGGAACCCATGTTCCTGATCCAAACCGTCCATTTGATCCAAGCTCTTGGAAAACTTTGATCGTCCAAAGCTTTTTCATTATTTCCTGTTATGCAGCCCGCCAGAGTTCAAGACCTGCTTCGTATTTGAGTTCACAGATCATCTGAATCTCGCAAAACTAATCAATGACTTGGATTTCCTCATCTTACCTCGTAATGGATCACCATTCGTCATCACATGTGGGGCCAGCAACCATCAACGCCGCCCAGCTGATCTTCATCATCCAGCTAGCGGTCATCCACTCCATCCATTGCAAATGGTTCGGCTTGTGGAGGAGATTCCCAAGCCTCAGGAAAAGCATATACTCGAAAGGCATGCTAGAAACCTTAGCATGTTTATTGGGTGGAGAAATCATCCAGCACGTTAAGTTTGGAGCCATCATCCAATCTCTCTCTCTCTCTCACGAAGATGCTAAAGGAATCCATTTCCCTCATAAGGATTCCATCGTTGTAGCGTTAAAGCTCTCGTGCCTCAACGAAACGAAATATGAAGCCTTAATTGTCGGCCTCGAATTAACAAATATACTCGCAATAAGGAGCCTACTCAGTCACAACAACTCTCAGCTCATTGTATATCAAGTGCTCAACGAATTCGAGGCAAAGGAGGAGCGGATGGCTTCGTACAAATCTCAGGTACTCATCTTGCTCGTCCAAATTGAACAAATATAAAATAAGTCATATTCCCCCCGAGGAGAACAAGCTCGCAGATTCTTTGGCAAAAATTATCTTCTGCACCTGAGTCCGATCTGACGCAAGCTGCTCTTATCGAGCATCTATCTACCCCGAGTGTCGATCAAGTTGCTCCAAAACAGGTCGCACATTGCTTTTATCTTTGTTGGGGCTCAAATTTGCACCCATTATAAAACAACATCCCATGGTCTAGTGGCAATGATTTGGATAAGTTTTAAGGCCAGGAAAGTCCTGAAAATGCCTGCACAACCCTGATCTCTTGATAGCAACCAAAATTCGTAAACACCATTTCGAAGCGGAACTGGACATGCGCTTCGCCGCCAAATGATCCGAAATGTCCTAAAACCCTTAACCTGTAAGTTTCGAAGTCATCTGGTGTATATTTTTACCTGCGCACCTCGAAATGCGTTTCGTCCCTGCCCGGAACTGATAAAAAGGGTCCGTAAGCCTACAACTACCATTTCAAAGTGGAACTAGACATGCGCTTCACTGCCAAATGATTCAGAGCACCCCAAAACCCTTAAATAGCAAGTTTGAAGTCATTACAATGCATATTTCCATGCGCGCGCTCCCCGGAACAACATTCCTATACGACAAGCCGACCCGGAGGCTCCAAATTAGGAAGGAAGTACCAAAATTAGCAACATCTGGACTTCCACACCCCATCCTGTTCATTCAGGAGGTTAATCATTGCCTAGAAGTGGCTTGGCAACAGTGAGTGCATGTCTAGAAAAGGTAGCTGTCCTTTGGAGGTCCCCCGTCGGAGCTGAAATGCTGAAATTTTCTAAGTGCTGGAATCCTGAAAATCTGGCTAAGTAGTGGGAAAGCGCCGGCAAAGGACATGCGCCTGGCCTCTAACCACATGCGCTTGCACCCTAGTAGTGAAATGAAGTGATCCGAACACTTTTTCGAAAAGCGCCGGGAAATGCGCCGGTAAAGCACATGCGCCCGGATCCACCACATGCGCCCGGTGTGTTTTTCTCACATGCGCTTGACATTGTTTCTGGCACATGCGCTCGGAAATACCCGCCGGGTAGACCCCAACCCGATTTCCCTCCTATAAATAGTGAAGTCACCTCATTTCATCAGCACGAGATCATCCCCCGCCGACCTCAGAGTGATGTAAGCACCACATGTGCTTACTTTCTCTCCCCTCGTCGGATGCCTTGGCCGGAGTGGATTTCCTCACCGGAAACCCTCTCCGGAAAGGGATTTCCTCGCCGGAATCCCAAGTTCAGGAAGAAAATCCTGAAATTTTCTAAGTGCTGGGCACATGCGCCGGCATATCCCCCACATGCGCCGGCTTTTTCCACCACATGCGCCGGCTTTTCCCACCGGAAAATCCTGAAAATCTGCTAAGTCCAGGAGGGACATGCGCCCACTCTTTGAGTCCAGGCGCATGTGCATTGCCACATGCGCCCGGAACATCTCTTCTCCATCTGTTTTTCATAAAAAAAACACCTCACATGCGCCCGGGAGAAGGGACATGCGCCCGGGTCCCTACCACATGCGCCCGGAAGCATGTGCATTGCCACATGTGCCTGCATATCCACCCCTCCATGCGCCTGGACGCTGATGGGAGGGGTGGACCTTAGATCGTGTGCCCCGCCTTCGTCCGGAATCCGATTTTGATGAAACCACATCCGCCAGATGCGTCTCGATGAGATCTATCCATCCACCAGATCAGATTCTCCAACGGTCAATGATAAATGGCCCAAATCAATGTTTTGGTCCAAAATAACCAACACTTAGCCAATTTGGTAGCCCCGGAAATCCTTCCGAAAGAGCCGAAAACGGCCGAAAACGAGAAGAATCAGGCGGAATTGGACCAAGCCCAAGAGGGAAACTTTTCTTCTACATGACATGATACACCATAATCATGTACCGCAATGAGGTTATCCGATCTCAGGACCCTCGAATACTCTAATCAAGCGGTCGGCAGGTCCACTACTTAGTCATTTTCAGCCCTGGGGAGTGCCCTGTTGGCCCGAAAATTGACTCCTACTAAGCGAATCGAAACACGATCGCACCGCGATCTTCGTGGACATAATCCACCCCTGTTCCAAGTCGGTCATCGATAATATTCACCGAATACTCTAATTAGACCGCAGACAGATCCACTACTTAGTCATTTCCAGCCCTGGGAAGTGCCCTGTTGGCCCGGAAATCGACTTCTGCTAAGCAAATCGAAACGTGATTGCACCGCGATCTTCGTGGATATAATCCACCCCTGTTTAAAGAAGGTTATCAATAATATTCACTGATCTCTGCAATCAGACCGCAAACAGGTCCATTACCTAGTCGTTTTCAGCCCTGGGAAGTGCCCTGTTGGCTTGAGAATTGACTAGTGCCAGTTGAAATCAATCGCGATCTCAAAGACGCTGAGGTAAAGCTGAAGCGCTCAGGCTATCCAACAGCCGAGTTAAGCATTTACGGGGCACCGATCCCCATTATTCATAAGAAATTGGCATGAACAGGAGTCCATCGGACCCTATACTTAGCCACTTGCAGGCATTGGAAACAGCCGATCCAGCCCATTGAATTTGGATCCTCAAGAGATCTTGGCTCGACAAAGCCTATCTGATCCCATACAGATCGTTGGAAAATACTCAGAAGAAAGAGTGTTCTCGAAGACGAGTCGCCCGACTCCAGAAGAAATACATTTACTTTACTGTACAAAGCTCTATTCATCCCGGATAAAGGTCCGAGGCTAAACCCAAGGGGTTATGGTCACCACGAGAAACCACAAACAAAGAGTTCTAACTAAGCTTGAAACGTCTTGCTATGGACTGCCACTATGAAAAAGATCGTCAATGCCCTACCCATCGACAACGGGTCTGTTGGTTGAGCTGATGAGGTAGTTGCGGATTGCTTTCCTAAGGTCACCCGTCATAAAAATACGGGCACGGGCTTTAGGTTATGCCGACCAACATTTCGAGGTTCGTGTATTCCAGCGGTCACCTGTTCACAGTAACAGGCGCGGGCCCCGAGTTGCACCACTCGATTAAAACCCTCGTTCGGGAACGTTGCGGATTGCTTTCCTAAGGTCACCCGTCATAAAAGTACGGGCGCGGGCCTTGGGTCATGCCGACCAACATTCGAGGTTCGTGTATTCCAGCGGTCACCTGTTCACAGTAACAGGCGCGGGCCCCGAGTTGCACCACTCGAATCCTGACAGTCTCTCAACCCGGACACACCGAAAGAAAATGGGACATAGACATCTGGCGTGTCTAATAAATGTGTCTCAGTCCATAACAAGAAAACAAAGGTCTCTACGACCATGAACTCAAGACCATAGTCCCCGACGGATTAGTCTTTTGCCTTCCAATCAAGGGTGATCAACCGTTGATGTAATTAAAGGCTCGTGACCAGTATCACAGCCTGGAATGTAAAAGATCTCAGAATCTCTGGAATAAAATTCGCCTTGCGATATCTCTCTTGTGTACACTTTGTGATTGCTTATGATTGTCTATGAATGTCTCTATACTCAGAATTCCCCCAGAATAAAAGAAACACAAAAAAAGAAAGAAGGACTGCTGACGAGTAGTTCTGATCTTTCCCTCTTTTTTCTAAGCGTTCTAACAAACTGGCGACTCTGCTGGGGATCATTCAATACCAGAATCTCTGGTAATTTCTGAGTAAATAGACATTCTGCGATAAATCATTTGCAGACACTAATGTGTACATGGGAAAGGTTGCCGCAAGGAGAAATGTTCGGCGCCTTCACGGGCGCCAAACTGGCGACTCTCAACGGGAACGTTCTTCCCTTCATCTTTAAGGAAAAAGAATTTCGAAACTTCGCATAGCATGCATGTAGCTCATACTTGTATGTTTCTGTCTATCCGCTGTCGAGCCGTATCGCGATTGGTAAGGTCGCGTCCCCTCTCTTTCCCAAGCGCGCGGAATATTCTAATGTGTGTATGAGTGATAGAGAGAGAGAGAAAGACAGAGAGAGACAGAGAAAGAAACAGAAAGACAGAAAAGAATCAACCAAATGGCGTCCACAATGATCTTCTTAGCATCCGGAGGATTTTACTACCCTCATCTGGCAGCAACCTCTGAAGCCGGATGGCAGATTGTGTAGAAGCGCAAGACCGCCAAGAAGACTGAGAACAAGAAGATTATTCCAGTTAAGACAGAGACGACAGCAAGGGTACAGAGCAGAACAAAGAGACAGTGGAAGACAGTCTACAGGGGCGACGCCCGCGACTCCGGCAGAACTACTGTGTCAGCCAGGCCAGAGTTCTCCTTCGCCGATATCGACTTCCCAGCGATACCGAAGACAACATCGCCAGCGAAGATACCGAACAGATCCGCTGTTCGACAGTCGACTGAGACGACGATAAAGACAATCCCTACTAAAGCTGCTGTGATCAAGGTGAGGCCGCACCGAGCACAAGTCATGATGGTGCAGGTCACAGAAGGAGAAGCGAGTGAGCGATACCCAGAGCTGCCTCCAATCCAAGAACAGATAGATGAGATTATCCAGGTCCAAGAGGACACAGCCAGAGAGATGAGAGAGATGAAAGAAGCACTGTTGGCTCTAGTTGCCCAGGGGGCAAACAGAAGCCCAGCTGTACCCACTCGACAGTCTGTGGAGGAATGCCAGGGGGCAGCAGGAGAGCCAGCTACCGCCGAACCACAAGCTCGCCCGAGAAACGCTGTGCCGGACGTGTACCGCCATTGCCGTCTCAAGCCACGAGAGAAGAACTATCTTAGACAGTTGCGGACCTGATGCGTCAGGAAAGAGAAAAGTAGAAGAGGGGAAAATATGTATACCGGGTGCCGTACTTACCCGATGTCCACGACCTCCCATTTCCCAGCAATTTCAAGCGGCCGGACTTCCCCAGATTCGATGGCAGAGGATCGCCGGAGGAACACATGGCTCAATTCATGACAATGATGGGCAACCTGTCGACAATTCCCCAATACTGTCTCAGATTGTTTGGCTCAACGCTCACGAGCAAGGCATTCCAGTGGTATATGTCACTGCCCGCGGGGTCAGTCAAGTCCTGGGAGCAGATGCAGGACTTGTTCATCTCCAAATTCTTCTCTACCGAGCGAGAAGTCTCACTGACAGATTTAGCCTTGGTTCGTCAAAGGCAGGGAGAGTCGGTCGAGAAGTTCATCGACAGGTGGGGGACTATAGTAGCACAGTGCCGGGAACTGCCCAGCGAATCTGAGCAGGTCAAGATGTGCATGCAGGCCATGGATGCGATGATCTCATTTGGCCTATCTGGACACAACTTCTCGACGTTTCGAGACCTCGCTACTAAAGCCCACCTGGTGGAAGGAGCCGCGTCCAGAGCGTAGTTCAAGGCAGAGAAGCCCAGGAGAGAAGCTGGAAGGATGATAACATCTAACTACGTCGACAAAGGAAAGGGTTCGAATGACAGGAAACGCCCAAACACCGAGCGTAGAGTCGAGGCTAGGCCAGTAACCACGATTCAAGACAAAGGCAAGAGTTTTCAGAGGCCGCGACATCTCACGATAGAAGAGCATAATCTAGCAAACGGACCTTATACCTTCGACATGGAAGATCTGGTTCCGATCATGGAACAGCTGGTTGAAGAGAGGTTAATAAGACTGCCAAAATGCACATGCCCGGAGGAAGCGAAGATGGTTGATCATCCCAGCTACTGCAGGTATCATCGTGTGATCACCCACAAGACTGAAGACTGCTTTGTCCTAAAAGGCAAGATTCAACGGATGATCAACGATGGCACCATCAATATGAAGGCGGAAGAGGCGAGCCGGAACACTGCGACAGTAGTGTCCGCCCTCCCTGTGCCAGTTCAAATTCCAACGGCGAATCCATTCCCAGAACCGGAAGAACCATGGACACTTGTGAGCAGCAAGAAGAGGCTGGAGAACAAAAGAAGACTCTTGGAGAGAGAGAGGAAGATGAAGAACAGAATGAGAAGAAGAAACGTTGGACAAGAACAGCCACGTGCGCAGCCCGTTCAGTGCGCCATGGTCTTGGTGGTCGCTCAACCAGGGGCCAGTGACAAGGACCAAGTCCTAGGTAAAGGAGAAGTCAATGTAGTGGCTCTGCGGTCAGGAAAGCAGGTCGTACAGAGAGAATTTCCAAGGCGACCAGACCCTAGAAGGACAAATGCGGTCATAGGTGAGCCATCAGGGACACCTCGAGAAAAAGAACAGGCAGAAGCAGTCAATGAGCCAGCAACTGACCAACGAGATCACACTCGAGATAAGGCACCGATGATGTATGATGTGGTGTCTCATCTGAAGAAGGTTCCGGCTCGACTTAGCATCTACGATGCCCTGTGCCTTTCGAAGAAATATCGGGAAATGTTACTCAACGCATTGCTCGATCAAGAAGCCCGTGAGGTCATGATAGCAGAGATCGAGTCAGAAATGGAAGGAATGAAGATAACGGGGACTGGGGATCGACCCGCAGAATAGGTCATGCAGATTGATCGATCGTCCATGATCACATTCTCCGAAGAAGACAGAACGATTAGCTTGACAGACCACAACCGCCCGTTGATGGTGACAGGTCTCATCCGAGACATAGAGGTCCGAAGATGCATGCTGGACGACGGATCCGCTGTGAATATAATGTCTCTGAAGACATTGCAGCAGTTGGGTTTCAGACAGACAGCACTCCGCCCAAGCGCCATGGTTATCCAAGGGTTCAATCAGGACGGCCAACGCGTCCTAGGGTCCATTACTGTCATGCTGGAAATAGAAGAATTGAGCACCAAAGTCACCTGTCAGGTGATCGATGCGATGACGACATACAATATCCTGTTGGGACGACCGTGGCTTCATAAATACGGCATTATTCCCTCGACATACCACCAATGCTTCAAGTACAATAGAGATGGCGTCCAATATAGAGTGGCGGCAGACCCGAGGCCGTACTCCGTCACTGAATCTTTCCTAGCAGATGCACAATACTATCGGGAGAGCGATGGAGCCGAGATTGCCAGAGAAGCCAACAAACCGACAAAAGTGGCACAGGGGGCAGAACCCCAGGGCGAGAATCCAAGACAAGCAGACGAAGCTCCGCGGGTGGTTGCTGAAGTGACAAAGGCTCACAGAGGAAATCCGTTGCAAAGGAAGAAGTTTTACCTGATCCCGAAACACCTCCGGAAGGAAGGGCAGTCAGTGTTGAAACAGATGACAAGCCAACAGATGAGCGTGTTGCAGTCCAGCTTCAATATGCCGGTACCAAAGGTTGAGAGGATTCGTCCTTTCCCTAAAGCTCCGAGCCAGTTCTGCGTACCGCCTACAATGGGAGCCAGGCATGAGATAAGGTTTCAGGCTGAACTTCGCAACCCGTTGCAGATCGAAGAGAATGCGAAGAGAACACCGGTAGAGACACCACCCATTGAAGAAGAAAGATATAGCAAGGCTAGTAGAAACATCATGAGAAATATGGGGTTCATCTGTTCAGAACCGCCAGCTCAGAAAGGCATGCTAGCACCCTTCGAAGTAAAGACGAAGGTATACAGAGGAAAGGAAGCCCTGGGGGCAGAACGTGAGATCAGGCATATTAACATGGTGACAATTAGTCCCGTGGAAGAGTTGAGGCCCGCTGGACTGAATGAAGTCATACAGCCGAGTGCCGCACCAGAGCAGATCGAAGATGGAGGTCAGCCCACGATAGATGAGCTACAAGAAGTCAATCTGGGGACCACTGAAGAGCCGAGGAATACTTATATCAGTAAGAACATTCTAGAAGAAGAGAGGGAGAGCTACATTCAACTCCTGAAAGAGAATAGAGACGTGTTCGCATGGACTTATTCTGAAATGCCAGGACTGAACCCGGCAATCGCGATGCACAGGCTGAATATCGCGAAGGAAAAGAGGTCGGTCAAACAGCCACAGAGACGCTTCCATCCTGACATCGTCCCGAAGATAGAGGAAGAGGTGAAGAAGCTGCTTCAGGCCGGGTTTATCAGGGAAGTTCAGTATCCCAAATGGATCTCGAACATAGTACCTGTAAAGAAGAAGAGCGGCCAGATCCGGGTGTGCGTTGATTTTTGCAACCTGAATGAAGCTTGTCCCAAAGATGACTTTCCTCTACCCATCCCAGAGCTTCTGATCGATAGCACATCAGCATATACAACGATGTCCTTTATGGACGGCTACTCAGGGTATAATCAGATCCGAATGGCTCCAAAAGACGAAGAGTCCACTGCCTTCCGCACATCTCTCGGGATATTCTGTTATCGTGTGATGCCGTTTGGGCTGAAAAATGCAGGCGCCACGTATCAGAGAGCGATGCAGGTAATCTTCCAAGACATGATGCACAAGCATGTGGAATGCTACGTCGACGACCTGGTAGTAAGGTCCGACGGACATCAACAGCATCGCGAACATTTGAAGCTAGTATTTCAGAGGTTGAGGAAGAAGAGCCTCCGCATGAACCCGTTGAAGTGCGCCTTTGGGGTGTCCTCCGGAAAATTCCTTGGCTTTGTGATCAGGCATCGGGGAATTGAGATTGACCCCGCGAAGATCAAGGCGATCCGAGAAATGCCTCCTCCGAAGAATTTGAAAGAGCTGAAGAGCTTCCAAGGGAGAGTTGCTTACTTGCGGCGGTTCATCTCGAACTTGTCAGGTCGTTGCCAACCTTTCTCTCGGCTGAACAAGAAAGACGTCCGCTTCGAGTGGGACGAAGCGTGCCAGAAAGCCTTCGATTCGCTCAAAGAGTTACTCGGGAAAGCTCCAGTTCTCGCAGCGCCAATCGAGGGAAAGCCTCTGATACTATATGTAGCAGTGGGAGAGAACTCACTGGGGGCACTGCTCGCCCAGAAGAATGAAGAAGGGAAAGAGAATGCTCTATACTATTTGAGCCGCACGCTCGTCGGCGCTGAGTTTAATTACTCACCGATTAAGAAGATATGCCTGGCCTTGATATTCGCTGTGAAGAAGTTGAGGCATTACTGCCTGTCATACCAAATTACATTGATCTCCAGAGCAGATCCTATCAAGTTCCTGATGAACCGACCTATGTTGTCAGGGCGATTAGCCAAATGGGCCCTACTGCTATCCGAGTTCGACATCACGTATCTGCCGTCTCGATCTGTTAAAGGACAGGCGATAGCCGATTTTCTAGCAGCTCACCCGATACCGGATAACATGGAAGTGGAATGTGATCTTCCTGACGACCAGGCCATGATGGTAAGGGTCGCGAAGCAGTGGCGGATGTATTTCGACGGAGCCTCCAGAGCTGCAGGATCAGGGGCCGGTGTGATCTTCATCAGTCCTCAAGGCGACTTGTTGCCCTACTCATTCACAATAGTGCCTTCGTGCACAAACAACGAGGCAGAGTATCAAGCCCTCATCATTGGGTTATAGTTGGCACGAGACATGCGAATCCGATCACTACAGGTATACCGTGATTCTCGGTTAGTTGTGGGACAGCTTATGACGGAATATGAAGTCCGCAAGCCGGAGCTGTCATCCCTTTGCCATCAAGCCCGAGCCCTATTCGATCATTTTCGAGACAGTACGGTGTCGCATGTCCCAAGAGCTGAAAATTCTCAAGCAGACGCATTGGCTAACCTGGCCGCGGCTCTCGCACACCCAGGGGGTAGCCCACTTCAAGTCACCATAGAAGAAAGGAGAATATTGCCATCACTCACAGCAGCCGAGGATGTCAAGAGTGCAAGCCCTGTACATTGCTTTGAGATCATAGAAGAAGAAGATTGGAGAAGACCATTCTCTGATTACTTGAAGTATGGGTTCTTACCCGAGGATCCGCAGATGCGCACTCAAGTCAGAAGGCGTGCCAGCTCGTTCGTCCTCTTAGAAGAGGTATTGTATCGACGCTCCAGCGATGGAACGCTGTCAAGATGCCTGGCCCAAGAAGAAATTCATGATACGCTGAGAGAGGCGCACGGAGGAGAATGTGGTGCCCATCAAGGCGGACGGAACCTACATCATCGAGTGCGGCACATGGGCTATTATTGGCCCACCATGGTGAAAGATGCAATGAACTATGTCAGAAAATGCCATCAGTGTCAGATACATGTTGACATCATACATATACCTCCAGAAGAACTGCATCAGTCAGTGATGTCTTGGCCTTTTGCGGCCTGGGGAATGGATGTGATAGGCCCCATTAACCCCTCTTCCTCTCAAGGGCACCAGTACATACTAGCGGCAACAGATTATTTCTCTAAGTGGGCTGAGGCTGTGGCCCTGAAGAACGTGAAAGCTAAACAAGTGGAGGGTTTCATCCGGAACGCCATCATCTATAGACATGGTATTCCCGATCGGATCGTCACAGATAATGGCACGCCCTTCCGAAATGCTGTGATCGACAAGCTGTGTGCCAAGTTCAAGATCAAGCATTGCTATTCAACACCCTATTATCCTCCTGCAAACGGACTTGCTGAGGCATTCAACAAAACCATCGTGAAGATTCTGAAGAAAACGGTGGCAGAGAATAAGAAAGATTGGGACAAACGGTTGCCCGAAGCGCTCTGGGCATATCGTACTATGCACCGTACAGCAACACGGGCTACTCCCTATTCACTAGTATATGGCACGGAGGCCATCATCCCTATGGAAGTTCAGGTCGAGTCCCTGCGAGTAGCACTTCAGAACTCCTTGACAGATGACCGTAATGCTGAGCTCAGGATGGTCGAGCTCGATGCCTTGGACGAGAAGAGACTCGCGGCACAACAACGGCTAGAGATGTACCAGAAGCATATCTCAACAGCTTATGACAAGCGAGTCAGGGGTAGATCCTTCAAGAAGGGTGACTTGGTGCTTGTAATGAAGCGACCGACAGCCGCGCACACTACAAAGAGCAAGTTCGACCCTAAGTGGGACCCGATATGCATCATAGAAGAAGTTTACTCCAACGGGGCCTACCGTTTAGTGAATTTTAACGGTGGTGGAGCCGGTTTTGCAATTAATGGCCGGTTTCTAAAGAAATATTACCCCTAACAGTCAACCTGTTACTTTCCTTTACATGAATATGAGAAATGTAAACTCCCCAAGAGAGGGAATGTAATAAGTAAGGATAGAAATGGAGAATGAAATAGAGTAGAATACAGTAGATAAGCCTGTAGTTACAAAAGCTAATCAGTTACTCCGCATTCGTGCAGGTCTTCCTTGCTCTTGCTATGGAGAAATAACCAAGAAGGACCATTCGTCTACAACGAAAGCATATCCTGAGTTCAGAAACCCTGGACACTCCCGAAATCGACGATAAAGGGAAGTATTCTCTTTTCATTTCATTCTACATTCATCACTTATTAGAATTGCGATTATTATTGTTATTATTGTAGACCATTCTAACACACATCACACAAACATAACTGTTGTAGGCAAATATAGTCTATCGAGAAGTGCAGGATCGCGGTCATAATGAATGCGAGCAGTCAAGCTCGTGCTCGCCAGAGGGGGTCGCATCTCCCGAACGCGAGCAGCTCGGCTCGTGCTCGCCAGAGGGGGTCGCATCTCCCGAATGCGAGCAGCTCGGCTCATGCTCTTTGCAAGAGGTCGCATCTCCCGGATGCGAGCAGCTCTGCTCGGGCTCGTCAGAAGGGGTCGCATCTCACGAATGCGAGCATCCCTGACACAAGCAGCTCCCGACATCAGAATAGTCCTGAGTCTTCGTTTTTGGTTTGGATGGTCCTCATACTTCCAGCATCCGGTTCCCATCGAGTGGCTTGTTCAATCCCTCTGCGACACCAAGCAGAGTTACATCCAGCGCGGCGGTCTTCACCCTTTCGGCGTCCCCTTCCTTTTCGGGGATTGCTATCAAGAAACGTGATTGCCGGAAGAAGTTATTGGGTTAGATCTTGCCTCTAAGGATAAGGATCTTGTCCCACTAAATCAGCGAGATTTCGGTATCGTACGCGACATCAGCGGGATTTCGATATCTTACGTAACAAATTGGGTTGCTTCAGATCTATATAAAGGGGTGACTCCATTAAGAGAAAGGTACGTACTAATCATTCAAGCTGGGTCCCGTTTTGCTTGGCTTCTCTTCTGTGGCCTAACTTAAGCGTCGGAGGGCTAACGGCTGGTCCCCAGCCACCCTTATTCGCTGTCTTATTTCAGGTCTGGTGGTGGAAATCTCTCCTGGAGCGAAGGAGAAAAGCCGAAGGATCTCGTTACAAAATCTGACATTAACAGTTTGGCGCCGTCTGTGGGAACGACTTGATCATCAAAATCAATCGTGTTAACCACCGATCAAAATCCTTCGGTGATGCCTCCTAAAAAGACTGTTCATCCTTCAACTTCAAGGCAGGCACCACCTCCGCCCGGTGAGACGGAATCCGCACCTGCCCTCCCACCTGTTCCGACGGATATCCCTCAAGAAGCCCCAAATATGCCATCAACAAATCCATTATTGGGGGCTTCTGGAAATCAGGATGATGTCCTACGATTCCTCAGGAACACTCTCCTAACTTTAAACGCTGGAGTTCAGGCACTGTCAAATCGGCTTGATCAGCACTTCCCTGAACCGCAAAGACAACCCTCCGAAGGGTTACCACCGCCACCCATACCAGTTGCCTCCAGACATTCTGTGGATGAACCACAGGTCCCACCACTCGGCGGCCATCCCCCTGTGCCGTCTCCACATTCTATACATTCCAGTTCGTCTCGACAACCTCTACCGCAAGGCTCCACTGCCGAAACGTCTAGCTATACCTTGCCATGGGAAGGAGATCTCAAAAGAATCCAAGACCGTTTTGATGTCATGGAGCAGAGATACCAGGCAAATCGACCGTCTGCTGTCATGGCGGCGATACATCAATCTGAATCTCCCTTCACAAGCAAGGTCATGGAGGCCCCGTTGCCCAGAAAGTATCGAACGCCTGTTATCGCTCCGTACACAGGTATTGGCGATCCTCTAGAACATCTGGAAACATATAGGTCCCTCATGGAGTTGGAGGGACATGGTTCAGAAATCATGTGTAGGGCTTTTCCCCTTACGTTGAAGGAAGCGGCTCGTACGTGGTTTCAGGGGTTAAAGCCTCTTTCCATCAGTTCTTTTTCCCAATTATCGGAGATATTTCTTTCTCAATTCATGGGAAGTATTCGCATTAAAAAGCCAGCCTCCCATCTGATGAATCTAAAACAGCAACATGGAGAGACAATAAAAGAGTTCACAGTAAGGTTCACTGCCGAAGCCGTTCAAACCGAGAGTTACACTGAAGAAAAGGGTCTCACAGCCCTCATCGCTGGAATAACGAGCGAGAAATTCAGGTTTGCCTTAGATAAAAGCCCGCCGAAAACTATGGCGGAATTCCAAGCCAAAGCTCAGAAATATATCAATGCGGAAGAAGTCGCTTTGACACGCCATGGAGTACAAAGTAAGAAACGCAAGCCAGAAGGAACTTCTTCTACAGATAAGAAATACCGTCGTGATCAACGTGATCGTTCTCCCAGGAAGCCTTACTCTGGTAAATATCATAATTACACTCCTCTTAATCGATCCCCTGAAAAGGTTCTAATGGAGATTAAATAAAAGCCGTATGTGAAGTGGCCCGCAAAGATCAAATCCGATCCCGAGAAGAGGGATAAGAGCAAGTTCTGTTACTTTCACAAAGATCACGGGCATAGGACTCAGGACTGTATCTCTCTACGAGACCATATCGAAGCACTTATCCGAAAAGGCCATCTCCAGGATTATGTTGCTCGTAAAAATCGGTCACCAGAAAGGGCGAAAACCTCATCTCGCCAAAAGGAACCGTCTCAAACCGACCAAGAGGATGCTGAGCCCACAGGAGAAATTCGCACTATCGTCGGGGGTCCAGCTTGCGGGGGTGACTCTCAAGCTTCAAGAAAGGCATACGCCCGAAAGGCGTCCAAAGAACCCCAGCAGATCTATTGGCTGGAACAAACGTCCAACTCTTCGAAAGCTAACCATCCCCCAATTTCTTTCACCCTCGAAGATGCAGCGGGAATTCATTTCCCTCATGAAGATTCCATCGTAGTCACACTAAAGGTATCAAATTATCTGACTCATCGAATTATGGTGGATACAGGTAGCTCGGCCGATATTCTGTATTTGGAGGCTTTCGACAAAATGGCACTAGCCAGAAACCTCCTCAAGCCAGTATCGACCCCTCTTGTCGGCTTTGGAGGAGAAGTGGTGACACTAGAAGGAAGCATCGATCTCCCAGTCACCTTTGGGGAGAGTCCAGCGAAGACCACCGTCTTCGTAAACTTCCTCGTCGTGGATCGAAAATCAGCGTATAACGCTATCTTGGGGAGACCGTCACTAACTAAGGTTGGAGCGGCCTTGCACCCTTCATATTTATGCGTTAAATTTCTGACACCAAATGGCATAGGGGTCGTGCGAGGAAGTCAGCAGGAGGCACGGTCCTGTTACCAGATAGCCCTCCAAGATCGAAAGAAGGCTCAAGCGACGCCCATCCTGCAAATAACTCAAGGATCGCCCGGTGATCCCTCGACCACCTCGTTTGATCCGAGAGAGAATGCTTTGAAGTCGGGAACTCCAGGGGAGGAAACAGTGGCGATCCACCTGACCGAAGACGATCCATCTAAGATCGTGTGCATCGGGTCCTCCTTGACCACTATCCATCGTGAAAATTTGATCAGTTTTCTCACCGAATACAAGGATGTGTTTGCTTGGTCTCATAAAGATATGCCAGGCATCGATCCTAATGTCATCGCACATCGTCTCAACATTGACCCGAAGTATAAACCCGTACATCAGCGTCGACGTGCCTTTACTGCAGAAAGACAAATGGCAATCAAAACTGAAGTTGAAAAGCTACTCGCGGCTAATTTCATAAAGGAAGTTGACTACCCAGAGTGGGTCGCAAACGTAGTTCTCGTCCGGAAAGCTAATGGCAAATGGAGGATGTGTGTCAACTATTCAGATTTGAACAAAGCGTGCCCCAAAGATAGCTTTCCGACACCGCGGATCGACCAGCTGGTCGACTCGACAGCTGGACATGCTCTCCTCAGCTTTATGGATGCTTATTCTGGTTACAACCAGATTATGATGCATCCACCTGATAGCCAGCATACTGCCTTCATCACAGATCGAGGACTATATTGCTACCAGGTAATGCCGTTTGGTCTTAAAAATGCAGGGGCCACCTATCAACGTCTTGTCAACAAAATGTTCGCTGCTCAAATCGGTAGGAATATGGAAGTTTATGTCGACGATATGCTCGTGAAAAGCATCGTCGAAGATAACCACATTTCAGATCTTCGTGAAGCTTTTGATCTGATGAGGAAGTATCAAATGAAGTTAAATCCAGAAAAATGCGCGTTTGGAGTGTCTGCAGGGAAATTTCTTGGGTTCATGGTTGGCCAGCGTGGAATTGAGGCAAATCCTGAAAAGATTAAAGCATTGATAGAGATGAAATCCCCTGTTACTCTGAAGGACGTTCAGCGTCTGGCAGGTCGCATCGCATCATTGAATAGATTCATCTCGCGAGCATCTGACAAGTGTTTGCCCTTCTTCAAACTCCTTCGTGCAACGGCCAAATCTGATTGGAAGTGGACACCTCAGTGTGAAGAAGCTTTCCAGCAACTGAAGCAATACATGAGCACTCCTCCCATTTTATCTAAACCTGTAGCTCATGAGCAACTCATTCTTTATTTATCTGTGTCTTCCACGGCTGTTAGCGCCGCTTTAATAAGAGAAGATTCCGGGGTGCAAAGGCCCGTTTATTATATCAGTCGAGCAATGGTCGATGCAGAAAATAGGTATTCTGATATGGAGAAACTGGCCCTAGCATTAATTACGGCAGTTCGAAAACTGCGACCTTACTTTCAAGCACATGCTATTTTAGTACCAACAAATCATCCACTACGACAAGTCCTTCAAAAACCTGAGGCTTCCGGGCGCTTAACTAAGTGGGCGGTCGAAATCAGTGAGCACGATATCTCATTCTGTCCTAGGACCGCAATCAAGGGCCAGGCCGTGGCCGACTTCATAGCCGAATTTACGTATTCTTCTGAAGATAATGTCAGGACCAGCGACCAGCCTCCATGGTCGCTCTTCGTGGACGGATCGTCACGGGCCACTGGTAGTGGAGCGGGTCTGATTTTAGCGGCTCCCGACGGGTCGCATTTTCAATACGCTCTGCGTTTCGAATCACGCATCTCCAATAATGAAGCGGAATATGAGGCCCTAATTGTTGGCCTCGAACTGGCCATTTTACTCGCAGTCCAGAATTTGATAATTCATAGCGACTCCCAGCTCATTGTCAACCAAGTTCTTGGTGAATTCGAAGCCAAAGAAGAAAGAATGGCCTTATACAAGTCTCGTGTCCTCATCCTGCTCGCTAAGTTGAAGACTTATAAAATAATTCATATCCCTCGCGAGCAGAACCAACTTGCCGATTCCTTGGCAAAACTCGCTTCTGCGCCGGAATCAGAGTTATCACATTCGATCCCCATCGAACATCGTCAGAACTTGAGTATCGACCAAGTGACTCTAGAGCAAGTTCAATCGGCACAATCGTCTCCATGCTGGATGGATCCTATCATCCTTTACCTCAGAGATGGATACCTTCCAGAAGACAAGAAAGCTGCGAGACAAATTCGGCTTCGAGCTGCCAGGTACACCTTACAAGATGGAATATTGTTGCGAAAAAGCTTCTCCTTGCCATATCTAAGGTGTCTTCATCCAGAAGAAGCACATCGTGTTCTAGATGAGATACACCAGGGGGCATGTGGTAATCATCCCAGGGGGCGATCCCTGGCATATAAAGCGATGAGGCAAGGATATTATTGGCCCACGATGAAAGCAGACGCCATCGAATTTTCTAAAAAATGCGACAAGTGTCAACGATATCTACCCATACCTCGTGTACCGTCTGAGCGGATGACCCCAGTGGATAGCCCTTGGCCTTTTTCCCAATGGGGGATCGATATCATCGGGCCCTTACCTATGGGAAAAGGACAGAATAGGTTCGCGATCGTGGCGGTTGATTATTTCACCAAATGGGCCGAGGCAGAACCGTTAGCCAAGATTACTGAAAAACAGACTACTAAGTTTATATGGAGAAATATCATATGTCGTTTCGGGCTTCCTCATACTATAATTACCGATAACGGAACGCAGTTCGACAACGCAGCCTTTGATGAATTTTGCGACAAATGGAAAATACGTAATCTCCGCACTTCTCCATATCATCCTCAGGCGAATGGGCAGGTCGAGGCAGTAAATAAAATAATAAAGCACCATTTAAAGACCAAGCTAGGTGAATGTAAAGGGGTGTGGCCAGAACTTCTGCCAGAGGTATTATGGGCCTATAGAACCACGGCTTGTACATCAACAGGTGAAACTCCTTTCTCCTTAGCATTTGGTGTTGACGCAGTGGTACCGGTGGAAATTCAAGTCCCCTCATATCGGATCGAGCAGTACGATCCCGCGAGCAATCACGAAAACCTTCGACTTCATCTCGATCTCCTGGAAGAGCGAAGAAATGCTTCTCAAGTGCGAGTGGCAGCGTATCAACAACGTATTGCTCGATATCGAAATGCTAGGGTTCGGCCCAGATCCTTCCAACCCGGAAATTTGGTACTAAGGCAAAATCTTGGAGTTCCTGCCCGTTCATTAGATCCAAATTGGGAAGGCCCGTATCGGGTTATCAGGGTTGTGCGACCTGGAACTTATTATCTTGAAGACATGCTGGGGAAGCCCGTACGTCGCCCTTGGCACGTGGAGCATTTGCTACGATACTATCCCTAGATTCGATGTAGTTCATTACAATATTTTATGAATAAAATAGAAGATATCAGTTGGTTGCTTTTCCATTTACATGGACCTGTATAGCCCTGAAGAGAATGCTTACACATCCTCTTGGCCAATTGCCTACCCTTGGTAGGATTGAAGTTGTTACTAGTTGGTTGCTTCTCCATTTACATGGACCTGAACAAGCCCTGAAGAGGATGTATACCATCTCTTGACCAACCTCCTGCCCTTGGTAGGATCGAAATCTCAATCGATAGATCAGTCTATCTCAACGTGGACATGGTCACGCGACCCCCGGATTGAGTGATCGCATTCCAAAATGCGAAGCAGCATAGCGCGTGCTTGAATAGGGTCGCAGTCATGCACCCTAATCGCGAGCACTGCGGCTCGTGATCGAATTCGCGGTCATGCACTCTAAAATCGCGAGCAGCGAAGCTCGTGCTCGCATTAGTGGGTCGCATCCCCTGATGAATCAAATGGGATCAAAACAAAGCAACAATGAAGGAAAGAGAAGAATACACAATATTAAAAAAGTAAGTGTTCATTAAAATAATAACCTTACAATTACAGATCTCTTCTCTATAAAAAAAAAAAAAAAAAAAAAAAAAAAAAAAAAAAAACATAATATGGGAAGCTGCCGAGGTCAAGGTTGGTCATCCTCTTGCGCAGGCTCGCGGCTTTCAGCTTCAGGACCAGCTTCAGGAGCAGGAGTAACATCTGTTGCCCCGGTGACTTCGTTCTCAGCAGCAGCCCTTTCCTTAGCTGCAACCTCGAATGCCACTCTGTCGAACTCCTCAACGTTAAAAGTTGGAGCAATTAGCTGCATAACCCTGACCGCAAAATCGCGACCAGCGATGTACGCCTCGTATCGCTCCTCGTCATAAAGTTGAGAAGTACGAAACTCCTGAACTGCGCGAGGACCCTCATCAGATACCATCTGAACGAGAGCCACTCGCTCTTCCTCCCAGTGGATGGAGTCATCCTTCAGCTGATTAAGTCGCTTCTGGGCCTCCCCGAGCTGGGTCCGAGCCTCCTCGAACTTGGTCCGAGCATCCTTGAGCCATTCTTCAAGCTGGACCTTATCCTTGCGAAAAATCTCCTTCTCCTTCTCGCTCTTAGAATGGATCTCTTGAAGCTTTGCGAGCTGGAGGTCCACTGACTGAAAGCGCTCAGTCAGGGATTGGATCTTGATCAGGAGAATCTTCTTCTCTTCGTCCAACTTGGAGATTTGAACCTCCAAGGCCTTCACCAAGCGGTCCCTCCCTTGGACCTCTACTTCCATCATCTTCTTCTTCTTCTCCGCATCCTCCACGCTGCGGCGAGCTGCTTCGATGTCACGTCTGACTCGAAGCGTGAGATCCAAGCTCTATATAAAACAAAATACATGTGTGTGAGAAAGGAAGTAAATTAAAGCGATCCACCTTATCAGAGACGAAAAACACGAATCTGTAGTTACCTGTAACAATCTCACCCCAATGTCGGTGGAGAGGGCTTCAGGGCTTGGTTCGGGGAGACTCCCAAAGGAGTTGGGGGAAATTTTGTCAAACATAAACTCGCATATTGGATGCAAGTGTGGAGGAATGACAAAAGTCCCCGAGCCCGAAGCCTGGGCTACGACCATCTCTTTGGGCCCCGAGTCGCGAGCACTCGCGACGCCAGGGACGGGCATTAACAATTCGCGAGCAGTTGTAGGCTCGCTTGGAGGCCCCTTTGGAGGGAGGCCTCCCCCTCTTCGATCACCCTTCGGTGAGTTGTCGGCCACCTCGATTATTGGAGGGCGAGGAAGGTCAGCTGGCGGGGGCACGGTGGAGAGAGGGGTCGCGTTGACCGGAGGGGTCGCGGTCGTACGAGAAGTGCTCGCGACTCCTCCAGAGGCGGCTTGGGGTCCGCGAGCAGGCTCCTCTGCGGGAGTAGGCGCAGCTGAAGGACCCCCCGAAGTTTTCTTTTGCCTCTTCGAGGCAGCGCCCTTCAGCCGGGGAAGTACCCCCAGTGCGCCTCTCTTATCGCCAACATTCGTCATCTCTTCTCGGAAGGTGAGACCGGCTGCACAAAGATGACGAAGTTCTAGAGCAGTGCTGACGTGGCGCGCAGCCGCAGGGAGCTTGTAGACTTTGACAAGTTTTTCGTTGAGCCCTCCTCGCAGATTTGGCTTCACACCAATTGGAATTCCTGAGAGCAAAAAGAAAGTTCATTAAATCGTCAATACAGCAAGGCTATTGTTTCCTTTCGGACAAGTAAACAGGCACTTAACCCACCTTCGCCAAAATGGCGATTAACATTATGGCCTTTGGGGTCGGATCCCATCTCGGACTCCCAGTTACCGGAGGCATAGAACCACTTCTTTCTCCATCCCGGGCAGTTGGAAGAAGGGTTCCCCAAAATGAAGTTATTCCGGTGCCAGAAGCAGAGGTAGTACCAACCCTCGCTAGCTGGCGCCTTCTTCAGCTGGAATAACCTCAAAAATTCCTCAGCGGTTAACTCCTCGTTACCCGCCTGCTTCCAAAGGACGAAAGCACTTAGAAGAACCCGCCAGCCGTTAACTATAAGTTGGCCCGGGGCAATCTTGTAGAGACGAAGGAAGTTTCGAATAAAGGGGTGGAGGGGAAGACGTACGCCCACTTTGAAGAAGTATTCGTAAACAGCCACACACCCAGGCGGTGGTGCATCGGCTGTCTCCCCTCTCCCAGGCAGTCTGAATAAAACAGAGTCTGGAACCCTATAAACCTCTCTAAGGTTAGAGAGTCTTTCCTCCGTCAAGATGGAAGAGTAACCGGAGGCAGAATACCTCCCAGCCGGTACTCTGGCGTTATTGGATTCAGAGGAGTCAGGGGTTTCATCTCCCAGAGGAATAATCTCTTCGTCAGAGATTTCCGCCATTATAAAAGGGAGATGGAAGATGAAATGAAAGAGGAAAAAGAAAGAAGGGTACCTCCGTAAAGAGGTTTTTCACTCCAGAATAGAGAAGGAAGAAGAAGAAGAAAACTCTGCAGCAATGGAATCCGGAAATGAAGGAATTTCTCTAAGTCCGATATTTATATGCAATCATTCCGCTTGATTTGCTGGACACGCGGCAGATTCTCATCCGGCACGTCAGACGAACGGACGCTAGCATTAAATACGGAAACACGTGGCACCTGACGCTTCATCTCTGGCGGCAGAGAAAGCTGCGCAAAAGCTGGTCATCATAAATGCGGAAGCACGATAAGTGAATCATGCGCGATTATCTCCCAGCACCCAGTTGTCAACACTAGCAAACCCTTGGCATAGTTCCTCAATACCAAGGGTTTGGGGGGCATCTGTTGTAGGCAAATATAGTCTATCGAGAAGTGCAGGATCGCGGTCATAATGAATGCGAGCAGTCAAGCTCGTGCTCGCCAGAGGGGGTCGCATCTCCCGAACGCGAGCAGCTCGGCTCGTGCTCGCCAGAGGGGGTCGCATCTCCCGAATGCGAGCAGCTCGGCTCATGCTCTTTGCAAGAGGTCGCATCTCCCGGATGCGAGCAGCTCTGCTCGGGCTCGTCAGAAGGGGTCGCATCTCACGAATGCGAGCATCCCTGACACAAGCAGCTCCCGACATCAGAATAGTCCTGAGTCTTCATTTTTGGTTTGGATGGTCCTCATACTTCCAGCATCCGGTTCCCATCGAGTGGCTTGTTCAATCCCTCTGCGACACCAAGCAGAGTTACATCCAGCGCGGCGGTCTTCACCCTTTCGGCGTCCCCTTCCTTTTCGGGGATTGCTATCAAGAAACGTGATTGCCAGAAGAAGTTATTGGGTTAGATCTTGCCTCTAAGGATAAGGATCTTGTCCCACTAAATCAGCGAGATTTCGGTATCGTACGCGACATCAGCGGGATTTCGATATCTTACGTAACAAATTGGGTTGCTTCAGATCTATATAAAGGGGTGACTCCATTAAGAGAAAGGTACGTACTAATCATTCAAGCTGGGTCCCGTTTTGCTTGGCTTCTCTTCTGTGGCCTAACTTAAGCGTCGGAGGGCTAACGGCTGGTCCCCAGCCACCCTTATTCGCTGTCTTATTTCAGGTCTGGTGGTGGAAATCTCTCCTGGAGCGAAGGAGAAAAGCCGAAGGATCTCGTTACAAAATCTGACATTAACAATAACACGATAGGAAAAAGTAATTGCCATTGTCATTTCATTTAACAAAAGTTTGGTTGACATCTTTTCCGACGTCGTATACATGAATGGTCAAAAGGTAAGTATCTCTTACACCAACTACAAAATTTTCTAAAGGTAAGATCCTACGATCATTTCTATACATTTGAAGTCAAGAAGGAGAGCATCGGGAGCGAAAGATCAAAGCTTCTCCAAACATCCCGATATCAGCCTGATCACGGCCACCCTGGCAGTTTCCATTGCTGACTTTGCTGCAGATAACACCTCCGCAGGATCAGGAACATGTTGGAGTTCAGCAGTCAAATCCTCCAACTGCTTGCGCGCTGCTTCGCCCTCACTCTCGAGCCGCGTGACCGTTATTTGACCCTGAGTAACTACTGACTCGAGACGGGCAGCTTCGAAGCTCACAGCGATCTTCTCCACTTGTAGACGCTCAATCTCAGCGTCAATTTCAGTTATACGGCCCAAGCACCCTTCATACTGTATCTTATTATTTTGTAGGGATTCTCGTGCGCTCGCCGTAGAATGCGCGTGGCGTTCCACTGCAGGTCCCAAAGACTCCGCAATTCTCCGCTTCTCCTCGATAGCAGGATCGGGCTCGACGCGCTCAGCAGCCGCCACGTTTGCGAGGGAGCTTTCGAACGCAGAGATGTGATTGACAACCACGAGCGCATCAGACCCAACTACTCCAACACAAGCTTCCAGCGCTTTCATGCCAGCGCCCAGCATATGCCATTCTTGTGGATCGGCCAACGCCTTCGCAAGGCTAGACAGCAGGCCCTTCAACACGCTCTGACCAAAATAATCTAAGTGTTCAAATGCAGGAATGTTCGGCATCATAGCAATGGTGACGTCAGAATCGACAGCAGCTGCAAGAAAGAATGCAAGACAAACAAATGATGAGTTAGCAAAAATGGAAGTAGAAACTACAAGTCCTAATCTAATGTAAAGTGCAAAGGAGTCGTACCAGGAACGGCAGGAAGATCAACAGCAGGCTCTGAAGGTCCCGCAATGCATGTCCCGGAATCAACAACTGTTTCCAAAGCTTCGCCCGGCAGTTCAATAGTCACAACCGGAGACGACGCGACGGAAGTAGCAGAGGCAGGTATTGATCCAATAAGATCTGTAGAAATAAGATAATAATAACAAAATATGGTTAGTATGATTATGCAGGAACCAAAGAAGAAAAGAAAAAAAAAAAGCAGAACCACAATCACATTTCTTACCTTGTGTTCTCGGAATGTTGGGTCCGACTTCGACTGCAGCAGGGCGTGACGCATCCACGACCTCTAACTCAACAGAACAATTCGCTTGCAATGAACAACCTGATGGAAAGACCGAAGAAGGATCGACGTTCCCCTCACGCATCTCAACCCCAGGAACGGATTCCTCGGCGTTATCAACACGAATGGGCAAACAAGGAGGAACATCCGTCGACAACCCCGTAGTCGGTGCCGCAACAGCTTGAGAAACAAAGACTAAAGGCTCGGAAGAAGGTTGGACCCTGACGTTGTCGTAGAGTTGTGCTTCGAGCGCTGCCATGGCAGCATCATCAAGATCACCTACGCCCCCGACTCCGGCGTCGTTATCATAATAGTTCGCGAGGGAATCATCGTTGCTATAATCGTTAACACGATCCACTCCCCAGTCATCGCCGGAATAATCTACAGGCTCATCTTCGAGCCGTGACCCCGAACCATCAACGGCTTCAGAACCGCCTTCGGCATTGTCCCCCTCGACATCTGCAGGCTCGGACTCACCTCCGTCATAATTGTCGGCAATTATATCTTCTTCGTCTACAATCTCCTCTGTAGCACCAGACCGAAGCTCACCCTCTTCACGACTATCGGCAGCAGTCGCACCCGCCACTACTTTCGAAAGATTGATCTGCAACGACGGATCCAAACTCCCCCACTTCTTGATATGTAATATTTCTGCCTTTCTTAAGTTTTTCTCAGGTGCGGACGGGCGAACTCTTGGTGTGAGTCTTATCTTGGCTCTCAACTGATCTCTCGCGCGGCCCGGTGGAAGATCGTCAACGAAATCATCAGAAGGTCTAACTCCTGCCATGCCTTCCGTAGGCTCATCCTCTTCGACAGACGGAGGAGCATTCTCTGCCGGAGGACGCGAAGATCCAACCCCTTGCTGATGTCTCTGTATAGGGACCCCAAAGCAATACCATCCGTCTAACGCTCCATCTTCTTTCCTACGAGTGATCGGCACGTTCAAGGAAGTCAGATGGCTGGTACCGGGAACTCCGATGGCCTCACGCTGCTCACGAAGATAACCAAGACCGTCCTCAGGAACGTCAGTCAACCTTGGAGGAGAGAGATAGAGAGGGAAATCGACAGGTTTGGAGTCCCGGATGCGCGCATACTGATGCACCCA
This sequence comes from Liriodendron chinense, assembly GCA_003013855.2. Classification (NCBI taxonomy): domain Eukaryota; kingdom Viridiplantae; phylum Streptophyta; class Magnoliopsida; order Magnoliales; family Magnoliaceae; genus Liriodendron; species Liriodendron chinense. The sequence continues at coordinate 1,579,606 of ML058552.1, forward strand.
CCATCTCATCCAACCGTAAGAAGTCGCAGGACGTCGACTACCGCCAGGCAACACGAACCTCGCGCCAGTTCGCGTCAACAAAAGCTGGTCCCACATCCACTCCCAATGGACAGGACCCATGCCATATGCTCGTTCTATTCTCATCACGCTCGGAAGAGTTGACGGAACACCCTGATCGTAGCCGAACTGTCTGGCGAACCTGCTCGGATAATAAGGCTCGCGCCAGAACTCCATGCCTTCGCGGAACGGGAGAGAGGCGGTCCGGATTGATATTAGGAATTCTCTGTCAGAAGAGTCAACCGAATCCTCATCATCGACGACTTCAATATCTTCATCAGCAATGGAAGCAGGAAAATGATAGAAGTCAACTTCATTCTCATTGCAGATCCTTGAAGACACCCATTCTGGCGTCTTAAGCACCATCTTGGCCTTCATGAACCTGATAAGAGGCGCTTAGTCCGGAAAGAAGTAGGCATGAGGCTTCATGCCATATACCCATGGAAAATAAACGCCTAACCAGCCGCAGAAATAATGCCACGGGCAATAGGCCGCATCCATCCCATTAGCAGGTTTGTCCGGATTACTGGCAACATAACCAAACGCTCTATATATGCTGCAGAGTACAGGTGGCGCTATAGCAAGACGTCGGCCACTAGCAAGGGCACCCGCCATGACGAAGCAAGAAACCCTGACGCCATCAGCACCCTTCGAGCTGGGAAGCGCGACTGCGGACAACCAGTAAGCGAGGAAGCCTGCTAGCTCACAAGTGGGAGATAATACGTTTGGGCAAGGAAATTTCCGTTGAAAGCGTTGTCGTAAGGCTCTTACTCTTTTAACATCAACCTTGTATTTTTCGTAGTCGATCCTGAAAGAGAGAAAGGAGAGAGAACTTCACATAAGAAGCTACGCAAAAGGAAAGAGCATACATCATGAGAAGAAAGAAAGAAGACGTCCCACGAAGACTTACTTCAAGCCGTGGCTGAAGTAGACTGACCAATCTTCATAGTGTATCTTTGTAATGCAGTCAAATTGTTGCAATTCATTGAACAACTCCAAACACGCCTTGGAATGATAGGCTTTCCGATCACCTTCGCGCCTGAAGCCAGACAATTCTTCATCAGAGGGGATATATTCGTGATAATACCCGCCTCGTATGGGCAAGCCCGCCATCATCTTAAGATCCCAGAGGGTTATACTCATCTCTCCTTGAGGAAGATAGAAAGAGTTGGTAACGGAACTCCAGTAATTTAAGAAGCCCCTGAGAATCGTCGGATCTCGCGGAAAGAAGCCGGGAGTCGCCTCGATGGCATAGTAGAGCCCGACGTCCCTCAACACGGCCTCGTGCCCGATCAGAATCTCCTTCGCCCAGGGGATGTAGCTGTCACGACGATTCAAATGCCCTCGTGTGCGAAAGTTCGGAGTCTCCCACATTGATGGACGTGCTCATAGGAAGGAACCTTTGACGCATCGTCTCAAAGAAATGAGTCGGATAAGGTGCATGCGGATCACATGTAGGCATGAGGAAAGTCATTTCCTTAATCTCACCAACCTTTTGTTGCTTCCCGTTGCTTCCCAGGGTGGCGGTGAGTAATCTCTCAGGAACTGAAGACCATCTCTCCACTCCATAGAACTGGGTAGGTCTACGAACATTAGATGGCTCGATGCTCGAAAAAGGTTTACATCTCATAAGAGACTTCTGGTGCAAGATGACTTCGCCATTGTAGGGGTTCGTGATGCAGATGCCACGCTCAGCAGCGATCTTGTTGCTCTCCCATCCAATCTTCATCCTTTCATATTTCAAGTCGAGGAGTTGCGTCAATCGCTCCGCTTGATTGAGCGCCTTGATCGGTTGTTTTCCTCGTCCTCCTTTCTTCTTACTTTTCTGACCCGTCAGATTCTCTTCTACATTTTGAACAGGTATATCTTGAGGACCTGCCTCGATGGCACTCGCCACACCAGCAAGTTGGGCATACCAATAGACCCACTCTTGTTCTGTTCCCCGCTTTGGAGGTTCGGGCGCTGTCTTATTGACAAAGATACGTACTAACACTTCATGAGGAAGCTACCCAATACGCTCCGAGAAATCCTTGATCTCGGGTTCGACCGTAGGAAAGAAGCGAGAGTTACGTCTTGGAGGAGGAGGGTTAGAAGGACCTTCAGCTGTTCTTTTCCGACCGTGCTTCATCGGCGTCGGACCAGAAGCATGCGACCCAGAAGTTTCACCAGAAGATCCCATTGTCGCTACTGCAATTCACTGCAACGCGTAAACAAAACAACATTAGAGAACAACTCGATACACACGGGCAAATAGCCTAACGAAATCATATCACAAACACAAGCACAACATGAAGAGCATGAAAGCAACAAAATCAAGAGCATAGCATATCAATCATCATACGCATTTCATAACAAAGCAACTGTCATCATACATGCACGCACACATATGATTGATGCACACACAAAATCACAGATTGAACCCACAATACATCCATGCATTTAGTCTAAAAGTAGCTTTGAAAAGTCCAGGTGCTTATAAGTAAGTACTGGACAGAGTCAGGAAACAGTTTCAGCATCATACATACGCAACTGTTAGCACACAGCAACTTTACAAGCAATCGGGACGCTATAAGTGCACTTTTGGCAGACATACTCTGAACCTGCCTAAAATAGACAGTTACAAGCTGTGACAGGACAAACTAGGCAATCAACTGCAGGCCCAAGGCACTAAGCCCCAATCGTGCTTGAATTTTAAGTGATCTAGCCTCAAACAGCACTGAATTTGACTGAGAAACGAAGCTGGAAATGCCATTTCTCCACCAAGTGCAAAGCAGGGGCTAAAAATGGGAATTTTGGCTAAGTGTTGGGCTGACATGCGCCCAAGGTGGAGCCCCAGGCGCATGTGGCCCCTCACATGCGCCCAATCTCTAAAAATTGAAAGTGAAACTTCATTCCATAAGGCATCAGGCGCATGTGCAATCCGACATGCGCCCGGCTCAGAAGAAGGGGATGAACAAGCTTGGAATTCAATGCACCAGGCGCATGTGAGGATTCACATGCGCCCACCTCTGATTTTTGGGAAAAGACGAAGTCCGGGCAATGCCCTGGGCGCATGCCCAGAACCACATGCGCCTGGGACATGCGCCCACATCCTCAGAGGCAGTTTTACATGCGCCTGGAGGAAATAATTCATCGGAAAATGGATGGTAGGCCACATGCGCCCACAAGGGGACCACATGCGCCTGTACCTTGAGGGTGAGCTCTCTCACCTTGGGAGAAATCAAGCTTTCTGACTCGAAAAATTGTGGAATGACTCAGTGAGTCAACTATTTATACTTGAGCCTAAGGGACCGGTGCACTGCACTAGCATGACGTAAGGATCCAGTGCAGCACACCGGGGGGGCACTTGTTGGGGCTCAAATTTGCACCCATTATAAAACAACATCCCATGGTCTAGTGGCAATGATTTGGATAAGTTTTAAGGCCAGGAAAGTCCTGAAAATGCCTGCACAACCCTGATCGCTTGATAGCAACCAAAATTTGTAAACACCATTTCGAAGCAGAACTGGACATGCGCTTCACCGCCAAATGATCCGAAATGTCCTAAAACCCTTAACCTGCAAGTTTCGAAGTCATCCGGTGCATATTTTTACCCGCGCACCTCGAAATGCGTTTCGTCCCTGCCCGGAACTGATAAAAAGGGTCCGTAAGCCTACAGCTACCATTTCAGAGTGGAACTGGACATGCGCTGCACCGCCAAATGATCCAAAATGTCCTAAAACCCTTAACCTGCAAGTTTTGAAGTCATCCGATGCATATTTTTACCTGCGCACCTCGAAATGCGTTTCGTCCCTGCCCGGAACTGACAAAAAGGGGTCCGTAAGCCTACAGCTACCATTTCAAAGTGGAACTAGACATGCGCTTCACCGCCAAATGATTTAGAGTGCCCCAAAACCCTTAAATAGCAAGTTTGAAGTCATTACGATGCATATTTCCATGCGCGCGCTCCCCGGAACAACATTCCTATACGACAAGCCGACCCGGAGGCTCCAAATTAGGAAGGAAGTACCAAAATTAGCAACATCTGGACTTCCACACCCCATCCTGTTCATTCAGGAGGTTAATCATAGCCTAGAAGTGGCTTGGCGACAGTGAGTGCATGTCTAGAAAAGGTAGCTGTCCTTTGGAGGTCCCCCGTCGGAGCTGAAATGCTGAAATTTTCTAAGTGCTGGAATCCTGAAAATCTGGCTAAGTAGTGGGAAAGCGCCGGCAAAGGACATGCGCCTGGCCTCTAACCACATGCGCTTGCACCCTAGTAGTGAAATGAAGTGATCCGAACACTTTTCCGAAAAGCGCCGGGAAATGCGCCGGTAAAGCACATGCGCCCGGTGTGTTTTTCTCACATGCGCTTGACATTGTTTCTGGCACATGCGCCCGGAAATACCCGCCGGGTAGACCCGAACCCGATTTCCCTCCTATAAATAGTGAAGTCACCTCATTTCATCAGCACGAGATCATCCCCCGCAGACCTCAGAGTGATGTAAGCACCACATGCGCTTACTTTCTCTCCCCTCGCCGGATGCCTTGGCCGGAGTGGATTTCCTCGCCGGAAACCCTCGCCGGAAAGGGATTTCCTCGCCGGAATCCCAAGTTCAGGAAGAAAATCCTGAAATTTTCTAAGTGCTGGGCACATGCGCCGGCATATCCCCCACATGCGCCGGCTTTTTCCACCACATGCGCCGGCTTTTCCCACCGAAAATCCTGAAAATCTGCTAAGTCCAGGAGGGACATGCGCCCACTCTTTGAGTCCAGGCGCATGTGCATTGCCACATGCGCCCGGAACATCTCTTCTCCATCTGTTTTTCATAAAAAAAACACCTCACATGCGCCCGGGAGAAGGGACATGCGCCCGAGTCCCTACCACATGCGCCCGGAAGCATGTGCATTGCCACATGCGCCTGCATATCCACCCCTCCATGCGCTTGGACGCTGATGGGAGGGGTGGACCTTAGATCGTGTGCCCCGCCTTCGTCCGGAATCCGATTTTGATGAAACCACATCCGCCGGATGCGTCTCGATGAGATCTATCCATCCACCGGATCAGATTCTCCAACGGTCAATGATAAATGGCCCAAATCAATGTTTTGGTCCAAAATAACCAACACTTAGCCAATTTGGTAGCCCCGAAAATCCTTCCGAAAGAGCCGAAAACGGCCAAAAACGAGAAGAATCAGGCGGAATTGGACCGAGCCCAAGAGGGAAACTTTTCTTCTACATGACATGATACACCATAATCATGTACCGCAATGAGGTTATCCGATCTCAGGACCCTCGAATACTCTAATCAAGTGGTCGGCAGGTCCACTACTTAGTCATTTTCAGCCCTGGGAAGTGCCCTGTTGGCCCGAAAATTGACTCCTACTAAGCGAATCGAAACACGATCGCACCGCGATCTTCGTGGACATAATCCACCCCTGTTCCAAGTCGGTCATCGATAATATTCATCGAATACTCTGATTAGACCGCAGACAGATCCACTACTTAGTCATTTCCAGCCCTGGGAAGTGCCCTGTTGGCCCGGAAATCGACTTCTGCTAAGCAAATCGAAACGTGATCGCACCGCGATCTTCGTGGATATAATCCACCCTTGTTTAAAGACGGTTATCGATAATATTCACTGATCTCTGCAATCAGACCGCAAACAGGTCCATTACCTAGTCGTTTTCAGCCCTGGGAAGTGCCCTGTTGGCTTGAGAATTGACTAGTGCCAGTTGAAATCAATCGCGATCTCAAAGACGCTGAGGCAAAGCTGAAGCGCTCAGGCTATCCAACAGCCGAGTTAATAATTTACGGGGCATCGATCCCCATTATTCATAAGAAATTGGCATGAACAGGAGTCCATCGGACCCTATACTTAGCCACTTGCAGGCATTGGAAACAGCCGATCCAGCCCATTGAATTTGGATCCTCAAGAGATCTTGGCTCGACAAAGCCTATCTGATCCCATACAGATCGTTGGAAAATACTCATAAGAAAGAGTGTTCTCGAAGACGAGTCGCCCGACTCCAGAAGAAATACATTTACTTTACTGTACAAAGCTCTATTCATCCCGAATAAAGGTCCGAGGCTAAACCCAAGGGGTTATGGTCACCACGAGAAACCACAAACAAAGAGTTCTAACTAAGCTTGAAACGTCTTGCTATGGACTGCCACTATGAAAAAGACCGTCGATGCCCTACCCATCGACAACGGGTCCGTTGGTTGAGCTGATGAGGTAGTTGCGGATTGCTTTCCTAAGGTCACCCGTCATAAAAATACGGGCGCGGGCTTTAGGTTATGCCGACCAACATTTCGAGGTTCGTGTATTCCAGCGGTCACCTGTTCACAGTAACAGGCGCGGGCCCCGAGTTGCACCACTCGATTAAAACCCTCGTTCGGGAACGTTGCGGAGTGCTTTCCTAAGGTCACCCGTCATAAAAGTACGGGCGCGGGCCTTGGGTCATGCCGACCAACATTCGAGGTTCGTGTATTCCAGCGGTCACCTGTTCACAGTAACAGGCGTGGGCCCCGAGTTGCACCACTCGAATCCTGACAGTCTCTCAACCCGGACACACCGAAAGAAAATGGGACATAGACATCCGGCATGTCTAATAAATGTGGCTCAGTCCATAATAAGAAAACAAAGGTCTCTACGACCATGAACTCAAGACCATAGTCCCCGGCGGATTAGTCTTTTGCCTTCCAATCAAGGGTGATCAACCGTTGATGTAATTAAAGGCTCGTGACCAGTATCACAGCCTGGAATGTAAAAGATCTCAGAATCTCTGGAATAAAATTCGCCTTGCGATATCTCTCTCTTGTGTACACTTTGTGATTGCTTATGATTGTCTATGAATGTCTCTATACTCAGAATTCCCCCAGAATAAAAGAAACACAAAAAAATAAAGAAGGACTGCTGACGAGTAGTTCTGATCTTTCCCTCTTTTTTCTAAGCGTTCTAACAATCTTCATGTTGGATGGACCCTATCATCCTTTACCTCCAAAGCGGACGACTCCCAGATGATAAAAAATTAGCTCGACTATTCACTATCGTACTGCCAGGTACATCTTACAAAATGGAAAATTGTTACGTAAAAGTTTTACTTTACTATATTTAAAGTGTCTCCATTCAGAAGAAGCACACCGTGTTCTAGATGATATACACCAGGGGGCATGCGGTAATCATCCCAAAGGACGGTCTCTAGCATACAAAGCAATGAGGCAATGATACTATTGGCCCACTATGAAGGCGGATGCTATCGAATTCTCAAAGAAATGTGACAAATGTCAGTGATATTCTCCAGTCCCTCGTTTACCGTCTGAGAAAATGACCCCGATGGATGGCCCTTGGCCTTTCGCTCAATGGGGAATTGATATAATCAGACCGCTATCTATGGAAAAAGGACATGGCAGTCGATTACTTCACCTCGATCTCCTAGGAGAGAAAATGAACATATCTCATCTTCGAGGAGCGGCTTATCAACAACGTATAGCCCGTTGTCATAATTCAAAGGTCAAATTCAGGGCTTTTCAGCTCGGTGACTTGGTGCTCAGGCGAAACTCCCTACTCCTTGGCATTCGGTACCGACGCGGTAGTACCAGTCGAAATTCAAGTACCCTCGTATCGGATCGAGCAATACGATCTGTTATAGGCAAAATGGTGGAGATAAGATTTCACGCAGAAATGTCCATTTGACTCTCGAGATCATCTAATCGAGAGTCGAAGAACGGGTAAATACGGAGTGCCGGCTCGACTCTCGAGATCGTAAGTTTGGGAGTCGTAGAATGGATATGTATGGGACGTCCATTCGACTCGCGAGATCATCTGATCGAGAGTTGAATAATCGAATAAGTACGGGACGTCCATTCGACTCGCGAGATCATCTGATCGAGAGTCGAATATTGAATAAGTGTGAGCACCCGCTCGGCTCTCGAGCTCACTTGATCAGGAGTCGCAGATTAAGATATACGGAGCAGCTATTCGCAAGTCTCGAGTTCTCATAACCGATAGTCAAACATGGCAGTGCTCGATCCGCGAGCAGACCTTCTCACAAGTCGTTGAAAGACGTTACACCTAAGTGTGTACTTGGACTCGCGACCACATTCTAACATGCGAGCAGCTTGTCCAATCCCTCTGCGACACCAAGCAGGACTACATTCAGTTCGGTGGTTTCCGTCTTGTCGGCGTCTCCTTCCTTTTCGGAAGCTATGACTCCAACTACGGGCGTCTCCTTCCTTTTCGGAAGCTATGACTCCAACTACGGGCGTCTCCTTCCTTTTCGGAAGCTATGACTCCAACTACGGCTTCCAGTTTATCATGACACATCAGCGCTATTACCACGCTTACTGGCAGCCCGTATAGGTCGGCTGTTGGGCTTATCTTTTCTAAATGGATCCGAATCTCAAGGGATTGCCATCAAGGGGCGTGATTGTTGAAATAAATCATGGGGTTGGATCTGACTCAAAAGATAGGATTTTATCCCACGAAATCAGCAAGATCTCAGTATCGTACGCGACATCAACGGGATTTCGACATCTTACGTAACAAATTGGATTGCCTCCAGATCTATATAAAAGGGTGGCTCCATTAAGAGCAGGTACGCATACAACATTCAATCTTGGTCCCGTTTTGCTTGGCTTCTCTTCTTACTGTGGCCTAACTTAAGCATCGGAGGGCTAACGGCTGGTCCCCAGCCACCCTTATTTGCTGTCTTGCTTCAGGTCTGGTGGTGGAAATCCCTGCTGGAGTGAAGGAGAAAAGCCGGAGGATCTCGTTACAAAATCTGACATTAACAGTCTGGCGCCGTCTGTGGGAACGACTTGATCATCAAAATCAATCGTGCTAACCACCGATAAAAGTCCTTCGGCTATGCCTCCTAAAAAGGCTATTCATCCTTCAACTTCAAGACAGGCACCACCTCCGCCTGATGAGACGGAATCCGTACCTGTCCTTCCACCTGCTCCGACGAATATCCCTCAAGGAGCCTCGAATATGCCATCAACAAATCCATTATTGGAGGCCTCTGGAAATCAAGATGATGTCCTACGTTTCCTCGGAAACACTCTCCTAACTCTAAACGCCGGAGTTCAGGCGCTGTCAAATCGGCTTGATCAGCACTTCCCTGAACCGCAAAGATAACCCTCCGAAGGGTTACCACCGCAACCCGTACCAGTAGCTTCCAGACATTCTATGGACGAGCCACAGGTCCCACCACTTGGCGGCCATCCCCCTGTGCCGTCTCCACATTCTATACATTCCAGTACGTCTCGACAACCTCAACCGCAAGGCTCCACCGCCGAAACATCTAGCTATACCCTACCATGGGAAGGAGATCTCAAAAGAATCCAAGATCGTTTTGATGTTATGGAACAGCGATATCAGGCAAATCGGCCATCTGTCGTCATGGCGGCGATACATCAATCTGAATCTCCTTTCACCAGCGACGTCATGGAAGCCCCGTTACCCAGAAAGTATCGAGTGCCTGTTATCGCTCCGTACACAGGCATTGGCGACCCTCTGGAACATTTGGAAACATACAGGTCCCTCATGGAGTTGGAGGGACATGGTTCAGAAATCATGTGTAGGGCTTTTCCCCTTACATTGAAGGAAGCAGCTCGTACGTGGTTTCGGGGGTTAAAGCCCCGTTCCATCAGTTCCTTTTCCCAATTATCGGAGATATTTCTTTCTCAATTCATGGGAAGTATTCGCATTAAGAAGCCAGCCTCCCATCTGATGAATCTGAAACAGCAACATGGGGAGACAATAAAGGAGTTCACAGTACGGTTCACTGCCGAAGCCGTTCAAACTGAGGGTTACACTGAAGAAAAGGGTCTTACGGCCCTTATTGCCGGGATAACGAGCGAGAAATTCAGGTTTGCCTTAGATAAAAGCCCGCCGAAAACTATGGCAGAATTCCAAGCCAAAGCTCAGAAATATATCAATGCAGAAGAAGTCGCATTGACACGCCATGGAGTACAAAGTAAGAAACGCAAGCCAGAAGGAACTTCTACAGATAAGAAATACTGTCGTGATCAGCGCGATCGTTCTCCCAAGAAGCCTTACTTTGGTAAATATCATAATTACACTCCTCTTAATCGGTCTCCTGAAAAGGTTCTAATGGAGATAAAACACGAGCCATATGTGAAGTGGCCTGCAAAGATCAAATCCGATCCCGAGAAGAGAGATAAGAGCAGGTTCTGTTACTTCCACAAAGATCACGGGCATAAGACCCAGGACTGCATCTCTCTACGAGACCATATCGAAGCCCTTATTCGAAAAGGCCATCTCCAGGATTATGTTGCTCGTAAGAATCGATCACCAGAAAGGGCGAAGACCTCATCTCGCCAAAAAGAACTGCCTCATCATCAAACCGACCAAGAGGACGCTGAGCCCACGGGAGAAATCCGCACTATCGTCGGGGGACCAGCTTGTGGGGGTGACTCTCAAGCTTCAAGAAAAGCATATGTTCGGAAGGCGTCCAAAGAACCCCAGCAAATCTATTGGCTGGAACAGACGTCCAGCTCATCAAAAGCGAGCCATCCTCCAATTTCTTTCACCCTCGAAGATGCAGCAGGAATTCACTTCCCTCATGAAGATTCTATCGTAGTCACATTGAAGGTATCAAATTATCTGACTCATCGAATTATGGTGGATACAGGTAGCTCAGCCGACATTCTGTACTTGGAGGCTTTCAACAAAATGGCACTATCCAGAAACCTCCTCAAGCCAGTATCGACCCCCCTCGTCGGCTTTGGAGGAGAGGTAGTAGCACCTGAAGGAAGCATCGATCTCCCAGTTACTTTTGGAGAGAGTCCAGCGAAGACCACCGTTTTCATAAACTTCCTCGTCGTGGATCGAAAATCAGCATATAACGCCATTTTGAGGCGGCCGTCTCTAACTAAGGTTGGAGCGGCCTTGCACCCTTCATATCTGTGTGTTAAATTTCCTACCCCAAATGGCATCGGGGTCGTGCGAGGAAGTCAGCAGGAGGCACGGTCCTGTTACCAGATAGCCCTCCAAGATCGAAAGAAAGCTCAAGCGACACCTGTCATGGAAATAGTTCAAGGTTCATCCGACGTTCCCTCCAACTCGTTGGATCCGAGAGAAAATGCTCTAAAATCAGGAACTCCAGGGGAGGAAACAGTGGCGATCCGCCTGACCGAAGACGATCCGTCTAAGATCGTGTACATCGGTTCCTCCTTAACCAGTATCCACCGTGAAGATTTGATCCGTTTCCTCATTGAATACCACGACGTGTTTGCTTGGTCTCATAAAGATATGCCAGGCATCGATCCCAATGTCATCGCACATCGTCTCAACATTGACCCGAAGCATAAACCCGTACATCAGCGTCGACGTGCCTTTACTGCAGAAAGACAAATGGCGATCAAAACTGAAGTTGAGAAGCTGCTCGCGGCCAACTTCATAAAAGAAGTTGACTACCCATAGTGGGTTGCAAACGTAGTTCTCGTCCAGAAAGCTAATGGCAAATGGAGGATGTGCGTCTACTATTCAGACTTGAACAAAGCATGTCCCAAAGATAACTTTCCGACACCACGGATCGACCAGTTGGTCGACTCAACAGCTGGACATGCTCTCCTCAGCTTTATGGATGCCTATTCTGGTTACAACCAGATTATGATGCATCCACCTGATAGCCAGCATACCGCCTTCATCACAGATCGAGGACTATATTGCTACGAGGTAATGCCATTCGGTCTTAAAAACGCAGGGGCCACTTATCAACGTCTTGTCAACAGAATATTCGCTGCTCAAATCGGTAGGAATATGGAAGTATATGTTGACGACATGCTCGTGAAAAGCATCGTTGAAGATGACCACATTTCTGATCTTCGAGAAGCCTTTGATCTAATGAGGAAGTATCAAATGAAATTGAACCCAGAAAAATGCGCATTTGGAGTGTCTGCAGGGAAGTTTCTTGGGTTCATGGTTGGCCAACGTGGAATTGAGGCGAATCCCGAAAAGATTAAAGCATTGATAGAGATGAAATCCCCCGTTACTCTGAAGGACGTCCAGCGTCTGGCTGGTCGCATCGCATCATTAAACAGGTTCATCTCGCGAGCGTCTGACAAGTGCTTGCCCTTCTTCAAACTCCTTCGTGCAATGGCCAAGTCTGATTGGAAGTGGACACCTCAGTGTGAAGAAGCTTTTCAACAACTGAAGCAATACATGAGCGCTCCCCCCATTTTATCTAAACCTATAGCACATGAGCAACTCATTCTTTATTTATCTGTGTCTTCCACAGCCGTTAGCGCCGCTTTAATAAGAGAAAATTCCGGGGTGCAAAGGCCCGTTTATTATATCAGTCGAGCAATGGTCGATGCAGAAACTAGGTATTCTGATATGGAGAAACTGGCCCTAGCCTTAGTCACTGCGGCTCGAAAACTGCGACCATACTTTCAAGCCCATGCTATTTTGGTACCAACAAATCATCCACTACGACAAGTCCTTCAAAAACCTGAGGCTTCAGGGCGCTTAACTAAATGGGCGGTCGAGATCAGTGAGCATGATATCTCATTCTGTCCTAGGACCGCAGTCAAGGGCCAGGCCGTGGCAGACTTCATCGCCGAATTTACATATTCTCCTGAAGATAATGTCGCGACCAGCGACCAGCCTCCTTGGTCTCTCTTCGTGGACGGGTCGTCGCGGGCCACTGGTAGTGGAGCGGGCCTGATTTTAGTGGCTCCCGACGGGTCGCATTTTCAATATGCTCTGCGTTTCGAATCACGCGTCTCCAATAATGAAGCAGAATATGAGGCCCTGATTGTTGGCCTCGAACTGGCCGTCGTCCTCGCAGTCCAGAATTTGATAATTCATAGCGATTCCCAGCTCATTGTCAACCAAGTTCTTGGTGAATTCGAAGCCAAAAAAGAAAGAATGGCCTTATATAAGTCTCGTGTTCTCATCCTGCTCGCCAAACTAACGACTTATAAAATAATTCATATCCCTCGCGAGCAGAACCAACTTGCTGATTCCTTGGCAAAGCTCGCTTCTGCACCAGAATCGGAGTTATCACATTCAATTCCCATCGAGCATTGTCAGAACTTGAGTATCGACCATGTGACTCTCGAGCAAGTTATATTGGTACAATCGTCTCCATGCTGGATGGATCCTATCATCCTTTATCTCAGAGATGGATACCTACCAGAAGACAAGAAAGCTGCAAGACAAATTCGGCTTCGAGCTGCCAGGTACACCCTACAAGATGGAATCTTGTTGCGAAAAAGCTTTTCCTTGCCTTATTTAAGGTGTCTTCATCCAGAAGAAGCACTTCGTGTTCTCGATGAAGTACACCAGGGGGCATGTGGTAACCATCCCAGGGGGCGATCCCTAGCATATAAAGCGATGAGGCAAGGATATTATTGGCCCACTATGAAAGCAGACGCCATCGAATTTTCTAAAAAATGCGACAAGTGTCAACGATATCTACCTATACCTCGTGTACCGTCTGAGCGGATGACCCCAGTTGATAGCCCTTGGCCTTTTGCTCAGTGGGGGGTCGATATCATCGGGCCCTTACCTATGGGAAAGGGACAGAACAGGTTCGCGATCTTGGCGGTTGATTATTTCACCAAATGGGCCGAGGCAGAACCATTAGCCAAGATTACTGAAAAACAAACTACTAAGTTTATATGGAGAAATATCATATGTCGCTTCGGACTTCCTCATACTATAATTACCGATAACGGAATGCAGTTCGACAATGCAGCCTTTGATGAATTTTGCGACAAATGGAAGATACGTAATCTCCGCACTTCTCCATATCATCCTCAGGCGAATGGACAGGTCGAGGCAGTGAATAAGATCATAAAGCATCATTTAAAGACCAAGCTAGGTGAATGTAAAGGGGTGTGGCCAGAACTTCTGCCAGAGGTGTTATGGGCCTATAGAACCACGGCTTGTACATCGACAGGTGAAACTCCTTTCTCCTTAGCATTTGGTGTTGATGCAGTAGTACCAGTGGAAATTCAAGTGCCCTCATATCGAATCGAGCAGTATGATCCCGCGAGCAATCAGGAAAACCTCCGACTTCATCCCGATCTCTTGGAAGAGCGAAGAAATGCTTCCCAAGTACTAGTGGCGGCATATCAACAACGTATTGCTCGTTATCGGAATGCGAAGGTTCGGCCTAGATCCTTCCAGTTCGGAGATTTGGTCCTAAGGCAAAATCTTGGAGTTCCTGCTCGTTCATTGGATCCGAATTGGGAAGGCCCGTATCGGGTTATTAGGGTTGTGCGACCCGGAACTTATTATCTTGAAGACATGCAAGGGAAGCCTGTACGTCGCCCTTGGCACGTGGAGCATTTGCTACGATACTACCCCTAGATTCGATGTAGCTTATTACAACATTTTTATGAATAAAGTGAAAGATATCTTTTGGCCGCTACTCCATTTATATGGTCCTAAATAGCCCTGAAGAGTGCTTACACATCTTGGCCAATTGCCTACCTTTGGTAGGGCTGAAACCGTTGCTAGTTGGTTGCTTTTCCATTTATATGGACCTGAATAGCCCCGAAGAGAATGTATACCATCTCTTGACCAACCTTCTGCCCTTGGTAGAATCAAAAGCTCAATCGATAGATCAGTCTATCTCAACGCGGACATGGTCACACGACCCCCGGATTGAGTCTAATTCATTTTTTCATGAGTTAGTTGCTCACGACCCTCGAGGAGGGATCGCACTCCGGAATATGAGCACCGCAGCTCGTACTCGGATTAGGGGGTCACAGTCATATCCCTTAATCACGAGCACCGTAGCTCGGGCTCGAATCGCAGTCATACACCTTAATCGCGAGCACCAAGTTCGCCATACACCCTAATTGCGAGCAGCGTAACTCGTGCTCGGATCACGGGTTCGCATCCTCTGATGAGTCAACATGAAATCAACTTGGGAGTCTCAATCGATAGATCAGTCCCTCTACAGGGGTTTGGTCGCAACAAACCCCCGGATTGAGCACATTCTCATTGCAACAAGGCATTCAGTACATGAAAAGAAAGTAAACAAAAGCGAGAAGACAGAAGCGAGAAGGCATTCATTGCGTGAAAGGGAAAGGATAAACGGGGACAATACTTCCAAAAATATTTTTTCATTGATGATAAATGTTTACAATATCCATTCACGAATACAAGAGAGGAAAACAAAGAAAATCAATCCCTTGGAGGAGGAGCTGCGCTCTCAACTTCAGGGCCCATTTCTGAAGCCCCTTCAGCCTGAGTGGCTTCAGTCACCTCGTTCTCAGCTGCAGCCTGCTCTTCGGCAGCTATGATGGTCGCGACTCGACCAAACTCCCCCATATCAAAGGATGGGATCATTCGTTGCACTACTCTTAGTGTAAAGTCGCGACCAGCATCATATGACTCGTACCTCTCGTCGTCATATAGCTGCGAAGTACGGAACTCGGAAACTGCCCGAGGACCTTCCTCCGAGAGCATTTTTGCAAGGGCGACTCTCTCCTCGTCCCAGTGGATCGAGTCGTCCTTAAGCTGCGCAAGAGCGTTGCGCTCCTTGGTCAGGTTGTCGTAGGCCTCCTTGAGCTGCGACCTAGCCTCCGCCAGCCGCTCCTCCAATGAGATCTTGTCTTGGCGAAAGATCTCCTTCTCTCTCTCCGCCTTCTCCTTCAAGTCGACGGTCTTCGCGAACTTACTGTCCAAGGCTTGGTACCTTTCGGTCAGCACCTGGACCTTCTCTATGAGGATTTTTATCTCCTCATCTTTCTTGGAGATCACACCCTCACGGGATTTGAGGAGTTGATCTCGTCCCTGGACCTCTTTCTCCAAAGCGATCCTCTTCTCATCTGCCTCGTCTATTACGTGGCGAGCGGCGACGATGTCTCGCTTCGTCCGCAAGATGAGGTCCAATCCCTGCGAACAAAAAAGAAGGGTGAGGAAAAAACTTAAGAAACCCCAAAATAATAAAAGTTTGGGCTAGGAAGTTCTACCTGAGCCATCCTTATCCCTGCCTCAAGGAAGAGGCTCTCGGGGCTTGGCTCGGGAAGAGAGCCGAAGAATTGGGGCGGGACGTTCTCAAATAAGAATTTACAAATGGGGTGGAGGTGGTGAGTAACAGAATATGTCCCACTGCCGGAAGGTTGGGCAACGATCAGCCCAGACGACTCGCGAGGAGGGGCCATCGTCTCGGGAGCAGGTCCCTGTTCGGTAGCAGGAATTAGCTCGCGGGCAGGAGCCATCTCTCGAGGCTCCGAGTGCTCACGAGCCTCTTCAGCTGGGGGGCAGCTGGACCCTACCCCATCTGAGGAATTGTCAACGATATTAATCACTGGCGGCTCGGGTGCGACCACCAGTGAAGGAATAGCGGGCCCTGCTGGAGCCCCCGCCTTGCTCGCGAGAGGAGCAGACTGATCGTTACCCTTTTCGGTAGATGGGTGAGATGGACCGGCAGATGTTTTCTTCTGTCTCTTGGAGCTCGTGCCCTTCAGCCGGGGCAACAGACCTCTTTTCTCTCCGATCTGCGTCATCTCAACTTCTCTTATGGGTATTAAACCCGCTGCTGCAAGGCGTGAGGGAGACAAGCAAGTCTCGACGTGCCTATCACCAATAGGCACCTTGTACACCTTTAGGATTTTTTCGTTGATCCCTCCTTTCAAATTCGGTTTTCTCAAGGCTGGGATACCTGCGAGCACAAACAAGGGTCAAATGGAGTAAAACCCTAAAACCCTAATTGAAGAAAAAGTGCACAATGCGGGACTGTGCCTACCTTCACAGAAAAAGCGGTTTACTCTTGGGCCCCTGGAAGAAGCAAATTTCCAGTTTTCGGATGCATAAAACCAGCGCTTCCTCCAGCCGGGATAATTCGATGAGGGCTTCCCCAACACGAAGTTATCCCGGTGCCAATAACATAGATAATACCAGCCTTCGCTGGAGGGTGCCTTCTTCAAGCAGAACATGCGGAGGAATTCATCAGCTGTAAGCTCCCCGTTCCCAGCTTGAACCCAAAGGACGAATGAGCTTAGGACCACCCTCCATCCATTCACGATAAGTTGCCCGGGGGCAATCTTATAATATCGAAGTACATCCCGGATGAAGGGATGGAGGGGAAGGCGAACCCCTAGAATGAGTTGATACTCATAGAATGCCACACACCCTGGGGGAGGGGAGTCTGGCGTCTCTCCATCTCTGGGTAACCGGAGAGCGACTGAGTCAGGGATTGAAAATCTCTCCCGTAATTCCAGCAGCCGGGTCTCCGATAGAATGGAAGGATATCCGGCCGCTGTATACTGACCTGCCGGAACCCTTGCGTTACTAGAAGCAGAGGATTCCGGGGTGGCATCTCCTAAAGGAACGGTACTCTCCTCAGAAGCCGTGGGATATTTAAGAAGAAAAAGAAAGAAGAAATACCACAGTACAAAAGGAAAGAAAGAGCACCAAAGGAGATCGAGGAAGGCACCAAAGAACTCCGGAGGAAGATGATTGAAAGGCAAAAGAGAATTCTGAAACTTCTGTGAAAATCAGAAGATATGGTGGACTCCGTATATTTATAGGCAATCATTCCGTCGTATATGGCAGCACGTGGCGATCTCCCGTTCGGCACAGCACTCGAGCGCGCACGCCCATTAAATACTTGGACACGTGGTGAGCGCCTCTTCATTTCCTGACTGCGGAAAAGCTGGTGCTCATTAATTCCAGCCTAATCATGTACGGCTTCTCAGTAAAGGCAAGAAGCAGCCGCGCATGACAGCAGGCTAAGTCCTTTCCTTAAGAATTCTTGGCGGCAAGGACTTGGGGGGCATCTGTTATAGGCAAAATGGTGGAGATAAGATTTCACGCAGAAATGTCCATTTGACTCTCGAGATCATCTAATCGAGAGTCGAAGAACGGGTAAATACGGAGTGCTGGCTCGACTCTCGAGATCGTAAGTTTGGGAGTCGTAGAATGGATATGTATGGGACGTCCATTCGACTCGCGAGATCATCTGATCGAGAGTCGAATAATCGAATAAGTACGGGACGTCCATTCGACTCGCGAGATCATCTGATCGAGAGTCGAATATTGAATAAGTGTGAGCACCCGCTCGGCTCTCGAGCTCACTTGATCAGGAGTCGCAGATTAAAATATACGGAGCAGCTATTCGCAAGTCTCGAGTTCTCATAACCGATAGTCAAACATGGCAGTGCTCGATCCGCGAGCAGACCTTCTCACAAGTCGTTGAAAGACGTTACACCTAAGTGTGTACTTGGACTCGCGACCACATTCTAACATGCGAGCAGCTTGTCCAATCCCTCTGCGACACCAAGCAGGACTACATTCAGTTCGGTGGTTTCCGTCTTGTCGGCGTCTCCTTCCTTTTCGGAAGCTATGACTCCAACTACGGGCGTCTCCTTCCTTTTCGGAAGCTATGACTCCAACTACGGGCGTCTCCTTCCTTTTCGGAAGCTATGACTCCAACTACGGGCGTCTCCTTCCTTTTCGGAAGCTATGACTCCAACTACGGGCGTCTCCTTCCTTTTCGGAAGCTATGACTCCAACTACGGGCGTCTCCTTCCTTTTCGGAAGCTATGACTCCAATTACCGGCGTCTCCTTCCTTTTCGGAAGCTATGACTCCAACTACGGCTTCCAGTTTATCATGACACATCAGCGCTATTACCACGCTTACTGGCAGCCCGTATAGGTCGGCTGTTGGGCTTATCTTTTCTAAATGGATCCGGATCTCAAGGGATTGCCATCAAGGGGCATGATTGTTGAAATAAATCATGGGGTTGGATCTGACTCAAAAGATAGGATTTTATCCCACGAAATCAGCAAGATCTCAGTATCGTACGCGACATCAACGGGATTTCGACATCTTACGTAACAAATTGGATTGCCTCCAGATCTATATAAAGGGGTGGCTCCATTAAGAGCAGGTACGCACACAACATTCAATCTTGGTCCCGTTTTGCTTGGCTTCTCTTCTTACTGTGGCCTAACTTAAGCATCGGAGGGCTAACGGCTGGTCCCCAGCCACCCTTATTTACTGTCTTGCTTCAGGTCTGGTGGTGGAAATCCCTGCTGGAGTGAAGGAGAAAAGCCGGAGGATCTCGTTACAAAATCTGACATTAACACGATCCCACTTGTAATCAAGAAAATCTTCGGCTTCACCTCGATCTCTTGGAAGAACGAAGAATTGCCTCCCAGATGCGAGCAGCAGCGTATCAGCAGCGCATTGCTCGCTACCGTAACGCAAAAGTTCAGCCTAGAGCTTTCCAGCTCGGCGATTTAGTCCTTAGACAGAACCTCGGAGCTCCTACTCGTTCGCTGGATCTGAATTGGGAAGGCCCGTATCGAGTCATCAAAATTGTGCGGCTCGGTACTTATTATCTTGAAGACATGCCGGGAAGACCCGTACGTCGCCCTTGGCACGTGGAACACTTATTACGGTATTTCCCTTAATTCGATGTAATTCCGAACGACATTCCGAATGAATAAGAATCGAAGTCATTTCTTTTGGTCGCTACTCCAATTAATTGGACTCGAATAGCCCCGAAGAGAATACATACATTCTCTTGGCCAATTGCCTACCCTTGGTAGGGTTAAAATCAAAGTTATTGGTTGCTTCTCCATTTTATGGATCAAAAATAGCCCTGAAGAGAACATACGTGTTCTCTTGACCAATCTTCTACCCTTGGTGGAATCAAAATCTCAATCGATAGACCAGTCTATCTCAACGCGAACATGGTCATACGACCCCCGGATTGAGTCTAACTCATTTTTTCATGATTTAGTTATGCGAGTAGTCAATATATGATCGACATAAGGCGAAAAAGTTAAGGAAGAATACCCTGCAGCCGAAAATTCGAAAATGAAGAAAACTCTGCGGGATCCGATATTTATACGCAATCATTTCGTTTGATTTGGTTGATACGTGGCGGCCTCTCATCCGGCACGACAAACGAATGAGCGCAAGCATTAAATATAGAGACACGTGGCAAGCGACGCTTCATTCCTTGCGGCAGAAAAGGCTGCGTAAAGCTGGCCATCATAAATGCGGGATCATGTTAAACGATTCACGCGTGATTCCTCCCCAGCATCGTACTGCGTATACGTACAAAACCCTTAGCATGGCTCCTCAACGCCAAGGTTTGGGGGGCATCTGTTGTAGATAAATTTGGCTATGAGCAGATGATGCTCAAGAGAAATCGCAGTCGCATCCCGAATGCTAGCAGCTCGGCTCGTGCTTGACGAAAGGGGTCGCATTTCAGAGATACGAGCAGCTCGGCTCGTGGTCGTTGAAAGGGGTCGCATCCCGAACATGTGAGTACCTTGGTTCGTGGTCGTTGAAAGGGGTCGCATCCCGAACATGTGAGCAGCTCGGCTCGTGGTCGTTGAAAGAGGTCGCATCCCGAACATGTGAGCATCTCGGCTTGTGGTCGTTGAAAGGGGTCGCATCTCAACATGTGAGCAGCTCGGCTCGTGGTCGTTGAAAGGAGTCGCATCCCGAACATGTGAGCAGCTCAGCTCGTGGTCATTGAAAGGGGTCGCATCTCAACATGTGAGCAGCTCCCGAATGTGAGCACTCCCGAATATGAGCACTCCCGAATGTGACCACTCCCGAATATGACCACTCCCGTCATGAGCACTCCCGAATATGAGCACTCCCGAATGTGACCACTCCCGAATATGACCACTCCCGTCATGAGCACTCCCGACATATGAGCAGCTCCCATCATGTGAGCAGACCCGGTCTCTGGTCTCAAAATGCGAGCACTCAACCTGGTCTCTGGTCTCAACATGCGAGCACTTAACCTAGTCTCTGGTCTCTGATCTCAACCTGGTCTCTGGTCTCTGGTCTCTTGCAAGGACGTCCCTCAGCTTGGCAAGAGGCCTGGCCTCATCTGCCTTGGTTTATCCCTCTTGATAAGATAAGGATAAAGCTTATCTCACTTATCCAAATAAGATAAGGATAAAGCTTATCTCACTGATCCGGATAAGATAAGGATAAAGCTTATCCCACTGATCCGGATAAGATAATGATTATCCCAACAAGATCCAATTAAATCTCTCCAATAATTATCTATAAAGAGGCCTCCGCACTCTCTCCAGGTATGGAATCGACCACCAGAAAAACTTCAACAATCTTTCATTTCAGTATCCGTAGTGACTTTGCTATCGGAGGGCCGTAAGCCGGGCCAACCGGCGGCGGTCCTAACCTTTCTTGGTGATTACAGGTTCCCAATCTACACCATTCATCTTTGAGTGGAGATCAGATGACGAAGAATCAAAGTTGGTCCCTAACCAACATCTGTTAGCCAATTTTTGGCGATAACATCCTCCACTTCAAAGTTGTCCTTCAAGCATCCTAACTCATCCTTTTTATCATTAAAATCATATGGTTTCTCCCTATTACCTGCAATCACAAAAACAAGCATAAGTCTACAATTTTATCATTTCAAACCATACAATTGTGTTGTAAATTGGGGTTTAAACATGCATAATTCAGAGCTCAACACTCACTTTATTTGTGACATTAAACATGATTCAATTGTTCCTTTCTAATGTCATCTCTCATAGGCATTCAACCAAAGAATAAACAATTGGAACCACTCTTTCAATAATCCAAACCACTCAATAGGTAGGGTCACTAGAAGATTGTGATTTAAAATCAATCCGTAGCCCAATCTCAATGATTCTCGAGTGTGAATATAAGCATCTGCAACTGATTGTCGTCAAACCCATCATCCCAATGCTCCCTCCTTCTCTTTCTAAAATTCTTCTTTCCACATCCAATTGATGATAGAGGTAGTCCCTGCACCCACGGCTGATCCAAATCCGCCGCATTTTTTAGCATGTACCCTAAAACGACCTAATAATACAAATGGACGATGTGGAGTGGGGGCCATAGAGTTATTTTTATAAAAAAAAAAAAAAAAAAAAAACAATATATATGTAGGTAGCGTGCAAATTAAAACAAAAAAAAAAAAAAAAAAAAACAATATATATGTAGGTAGCGTGCAAAACCCCTCCTTCCCATCTTCTTTCTCCCTGACCATCCATCAGTGGGACCCACCAAAAGGACCCAACCCATCCATCAGATACCCAAGAAGGTTTCAACAATATACGTTCAATCCTCTCCATTTTCTATTGTGCAACCCACCTAAGTTTTGGATCTACCTCATCCTTTGGATTTTAGCCCATCTTGATCTACCAAACCCGATGAACGAACCAAATTTATCTAAAACCACATGGTGGACCCCCCATAACTATAGAGTTGTAACTCCCACAAAATAGTTGCATTGTTGAGAATCCAACGCCAATACGTTCCCAACATTCTCTCCTCTTCTCCGACGCCGATTAGATACTGACAGGTTGAGTAGCTATCTCGCTACTAAAGTGACGTCACCAACTTCTGTGGGCCCCACCATATGTATGTGTTGTATCCACACCGTCCATCCATTTGGAGAGATCATTTTAGGGCATGATCTAAAGAATGAGACAGATCCAAATCTCAAGTGGACCCCACCAGAGAAAATAGTGGGGACAATGACCAGACCGTTGAAACCTTCCTACGGCCCACCATGATGTTTATTTGAGATCCAACCTGTTCATAAGTTCACACATGCATGGAAGAAGAGAAAACAAAAATATCAGCTTGATCGACAACTATTGTGGCCCCAGGAAGTTTTTAATGGTATGAGATCAATCCCCACTGTTTTCTTTGGTGAGGTCCACTTGAGTTTTGTATCTGCCTTATTCTTTGTTTCATGGTATAAAATGATCTCTCCAAATGGATGGACGGTGTGGATACAACACATACATAACAATGGGGTCCATAGAAGTTGGTGACGTCACTTCAGTAGCGAGATAGCTACTCAACCTGTCAGTAGCTAATCCGCGTCCCCTCCTCTTTCCATTTCTAAACCAACTTACAAACCAAGAAATCCCAGCCGCCAATCTTCCTTCCTTATCCAAGATCCAACGAACCTAAATTCTCTAGAGAAATCCTCAGCTGAAAGCTAATCAGATCTCTACTTTCCCCACTTCCTTCTCAGCATCTTCAATGCATGCATGTGGCGGCCACAAACATGCTTCATGCGAAGCCACCAGACGAACGGTTGTAAAGCTTCGACTGATCATGTCCCAGAGCTTCCTTACATCGATCCTGACCCTCCATCACAATCAACATGAAGAGATACTCACTAGGTCAAGATCTATCATGAAAACTCGATCATCTTCCTCGACAAAGACCCATTGATAATCTGATTATAACCGTTAATTCTAAAGCCTCCTTGATCATCTGTGGGCCATATAACTATCATCTAATCATCATAGAATCCCTAGGCTTCATTCCAATTCGATTCAAATCCCTAATTACGTGTAGACGTACAAAATCATGGATAACCAGTTCTGATAAATGCCACTGGATTATTCCCAATGCAAACCCAATTATAGCAGCCTCCTTTGTTGTGATTCGGGAGCTGAAGAGAAAGGTCGTGAAACCCTTTTGAGTGAGTGAGAGAGAGAGAGAGAGAGAGAGAGAGAGATCAGCGAATTGGGTGAGAGTGAGAGAGGGATCGACATGTAACCCAGCGAGGCATTAACTCGCTAAGTTGTGGGTTTTTCATGTCTGTTTGCTAGACGAGATCTAGAAAGGAAGGAAGAGGAGAAGGAAAAGAAGAATGGAAAAAAGAAAGAAGAAAGGAAGAGAGAAGAGAAAGAAAAAAGAAAGAAAACGTGACCGAGTCGACCCGTGGACCTACCAAATTTGATGCCCGCTATCTATCAGATAAGCTCTCCCTTCCAGCCCTTTTGATTCAAAGCAATGCGTTAGACGTAGTTTTGCTTCTAGCAACTCAGAGAATCCACACACCAAGTTAAATTGTCGATTGGTTGTGTTTTGGGTCCATAGGACCAAAAGCCCTAGAATATAAATTAATTAGCCAGCACGTGTGGATCATTCAGAAGACCCCATCCAACGCGCTTAAAAACCCACCAGTCGCACATAGTTCTTCAAGACTAACCAAGATAAAATGAGCCGAAGCCGAGCAAATCTAAATCAATCCGCGTAGAGTTTAGATCTCATCAGATTATTACATCATGTAGGTGATCTTTCCCACATTGTGAATTTCACATTAGTATCTTTACATGCTAAATTAATTGTCGTTGTTCGTATAATGTTGAAGATGTATATTTTTTATTTGTTCTTTTTGTATTTACATGCATTATTGGAGTTATCATGTGTTGTTATTAATTTATGAATTTCAATTACATGGTATCATTACCTACTTGTTTTTATAGATGCATTAACTGTGATATGCTGATTTCATTCGAGAATTTATTGTCAGATGAAACCTATGTGAGTATGGAAACCTCTCATGTAGGAATCTTATAATAGAAATGTAAAGTTTGCTATAAGAATCGTGACATGGGTGCTCTGCCCTAGATGATTCTCTAAAAGATAACACACACGGGTGCTCTGTCCAAGGTCATTCTCGAAAGATATTCATGGGTGCTCTACCCTGGATGATTACCTAAACGATAACACACACAAGTACTTTGCTTAAGGTCATTTCATGAAGATATTCATGTGTACTCTGCACTGGGTGATTCCCTAAAGATAACACACATAGGTGCTCTACCCAGGGTCACTCCCAAAAGATATTCACAAGTTCTCTACCCTGAATGATTCCCTAAAAGATAACACACATGGGTGCTTTTCCCAGGATCACTCATATTCATGGGTACTCTGCCCAGGGTGATTCCCTGAAAGATAACGCATACAGGTATTAATTTTTTCTTTGTCTATGTTGGAGTTTTCCTCCTCATGTCAGAGGAGAGATCTGTGCAAACTTTTAGTCTCCAATCGGCCGGTGCCCCCTGGCCGACCTGCCAGTATTGGGCTGAAATCAGACTTGCACACTAGACATATTTTGTCCCATTCGACCGGTCGACAGACAGGTTGGATTATTGATTTTTCTCACAGTGACTCTCTAGACTGATTTTGGTGCATCCAGCGGGTCGGAGGCTTTTAGCCGGCCGGCCGACCGGTGGTGTGGGTAGACTGCTATATACAGTTTCCTAATTGGGTTAGAACTGTTGCAAAAGGCTATAAGAGGGCTTTTAATCCGGGATTTAGGAAGCTAATTTGGAGTACTACACGTCCAAGGTGAGAGAGAGAAAAAAAGAGGAAGAGAAAGAGAGAGAGAGAGGAAGCTTGTTGGAAGAGGAGGTTTTGCTTGTGAAGGTGATTCACGATGCAATCGACATCTCGGCTTTTGAAAGTCCTCATGCTCAGTGAGATCTCTCAGTTTCTAGTCCTTTTATTGTTTATCCATTCCTACGTAGGTGAAGAAGGTTAGATACAAGCAGGTTGTGCTTGTGATTGAGGTTGTAAACGGTTCTCTTGATAGTAGATTGTTTGTCTGGACGAGGTCCCATGATTTTTACCTCTTTGAGGGTTTTCCACGTAAAAATCTCTTGTATCGTGTGGTTAGTGATTTGCTTTAGATTATTGCATTATCATATCCCATAATTCGAGTGGTTTGGGGGCGAGATCCTAAGGTTTTGTGCAACGCACCCAACAAAAGTGGCATCAGAGAGTTCAGGTTGTTTGAATGGAAGTGGGATCAGTTCTGAATTATGGAAGGTGGCTCATCAAGGATGATTAGCCTCAATGGGTCTAACTGGACCATATGGAAGGCTAAGATGGAGAACTTGCTTTATTGCAAGGACTTGTATCTCCAATCTTAGGCATATCAGCGAAGATAAAAGATAAGACAGATGATGATTGGAAAAAGTTGGACCGAAATGCGATGGGGTTTATTAGACAATGGTTGGATGATTTGGTGTTCCGCCATGTGTCTACGGAGACCTCAGCCGCTAGCTATGGCAGAAATTGTAAGGGCTGTATGAGAGGAAGACAACCGGCAATAAGATCTTTCTGATTAGAAGACTTGTGAATCTCAAGTTCAAGGATAATGGTTTTATGGCTAAGCACATGAATGAAGTCAGCAATATTGTGAACCAGCTCTCCACTATGAAGATGGTCCTGGACGATGAATTACAGGCTTTGTTATTGCTTAGCTCATTGCCTGATAGTTGGGAGAAATTGGTGGTGTCTCTGAGTAACTCTACACCAGACGGAAAGATGTTCATGGAGCAGGTAACGGGTTGTCTCTTCAATGAGAAGACAAGGAGGAAGTCTCAATGGTCTACTCAACAAGAGGCCCTTGTGACGCAGGATCGGGGGAGAGGAAAGAACAGAAAGGGAAGGAAAGCCCAAGATAAATTCAGAGGCAAGTCTAATATCAGGAGAGATGTTGAATGTTGGAATTGTGGCAAAAAAGGCCACTACAAGAATGAATGTCATAAGAAGAAGAATGACAAGAAAGGAAAAGGAAATGAGAGGGAAGATGAATCAGACTCCACTGCGGTCGCCTCAGATGGCGACATCGTTGTTATTCTCTCGGCAGATCACAATGTTTGTCTCACGGCTACGAGTCAGGACACCGACTGGGTGATAGACTCGGGAGCCTCATTTCATGTGACTCCACATAGAGATTTCTTCACAAGCTACAAATCAGGCGACTTTGGGACCGTGAAGATGAAAAATTCTGGCGTATCGAAGATAGTGGGAGTCGACGATATTTGTGTGAAGACTGATGTGGGTTGCACATTAATACTCAGGTATGTGAGGCACATTCCCGACCTTCACCTCAACTTGATGTCGATGGGAAGGTTGGATGATGATGGCTATGAAAGCCGGTTTATTGGTGGGTGTCAGAAGCTCATCAAGGATTTGTTGATCCCAGTCAGAGGAAAGAAGTGTTGCACCCTTTACAAAACAAGTGTTAGTGTGTGCAAGGGTGGGTTGAACACAGCAGAAGATTCATCTACTAACATGTGGCATAGGCGTCTCGGTCACATAAGTGAGAAAGGGCTTCAACTACTAGCGAAGAAGAGCTCCTTCCAGAGTTGGCAGGTATACCTCTTAAAACCTGTATTGATTATTTATCAGGGAAACAACATAAAGTTTCATTTGTAAAAATTGTTTCTTATGTTAAGAAAATGCATGCATTAAATTTGGTTTATTCTGATGTTTGTGGTCCTATGAGGACAAAATCCTTGGGTGAGGCATTGTATTTTGTCACATTTATATATAATGCATCTAGGAGGGTTTGGGTTTATGCTTTGAAATCCAAGGACGAGGTCATTGGTGTGTTTAAAATGTTTCATGCCATGGTCAAGAGAGAGACAGGTAGATCATTGAAGTGCATCCGCACTGACAATGGTGGTGAATATATTAGGGCTTTTCATGAGTATTGCAAGTCCCTAGGTATACGCAATGAACAGACGGTACCCAAGACCCCTCAGCACAATGGTGTATCTGAATATATGAACCGCACCATTGTAGAGAGAATCAGATGCATGTTATCCCATGCAAAGTTGCCAAAGATGTTCTGGGGAGAAGCAATACACACGGCAGTGTATTTGATAAACAAGTCTCCATCAGCCCTGTTAAATGGAGAAAGTACCGGAGAAAGTGTGGACTGGACGTGATCCTTCGTACAATCATCTTAGGGTGTTTGGATGCAGGGCATCCATTCATGTACCAAAGGACGAGAGGTCCAAGCTCGATATAAAGATCAAGTAGTGTGTGTTCTTGGGCTACGGTGATGAGAAATTCGATTACAGCTTGTGTGATTCGACCGAGAAGAAGCTTGTCAGGAGTAGAGATGTGGTTTTCATTGAAGATCAGTGTATAAAAGACATTGAAAAGCAAGAGAAAACCCAACCCAGTTCAGGTTAGCTGGAAGACATGGATCATATTACTCCTCTCGTGGTGCCTGATGACGGGAGAGTGCAGCAAGGTGTAGAGGACGAGGGAGTTCCTACAGAAGATGGACTGCGGGAGCAGCCCCCACATGATCCACCTGTTGAGCCACAAGTGAGGAGGACATCTAAGGACAGACACCCGTCTAAGAAGTACTCGCCGCATGAGTACATTATGCTTACCGATGAGGGAGAGCCAGAAGATTATTTTGAGGCCCTAGCCGACGTGCATAAGGGGGAGTGGTTGAAAGTTATGCAAGAGGAGATGGAATCCTTGCATAAGAATCACACCTATGATATGGTGAAATTGCCTGAGGGCAAGAAAGCTTTGAGCAACAAGTGGGTGTTCAAAAAGAAGACTGAGCAGAAGAATTCACAAACAAGGTTCAAGGCTAGACTTGTGGTGAAAGGTTTTAGTTAGAGAAAAGGTATAAACTTCAAGGAGATATTCTCACCAGTGGTGAAGATGCACGTCCATACGAATGTTGCTTGGGTTGGCAGCTAGCATGGATATGGAGATAGAGCAGTTAGATGTCAAAACTGCTTTCCTCCATGGTGACCTGGAAGAAGAGATTTATATGCGCTAACCAGAGGGGTTCGAAGTCAAGGGCAAGGAGCATATGATGTGTAGGCTTAGGAAGAGCTTGTATAGGATGAAACAAGCTTCGAGGCAATGGTACAAGAAGTTCGACTCGTTCATGTTGAAACATAGGTATGATAAAACGGAGTCCGACCATATGTTCACTCGCAGGTTCTCAAATGATGATTTCTTAGTTCTTCTATTGTATGTTGATGACATGCTCATCATAGGAAAAGACATCAAGAAGATTGATAGGCTGAAACAGGAGTTAGGCAAGTCGTTTGCGATGAAAGACTTAGGCCCAGCCAGATAGATTCTAGGAATGGAGATAACCCATGACAGAAGCAGCAGGAGGCTTTTCTTGTCACAAGAGCGGTATATTAAGAAAGTCCTACAGTGGTTCAATATGAATGCAGCGAAGTCGGTCAGTACTCCACTAAATGATCAATTCAAATTTAGCGACAAGTAGTGTCCCAAGATGAAGGCAGAGGTAGATGAGATACAGAAGATATCCTACGCCTCGGCGGTAGAAAGTTTAATATATGTTAGGTGTGTACATGCCCAGACATAGCATATACGGTTGGGGTTGTCAACTGGTATCTTGCCAATCCTGGCAAAGATATTGGGCAGCGGTGAAGTGGATACTACGGTATCTGAGAGGCTCATCCAGGTTAAACCTATGCTATGGTGACGGAAAACTTGTGTTAAAAGGCTACACATATGCATATATGGCAGGTGACATAGACTTTAGGAAGTCTATATCAGGATTCATGTTCACGTTTGCAAGGGAAGCGGTCTCTTGGCTGAGTAAGCTACAGAAGGTCGTGGCATTGCCCACGACAGAGGCCGAGTACATCGGAGTCACAGAAGCATGCAAGGAGATGCTTTAGATTAAGAGGTTTCTACTGGAACTTAGCTTGAAGTAGGAGAAGCACGTGGTCTATTGTGATAGCTAGAGTGCAATACACTTGGGCAAGAATCCAAGTCAGCATTTTAGGTCGAAGCACATTAAGGTTCAGTATCACTAGATCGAGGATACTTTAGAACAGAAAGTGTTACAGCTTGAGAAGGTTCACACGGACGATAACGAGTCAGATATGATGACCAAGGCTTTACTCAAGGGCAAGTTTGAGGCGTGTAGAATCCGGGCTGGCTTGAAAACGGTGAACTCCTCCTAAGTCAGAGAGGGGGAGATTTGTTAGAGTTTTCCTCCTCATGTCAGAGGAGAGATCTAGTGCAAACTTTTGGTCTCCAACCAGCCAGTGCCCCCTGGCCGACCAGCCGGATATTGGGCTGAAATTAGACTTGCACACCGGAGATATTTTATTCCATCCAACCGTTTATCCGATCGGCCGGAGGTTCTGGCCGACCGACCGGCAGACAAGTCAAATTATTGGTTTTTCTGACAGCAACTCTCTAAACTGATTTTAGTGCATCCGACCGGTCGGAGGCTTTTGGCCGGCCGGTCAGTGGTGTGCGCGGACTGCTATATGTAGTTTCCTAATTGGGTTAGAACTCTTGCAAAAGGCTATAAGAGGGCTCCTAATCCGGGATTTAGGAAGCTAATTTGGAGTACTATATGTCCAAGGTGAGAGAGAGAGAAAAAAGAGGAAGAGAGGAAGAGAGAGAGAGAGAGAGAGAGAGAGAGAGAGAGAGGAAGCTTGTTGGAAGAGGAGGTTTTGCTTATGAAGGTGATTCACGGTGCAATCGACGTCTCAGCTCTTCAACGTCCTCGTGCTCAGTGAGATCTCTCAGTTTCTAGTCCTTTTATTGTTTATACATCCCTGCATGGGTGAAGAAGGTTAGATCCAAGCGGGTTGTGCTTGTGATCGAGGTTGTAAACGGTTCTCTTGATAGTGGATTGTTTGTCTGGATGAGGTCCTGTGGTTTTTACCTCATTGAGGGTTTTCCACGTAAAAATCTCTTGTGTCTGGTGGTTGGTGATTTGCTTTAGATTATTGCATTATCATATCCCATAATTCGAGTGGTTTGGGAGGCAAGATCCTAAGGTTTTGTACAACGCACCCAATAGTCTACCTTCTAAAAGATAATGTCTGGTGATCTTCCTAGAGTTGTTCCCTAAAAGATATCACGCAATGCTTTGCCCAAGGTCATTCCCTTAAAGATCATCACGAATATCTTATTTTCGATTTTATTTAAAGACAATTATACTGGGTTTATTTGAATTTATTTATCTATGTGGTACATGTCTTAAATCCTAATTGTGTCTTAATTTATTTAAGTTTCCTCTAATATTGATCTTTATTCATTATAATGAAGTAAATCTCAATTTGGAATGGAAGTGACCCTGTGAGCTATCGAGCTCACCTGTTTAATTAATCATTTCAAGTACTAAGTTGAAGTCCTTCGAGCATGTGACCCTTTTTCATTTGTGCTTGGATGTATTAGGCTCAGAGTACATTTTCAGTTAGTTGTTTTCTTGATATTGTTGTATTTAATAATCATGAGCATTTGGTTATAATGAAAATTTTATTATGGTGATTGTATCAATTAAGCAATTAAACATACAATGCATAAGTAGAAATGTGCTCAAATCAATCCCAAACACAAGCATATATAGTGGTTCGACTACTTGTCTACTCCACTCCAGATTCACGTACTCATCCCTTGAGCACTTCGGAATTCACTAAGAGAGTTTAAATCAGGGTTCCTCATAACCTAGGTGTTTTAAATCAATTCCACCCTATCGGGGAGCTTAACAAAGTTTCTCTCAACCTATGATGGAAATTTTATCCGTTCATCTCTCAACCAAGATGTTTACTGATTCCATCTTACCCAGGAGTTTGATAAGGTTCCTCCCAATCCTTCGGTTCCAATCCAAGAACCTAGTGTACACTACCATCGGAGGCTCCCCATGGACACTTGGTCAAGTTTGATTCCAAATTCTTACACTCAATCCTCCACAAGGAAGGAGCGCAAACAGACTCTTACAATGATAACTTACTTGTCGAATTGAGCCATTTGTTTAGCGCCGCTTGGGTTGCTTAATCTCCGCTCTCCTATGCTTCAATCAGCTCCCCAATGCTCTCTTGATGTTGTTGCTGATGCTTTGTCAATGCCTCAATTCTAATGATCAATCGCCTTGCATATGATCTTCAAGAGATAACCAAGGTGATAAGAAGTGGTGGTAAATTCTCTACAACTAGTAGGATTTGGTTGCCTAAAAGAATTCCACTTAATTGGATCTCTATAGAAGTTTAGACAAAGGATCTTCCTATGATCAAGGTGTCTAAAACATCTAAAGATCAAGAGAGAGCAAGTCCATCTTCATATGACCTTTAAATGCTCCATCTTGTGATCAAACATAAGGAAGATGACTTGAATGGTTAGGATTAGAGCTTAATGGTATAGGTAATGAGAGTGGCTTCTAATACACAAAATTCTTTCTCTTAAGACCCTAGAGTAAGCTTAACCATTATATAAGAAAAATTCCAACAAATACAAAATGGCTGAAAATGGCTAGTTGTCGATTGATCATAACTCAACCATGATCGGTCGGACAGGGTCTTCGACCGATCGTCGTGTTACGCGATCGATCGAATTAGGGTAAGGGACTAGGTGTGTTTGTTGTCTCATAAATTGCCATGAAAAACTAGTCCTCGACCAGCTTATAACCGGTTGAATTTGGCCAGGGACTTGGATCTTCTTGTTGTCCCATTCCTAGCCTTTAACGACCAGTCAGTCAGAGCCTACGACCAATCGATAAACACATGAAGACTGCTGTTTGGATTGTCTTATTTACAACAGCTCATGCAACCTCTCTGACCTATCTTTAGGTGATCTTTTGGGATACCTAAGGCCAACCTAAGATGATTAAAAGTTTACCTAGGGAGTCAAGCCATCTAGAGGTTTGGTTTTTTGTTAAGGTTCAAGGGTATTGGCTCACCAAGGCATCTTATGTACCTGTTTCTTCTTTCTTAAATGCACCAGGTCTACTTGAGTCTTCGGTCTTCATCTTCTTTGGGCTCAATCAACACCTAGACTCACTGACCTACTTAATTGACAAATAAAGTGCACTAGTATGCCTTAGAAAAGTGTACTAACAATCTCCCCCTTTGTCAATTACGCAATAAAAACCCAACTTACCAAAACAAAGTACATGTATAAGATTACAATGTTTTTCAAATAAAATGCAACTCTAGACATATACAAACTAAGTTGCTCCTTTTCGGTTGGTCTCCCATAATCTATTAATCCTTGCAATCACAAAACATAAAAACTATTTTGGTGGGACTTAATATTTCTCCCTCTTTTTTTTAGTAATTGACAAACCAATCTCTCCTCCTTAATGATAAAACAATTAAGGAAATGGAGAAGAGATTTGAGTGTCTCGGTTTTAACTATAAGCACATACTAACTAGTAGAGTATGGGGATGTATAAGCATTAAAATATGGAGCATGCATGGAACAGATCAATAAGAAAATGTACATATCTAAGCATAGTTGATCATGCATAATTGGTCATTTTAAGATAAGCATGAAAATGCAATGACCAAGGCATAAATTAATATACAATTAAGCACATAATTCAGCAATATTATGCTAACCTAAGCAAGATGACAGTTTAGCAAAAGAAAATACCAATTGAAAATAAAGCTAAACTATCGAGATGGGCTAATGAGGCTTGAATCCTTTGATTTTTCCATAAGCACATAAATGAGGCTAAAATCCTCAGATTTACCTATCGTATTAGTTTCTAACTACCCTTACTAACTATTTCTAGTTTGTTTTTCCTAAGGGTAACCTAATTTCCTCAACTCCCTCATGAATTTACAAATGAGGATAGGTTGGAAACTCCTTCTCCTAGAAGGAAAAATGGTCACGATCCTCTCTTAGATTAGAGGGAAGAGAGGTAGTAGTGGAGGTCATGAGAATTCTCACTGGTTTTTTGTTCCAATCATCAGTGGAGTCACTAGATTTGAATTTGAACTCTTCTGTGTCATCTCATGTTGCTGCCATAGCCTCTTGCCTTTTCTTTTAGGCTTGGTTGGGCATTCATTAGCAACATGACTATATTCATCACAGTTGTAACATTGGACGTAATTAAATTTGAATAATTTCCCTTTAAATTTCTCACCCTTCTTGTCCTTCATGTCACAACTCTTCACTCTCTCGAATTTAAGGAATCTCTTAAATTTCTTGTTCAATTTTTCTTCTTTATCATCACTATCTTCCGAAGACTCACTCACAATTTGTTTTTGTCTATGTGAGTATGGACCCTCGCCGTTCCGCGCTCCCGGACGTTCTCCCTTTCCTTTCTAAAAAGAAGAGGAGGTACGTGTGCGTGAATCGCCGTTTGTGCCACTGGCTTGCCTCCTTCTCGAGGGCTTTGTTTGGTTGTCGTGTTAAGCTGGATGTATTAGATGAGTTTATGTAAGACTAGAGTCGCCACTAGCCAATTACTTTGAATCTACAGTCGGCTAGACCCCGTAGAAACGTTAGAGAAGGGGATCCGAAGATTCCTTTCTCTAAAATGACTCCTTTTGATCTGCGGCTAGAGATTTTAGGTAAGGGATCACGGTTACAGGGTGGAAAGAGGTTAAGCACCCCACACACTGCTCGTACAGAAGTACGGTCTCTACTTCACAGAATCGAACTAATACTTGAAAGTCTGTTTTAATCCTCGTACATTCTCATGGATGACATGATGCATGAATGCAGGTCTGAACAGTAAGAGTTTCTGATGGGCAAGTTTCCATTAACAGGCAAGCCCAGAGCATACGCTCGAACTAATAGGTGCTTTATATGGGATGCATGTTGTGTGTTTGAATAATCAAAGTGCTTGTAGTGACATGCACATGAATGCATGTCTAAATAGTAAGAGTTTCTGATGGGCAGGTTTCCATTAACAGGCAAGCCTAGAGCATACGCTTGAACTGACAGGTGCTTTATGCAGGATGCATGCTGTGTGCTTGAATGATCAAAGTGCTTGTAGTGAAGCAGGGGGTTGGAAGAAAAGTAAATGTTGCACTTATGATAGATGCGAATGAGATGATGCTGGTAAAAGAGTAGCTAGATGGACGGAGGTGTCGCAAGGGTTGGCGTCGAGTGGCTGGATCAAGACTTGGGTGGCTTGGGAGACTTAGACCAGGGTCAGGCTGGGCTGGACCAAGGCTAGGCTCTTCTCACTCAGGCTCTCCTTGGTGGAGGAATGGGCTAAAAGGATGGAGAAGAACTCGAAACGGATGGATCGCACTCGAGCTGGAGGGCTTGCTGAATGAGAAGGGGAGGGGGGTATTTATAGCAACAGGGAGTGGTAGATCCCGTAATTATTTTTGGGCGGCCCTCAGGGGGCCGCCCGTACGGCCGTTCTGCTTCAGGTTCGGAATGTACGACCTCCGAACCTGAAGCAGAATTTTTTTTAGGTTTGGGTTCAGACTTGCTCCGAGGCTGCGGTCTGGAACTCGGTGAGTCGACTGGGTTTAGGAGATGGGTTGACACGATGAGTTGACTCGGTGATTTGACTCAGCGGGTTGACTCACCGAGTTTGACTTTTTTTCAGGATTTTTTTACTGGTTTTTCTTATGGGGGGTTTTTTTGGGCTGATGTTTAGGGGTGAGTTGACTGGGTTCAGGCTTGAGCTGGGCTATGGATTGGGGCTTACAAGGGTGAGCTGGGCTAAGTTTGGACATGGGATTTGGGGGTATGGTTCTCCATTCATTCAGCTATCTCTACCAACATTGTAGCCGAAGGTGGGGTGTCTACATATACCCCTCTTTAGCAGAGGTTGCGTGCAACCGAATGCCAAAGCGAGTGGACACCCCACTTCTGACCCGGTCATTCATAGATCATGGTCTGAAATCTTTGCTTGCCTTTGCATTTGTGTCAGTTGATCGTCTGAAAATTGATCACTCGCACATACCGCGAGAGTTTGGAGAAAATGTTGCGATTGTCCCTACATGTGCTGCAACCTGGGTACCCAATCACAACTCTTCCATTCCCGATCGGTACTAACATCAGAAAGGTACAGCAGAGCCTCTGCGTCATAGTCTTACGTGGTTACTGACCCTAAGATTGATTGGTCAATGCTTTCCCAGATCACTCCAGGAGTACTTGTTTCGCTTGACTGTCAAAGTGGTTAGCTGCCCTGCGTCATGTAGTCTTACGGGAGTCCACTATGCCGACTTGAATTCAGTCAAGGTACTTCAGGCATCCACGCCTAGGTATGTGCGGGTGAACTCTTTCCACCCGATCTGCTAGTTTTTATGCTTAGTTTGCAATTCATTCTTTCCTAGATTTTGGTCTGGAATCTTTGTTTTCCTTTGTATCTGAGTCAGTTGATTGTTTGGGGATTGATAACTTGCACATACCGCGGGAGTTTGGAGAAAACGTTGCGATTGTCTCTGCATGTGATGCAACCTGGGTGCCCAATTGCAACCCTTCCATTCCCGATCGGTACTAACATCAGAAAGGTACAGTAGAGCCTCTGCGTCTATCATAGTCTTACGAGGATACTGACCATGTGATTGATTTGTTTGATGTTTTCCCCGATCACTCCAGGAGTACTTATTTCACTTGACTGTCAAAGTGGTTAGCTGCCCTGCGTCATGTAGTCTTACGGGAATCCACTACGCCTACTTGGACTTAGTCAAGGTACTTCAGGCATCCACGCCTAGGTATGTGCAGGTGAACGCTTTCCACCCAACCTGCTGGTTTTGATACTTGGGTTACAATTCATCGTTTCCACCTGTTCAAATGGTTTCTTTGACCGAGCCTTTTGGCTTTCATCTTTTCGTATCTTGGCATGTGGTACGACCGCATTGACATTGGAGTTCAGTTCGACCGTACTTTGAGTGCATTGGATCCGATAGTCTCCGGGGAAACCGCGAGACAATGAATCTTATTTGATTTTTGCGTCGGCTCCTACCCAG
This sequence comes from Liriodendron chinense, assembly GCA_003013855.2. Lineage (NCBI taxonomy): Eukaryota > Viridiplantae > Streptophyta > Magnoliopsida > Magnoliales > Magnoliaceae > Liriodendron > Liriodendron chinense. Next base: position 1,615,899 of record ML058552.1, read on the forward strand.
AGATTTGGAAGATCTCTCAGTGTTTTGGAGGCCAAACGCTCTACTGGGACAATATTTTTGGATTTTGAAAAGGTACCCACTCTGGGGAGTGATACTCCATGGGGTTTTTATTTGCAAATGGGAAAATATATATTTTTTGGATTTTTAAAAAGATACCCACTCTGGGGAGTGATACTCTGTGGGGTTTTTATTTGAAAATAAGAATATTTTTTATCTTTTTTAAAAGGAAATCTGGCTTGCGCATGCCTCCACTAGGGATGCCTGTGGGGTCTTTGGCTAACCGACTTTTATTTTGAAAGCAGGTAAACATGATGATTGATGCGATGCATGGGGATGCATGAAGATGCATATTTGATGATGAATGCATGGTTTGGCTCATTCTCTTTCAGTTCGATGATTTTGCTTTTGGTGGAGATGCAGAGAACTTTGAGCTTATTGCCTGTAGGGTTGTGCTCCCCTGGGAATTTTTTTTGGATTTTTTCGATGCAGATGTTTGGTCAGCGGGTTGGTCAAGATCCCGACCCGTGGTCGATCAGGTCCATTGTCCCAAGATGCTGTTTCTTTGATAATGGGAATGGATGAAGGATGTTACCGGACTTCAAGATGTTCTTCTGTGAATGGATGCGATTGAGACGGTGCTTGGTCGCCGGTTTTTGTTAAGATTCCAATTTACGTGCGATCGGATCCATCATCCCAAACTACGAAGTGAGTAAGCGGAGTTCGAGACTCCTGAAGTGCAGTGCTGGGGATAGTGACAATTTTTTGTGATTTTTGCAAATATTTGGTCCGAATCTTTTACCTGAGTAGTCAGGATGGAGATCGGTTATTGAAAACAAAGGAAATATTTTTTGTGATTTTGAAAATATTTGGTTTGAAAGTAAGGGAAATATTTTGTGATTTTTGAAGGATGATTTTGCAATGTTTTGGTATTTTTATTGGATTTTCTAAAATGCAGGGAAAGGTATGGAATTTTCATCCATTTCCAACTTCTACTACTGGTAAGGCACCCGATCCATTTTACGTGAGCAAGCAAGATGAATCTCACACAGTTAAGTGCCGTAGTTTTACATCTTCGGATGAAGGGATTTTGAGGGTTTTCAGTCAACACACCCACAAAGTTGCCTGTTCCTCCTGTGCAATGCACATAGACCATGTATCGTCCGACGGACTCCTTCGGCCATAAAATGGGTCACATCCTCACATTTCCCTTTGTCAATCCAGTTGGGGGCCTTACGTTGCTCACAATTCCATGAGGGTGCGCTTCACCTCCCAACTGCCTTAATCTCCTTCATGAGTTTTAGGAACAAGGAACATCCGTCAGATTCAACAACGACTTCCAAATCAAGGTTGTCTATCACGGTGCGTTCAACACGAACAGGGTTGCGGAGTTCTGCCCGCCTCAGCCTTTACCTGTTTAGAAGATTCCAGACACCCGTAAGATCAAGTGTCAGCCATGTCTAGGACGGGTCGGAAAAGAAAGCCCCCGAGAAGTTAATCCTAGTGTAGTTTTAGGTCTTTGGACCGCTGGGGATGAATTTGTGCAGTTGAAATTGATGGTGAATTTTTTTTTTTTTGAAAAAGTTCCAGACTTCAACTCGAGTAGTCGAGATGGATACTGGTTTTTATGGAAAGCTCAAAATCTTTTTGATATTTTGGAAATAATCCGGATTATTGAACCTTGATCCGATCGGTCGAGGCCGATGCCGGTTTTTGGTTGAAAGCAAGAAAGGCCCCCCGAGAAATTAATCCCAATGTAGTTTAAGGTCTTCGGACCAAGAATATGTACATGCTGAAAATACATTCTTTTTTGTGATTTTTCGAAATGATCCAGGTCATCAGATCTTAGCCTGAACAGCTGAGATCGATGCCGGTTTTTATTAAAAATCTCTCGGGATATTGATCCTGACATAGTTTAAGGTCTTCGGACCACAAAACTGTACAGAACAGGGCAAACACATTTTTTTATTTTTGAAAAATGTCTGGAGTTGTCTGATCTTGATGTGAGCAAACAAGACCGACGTCGATTTTTATTAAAAATCACTCGGGATCTTGATCCCAACGTAGTTTAAGGTCTTCGGACCCCAAACTTATGTACATGAAGCAGGACACATTTTTTTATATTTTTTTTCTTAAAAGATCTAGTCTATCTGACCCCTTCCTTGATCGGTTGAGGTCAAATGATGGTTTTTATTATGAAATCCCTCTGGATGTTGATCCCGACGTAGTTTAAGGTCTTCGGACTAAGAATTTTGTATAGCAGGCAATAATCAAGGTTGGCTATTGGAGGGAATTCTTCTTAGAATGGTTCAGATCATTAGGCCATGACTTTGGACGATTGAGATCACTGTTTGACCAAGTCAATTCTTTTTCTTTTTCTTGAAAAATCTATGGAGCTTTTTTCACATCATCAAGCCGATTTCTCCTCAATTTCTCATAAGATGAGATTTTGGTAAGATTCCTTACTTTTTCTCATCCTTCTCTTCTATCACTTCATTCTTATATGGAGGTACAAGATTCACTTGCAACCACCCTTCCCAAGGAGGAGTTCTTCCTAAGGAGAGGAGGTGAGGGGTCGTTTCAACTAGGTGGGAGGACGGACGGCCCCCTAGGTGCCGTCCAAACTGTCTCTGTCCACTGGTCTTTCCAGTGGGTCGGGTAAAGGGGTGCCCTCCCCTTTTCTATATAACATGGGGCACCCTTGGCCCCTCCAACGTGCAATCTCTCTCTTCTCTCTCTCATACTCTCTCTTTCTTCAAGTTCCTCTCTTTCTTTTGGTGGTCCCTTGCTCTTTTCAGGTGGTGGGCCTTAGTGGAGCTTTGGGACAACAAGGTGGTCCCCTTTGGTGAGTGGTGAAGGTATGGACCACTCCTTTTCCTCTCTTGTCCTTTTCTTCTTCACTGTCTCTTCTCACGTTTCCTTTCTCTTTTTTTCATGTAGCTTTTCCAAAGGAGTCAAGGTGGGCCCAAGTCTTTTTGGCCTTTTTCTAGATCTCCAATCTCTTCTAAAGGTGGTGCATGGAGAAGGACATTGCAAGCTTCCATTTCATTCTTTTCTTTTCTTCTTTCACACTCCCTTCATGTGTATGTAAAGGGTAATTTTTCCATGTCCATCAAGTGTGCATGGCAAAATATCCTATCTTTTTTCATGGGAGTTGGGCCACTTTTCATGTGTATCAAATGGGCTCAAAGTGAAGTCATGGCCCTTGGTGTATTTGATGGGCCCAACACTTGATTTTGGGCTCCCTCATGCTCTCTTTTCTTTGTCATTTTTCTTGGAGCTTTCTTTTCTTTTCCATCTTCTTTTCAAGGTTTGGGCCCATGGAAATGGTAGGGCCCACTCAAGTTTTGGGCTCATAGAGCTCATTTTGGGTGGCCCTATCTTTCTTCACAAGTGTATGAACAAAGGTGACTAGCCCATTCTTCACTTGGATCTCAAGTGGGCTAGATTTCTTAGTTGGGCCTTTGTGGTCAAGTAGCCCAAATCTTCCACCATTTCTTGATTATGATGTACATCCTTGTACACAAGGTGTGGTCGGTTCCTTGGAATTCCTCCATATAGATGGGCTTTTGGGCCCTCTTTGAAACTTGTGTATTTCTTTGAGTCATGTGTGCACTACTACACTTTGTGCATGTAGGATTCTTTTCCTTCATGCTTTTCCTTTGGATGGATGGAGGACTTGAGTTACTTGATCATCTACAAGTCCCATGAGTGAGTTGTTTCAACAATCTCACTAAGTTCAAATGGTTTTCCCATGTAGTAGGAAAGTGGTTCTCAAAAGTTTCCTTTAATGTTATCAACCTTAATAGGATGACTCTCATCAAGTGGGCTATCCAAGCAACCATAGCTCCTTGAACTTCCCTTGGGGTGTTTGGTGGGTCATTCACCATCATTCTCAAAGATGAGTGATTTTTCTTTCAATTTGTGGGAAAGAATGATACCCATAAGTTGCCCAATTTGTCCCATGTTTTGGAGCCTTTTGAATTTTGATCTTTGTTCGCCTCCCCAAGTGTAGGGTTGCGATGTAGTAATAAACTCGGTAAGACCGAGGTCGATCCACAGGGACTTATGTAGAATTTCACAAACTCATCCACAAGTGTCTATTGAAAGTTACTAATCAGATTTTGGTATGAAATTGATATGAGTAACAAAAGCTGAATTAAATCGAAAGTAATTAATTATAAGAAGGCACTAGGGGTTCAAGGATCCACTTGTAGCAATCCTTGATGTTCAATCCGCTGTGGTTTCTTATTCTCTCAACTAGAGTCGACATTCAAGTCCATCTAGTCGGATGATAGAGCTGTTAAACCAAACAGTCTGTAATATGTAAGTTCTGTGCATAAGATTCACTCAATGTAGGCTGAGCTGAGCATGCTCAATTGCATAGGTCATTCCCCTTTTCTATAGGTCCAGTTCTCAATCATAACCATCCTCAAGTCCTCTCACAAGACAAGGCTAGATCAGGATTTGAACTGGATTCAAATCACATGCACAGTATTACATATTCCAGAAAATCAACAAAAATAGAACTTTGGCATGAAGTCCCTTTATGAAGAGCTTAGTACTAGAGCGCACTCCGATTCCTCGGATCATACAGGTCTAGACCGTTACAAACGAATTAAGAAGATAAGTAATTCATCCAAACATCCATGAGTCATCACAAGACTAAGAAAAATTATTTAAAAACTTGTATAAACTTCAAACCTTAGTTTATAATCATGAATTCCAAACTGAAAACCACTTAACTACGAATTAAAACATCTTGGATTCACTACAAGCTTCACCTCTTAGCCCTAGCTAAGAGGTTTAGCTGCTCATGATCCAAGGAAACATGAATCAACTACAAAAAGCATGAAAACAGCAAAGCAAACCAAAAGGAGTTGTGAAACTCCAATCTCCACTTCCACAGTCTCCAACCTCGCTTGAACCCTTCTAGGATACCCTAGGAACGATCCCTAGGTGTCCTTTTATAGTCTGGAAGCTCCACAACTTCGGAAGAATCGAGAAAGTGCGTAACACTTACGCAGCGTAGAGAAATTCGGGCTGAAATTAGAAATTTCTAAGTCTTCACGCACAGCCGACCGGTTACGACCGGTCAGCCTCAATAGATGTTCATTCCAGCAAGCATGGCCGACCGGTCATGACCGGTCGGCCTTGTAGAACATTAGTCCAGCAAGCACCTCCGATCGGTCAAGACCGGTCGGATGTTTTTTTTTTTTTTTCTTCTTTGGTCCTCAAACGTTCTTCATCAGAATGATCCCAAGTGAACCCTTTTTGTCTTCAATTGAGTGGAGTTCCCTCTCAGTCCTGTAATCACAAAACATGCATTGGATTAGCCTATAAACCATACAAACCTTGCACAATGAGTGATGAATTGGGGTTAGAATATGCACAATTAAGAGCTCAACAATCTTCAAGTGGGCTATGTATACCATTCTTAGCCTTTTTCATGATAGTTGGGTGACTCATCAAGCCATGCCCTCTTGTGCTCAAATGGTCTCCCTTTTTTGGCGAAGAAATTGGTGCACATAAATTGCCCAAACTTGTCCTTGCATGGACATTTCCGCCTTTGATTCTTCATATGGGTTATGCGTATCAATTTTTTTTACCATTGGCTTCTTTGACTCGTATGTTTGTGGGTAGACCATCATGTTGTACTCTCATAGTCAAAACTTTCATCAAGATGATGCACATAGGGTTGCCCATGGTTAACCCATGAATGGGTCCTCATGTTCTTAAAGTGGGCTATGTGCTCCCTTCAATCCATTGAGGTGAGGCACTTGGGGGGACATTTCCTTCCTATCCCCTACTTGTCCACGTACATGTGTAAAAAGTTGGGAACATCTTAAATGAGAATCATGGCCTTGGTATGGAAAGTGAACCAATCCTTCGGCACATATGGACTTTGAAGAGGGACTTCTCATGTGAAATTAGATTCTTATCCCTTGTTGATCGCATGGCACTTGAGTGCATTTGTTGTCCAAAATGTGTCTTTGGATGATGGACTTTCCTTTCCTAGGCACGGCATGCAACCCTCTTTGAGGTGAGCCTTGCTTTCTTCAATGGGCCCAACACATATCCTAGGTGACACATGGAGTTGAACTTTTAGTTTTTGCATTTGGATGTAAGTCCGAATCCATGGGTTTCCCGGACAATGATTTGGATTTTAATGGGTAAAGAATAGGGACTCACCTTGCCAAGCTTGTAAGATTCGACGGCAGATGGTACAAGAGGACGACGGATGGTCGATGAGGATGACCCGGCCTTCATTGTTCGTCGAGGGGCTCACATGTGTTCCTTAGCTAAGGAGCTCCAACCTCTACCCTCCATAAAGGGTCGAGGTACCAGAGATCTTTGGGATGACTGGGTGAAACACCCACAGCCTTTACTTGAACGAGTTCTGGCTGACACTCCTTTTGCCGGCCTCCTTACTTTGCGCTTTCATAACAACAATGCCAACCGCATGCTGCTTGCGGCTCTTTGTGAGAGGTGGTGGGATGAGACCCACACCTTTCAACTCCCTTGTGGCGAGTAGGGAATAACTCCCCTGGACATATATATGTAAATTGGTTTTCCATTCCATGGAGCAGTTGTTCCCCACGTCGGCTCTCTTGCTCCCATCACTTCCACTGACTGGCAACGGCTTGTGGGTGAGATTCCACCTGAGGACGAATTCCAGGGCCACCAAGTAAAATTGCGATGGTTCTATAACACCTTCGCTACTGTCGTCCCTACTACTGAGCTGGAGGCCCTCCATAAAGCACGAGCCATGATTGCTTACAGCCTTCGGGTCCTTCTTTTTCTGTCATGCGAACGAGAGGATCGATCCTAAATTTCTTCGTTTGGTTGAGGATCTTCACCATTCGTACAATTGGAACGGGGCTATCTTGACTCATGTCTTCCTAGGTTTAGACAAGACCTCTCGGAATAGCCGGTCCTACACAGGTTTCTGGCCCGTCGTAGAGGTACTCTTTTTAACCTTCCCTGGAGACATTTGCCTTCTTTCTTTCTTTGATCGTTATATGTGCCCTTGCCCATACTTGCTTTTATGACCATTTTACTCATCTCGCGCCGAGGATACGAGATGATGTTGAGCCATCTTTGTACCGTTACATGCACTGGCATCAACAAAATCGTCAACGGAACTCCCGAGTATCTGGGGATAATTGGCGTGCTGACATAGATGGATTGACCGTCGAGGATGTAAGTATCTTGTTTTCCTTATCCCTCGTGCTGCTCTGTAGATGATAGTGATGACCTCATTTGCTGTAGTTCGCTCGGATGCCGTACGCCAACTTTCCTCTCTATTACACCCCTCAGCGTGTTGAAGCATACGATTCTTCCTGCCTTCGGATCATGCTTTCCAACGCTGAATCATTTCAGTGGTATTTGGGCTAGAGGCTACTTTGACAGATTACAGGGGTGGCTCGAGTCCCTTGTTCCGCACCTCCTCCGGCTGCTCAGATCCCAGCAGATGAGATGGCCGATGCTCTTGTGGGCCAGCCTGGGTTTCGCTTCACGATCCCGGATCATGACTATGACGAGTGGTACTTGTTGTATGGACAGGGGCCTCTGCTTCCTCCGCTCTATGTTCCTGGGGGTCGTCGCAGATATGCTGGCGGATCGGTGACAGCTCCTTTGATGGACCTTCATTGTCGGGAGCGGGATGAGAGGAGGGATGACGACGACTATGTTGGTGACCTGTAGCCTGCTTTTGTATTCAGCTTTGTATGGCCTTCTTGCCTTGTAAAACCCTTTTTGTCTTTGTCTTTCTGATGTATCGAGACTTTTTGAATGAATATATAACCTCAATTTGTCTCAAATTACTTGATGATGCCTAGATGCTTTGATTCTTGACTCATTCTTCGATACTTTATGGAAGATAAGGTCTCTCAACTGCATGGATGACGACTTGAACGGTTTAGATTGCTTGATTTGGCCCTATGGGCCCCTTCCAGATCTCAGCTTTGCTTTGGAGCCCCTTTTCTTGACTTTTTGTGAGGCTAAGAAGGTTTCTCATGACGTAGATAATGACTTGAACGGTTCAGATTGCTCTTTTCAGCCATGTGGGCCCATTTGATGATCAGATCTTGGACTCTGGCCCTCTTTCTTGATGATCGAATCCTTGATGTTGCTATTTGATGACCCATGTGAACTCTTCCATGGTTTAAATCACGATAATCTAGCCCTTGAATGGCTCAGATCACTTGTGGGCCTCTCTTGATCAGTTTTCCTTCTCTTTGACTTGATCAGGCCCATGTTGGCTGTAATACTTCGTGATTGGACAAGTGGGGGTACCTTCTAGATGATTCTGATCAACCTCAAATGAAATCTGGAGTGGATTAGAGCCTTGAGTGGCCCTCAGGGTGCCATCTGCTGACGTGGACTGTCAGCTTCACCTACCAACGACCATGGAGCCAATCCCGCGGAGAGAGAGGGAGCGCGTCCGTACGGGCGGCTCACAGCGGGCCTCCCAAGCCTCGCCTCTTGTGCGGCTCGGGCTGACTCATGCTCGGACATTCCCTTCTGTCCACTGCTCTTGTCCCCACCTTCTTTGTACGTCCAGGTTCGATTTCGACCATGAATCTTCCTCTTGTCTCCTCTTTCCTTCTCCTTTTGTCTTTTTCTTGCTTGGTCCTTTCTTGGGCAGCCATTGATGATGGCTTGGGGGCCCTTGTGGGAGAGATTGATGGGTCCCACACTTCAGCAATTGGTGAAGGCTTTAAAGATGGTGAGATGTCTTTGATTGATGGTGTAGATGAAGCATTGAATGAGGGCATTGATGGGGATTTAGGGGTAGTGGTTGGTGGAGCTTTGAATGGCCCCATTAATGGCAGCCATGCTGGAAATTTAGATTTGAATGGGGCATTGATTATGGGGGAAATGGATGGTATGGATGGGATGAGGAGATGGGACATAGGTGAGGCTATGCATCCCTTGAGTGTGGGCCACATGGATGATGTGATTGATGGTGGTGATGGGGCTATGATGGACATAGATGGGCTGATCTCATATTTGGATGATATGGATGGTTAAGATGATACCTTTGATGGCTTGGATGCTCTTGATGATGGCCGAGATGTGCGGCACACTTGCTTGAGTGGACTTGATGTGATCATTGATGATGTCCCCCTGATGATGGATGAAATTGCGTCGGGTAGTCTAACACGACACCCTATGCATACATGTGCGGAAGCTTAAAGAGCAACTAGAATTATGGCTAAACCTATAGGAGGGGGGGATTAGGACCTTTTTAAAATTCTTTTCGCCTACTTAAACAATTCAACAAATTAAACTACGTAAGCGATTAACACTTCGGCTTCCAAGCTTAAGTGGGTCAAATTAAAAGGCTAGCAAATGATAAGTGCAATTAACAACCTAGTCCAAACAACTCATGTGGACTATAGAGGATGGATCAAGAAAAGCTCAAGTCAACATGAGGTAGTGAAAGTACATCTTGTGAGTGTGGATGTGCCTATCAAGTGCCTAGCATGCATTCCTAACTAAGCATTTATAATTAACCAATTAAACACAATGCTTAAAGAGAAATGTGCTCAATATAATCACAAACACAAGCATGTATAGTGGTTCGACTACTTGTCTACTCCACTCCCGGTTCAAGTACTCAACCCCTTTGAGCACACCGGCATTCACTGGGGAGTTTAAATCTGGTTCCTCCCAACCAAGGTGTTTTAACTCGGATCCACCCAACCGGGGAGTTTATAGGTTCCTCCCAACCTATACGTTTGCACCCGTGTTGGTGGCTCCCCCTTGGAGACTTTGTTTAGGCCGACTAACGAGCCAAGGAACGGCTAACGTCCCTAGATTTTAGGCCCAACTAATAGGCCAAGGATCGGCTAACGACCCTAGATCGAGTTTGTAAAACAAACTCTACACTCAACTCCCACAGGGAATTGAGTGGATGGACTCTTAACAAGACAACCTTACTTGTCAGATTGAGCCCCTTGTAGCGCCGCTTTGGGTTGCTTCTTCTCGCTCTCCCGTGCTTGAATCAGCTCCCCTTGTGCTCCCTTGATCTTTGACGCCGCTGCTTTGCCAAGGCTTCTGCTCCAAGATCAGCTACCTTGCATGTGATGCTCCATTGGAGATGCCCAAGGTGCTAGGGAAGGTGAAACCTCTACAAATGGTAGGAAATGTGTTTCCTAGAGGAATACACCTATTTGGACTCCTAGGTAGTGTTTAGACAAGGGATTTAACTATCATCAAGGTGTCTAAACCCTAGGAATCAAGAGGGAACAAGTCCATTCTCAAGATGCCATTGAATGGCCCAAGCTTGTGATGAAAACACAAGGAGAATGACTTGCTTTGGGTTTGGAATAGAGCCTCTAATGATCTCTAACAATGGTGGCTTCTATCTCCTCAAAATCCCCTCTCTTAGCTCAAAAACGAATCCCCATCTTAAATAGATTTTCTTCCAACGGTAAAAAAACAGGCAGATTCACGCATCTCCGATTGATCGGAAGAAGGTCCGATTGATCGGAGACCTGTCCGATTGATCGGAGACAAGTCCGATTGATCGAAAATCTATCCAGTGAAGTCGCTGGAAGATATTCCGATTGATCGGAATACTGTCCGATTGATCGGACGGACCCCTTCCGATGGATCGGAAGACTATCCGATTGATCGAAAATATGTCCAGTGGATTTTCAAGGTTGCTGGAAAAATTTCCGATTGATCGGAGCTTCTGTCTGATTGATCGGAGTCCTATCGGAGCCAACGTCCGATTGATCGGAGATCAATCGGAAACTGTTGTTTTGTTTACAGCAGCTTCCACCTCTTAAATTAGTCTAACTTATCATGTTTTTCATGGAGTTCTAAGACTAATGATGATGACTAAGGGTATACTTAGTTGGTCCAAGTCATCTAAGAGGTTATGGGTTAGGTTTTGGTCAAGGTTAAGGCACACCAAGGCATCACTTTTACCTGTTTCTTCTTCCTTGATGCAGCCGGTCCACTTGAGTCTTCGGTCTTCATCTTCATTAAGCTCAATCGACACTAGACTCACTGACCTAAGTAATTGACAAACAAGGTGCACTAGTATGCCACAGAAAAGTGCACTAACAATCTCCCCCTTTGTCAATTACTTACAAAAACCTAACCTACCAAAATAAAATACATGTACAAGAGATTATATTGATAAAGCATTAAATACAGGACTCTTGACATGCCTAACCTAAGCTGCTCCTCTTCAGATTGCTCCCCCATAACCTGTCAATCCCTGCCTCACAAAACATAGCAAACTAGTTTTGGTGGGACTTGATCTTTCTCCCCCTTTTTGTTAGCAATTGACAAACTATTCTCTCCCCCTTAATGATATATCAATTAAGGTTAAGGTAAGAGAAGATAGTATGTCGCAGTTATAACTATAAGCACATGCTAACTAGAGAGAGTATAGGGTGCATGATCATATAAAACATGGAGCATGCTAAGGAACATGATTAACAAGAAAATGTAACTATCTAAGCATAGTTAATCATGCTTAATTGGTCAAAGATATACATTTGCAATAAAAGCACAAAGGGCTTATAGCCCAATCAACCAACCTCCCCTCTTGGTATATCAAGACCAATACTAAGCAAAGATTAGCATTCAATGAAGCATAAAACTCAAGATGATTAGCTAATCTAAGCCGGATGATAGTCTAGCAAGCAAATATACAAATTTAAGCAAGGCTAAACTATCGAATTTGGGCTAGTGAGGCTTGAATCCTCTGATTTGCCCATAAGTACAAACATGAGGCTGAAATCTTCAGATTTTCATTTGAGCTCAATATGGTCTCCTAAGGTCACCTAACCTAGATCAAACCCCCTTGGGTATGATAAATAGGACCCAACATGCATGTTGGGAGGGAATTCATCTATCCTAGATTTTCTCCCTTAGGTTCATTCTAAGTTGGAGAGTAATGTTCGGTAGGGGATATGACAATAGTTCCTACCTTAGTTATTGTTGACCTCAACTAATCATTTTACTTATAGTTCAATATGACGCAACATAGATTCTCCTTTCTGGTTGGACATGATGCTAGTGCTCCGGTATCGGATCTTACTCTAGACGGTTACGTCCTTGAAGAGCAACCCTCTCTGATACCAATTGAAATTGCGTCGGGTAGTCTAACACGACACCCTATGCATATATGTGCGGAAGCTTAAAGAGCAACTAGAATTATGGCTAAACTTATAAGAGGAGGGGGGGGGGGGGGGGGGATTAGGACCTTTTTAAAATTCTTTTCGCCTACTTAAACAATTCAACAAATTAAACTACGTAAGCGATTAACACTTCGGCTTCCAAGCCTAAGTGGGTCCAATTAAAAGACTAGCAAATGATAAGTGCAATTAACAACCTAGTCCAAACAACTCATGTGGACTATAGAGGATGGATCAAGAAAAGCTCAAGTCAACATGAGATAGTGAAAGTACATCTTGTGAGTGTGGATGTGCCTATCAAGTGCCTAGCATGCATTCCTAACTAAGCATTCATAATTAACCAATTAAACACAATGCTTAAAGAGAAATGTGCTCAATATAATCACAAACACAAGCATGTATAGTGGTTCGACTACTTGTCTACTCCACTCCCGGTTCAAGTACTCAACCCCTTTGAGCACACCGGCATTCACTAGGGAGTTTAAATCTGGTTCCTCCCAACCAAGGTGTTTTAACTCGGATCCACCCAACCGAGGAGTTTATAGGTTCCTCCCAACCTACACGTTTGCACCCATGTTGGTGGCTCCCCCTTGGAGACTTTGTTTAGGCCGACTAACGAGCCAAGGAACGGCTAACGTCCCTAGATTTTAGGCCCAACTAATAGGCCAAGGATCGGCTAACGACCCTAGGTCGAGTTTGTAAAACAAACTCTACACTCAACTCCCACAGGGAATTGAGTGGATGGACTCTTAACAAGAAAACCTTACTTGTCGGATTGAGCCCCTTGTAGCGCCGCTTTGGGTTGCTTCTTCTCGCTCTCCCGTGCTTGAATCAGCTCCCCTTGTGCTCCCTTGATCTTTGACGCCGCTGCTTTGCCAAGGCTTCTGCTCCAAGATCAGCTACCTTGCATGTGATGCTCCATTGGAGATGCCCAAGGTGCTAGGGAAGGTGAAACCTCTACAAATGGTAGGAAATGTGTTTCCTAGAGGAATACACCTATTTGGACTCCTAGGTAGTGTTTAGACAAGGGATTTAACTATCATCAAGGTGTCTAAACCCTAGGAATCAAGAGGGAACAAGTCCATTCTCAAGATGCCATTGAATGGCCCAAGCTTGTGATGAAAACACAAGGAGAATGACTTGCTTTGGGTTTGGAATAGAGCCTCTAATGATCTCTAACAATGGTGGCTTCTATCTCCTCAAAATCCCCTCTCTTAGCTCAAAAACGAATCCCCATCTTAAATAGATTTTCTTCCAACGGTAAAAAAACAGGCAGATTCACGCATCTCCGATTGATCGGAAGAAGGTCCGATTGATCGGAGACCTGTCCGATTGATCGGAGACAAGTCCGATTGATCGAAAATCTATCCAGTGAAGTCGCTGGAAGATATTCCGATTGATCGGAATACTGTCCGATTGATCGGACGGACCCCTTCCGATGGATCGGAAGACTGTCCGATTGATCGGAAATATGTCCAGTGGATTTTCAAGGTTGCTGGAAAAATTTCCGATTGATCGGAGCTTCTGTCTAATTGATCGGAGTCCTATCGGAGCCAACGTCCGATTGATCGGAGATCAATCGAAAACTGCTATTTTGAGCTGTTTTGTTTACAGCAGCTTCCACCTCTTAAATTAGTCTAACTTATCATGTTTTTCATGGAGTTCTAAGACTAATGATGATGACTAAGGGTATACCTTGTTGGTCCAAGTCATCTAAGAGGTTATGGGTTAGGTTTTGGTCAAGGTTAAGGCACACCAAGGCATCACTTTTACCTGTTTCTTCTTCCTTGATGCAGCCGGTTCACTTGAGTTTTCAGTCTTCATCTTCATTAAGCTCAACCGACACTAGACTCACTAACCTAAGTAATTGACAAACAAGGTGCACTAGTATGCCACAGAAAAGTGCACTAACAATGGATAGTGTGGATGCCTCGATGATCCCTTTGATTGGACGGGATGATGATTGGATTCACGACTTTATATTAGAGAGGGCCGCAGGTCCAGATTTGACCGTTGATTCTTCAATCGGGGTTGCCGGGACCCTTTTTGATGGTTCAGATGCATTTTTCGACGGTCAGATTGGTCAGAATGCCACAATGTGTGGTGTGATCTTTGTTGATAGCCCTTTTGATGGGGAGTATTGCCCTTATCCTGATCATCAGTCTTTTACGCACTCGGTTCACGAGGTGGGCGAGTCTTCTCATGCGGCTGAGGTCGTGAAGTTTCAGACAGTGATGCGACCATATCAGACATAGCCGCTACTGGGGATAGGTCAGGGGTTGTTGAGTCTGCAGAGGTTCCAGCTTTTCCTTCTCCTTCGCCCATTGATCTTCCGGTCCTTGATGAGTTGTCATTGATTTCTGGGCCTTTTGTTCTGGAGGGAGTACCCGTGAGGACTTGTCAGCTGCTTCCTCGTCCTTCTTGCTCGCCACGATTGCTTGCTTGGCTTGACAGCTTGTCAGCTTATGAGATTCGAGATTTGGAGTCCTATGGCTTCGGCGGTCTGATTCATATGGCTAGAGTTGACATTGACTGGAGGATGCTCGGGGTTGCACTGATTGACTGGGTCCCCTCGTTGAACTTATTTGTGTTCAACGACATGGAGATGGGACCCTCTTTGGAGGAGCTTGCACGTTTGACCGGTCTTCCTTGGGATTATACTCAGTATTTTTCGCCGAAGACTTTGCCGAAGACTGCCACACCACAGAACTGGTTCGGGATCCCCTATCTTGTTCAGCCTGCAGCTACTGGTCAGGATGCTGTGGTGTTCTCCTTGAATTTGCTGTATGATCTTTTTTCAGGTCCTCGGAGTGTGGCAGGGTCTCTACTTTCTCGGAATGCCCTGATGTTCTGCTTGATAGCCGAGGTGCTATTCTCAAGATGGCACAGATCTCAGACTCCTTTGCTTTTTGAGGTAATGAGCCGAGTTATTCGACGTCAGGGAATCATTTCTCTTGTCCTGGCTGAGCTGTATAGTGGGCTGACTGACTGTACCCTGGGCCGCACCGTGTCCTTCACGGCTGTTGTGCATTTCTTCAGGTATCTTTTCTGCACCTTTCCTTTCTTGTCTTTTTAGGAATTGCTCTACTCTAGCTGAATTTCTTCTTGTGATTGGGTCTAGCTATGGGAGCGTCTTTCGTTGACTGTTCCTGTACCATTTTCCGGCATTCCTAGCTTTGTCGTCATGCGACTCATTATGGAGTTCCTTCCGCATACAGCTAGCATGAGCAAGCCCTTATATCGCAGGATGTTGCTGAGCTGAGTGACTAAAATGTTCATTGGGAGTCATCTTGGCTTTCACTTCCTCCAATACTTTGTGATGCGCACCACCTTCCTCTGATGCTGGTTGGCTTTCGATCTTACTTTTCTTACCACCCTATTCGGTTCCTGCGGCAGTTTGGTTACGAGCAGGACGTTCCTCTTTTTGCTTTCACGAGTATTGGGCGTCGAGCGCTTCCATCTAGATCATCTGTCTTTAGGACTTGGGTTGATGGATCCTGGGCGAGTTACTTGACTGCTGATTTGCTTGGTTTTAAGCTGCGGCTTTTCCGATGGCGACCGCCCCATACCAGTACTAGGTTGCTGAGCAGTCTCTGTATCGACGCATCCCTTGCTGGCACTAGACTGCTGATGAGGATGAGAAGGATATTCTTGAAGATGTCGGCTCTTCATCTGGTTCATATGAGCCTTTTGAGGAGCGCCCATTCATCGATCCTGGTTTCCTTTTGGCCACTCATGGCCATTTACTGTCTGAGATTTCCGCACTTCGGTATCACTGTGAGATGATGTAGAGGAGATTGGCTGTTGATCAGAGGTTGTCTGATGAGGAGACAACAATCCGTATCCTTGAGCGCGATGAGGTACATTACCTGCGCATGGAGGTGAGCAGGTTGAGAGCGAGGCTATTTTATTATGAGTCAGAGGACTTACCTGATGTAGCCAAGGAGGAGGGTAGAGATTGATTGTGTTGGCCATCTGAACATTCCTTTTTGCATGACCAGTGATGATGCAGTTTTTGTATTTTTTTTAAAAAGATGACATGATATATGTAAAAGAAACACGATGCATTTAATGAAAAAGGAGAAAACTTTTTGAAAATCTATTGTGCCATGAGTTGTCTTGTGAGTGTGTGTTTGGATTTTGTGTCGGGATATAGGAATCAGAACTGAGGCTCGGCCAATGCTTTGACCGATGTCTTGAGATTGACTTGTGAAGTCCCTTTGGTTCCCTAGAGATGTAGGCCATGAGAACTATTGTTTCATGAGATTGTTAGAGTTTGTAGAGTTCTTTGTTCCCAACTGTACTTCTTCTTGTTCTTGAATTGTGACTGCTTGAACCGATCTGGATCGTCTGACTTCTTGGTACCTGCACTTTTAATTATTCTTTTTCTATTTGAGCCATTTTTGCCTGCAGTGCTCTTTCGAGTTTTCACTACAGCCGGCCTTTTCCCGTCATTTTTGCTCGTGGCGCCTTTTCGGGTTTTCACCACGTTCCGGGTGTTTGATCTTACCTGCCCCTTGGCAGCAATGCTGTTTTTACCCTCGGCGCCCTTTCGAGTTTTCACCAAGTCCGCTGTATGCCCACTGTTTTTACTCTGAGCGCCCTTTCGGGTTTTCACTCCGCCCTTTTTGTTTAGGCATACCTTTTCTTTTGCTCTCTTTTTTTTTTCTTTTTTTTTTGAATTTTTGGCGGCTAGAGGTCGGGAATCCGTCATTGCCGGCTGATGGCAGCCTTTCAGCCCTTATCCTAAGTTACGATGATAGAGCTGTCGATCTTAACTAAAGACCCTTCTGAGATGAATGGATGGATGACTGTGTTTCTTCTTGGGTTGATCTTTCTCGGGTGCATTGCTTTGGCTTCCCATTTTCTTTCTCTTTTTTTTTTATATTCTTTTTTTCCCTTTTTTGAATCCCCTTTTTTGAAACACTTGTTGGTGGACGGAAATGGTTTCTCAGAGGTTTTAGCTTTGACCTCTTGACTTCAGCTCTATTAATGTAACTCTTGATAAAGTCAGAATGACTTACCCGTGAAAGATTTTCACTTTGTCGACGTTGATTGGCTCAGGAAGATCCACCCCTCTCATGCTGGTGAGTCGGAGGGCGCCTCCGGGAAGTACTTCTCTGATGATCAGCGGTCCGTCCCACAATGGTTTAAACTTTCCTCTGGGATCGAGAAGGTGCGACGGTAGAATCTTCTTCATGACCATGTCGCCCACCTTTTGAAACTTCTTTTTCGGACTCTCTTGTTGTAAGCCCGAGCGATCCTTTTTTGATAGCATTGGGAATGACTTAGCGCACACATGCGCTTCTCATCTGCGAGCTGTAATTGATCGAATCTGGCTCGTTGCCATTCTCCTTCTTCAATTCCGCTTTCTAGTAACACTCGAAGTGATGGTATTTCCACCTCGACCGGTAGAACTGTTCACTTCCCCAAGTGTAGGGTTGCGATGTAGTAATAAACTCAGTAAGACCGAGGTCGATCCACAGGGACTTATGTAGGAATTCACAAACACATCCAATAATTTCTATTGAGAAGCTAACAACCAGATTTATAGGAGATTGATGTAAGTAACAACTTTGAACTTAAACTGAAGTAAACAATTATAAAAAGGCACTAGGGATTCAAGGATCCACTTGCAGCAATCCTTGATGCTCAATTCGGTGTGGTTTCTCACTTTCTCAACTAGAATCGAAATTAAGATCTATCTAGTCGGATGATAGAGCTGTTAAAACCAATAATCTGCCTTATGTAAAACCAATGTACATGATTCACTCAATGCAAGCTAGGACGAGCATACTCAATTGCATAGGTCGGTCCTAATTTCAGTAGACTAAGTTCACAATCATAACCATCATTAAGTCCTGTCACAAGACAAAGCTAGATCATGATTTGAACTTGATTCAAATCACATGCACAGTCCCACATACCACAGATTTTCAGAAAAAGTAGAACTTTGGTAGGAAGTTCCCACATGAAGACCATAGTACCAGAGCGTACTCCAATTCCTCGGATCATACAGGTCTAGACTAACACAAAGCAATTAAGAACTAAAGCACTTCTTCCAAACATCCATGAGTCATCATAAGACTAAGAAGAACTACTTAGAAATTGAATTAAACTTCAAACCATTGTTCATAAACATGAAATCCAAACTTAAAACCAACGTAAACGAATTGAAACATCTTAGATTCACTACAAGCTTCACATCTTAGCCCTAGTTAAGAGGTTTAGCCGTTCATGATCCAAGGAAACATGAAACAACTAAGAAAAACATGAAAACAGTAAACAAACTAGGAGTTGTGGAACTCCGAAATCCACTTTCGCCGCCTCCCACCTTGCTCAAACTCTTCTAAGATACCTTAGGAATGATCCCTAGGTGTCCTTTTATAGTGGGGAGGCTCCACAGCATCAGAATCTTCCAGAAATTGCTTAAGCTTATGCAGTGCGCAGAGAAAATCGGAGCTTGTAGAACACACTTCATTACGCAGACGCCCGGTTGCACGACCGGTCTGATCTACTGAATGACCGGTTGCACGACCGGTCTCAAAAACGCTAAAATCGTCCAGAGAGTTCTGGGGATTTTCAACCCAGAAAAATAATTCAAGGACCGATCACACGACCAGTCGTAGCAGTGGACGACCGGTCGTGAACAGTCCAGAGAGTTCTGGCCTCTGGGTTCCCTCTGTTGAGTAATCGGACCGGTCGGACGACTGGTCCTTGACCTTGGACGACCGGTCGGACGACCGGTCGTGGGCACCTTCTTCTGCTTTCTTTCTCATTTTCTCTGACTTTTTTCTTTCATTCTTTGACGCTTAGCCCCTTTGATCTTCTTTGCTTCTAACTAGCATCTTTAAGTCTTCAATTGATGCTTCCTCTCTCTCATCCCTACAATCACAAATCCATGCATTAGTTTAGTCTATAAACCATAAAAACAAGCATACTGAGTGATGAATTGGGGTTAAAATTGTTAGTGCACTTTTCTGTGGCATACTAGTACACCTTGTTTGTTAATCACTTACGTCAGTGAGTCTAGTGTCGGTTGAGCCTAATGAAGACGAAGACCGAAGACTCAAGTGGCCCAGTTGCATCAAGAAAGGAGAATCAGGTAAAAGTGATGCCTTGGTGCCTTAACCTTGACCAAAACCCAACCCTTAACCTCTTTGATGACCTTGACCATATTAGGGAACATTTAGTCATCATAGATTGGTCCTAGGTGTCCCAAAAGTGCACCCAAAACTTGGACAAATGCATAAGGGTTGAGAAAGGATTGGGTTAGCGAACTTTAGGCTGAACCTAGGCCTGGCCGACCGGTCTCGACCGGTCGGATGGAGTAGACCGACCGGTCAAGACCGGTCGGACTGGATCCAAAAGTGTACAGTAGCCGCTGTGGACAGACCCCCCTTTCAGACAGTGAACTTTCTGTCTTCACTAGCCTTTGGCCGACCGGTCGGGACCGGCTGGGACCGGTCGGAAGGAGTCGTTTTTGCCCGTTTTATGACCGTTGGAGCTCATTTTTCCTATATAAGGAGCTCGGTTTTTAGGCATATGTGAGAGGGTTTTGAGAGCCCATTCCCCACACCTGTTGTACATCATATGAGGCCTCAAAGAGGAGGGTTTCAAGTCATATCCCTTGTGTTTTAAACACAAGTGTGGGCATTCAATTGCAATCTAGAGATGACTTGATTCCTCTCTTTATTCTAGAGGTGAGACACTATTCCATATAGGCATATCCCTTGTCCAAGACCTCTAGAAGACCCTCTAGGTGAATCTCCTAGTTAGAACAAGCTACATATCCCATGTAGGAGATTCAACCATCCTCCCATCACCTTGGGCATTTCAAAGGCATCACATGCTCCTGACATTTGAAGCATTTTCTGACGTGCTGGCAGCAGTCTGCCTCCATGGTGAGCCAATAGTAACCGAGTCGTAGAATCTTCTTTGTCATCATGTGCCCGTTCATGTGCAGGCCGCAGATTCCTTCGTGTATTTCTTTCATGATCTTTGCAGCTTCTGCTTCATCGACGCATCGAAAGAGAATGTGATTATAGGATCGCTTGTACAGAACTTCACCACTGATGGTGAACTGGCCGGCCAAACGCTGGATGGTTTGGCGATCTGTTGCTGTTGCTAACTCCGGATACTCCTGGGTTTCGAGATATTGCTTGATGTCCGCATACCAGGGTTTGTCAGGGGCAGCTTCGGCTTCTTCTATTTGCAGGCAGAAAGCAGGTTCATCTTGAGTTTCGACTGTAAGCTCCCATTCTGAAGCTCCTTTCGGGATCTCGAGCATTGATGCGAGTGTAGCGAGAGCGTCTGCAAGCTAATTCTTGGCTCTGGGCATGTATGAGAAGGTGATTTCTTTGAATTCTTCAATCAGATTTTCAAGATACACATGATATGGTATCAACTTCTCGTCCTTGGTTTTCCATTTGCCATTGGTCTAATTGATGATAAGCTGTGAGTCCCCAAACACCCGTAGCTTCCTGACGCCCAAGATTATGGCTTCCCTTAAGCCGGCAATGCATGCTTCGTACAATGCCATGTTGTTGGTGCACTCGAATGCCATGCGCCTTGAGATAGGGATAGGAACATCATCTGGAGAGTAGAGGATTGCTCTGATACCACTCCCTTTAGCATTTGCTGCGCCATCGAAGAATAACGTCCCCTACCAAAAAAACGAGAAAAGGCTACAGACTAAGTGTGTTTTTGGCTTCGGATATAGTCCGTAGCTATATAGCTGCGGATTTTATCCATAGCCACAAGCTGCCACCAGCCACAGCATGCCTACTAGTTTGATTGTCCCATAAGGCGCTCTTTGGGGCCCACCACAATGTGTGTGTTTTTTCGAATCCAACCATCTAGTTTTGAAGCTCAATGTAGGGCATGGCCCGAAAAATGAGACACATCAACGGCTTAAGTGGACCACACCATGGTATATAGTAGATATTAAGTTCTTATCGTTGATATTGTTTGTGGTCCGCTTGGGCCTTCGATCTTCCTCCTTTTTGGGTGAAGGGCCTAAAATGGTGATTCAAAATTAATGGACGGAGTGGATAAACCATATACATCATGGTGGGCCCTACGAGCCGCTAATGGACGGAGTGGATAAACCATGCAACCTCTCGCGCTCTGATTTATAGCCCGAGCGCCAAATCCCCCCCCCCCCCCCCCCCCCCCCCCTGAAATTAAAAAAGAACCCCATTTGTTCTCTCAGCCCCAAAAAAACCCTCAACCCCCTTTTAACTCTCCCTCTCTGATCGTCATCTCCCTCCCGCTCTCTCACACGCCATCTCCCTCGCCCTTTCCCTCTCGCACACCCCTGCCCTCACCATTTCCCTCCCTCCCTCCCTCGCTGCAACTCCCGTGGGTGAAAATAGAGGGTTTCTTCCCCTACGGCGATCCATCTCTCTCGCTTCCACTCGCCATTGTAGGTGTATATATATATATATATATATATATATATATATATATATATATATATATATATATATATATATATATATATATATATATATATATATATATATCTATCTATCTATCTATCTCTCTCTCTCTCAAACATTGAATATCCAAACCTTAATCAGGGTTTTAGTTGGGAAAACCCTAATGTGTGGGGCCACCCCAGTTATTAACTTGTTCATTTTTAGGCCACCATTTTATTAGCAACCCCTGAGCTTTGAATATTCTTAAAACCATTAAAATGAAGATAATGGGCTGGGCCATGTAACATTGTTGGATACTCTGATTTAGGTTTCTCTGGGTAGAGGTTTTTTCTGAAATGTTCCATTTCAATTTCAGGTTTTTTAGTTTTGCTGTCTTTTTTTTGGGGTAATTAGACATTTTCATTATCTACTCAGTTTGATTTTTTGTCGAAAAAAAACCTATTCATCTAACAAATTTCCTATAATGGGGTGGTTCAAGGCATTTTCAGTGGGGACCGTAATACAGTACACATTTAGTGGGGACTCTGGCTAATGCTGGCAGGGCTTCTCTATGATAGTTTGGAAGACAAAGGAAAACAATTAGAAAGTGTATATTTTTTAAAAATCTCTACGAAGGGAGCATTACATGGAGGCTTCTCTCTTTCCAACAACTCCCTCCCCTGGTTACCAGAAAGGCATTCCTGCACAACCAGTGGTGTTTTGGTTACTGCCACAAGCTAAGATTAATGCTCTTGATGATGGATTAAATTGAAATATGCTAGGTTTAATGGATTGGGGCTTCTTCAAGAATAATGTCTAGTCCAGCCATGCTACCAACTCATACTGCTGTTAGGAGTAAATGCACAGTTGAAGTGCATCTGTGCATCATGCTACCAACATGATGTACGTTGTGAAATCTAGGCCATTCATTAGTTTAGGTCCACCATGAACAGGCAGTAGATGAAAACTTAAGTGTAGTCCACTTATCTAGCCCACTTATCTAGTGGGTCACGTGGTGTACTAAAAAGATGGGGGTTAAGAAATTAATCTACTGGCCCTGTCCAGTAGAGTCGTTGTTGGGTCCACAATGCAATCCAGCAACCTAGTTGTGAGGGAAACTCCTCTAAACTCGCCCTGTCCATTTTGATTTTTGCATTTATTAGTTGGTAAGTTGGCACAATAAATGCTTCATTTAATTATGCTTTGGTACCTTACATGCTCGATCAAATGCCAAATGGCCCAAACCTGCTGTAATGTTGAGAACCATGCTGTATTCGTGTAATTGATTTGGGTTTCTTGTGTCATGCTTGGTTTATGTGATTACTTGTGAAATTGCGTCAGATTTTTAGATTAAGATTTGTGGCATTTAGCATTTAAGATTTGATTTGTTTCATAATCAGGGTTATATAGAGATAAATAGATAATTATTATATTGTTTAATATGTATCTTTGGACTTGTTGATTACAGAGAATGGATGGAATTATTAATTTCACATTTCGGTCGACTTTTGTAGGGATTTGTGGGATTCACCATGCTTGTTTAGAGATGATTATCATGTCGTGTTACATTGATATTGTGTTTGGGTTGTTTATGATTCTTTTGTATTGTTGCCTTGATATGGTTTTCTCTCTATTTATTTATTTTTTTTTTGGTGGTAAATGCACCACTTGCAAATATTATTGAAATGGGGAGGAATATTTCAACCCAATGATCCAAACCATTTATGCATCTGAGGCTTTTTACGGTGGAAAGTCAACAAATAAAGGCTCTCGGGTGGAATATTTCAACCCTATGATAATTTGGTTCTTTGGCTTTGAACACGAACAGTCACCATACCCTTTGTTTGATCAGAGTGTTGAAATACTCAATCTGATAGTTTTCCCGAACATGCTGCATCCATGGGGAGCCCTATCAATAAACAGTTTGGTTCATTGAGAAACATCCAAATCCAGCGGCTAGAATCCCAACTATCTTATTGCATTATGTCAAGATGTATTTGGGCAAACCTCTTTACTAGAACCCCATATTTTGTTGATGTAATGATTCTTAGTCAATTATAGGCTTCAATCCATGGTGTGAAAATTTCAAGTAGCTTTAATCCAGCTAGTGGGATCTAGTTTTTGATAAACAAATGATGCAGGAGGAGCAGCCTCTTCAGGTAATCTTTAAGAGTGCTGCCTGTTGTTGTGCAAGTTTATTCATGTTTTGAGCAGGTTGCAAGATGCATAAAAATAATAAACTATAATTCTGTGGATGCAAAAGTATGTAATAAATGTTAAGCAAATTTCTAAGATATATTTTCCATGCGATGTTTTGTTATTTCAGGTTGGTATAACTTAAGAAACTTGGTACATTTTGATGGAGCTAATTCTGTGTACCTACAGTTCGTTGTTGGTTTGGGCAATAAACTTTCACCAACTGATATTGAAGAAGGCATGCATGTTGGGTAAGTTCAATTTTTCACTTTATAGTTTCCTTTCTTTATTTTCTTGACTTTCTTTCCTTTTTTTCTTTTTTTTTGGAAATGGCTTTCCAATGTTTTGTTCATGTTGAATTTACTTAGGATAGTTTCATTCATGATAAGACATATAATTGCAATTGACACGACTATTACTCTTTCACCATGGCTTTGGGACCAGTCATGGTAGAGGCACACATTGACATCACTCCCAACACAAGATGTGGTGATAGATATGGGGTAATTTTTTCTATTCCTATGTTAATTTGCTATTGATTACATGTAGCTTTTTCTCTATTCTTTATATAGTTTTTATGATGATTTGTATTTTTTTATGCAAGGTTTGTAGAGAATATATGTGCGTAGGACTGCTTCAATCAGTTCCAATCTCAGTTTCCACACAAATAGAGGTAAATTCTCATTACAAGTTCCAAAACTGGAGTTTTTATTATTTTCTTCTGTTTTGCTTTGCATGGGAATGAAGATGAAAACATAGGGTTTGGATTTTAGGTTGGATATTTGATTTGCTTCTCTCCACTATGTGCTGAATTGGATGTGGATGATGAATGGTGTGAGTAACAACCATTTTATGTGAAAAGTTGTTGGTGGTTCTTGGTGTTGGGCTTGTTGAGCTCTTAATTGTGCATATTTTAACCCCAATTCATCACTCATTATGCATGGTTTTCATAATTTAAAGACTAATCAAATACATGTTTTGTGGTTGTAGGAATGAGAGTTACTTTGCCCAATTGATGACCAAAAGAGCCGATTTAGAACCTTGGATGAAGACCCAAGGAGGGCTGAAGGAAGAAAGAAGCAAAGAAAGACGCAAAGAAAGAAGAAAATAGAAGAAAGAAAGGAAGAAAACAAGAAGAAAAAGAGACCGACCGGTCTTGACCAGTCGGCCAAGGAAGCCCGACCGGTCTTGACCGGTCGGCCATGCTTGCTGGAGTAATGCCAAAGAGGGCCTGACCGGTCGTGACCGGTCGGCCAGCCCTGTCCGACCGGTCGTGACCGGTCGGCCATGCAAGTTTTAGATTCCAGATTCTAAAACAGCAATGTATTCCCGCACCTGGTTTTTCGGACCAGATTTCTGGGCCCATCTTGATGATATTTGAAAATCCAACACATCCATGTCGAAGAGGAACTCGACGCCGAACTAAACCAAGTAGTTTCGTGTCGATCGGAGTTACGGATTGATCGTGGTGACCAAAACAATACGAACTGTCCAGAAAGTTTCAGATTTTGCTGTTCCACTCTGGGCCGGTCCAGGTGGCCCATCATTGAGGATATGAAAAATCTACTTTGACCATCTTTTAGACCACATCCATATATGAATAACCACAAAAGTTTCAGATCAAAAGGGTGTGTGGTTTGATCGTACCGGTTGAAGAAAGATGGACCATCCAGAAAGCTCCAACTGCGCAGAGTTTATAAAGGCCCTGATTGTTCTAATTTTCGGACCACAATCTGAGATCGTTTTGGACAATCTAATCCATCTATCATGTAGAGGAGGACGTTTTCTACTAATGTTCAAAATTTGAGATCAATCCGACCTCTGTATACTCTGGAGTGTTGAAAGCAAGATGACTGGTTCTGAAGGTACCCGAAGTGCGCGATTTTGAGAGGCGGTCGGTGATGTGATTTGTGGGCCCATTCAGAGGACAATATTGGAAATCTAAATCATCTATGTGTAAGATCACATTACAAGAAAGCTACAAATCAAATTTGAAGGCAATCCGACCATTGGTTAAGCCGTACCAAGCGAAACAAATTCTGCTATGTTGCTGTACTAGTGCTGCACTATAAAAGGAGGTGCTCTCTTCTATTCCAGGGCAACCAAGGACGTGGGGAGCAAGGAGTTCAAGTCATAGGAGGCTTCCTAGCCTCCTCCAGCTAGTTTTTCTTCCTTTTCTTAGTTCTAGTTCTAGTTTTTAATATGCTTTTTATTAGCTAATCTCTTAGCTAGAGC
The DNA here is from genome assembly GCA_003013855.2 of Liriodendron chinense. Classification (NCBI taxonomy): domain Eukaryota; kingdom Viridiplantae; phylum Streptophyta; class Magnoliopsida; order Magnoliales; family Magnoliaceae; genus Liriodendron; species Liriodendron chinense. The sequence continues at coordinate 1,641,913 of ML058552.1, forward strand.
TAAGAGGTGAACCTTATAGTTTTCTTAGATTGTTTAATTCGTTTTATTGGCTTTTAGTTTGGAATTCATGATTATGAACTAAGGTTTGAAGTTTATACAAGTTTTTAAGTAATTTTTCTTAGTCTTGTGATGACTCATGGATGTTTGGATGAATTACTTATCTTCTTAATTTGTTTGCAACAGTCTAGACCTGTATAATCCGAGGAATCGGAGTGCGCTCTAGTACTAAGCTCTTCATGAAGGGACTTCCTACCAAAGTTCTATTTTTACTGATTTTCTGAATATGTATGGATTGTGCATGTGATTTGAATCTAGTTCAAATCATGATCTAGCCTTGTCTTGTGAGAGGACTTGAGGATGGTTATGATTGTGAACTGGACCTTTTGGAAAGGGGAATGACCTATGCAATTGAGCATGCTCAGCTCAGCCTACATTGAGTGAATCCTATGCATTGAACTTACATATGACAGATTGTTTGGTTTAACAGGTCTATTATCCGACTAGATAGACAGGAATGTCGATTCTAGTTGAGAAAGTAAGAAACCATAGCGAATTATGCATCTAAGAAGAGCTATAAGTGGATCCTTGATGCTCTAGTTATCTTTTCATTATCAGATTTTCTATTTTATGTTCAAAACCAATTTCACAAACCTCTTTGATTCTAGTTATTAGGATACTTAGAATTGTTTACTTCCTTCCCTGTGGATCGACCTCGGTCTTACCGAGTTTATTACTACATCGCAGCCTTGCACTTGAGGCGAGCGAACAAGTTTTTGGCGCCGTTGCCGGGGAAGAGGTTAAGCGGTTCTAATTGTTCTAGTAGCTATAGAGTAGTCTTAGTTAGGTAGGATTTTCAGTTTTTATAGAAGAAGATTTTCTGATTTTTTTTTTTTTTTTTTAGATTACTAACAATTTTTTGTTGGATTTTGTAGGACATTGTTGCTGACATATATCTCGCTCTATTGGGTAACATCTCTCCATCTCCCTTCTTTTTGTTCTTTTTTCTAGATTAGGGTAGTTCCAACTCTTTAAAATCTCATTATGGCTGATTGGAAGTGTGGTGCTTATGCATACCTTTTGGAAGATAAGATGACAGACCATGGAATCAATACTCTTTATGATTGGAACCAATTTAAGCATAAGTATTATTCTGAGAGTAAATCAACCTCCACTACCCCCCAACGTAAGACGCTACGTGATTACTGGGTTGAAAATAACATGAGTATCCCACCAAGTTTAACAGGAGGTAGGAATAAGAAAAAGGACCGGGGGAGTAATGACCAACCGGTAAAGACATTGCGTGATCACTTGTATGGTTATGCCTATCAACCATCTTATCAGTCTTCTTCATATAACACATATGGTCTTCATCGAGAGAGTCCTCACACCTCTAGTCCAATGGAGGATGAGCCAACCATGGATGCCAACAATTATCCTCAAGAGTTTCTTTCTCATGATCCTCAACCGACACGAACTCTTGAGGATATACTGCGAGAGTGTATGAAAATAACTGAGCAATGCATACAAAACCTCTCGCCATCTCAAAATATTGAACCCAACATTGGGAACACCGAATCAATCCCCAACAATGAGGAGGATGAGGCTATCCAAACCCAACCTTCTCTAGATTTAATGACTAAACTTCTAAGGGATGTAGATCTCAGTGATCCCACCATTACCATCGATTATAGTGAATCAACTATCTCTTTTAGCTATTCCTATTTGAATGATGAAGAGATTTCAAGGACGGTTGACGAACCCGAGGAATCTGCAAAATCTGAAAGTGATAGTTTGATTGCCTACAATGAGGGTTTGAAGGATGATTGTGAGTCCATGATTTTTTCTTCCAAAGGGCTGAATGTTTTTGAGTCATCGGAAGATATTCTTGCTAGAGAGATGGCCGAAGTCGATATTTTTGAGTCCTTCCACCAACAACACATGCCGGATTCTATTGTGAAAGAACTCCCTTGGGTTGAAAATTCTGTTTCTTTGGATGATGGGGTGGCACAACCTGAAATTTTAAAAGATCAACCAATGCTAGATGATGTGCTTACCACTGAATCTGAAAATTTTTCTTTAGAAGACCTCCCCTCTATAGAGGAGGAATTTCTTATCCTTGAAACAGAATTTCCTCAATCACTTAGGGAGAACGAGGACCCTTCATTCGACTCTCTCGATTTCCTAGAGGAATGCATGACCCACCCCTATGATCTGGATGATGAGATGATTAAGGAGTTGGATAGTTTGTTAGACATGGTGTCGGTGCCTGAAGAACACCATTCCACTGATTTACACTCTTTACCATGGTTTGTGGAAGCACCATGCAAATCTGAATTTGTGGAGGAGACAATCCAAACTGAAAAATACTTAATGAACGTCTCTCCACCATCATGGGTTCTTCAACCCATTGAAAATTGTGATTGGGAGGTCCCGTTTTTAATCAATTACAACCCAATTCAGAACTTGAGGAGATATCTTTTTGCTGCTCTTATCTCCTCCTTACATGCGTGTGGTGCATACTATGATTGGACTTTCATGAAGAAACGCACACATGTATACATTCGAGCAGGACTTTGGATGGTCCTCATGAGAAACCTATTGAAATTCATGAAGATCCTGCTCAAATTTGATCATGTAGTCGATCAGACTAATCAAAGGTAGGTAGGTAGGTTAGGATTTCTTTCTGCATTTAAGATTGAATAAGTCTCATTGAGACAATGGAAGATGCTAGAATTGATCAACTTGCTACCTCAGGTACTCTCGTTCTCACTCTCCTTTGTTTTGTGTCATTGCTCTCATGTCATGCATATTGCATATCTTATTACATTGAGGACAATGTAAGATTTTGGTTAGGGGGTGAGATTCCTTAGATGAATCTACTAGCTTTTGTGACATTTCGAGCAATTATGTAGAAAATTTTCGATTTTTCCAAAATTCAAAACTCTTTTGGAAAACTTTGTTTCTATGCATTCAAGATGATACGAGTATAAGAAGAGGAGATACGAAGTAAGTGATGTTACAAGCTTTGAATTTCTTTTAATATAATGGTTTTATATGTGAATTCCCCTATTTATGTGAGTGATAGAAAATTTGAACACTTTTACACCTAGTTCACATTACACGATTTTCATGGGTTGAAAGGATTATGTGATTTGTGGATTAACTATACTTTGATTTAAGGTGTTGAGAAACCAAGCCGGGGTACTTTGTCCATCCTTGTCCATGGGAAAATAACGAAAGATATGGATTTCTAAAAATCCTATCTAATTTAAAAAGAAAAAGGAAAAGGAAGGATGAAATTGGGAATGATGGAAAAATGGTGGAAAATTCCGATTAGGGCTACCTACTACCAACCAGGGGATGGTCTACCCGTAACCAAAGCCGGAAATGGGACGTAGTGTGAAAGTCGTCGGAAGGACGGTAAGACAAATTCCTGTCATAGGCTTGTTGTTGCTCTGTGCACCTTGAAATCCATAGTTTAGTTGATCTATGATGAAGATGAGCCCAGAAACTCATGAGATGAACTTTCACTGTGCACACTAGGGTGAATTTGTTCAAGTTCTTCTATTTATCAATCAATCAGTGGGAATTTCATATAAATACTTATTATGTTCTAAGAGTTTAAGGTTTCAACTTCTATCACCTAATTTCTCTGATTTTTATGCTTGTGTGTCTTGGAATGTATAGAAGAATAGTTTCTAGAGGAGAGTTGGATTTGGAGAATGAAACTTGTTTCACGCATGTTTTGCTCGGGACTAGCAAAATGCTGGTTGGGGGGTGTGTTGAGCTCTTAATTGTACATATTTTAACCCCAATTCATCACTCATTATGCATGGTTTTCATAATTTAAAGACTAATCAAATACATGTTTTGTGGTTGTAGGAATGAGAGTTACTTTGCCCAATTGATGACCAAAAGAGCTGATTTAGAACCTTGGATGAAGACCCACGGAGGGCTGAAGGAAGAAGGAAGCAAAGAAAGAAGCAAAGAAAGAAGAAAATAGAAGAAAGAAAGGAAGAAAACAAGAAGAAAAAGAGACCGACCGGTCTTGACCGATCGGCCATGCTTGCTGGAGTAATGCCAAAGAGGGTCTGACCGGTCGTGACCGGTCGGCCAGCCCTGTCCGACCGGTCGTGACCGGTCGGCCATGCAAGTTTCAGATTCCAGATTCTAAAACAGTAATGTATTCCCGTACCTGGTTTTTCGGACCAGATTTCTGGGTCCATCTTGATGATATTTGAAAATCCAACACATCCATGTCGAAGAGGAACTCGACGCCGAACTAACCTAAGTAGTTTCGTGTCGATCGGAGTTACGGATTGATCGTGGTGACCAAAACAATACGAACTGTCCAGAAAGTTCCAGATTTCGCTGTTCCACTCTGGGCCGGTCCAGGTGGCCCATCATTGAGGATATGAAAAATCTACTTTGACCATATTTTAGACCACATCCATATATGAATAACCACAAAAGTTTCAGATCAAAAGGGTGTGTGGTTTGATCGTACCGGTTGAAGAAAGATGGACCATCCAGAAAGCTCCAACTGCGCAGAGTTTATAAAGGCCCTAATTGTTCTAATTTTCGGACCACAATCTGAGATCGTTTTGGACAATCTAATCCATCTATCATGTAAAGGAGGACGTTTTCTACTAATGTTCAAAATTTGAGATCAATCCGACCTCTGTACACTCCGGAGCGTTGAAAGCAAGATGACTGGTTCTGAAGGTACCCGAAGTGCGCGATTTTGAGAGGCGGTCGGTGATGTGATTGGTGGGCCCATTCAGAGGACAATATTGGAAATCTAAATCATCTATGAGTAAGATCACATTAAAAGAAAGCTACAAATCAAATTTGAAGGCAATCCGACCATTGGTTAAGCCGTACCAAGCGAAACAAATTCTGCTATGTTGCTGTACTAGTGCTGCACTATAAAAGGAGGTGCTCTCTTCTATTCCAGGGCAACCAAGGACGTGGGGAGCAAGGAGTTCAAGTCATAGGAGGCTTCCTAGCCTCCTCCAGCTAGTTTTTCTTCCTTTTCTTAGTTCTAGTTTTTAATATGCTTTTTATTAGCTAATCTCTTAGCTAGAGCTAAGAGGTGAACCTTATAGTTTTCTTAGATTGTTTAATTCGTTTTATTGGTTTTTAGTTTGGAATTCATGATTATGAACTAAGGTTTGAAGTTTATACAAGTTTTTAAGTAATTTTTCTTAGTCTTGTGATGACTCATGGATGTTTGGATGAATTACTTATCTTCTTAATTTGTTTGCAACAGTCTAGACCTGTATAATCCGAGGAATCGGAGTGCGCTCTAGTACTAAGCTCTTCATGAAGGGACTTCCTACCAAAGTTCTATTTTTACTGATTTTCTGAATATGTATGGATTGTGCATGTGATTTGAATCTAGTTCAAATCATGATCTAGCCTTGTCTTGTGAGAGGACTTGAGGATGGTTATGATTGTGAACTGGACCTTTTGGAAAGGGGAATGACCTATGCAATTGAGCATGCTCAGCTCAGCCTACATTGAGTGAATCCTATGCATTGAACTTACATATGACAGATTGTTTGGTTTAACAGCTCTATCATCCGACTAGATAGACAGGAATGTCGATTCTAGTTGAGAAAGTAAGAAACCATAGCGAATTATGCATCTAAGAAGAGCTATAAGTGGATCCTTGATGCTCTAGTTATCTTTTCATTATCAGATTTTCTATTTTATGTTCAAAAGTAATTTCACAAACCTCTTTGATTCTAGTTATTAGGATACTTAGAATTGTTTACTTCCTTCCCTGTGGATCGACCTCGGTCTTATCGAGTTTATTACTACATCGCAGCCTTGCACTTGAGGCGAGCGAACAGGGCTGCAACCATTTTCATACATAAGTTGGAAGGTGTGAGTAGCGATAACTAAGTTTAGCAATCTTAGCCCTACAACATTTGCAAGCTGCAAGTATTTGAAGATGGGTTAGTGTGATCTGGAACAGAGTAATTGGGGAATTCTTTTTTTTTTTTATCTCAAAAAATATTGTTGAATTTCTTGTAGCTAGTCTGTGATGTTAGTGTCTCCATATTAGCTATTCACTTTGTTGTGGGTGTGATATGACAATCTTGTTAGTGCACTTTTCCGTGGCATACTAGTGCACCTTGTTTGTCGATCACTTACAACAGTGAGTCTAGAGTCGGTTGAGCCCAAAGAAGACGAAGAAAGAAGACTCAAGTCGTCCAGCCGTATCAAGAATGAAGATTCAGGTAAATGAGATGCCTTGATGCCTTAACCTCGACCAAAACCTATCCCCTTTGTATCCTTGATGACCTTGACCATATTTAGAACCCTTTAGGCATCATAGATAGGCCCTAGGTGTCCCATTTGTACACCCTAACCTTGGCCTTAAACTTCATGCTGAAGAATCACATGTATCAGCAAATACATTGGGGTCCCAGGCTGGTCCGACCGGTCAAGACCGGTCGGCCAGCATCCCTGCTGTATGTTCAAGGCCAGCCGACCGGTCAGGACCGGTCGGCCTTCATAATAGAAGGAGATCAGCAAGGAGGGCTGACCGGTCATGACCGGTCGGCCAGTGTATTCGGCCTGGAGGAATTCCTTCATCCAGCAAGGAGCGCCGACCGGTCATGACCGGTCGGCCCATATATGTGGCCTATACACTTGAGGTTCTTCAGCAGGGGAGTCCGACCGGTCATGACCGGTCGGGGCAGGCCGTTTTATGGCCGTTTTATGACCGTTGGAGCCTCTTTTCTATAAATATGGAGCTCCATTCTTGGGTCATGTAGAGAAGCTTTTGAGAGCCCTTTGCCCACATCAATTGTACATCTTTTGGGGTCTCAAAGAGGAGGTTTTCAAGTCATATCCCTTGTGTTTCAAACACAAGTATGGGCATTCAAATGCTATCAAGAGATGACTTGATTCCTCTCTCAAATCTAGAGGTGTGACACTATTCCACATAGGTATATCCGTTGTCCAAGACCTCTAGACTCTCTAGGTGAATCTCCTAGTTGGAACAACCTACACATCCCATGTATGAGATTCACCCATCCTCCTAGCACCTTGGGCATTTCAAGGCATCGCATGTAAGGTGTTTGATCGAATGTGGCTGAGGCATTGGCGACGCAACGGCGACACGATCGAGGGAGCAAAGGGAAGCTGATTGAAGCACGGGAGAGCGGAGATCAAGCAACCCATTACGGCGCTAAACAAGGGGCTCATCCGACAAGTAAGTTGTCTCATTTGAGAGTCCAATTTGAGTTTGTTTGTCAAGCTCGTCTTAGGGACGTTAGCCGTTCCTTGGTCCGTCAGCCGGGCCTAAACTAAGTCTCCAAGGGGGAGCCTCCGACACGGGAGTAAACGTGCGATTGGGTTGAGAGTTAGCCCTTGGTTCAAAACTCCGGTGACGGTTGAGAGGTGAACCGATAAAACCTCCGTGTGTAAAGGTTGAGAGGTGAACCTCATTTAAAACCTCCGTTAGTGAATGCCGGTGTGCTCAAAGGGGTTGAGTACTTGAACCGGGAGTGGAGTAGACACGTAGTCGAACCACTATACATCCTTGTGTTTGTGATTGTTATTGAGCACATTGATATCCTTGCATTGTTAGTTTAATTGCTTAATTATGAATGATTGATATGAATGCATGCTAGGCACTTTTTAGGCATCCTTGCACAAGATGTACCTTCACTACTTGTGTAGACTTGAGCTCATTGATCCAATCTCATAAGTCTACACAAGGTGCATAGGTTAGTAGCTTATTAGTTGAATCATTTTCTTATCTATGCATGCTTAGACTAGGTTTGGTTATTGCCTAACTCTTGCTAGTCTTGTGATTGGACCCACCAAGGCTTGGAAGCCAAGGTGTTCTTGCTTACCTAGCTTAAACTTGTTGAATTGCATAAGTAGGCGAAAAGAATTTTAAAAAGGTCCTATTCACCCCCCCTCTAGGTCTATAGACATATCTCCGAGTATCTCTACATGCGGTGAAACCGCAATTTCAAATCTTACTTGATGTTCACAAACACCAAGATCAATGGTCCCTATCATCACAAATGTTTACCACGTGTAGCCATGAGGAGGGACCTGCACATCATTTCATTGATGGTAGCCATAGAGTAGCATCTCTTTTAGTTACCTACTCCATACAAATGGGGCCATGGTTTAGAGATTCCTACTGTTGATGGGTCCCATTATGGTCAGACCATAACAAAAAGTATGCCTTGATTAGACAATCCTAACCCTTCTATCAGTGGCCTTGGAAGGGCGATTGATGGTTAGAGAATTGTACGGCAATGGACCACATGGAATGTAAAGAAGGCCAAATGTTAGATAGCTGGGGTTTCCAATATGGGATACTTTTGGACCATTGGTTCGTGGTTAATCTAGTATTGTCATTAGATCAATGGCCTGGATCAATATCCATGCCCCCCTGCTTGTCCTGATTGGTCTCTTTTGGACACTATACATTCTAAGGCTTGGGAGTTGATAATCATCTTTTGACTTCTAGGAAGGTTGGATTACCGTGATATATTATGTTGGAGGATTTTAAATTTAATGAAGGTTGGATTGGTTTATTTCATTTTATTATTGTGATGAACTTTGAACAAAGAAGGTTGGATTCATTTAACTCGATTATTTCAACCTTCCTATTACCTTGACTCTTGGAATTGGCCATGGCTGCGGCCAAAGAACTTTCTTATTTTTGCCCAAAAATTAGAAAGGATTTGATTTTTTGTAGCACACCATGCTTCCTTATTGCACTATTTTTTTCCTTCTGAGAGTCGAACTAATGCTGCACCGCCTACTTTGATTTCTTTATCTTAATTTTCAAGATGATACCGCCTTCGAGAAACAGGGTGCTCTTTTTGCTCTTTTAGTTTCAAATATAATGCTTATAAATTTGTAAGCTTATTAATCAATGATTCTTTCTTAGATTCTTACACAATTTTTTTTTTTAAATCTAAATGTTTACAGTTTTTACATGTAACTTCTTGGCAATGCACCTTTTCATTTCAGGTGGTGCTGTGATATTGGTTGGGAACAGGTTGCAAACAAGCCTCTTCTTAAGACTGTTTTCCAAGCAAGGTTGGCCTTCGTCTTATGCTTTGAATTTTATCCTTTATAGAATTTTTGATCCATTATTGATTGGAACTGTAATAACTTGCTAGTTTATGCTTCACATATATAGGTTGTGATTGAACCTGCAGCCTTTTCAATAATCCAAAGTTATTTGTAGGACGGACATGGAAGAGTCTGTTTGTGCTATTTGTAGGTGGTAACTTTTCAATGCAAAACACCATTTGAAATGATGTAGCTATTGTAATAATTGTACGTAGGTTGTTTGAATGTTCTCTAGTAATGTGTATCTCACCTTCTCAGAGTACTTTCCAAGTTGATGAAATGGGTTTCTCATTTCAGGATGGGAGTTACATATATGTAGAAAAAAATCGTATGCATTCCCGATTTTATGAAAAGAAGCTTTGCTTCCTTTGAACTTTGGATGGCATGCTCCAGCCTCAGGTTCGAGGCAGGCCATTTCTTACACACCCAATGCAAAATAAGGTTAGGCTGCTCATACCAATCCTTTTCTACTTCATTTTCACTTGTGTCTGTCTTATCCAGCACAGGGCCCACGTGTAGCAATGGTTAGATGTATGGAATTATCCATTTGCTGGGTGCTAATGTGGATGGGGCCATGGTCCAAAAAATACTCCCAACTGGATGATTCTGACCATCGAATGGAATTGAATGTGGAGAGTTAGGCATTTTTCTCTTTGTTTTAGACAAAAGGGCCAGGACCAGCTATGCAAGCATGATTTTTTAACCACAATCTATCTGCATTTAGCACCCACTAGGTGGATGGTTATGAAAAGAAAAGAATCATTCTATTGAAAAAGATTGTACAACACTGATAACAAAACTTCGGGTGAAAAATTCAGAAAGTATGGCCCATCTAAGTATGTGTTGGTGGTTAAAAATTCAGAAATAATGATATATGCTCTTCTCAACCACAGTGATGAGGCAACTCGCTGTTGGATTGCCTTGAAATAGTGCTTTGTATAACTGTATGTATTCTCTTACTGTTGTTGTGCAGCCGGTGGATGTGGTATTGGTATGATGGCAAGGGCCATATCTATGGATGGAATTAGTCTGTCTAGAAGATCTATTGAGGACAGTATGCTAATGGTGGTCTGTTTGTCTGTTGATTATGGAATTTGGTCTGTCTAGTTCTGGAATTATGACTAATGATGTTGATCTTGAAAATGCGGTATAAGTTTGATTACCGCTTTTGTAGAAGCAAGAAACAAGACACCTTGTCCTAGAGGGGGGTGAATAGGACACTTTTTAAATTACCCAATTACACACTTGTAATCATGCAAAGTATTCTTAGAGAACTTTCTTCAAACACAAGATATGTAGAATATAAATCAATAAAAGCACATGTGAAAGAAGTAAATCAGTTCATCCATTCATCACACAACAAGAGATTTTAGAAATTTTTATAGTGGTTCGGTTATGTACCTACTCCACTCTCGGCTGATCCACTCACTCCTTGAGTGGCCGGATTTCACTATCACTATGGTTTTAAATGAGGTTAACCATAAACCTTAACAGCCTACAAAAGGACTTAAGACTCAACACATGGATTCATCCTTCCATAGGACTAATCCATGAACCACTTTGTCCTACACAAGGGCTTGTCCTACTCAAGGACTTGTCCTACGCAAGGACTCTTACGAGTTTGGGTCTTCAAACTCTGAAACCCAAATCTCAACTTGAGGAGAGCCCCTTGATGATGCCTTTGTTGAAGAAGCTTCGGCTTGCACGGAAGATACCTTCTTCAGCTCCCTCGATCAGCAACCTTGCTACGGATGACTCCTTGTAGATTCCAAGGTGAGGGATTAGGGTTAGGTTGAGGCTATATTGGGATATGGATTTTATATGAGGAGAGCTTCTACCTAAACCACCATTAATGGCATTGATGACAAGAGTATATCTTTGAGAGGTAGGTCAAGATGCCATTAAAGAGGGGTTGAGTTCATGACTCAATCCAAGCTTTGAATGCTTCTTCAATGTTGGTTAGATCAACATGGATTGAACTATGAACTCAACAAATCTTAGGGTATGAGAGAAAGGGATCTAAAGGAGAAGGCACAAACAAACCCTAGATGATGCTCAAGGTGATCTACACAAGATCCAACCGAGTTCCATATATAGAGATGACATTCAACGGTCAGAAAACGGTCACTTCGATAGGATCCGATCGATCGGACATAAGTATTAACTTGATTTGAATTTTGCTGAAAAACAGGTTCTCTGATTGATCGGACTCTGTTCCGATTGATCGGAAGACCCTGTCCGATTGATCGGACAGATGGTCCGATTGATCGGAATTCCTTCCAGAGAGTTTATGTATTTTTCTGGATTTTCTCCGATGGATCGGATGTATGTCCGATGGATCGGAGCACCCTGTCCGATTGATCGGACAGTCCTCCGAGTGATCGGAAAAGTGTCCAGAGAGATTTTCAATGTTGCTGGACAATTCTCCGATTGATCGGACATATCGTCCAATTGATCGGAGCACCCTGTTCGATTGATCGAGCAGTCCTCCGAGTGATCGAAAAAGTGTCTAGAGAGATTTTCAATGTTGCTGGACAATTCTCCGATTGATCGGACATATCGTCCGATTGATCGGACACCTATCGGACACATCTCCGATGGATCGGACACCTATCGGAGACAGCAGATAAACTGATTTTCATTTTTTAAGCAACATCTGCCATAATGGATCCTTCCATAGCTGATCTTTATGGAAGGTGGACTATAGATGGGACTAAGGATGTAACTAGGAAGGATTGGGCCATCTATAGAAGGGTTTTGGGATCAAAGGTTTGGATGGAGAGGCTATGAAGTTGACTGGATGAGCGATCTTCTTTGAGCAGTTTCTGTCTTCAGCCGCAAGCAGACTTGACGACACACTGACCATGGTAATTGACAAATCTTTGCATTAACAATCTCCCCCTTTGTCAATTACCAGACAAAACCAAACCTATAAAAGTCTTGGTTCATACCATAGACTTTTCCTAGACACCAAAACCAAAATACATACATACATTGAACATGTCGAAGAAAATAAATGCTTTACACATAGACATGACTCATTACATACAAAATGTACAGACTCAATGTACAGACTAGGCTTCACTTGAACTCCCCCTTAGTCCCTGCACACAAAAGATCAACAAAAAAATAACCTGGACCGTTTGGTGGGATAACTTCTCCCCCTTTTTGTCAGTGATTGACAAAGGTTAGTGAAATGAGAATGCAGCACATATGTCAGAGACTAAAGGAGGAAATAGACATTAACGAGCGGAGAGAGGAAGCCAAAAACACGTGGTCATGCAAGGATATACAAGTATATGACAGTAAGCACAGTGGGCATATAGCCCAAGCAGCTAACCTCCCCTTCTGAAATGTATATCATGACCAAACATTCCATATATACAACCCAAAATGGGGCAAGAAGCCCAATAAGGATAAAGCAATTACGCACAAGTGTGTGTATATATATATATATATATATATATATATATATATATATATATATATATATATATATATATATATATATGCAAAGGAGTCAGATAAATGAGAAAGGATACACAAGATAAGTCATAGCAAAATATATCCAAATCCAACACAAGATCATCAAAATATAAAAAAAAAAATGATCATCAAACTATCCAAAACAAAATGTGTCAAAGGAAAGATGTATCAAAAGATATAACTAATAAAGTCGCCCCAAAAAGATATCCGCGACTGCACATACACTACGGACCCTATCTAAAAATATAGGCAGCTATGGAGCAGGGCCAGAGACGTCATCATGTCGACATGAGAGAGCTGATGTGAGGCGCTGAACAACATCATGTATGGTCTGCATCAGGCTCTCAAGACGCGTCAACCGCTCACCGTGCTGAGCTAGAGCGCCCTCCACACGATCTAGTTGAGCAATGATCTACTCCGAGTTGGGAGGAGGAGGTGCGGAAGAGGCGTCAGACTGAAGTCGCCGCTTGACCGATCGACGAGCTGGGGCCGGCATCGGGGCTGAAGCTGAAGACCCGCTATGGGTGCCAGAAGACACCTATGTGGGAGTATGGGAGAAGTCCCGGTCTTCCACATTATCCTCTCTTGGTAGAGCCATCTTCTTGATATTGAGGTCCTTGAAGGTACGACGAGGAATAGGATGAACCACAATATTTGTGAAACCGCAGTCTTGGCCCAGACGGGTAATGATCCAGCCAAAAGGTATGGTGTTGCGGGTGTTGGGCAGAGAGTCCAGAATATGATGCAAAATGATGGATGGAAGACACAGACGCGTCCCGTGACCAATGTGATAGAGAAGATTGACCATATTGGCTGTGAGATCGGATTTGTTGGTATTACGTGGGTAGACATTTGTGTTGAAAATTTGGTGGAGCACTCGGAATCTGTTGGACATCTCGGATGCCCGGAGTGCACTACCATCTATCCACTCGGGATTGGGACCCCGACACAGATATCGTGTCCAATCAGCCCGTAGAGTAAAATCAATAAGATTGTCATTAGGTTGAGGGGCTGTGGACATGGGAATACCAATGAGGTCCGCTATCGTTTGGGCGGTGATTTTCACCACACGTCCTCCTACAATGACCTCGCACGATGGAGGATTTCTAACAGGGTTGATGATTTTGGACAAAAATACATACACAACCTCGGGATGTGCCACCCCTCCAAACCGTAGCACACCATCCCATCCGATCTGTGCGAGTAGGGCAAGAATGCCAAAGGGCTCCACGCATGACAGGGTGACCTCCCGCTCATAGATGATGGTGCGGGACTGAAAGCGGGATATTGAAGATGGACCCTCAGGTTGGGCAGGAGGAGCAGCAGGAGGTGGAGAACCCTGAGAGGGTCGAGTAGTTTGGAGCTTTTTAGTCCTGGCGGTGGTGGATGGCCCCGCAACCATCTTGGACTTGCCTTTAGGGTCTTTAGGCATGGTGTTTCAAGATTGTAGGAATGATTGAACAATGAACACACAAAGATGGACAGGAAGTGATGTAGCAGGAAGAGCTTCAAATCCCTACCAATGATAATCTAATAGAGGAAAGGGGAACGAAGCAATCGAACTGACAATGTTTGAGACCTTACCTAGGAGACACGAGGAGCCACTATTGCTGCAAATGAGGACCAATGGAGGGCCTGCCGAGCTACAGTCTGATCGCACAAGGATGCCCTACCAGGAGATTTTGAAAAGAACCAGAAACATAGGGCAGAATGAACAGAGCTCACGTATATAACTATCGGACCCCCGATATTTTCGATTGATCGGAGAAGTGTCCGATCAATCGGAAATGTCTCCAGTGACATTTAGACAGTTAAACCCTTCCTCCCTGTTTCAAATGATTACCAAGCCTATTTTGGAAGGATGTAAGCTTGAGAATATCAATGATCATTCAATTACATGAGGCTTATTCCTCAGATATACCTATATGCACATGATTTTCCAATTGACTAGAGTGAGCATACCCCGATAGACTTCCGAAGGTGTTCAAACCTTGTGGAATCTAACGGCTTAGTAAGAATGTCGGCCAATTGCCGCTCGGTTTGGATGTATTCAAGATTGATCAGTTTTTCTTCAACTAGTTCTCTTATAAAATGGTGCCGGATGTCGATATGCTTGGTTCGAGAATGTTGAACAGGATTTTTTGAAATATTAATGGCGCTTGTGTTGTCACAAAAGAGCGTCATTTCGTCCTGATTAAGACCATAATCCTTCAACATCTGCTTCATCCAAAGTAGTTGAGCACAGCAACTACCGGCAGTAATATATTCAGCTTCAGCAGTGGACAATGAGATGGAGTTTTGCTTTTTGCTATGCCAAGCAACTAAGCAGTTTCCGACGTAAAAACACCCACCGCTGGTGGATTTTCTATCATCCATATTTCCGGCCCAATCGGCATCGGAGTACCCCGCAATGATGGTTGAGGTGTTAAAGGGGTACCACAAGCCATATTCAGTTGTGCAGGCCACATATCTGATTACTTTTTTTACACCAATGAGGTGTGATTCCCTAGGATCGGCTTGAAATCTAGCACATGCCCCTACGCTAAAAGTAATATTGGGTCTACTTGCTGTGAGGTAGAGAAGACTCCCAATCATACTTCTATATAAATGTTGATCAACACTTTTGCTTGATAAGTCTTTGGAAAGTTTAATGGTAGTGGCCATAGGCGTGGTGTGTGATCGACCCGAGTGTAGCCCAAACCTCTTGACTAAATCTTTTGCATACTTAGTTTGGTTGATGAAGATTCCATTTTTCAGTTGTTTAACTTGCAATCCTAGGAAAAAATTTAGTTCACCTACCAAACTCATCTCAAATTAAGATTTCATTAGTTCAGCAAATAAGCCAGAAAATTCTTCACAGTTTGACCCAAATACAATATCATCCACATAAATCTGAGCAATGAGAAAGGAGTCACTCGTCCTCTTAACAAATAGGGTTTTATCAACACTCCCCCTAACAAACTTGTGAGCAATTAGAAATTGAGTAAGACGTTCATACCATGCTTGGGGGGCTTGTTTTAACCCATAGAGAGCCTTTTTCAATCGGTAGACTCTTTGAGGATAACTAGGGTCCACAAACCCTTTGGGTTGTTCAACATAAACTTCCTCATCAAGTATACCATTTAGAAAGGCACTCTTCACGTCCACTTGAAATAATTTGAATTTGAGAGCACATGCTATGGACATGAGAATTCGAATGGATTCGAGTCTAGCAACCGGGGCAAAAGTTTCATCAAAATCAATTCCCTCGATTTGAGAGTACCCTTGAGCTACAAGACGTGCTTTGTTTCGAATCACATTACGAGATTCATCTGTTTTGTTTTTGAAGATCCATTTAGTTCCAATGACATTCTTTTCATATGGTCTTTCAACCAGAAACCAAACTTCATTTCTGGTAAACTGTTGAAGTTCCTCTTGCATTGCAAGTATCCAAAACTCATCATTGATGTTATAGGCAAAATAAGGGAGATCAACTCAGCTGTTAAGATTGTACACGGACGCCCATTCGACTCTCGAGAACATCTGAGCGAGAGTCGCAGATCGGGGAAATACGGAAGTACCCATTGGACCCTCGAGATCATCTGAGCGAGAGTCGCAGATCGGGTAAGTGCAGGATGCCCATCCAACCCTCGAGATCATCTGATCGAGAGTCGCAGATCGGGTAAGTGTAGGATGCCCATCCGACTCTCGAGATCATCTGATCACAAGCCGCAGATTGGGTAAGTGCGGGATGCCCATCCGACTCTCGAGATCATATGCTCGAGAGTCGTAGGATGGATAAATACGGAGCACCTATTCACAAGGCTTCGAGCTCCCATAGCCGATGGTCAGATAAAGCAAAGCAAAGATTCCCTTCTTGAACAGCGAGCAGACCTTCTCACAAGTCGTTGAAAGGTGTTACGTCAAAATGAGCGAGCACTTGGACTCGCGACCATGTTCCAACATGCGAACAGCTTTTCTGCGGCTACATCTCTTATCCTTCAGTACCAGCACCTGATTCCCATCGAGCAGCTTGTCCAATCCCTCTGCGATGCTAGGCAGGGCTACACCCAGTTCTGTGGTTTCCGTCTTGTCGGCGTCTCCTTCCTTTTCGCTGGCTATGACTCCAACTACGGTTTCCAGCTCTACATGAGCGATCAGCGCTATTACTACGCCTACCGGCAGCCCGTATAGGTCGGTTTTTGGGCTTATCTTCTCTGGTGGTTCCGGATCTCAAGGGATTGCCATCAAGGAACGTGATTGCCGAAATAAGTCATTGGGTTGGATCTCGTCTCTAAAGATGAGGATCATATCCCACGAAATCAGCAAGATCTCAGTATCGTACACGAGATCAGCGGGATCTCGATATCTTGCGTAACAGATTGAACCATTTCAGATCTATATAAAGGGATGACTCCATTAAGGAAAAGGTACACCCAATATTTGATCTCTGTCCCGTTTTACCTGGCTACTCTTCTTCTTGCTTCGGCCTGACTTAAGCATCGGAGGGCTAACGGCTGGACCCCAGCCACCCTTAGTTGTTGTCTGTCTTCTTTCAGGTTTGGCGGGGGAAATCTCTGTTGGAGAGAAGGTGAACGTCCGGAGGATCCTGTTACAAAATCTGACATTAACAGTTCGGCGCCGTCTGTGGGAACGACTTGATCATCAAAATCAATCGTTCTACCGATCAAAATCCTTCCGCGATGCCTCCTAAAAAGGTTGTTCATCCTTCGACTTCAAGGCAGGCACCACCTCCGCCCGATGAGACGGAATCCGTACCTACTCTTCCACCCACGTCGATAAATATCCCTCAAGGAGCCCCGAATATGCCATCAACAAATCCATTATTGGAGGCTTCTGGAAATCAAGACGATGTCTTGCGGTTCCTCGGAAATACCCTCCTGACTCTAAACGCCGGAGTTCAGGCGCTGTCAAATCGGCTTGATCAGCATTTCCCTGAACCGCAGAGACAAGCCTCTGAAGGGTTACCACCGCAGCCCATACTAGTGGCATCTAGACATTCTATGGACGAACCACAGGTCCCACCACTTGGCAGCCATCTCCCTGTGCCGTCTCCACATTCTATACATTCTAGTTCGTCTCGACAACCTCAACCGCAGGGCTCCACCGCCGAAACATCTAGCTATACCCTACCATGGGAAGGAGATCTCAAAAGAATCCATGATCGTTTTGATGTCATGGAACAACGATACCAGGCAAATCGGCCATCTGCCGTCATGGCGGCGATACATCAATCCGAGTCCCCCTTCACCAGCGAGGTTATGGAAGCCCCGTTACCCAGAAAGTATCGAACGCCTGTTATCACCCCGTACACAGGTATTGGCGACCCTCTTGAACATCTGGAAACATACAGGTCCCTCATGGAGTTGGAGGGACATGGTTCAGAAATCATGTGTAGGGCTTTTTCCCTGACATTAAAGGAGGCAGCTCGTACGTGGTTCCGAGGATTAAAGCCTCGTTCCATCAGCTCCTTTTCTCAGTTATCGGAGATATTCCTTTCTCAATTCATGGGAAGCATCCGCATCAAGAAGCCAGCCTCCCATCTAATGAATCTAAAACAGCAGCATGGGGAAACGATAAAGGAGTTCACAGTATGGTTCACCGCTGAAGCCGTTCAAACTGAAGGTTATACTGAAGAAAAAGGCCTCGCAGCCCTCATAGCCGGAATAACGAGCGAGAAATTCAGGTTTGCTTTAGACAAGAGCCCTCTAAAAACTATGGCAGAGTTCCAAGCCAAAGCTCAGAAATATATCAATGCAGAAGAAGTCGCATTGACACGCCATGGAGTACAGGGTAAGAAACGCAAGCCAGAAGGAGCCTCCTCTACAGATAAAAAATATCGTCGTGATCAGCGCGAACGTTCTCCCAAGAAGCCTTATTCCGGTAAATATCATAACTACACTCCTCTTAATCGGTCTCATGAAAAGGTTCTAATGGAGATTAAACACAAGCCATATGTGAAGTGGCCTGCAAAGATCAAATTCGATCCCGAGAAGAGAGACAAGAGCAAGTTCTGTTACTTCCACAAAGACCATGGGCATAGAACCCAGGACTGCATCTCTCTACAAGACCATATCGAAGCTCTCATTCGAAAGGGCCATCTCCAGGACTATGTTGCTCGTAAAAATCGATCACCAGAAAGGGCGAATACCTCGTCTAGCTAAAAGGAACAACCTCATCATCAAACTGACCAAGAGGACGCTGAGCCTACGGGGGAAATTCGCACCATCATCGGAGGACCGGCTTGCGGGGGCGATTCTCAAGCTTCCAGAAAAGCATACGCTCGAAAGGCGTCCAAAGAACCCCAACAAATCTACTGGCTGGAACAGACGTCTAGCTCGTCGAAGACCAGCCATCCTCCAATTTCCTTCACTCTCGAAGATGCAAAGGGAATTCACTTCTCTCACGAAGACTCCATCATAGTCACTTTGAAGGTATCAAATTATCTGACACATCGAATTATGGTGGATACAGGCAGCTCAGCCGATATTCTATACTTGGAGGCTTTCAACAAAATGGCACTTGCCAGAAGCCTGCTCAAACCAGTTTCAACCCCCCTCGTCGGCTTCGGAGGTGAGGTAGTAACACCTGAAGGAAGCATTGATCTCCTAGTTACTTTTGGAGAAAGTCCAGCGAAGACCACCATCTTCGTAAATTTCCTCGTGGTGGACCGAAAATCAGCGTATAACGCCATTTTAGGGCGGCCGTCTCTTACTAAGGTCGGGGCAGCCTTGCACCCTTCATATCTGTGTGTCAAATTTCCTACCCCAAATGGTATCGGGGTCGTGCGAGGAAGTCAACAGGAGGCACGGTCTTGCTATCAGATAGCCCTACAGGATCGGAAGAAGGCTCAAGCAACACCCGTTATGGAGATAATACAAGGTTCACCCACCTTCTCCACCAACACCTCGTTGGATCCGAGAGAGAATGCTCTCCAATCAGGAACTCCTGGGGAGGAAACAGTGGTGATTCATCTGATCGAAGACGACCCATCTAAAATCGTGTACATTGGATCCTCTTTAACCAGTGTCCACCGTGGAGATTTGGTCCGTTTCCTCACTGAATACCAGGACGTGTTTGCTTGGTCTCATAAAGATATGCCAGGCATAAACCCCAACGTCATCGTACATCGTCTCAATATCGATCCAAAGCATAAACCCGTACACCTAGCGTCGACGAGCCTTCACTGCAGAAAGGCAAATGGCGATCAAAGCTGAAGTTAAAAAGCTACTCACGGTCAATTTCATAAAAGAAGTTGACTACCCAGAGTGGGTCGCGAACGTAGTTCTCGTCCGGAAAGCTAATGGCAAATGGAGAATGTGCGTCGACTATTCAGACTTGAACAAAGCATGTCCCAAAGATAGCTTCCCGACACCGCGGATCGACCAGTTGGTCCACTCAACAGCTGGACACGCACTGCTTAGTTTTATGGATGCTTATTCTGGTTACAACCAGATCATGATGCACCCACCTGATAGCCAGCATACCGCTTTCATCACAGACCGGGGATTATATTGTTACCAGGTAATGCCGTTCGGTCTCAAAAATGCAGGGGCCACTTATCAACGTCTCGTCAACAAAATATTCGCTGCTCAAATTGGTAGGAATATGGAAGTTTATGTTGATGACATGCTCGTGAAAAGCATTGTAGAAGATGATCATATTTCTGATCTCCGAGAAACCTTCGACCTAATGAGGAGGCTACCAAATGAAATTGAACCCAGAAAAATGTGCGTTCGGTGTATCTGCAGGGAAATTTCTCGGGTTCATGGTTGGCCAACGCAGAATTGAGGCAAATCCTGAAAAGATAAAAGCACTGATAGAGATGAAATCCCCCACCACTCTGAAGGACGTCCAGCGTCTGGCTGGTCGCATCGCATCGTTGAACAGGTTTATCTCGCGAGCATCTGACAAGTGCTTACCATTCTTCAAACTCCTTCGTGCAACGGCCAAGTCTGATTGGAAATGGACACCACAGTGTGAGGAAGCCTTTCAAAAATTGAAGCTATACATGAGCACACCCCCCATTTTATCTAAACCTGTAGCACATGAGCAGCTCATTCTGTATTTATCCGTGTCCGCTACGGCCGTTAGCGCCGCTTTAATAAGAGAAGATTCCGGGGTGCAAAGGCCCGTTTATTATGTTAGTCGAGCAATGGTTGATGCAGAAACTCGGTATTCTGATATGGAAAAACTGGCCCTGGCCTTAGTCACGGCAACTCAGAAGCTGCGACCATACTTTCAAGCCCACGCTATTCTAGTACCAACAAATCATCCACTGCGGCAAGTCCTTCAAAAACCTGAGGCTTCCGGACGCTTAACTAAATGGGCGGTCGAGATCAGCGAGCATGATATCTCATTCTGTCCTAGGACCGCAGTAAAGGGCCAGGCCGTGGCTGACTTCATCGCCGAATTCACATACTCCCGAAGATAATACCATAACCAGCGGCCAGCCTCCTTGGTCACTCTTCGTGGACGGGTCGTCGCGGGCCACCGGTAGCGGAGCAGGCCTGATTTTAGTGGCTCCGGACGGGTCACATTTTCAATATGCTCTGCGTTTCGAATCTCGCGTTTCAAACAATGAAGGAGAATATGAGGCCCTGATCGTTGGCCTCGAACTGGCCATTGTCCTTGCAGTTCAGAATCTGTTAATTCATAGCAACTCCCAGCTCATTGTCAACCAAGTCCTTGGTGAATTCGAGACCAAAGAAGAAAGGATGGCCTTATACAAGTCTCATGTCCTCATCCTGCTCGCAAAACTGAAGACTTATGAAATAATTCATATTCCTCGCGAGAAGAACCAACTTGCTGATTCCTTGGCAAAGCTTGCTTCTGCACCTGGAATCTGAGTTATCACATTCGATCCCCATCGAGCATCTTCAGAACCTGAGTATCGACCTAAGCGACTCTCGAGCATGTAATATCGGTACAATCATCTCCATGCTGGATGGATCCCATCATCCTTTATCTCAGAGACGGACACCTACCAGAGGACAAGAAAGCTGCAAGGAAAATTCGTCTTCGGGCTGCCAGGTATACTTTGCAAGACGGAATATTGTTGCGCAAAAGCTTTTCCTTGCCTTATTTAAGGTGTCTTCATCCAGAAGAAGCACTTCGTGTTCTAGATGAAGTACACCAGGGGGCATGTGGTAACCATCCCAGGGGGCGATCCCTAGCATATAAAGCGATGCGGCAAGGATATTATTGGCCCACTATGAAAGCAGATGCAATTGAATTTTCTAAACAATGTGACAAGTGTCAACGATATTTACCTATACCTCATGTACCGTCCGAGCGGATGACTCCAGTTGATAGCCCTTGGCCTTTCGCTCAGTAGGGGGTCGATATCATCGGGCCCTTACCCATGGGAAAGGGACAAAATAGGTTCGCGATCGTGGCGGTTGATTATTTCACCAAATGGGCCGAGGCAGAACCATTAGCCAAGATTACTGAGAAACAAACTACTAAGTTTATATGGAGAAATATCATATGCCGTTTCGGACTTCCTCACACTATAATTACCGATAACGGAACGCAGTTCGAGAACGCAGCCTTTGATGAATTTTGTGAAAAATGGAAGATACGTAATCTTCGCACTTCTCCATATCATCCTCAGGCGAATGGGCAGGTCGAGGCAGTGAATAAGATCATCAAGCATCATTTAAAGACCAAGCTAGGTGAATGTAAAGGGGTGTGGCCAGAACTTCTGCCAGAAGTACTATGGGCATATAGAACCACTGCTTGTACATCAACAGGAGAAACCCCTTTCTCCTTGGCTTTTGGTGTTGACGCAGTGGTACCAGTGGAAATTCAAGTGCCCTCATATCGGATCGAGCAGTATGACCCCGCGAGTAATTAGGAAAACCTCCGACTTCATCTCGATCTCTTGGAAGAGCGAAGAAATGCTTCCCAAGTACGAGTGGCAGCATATCAACAACATATTGCTCATTATCGAAATTCTAGGGTTCGGCCTAGATCCTTCCAGCCCTGAGATTTGGTCATGAGGCAAAAACTTGGAGTTCCCGCTCGTTCGTTGGATCCAAATTGGGAAGGCCCATATCGGGTTATTAGGATTGTGCGACCCGGTACTTATTATCTTGAAGACATGCAAGGGAAGCCCGTACGTCGCCCTTGGCACGTGGAGCATTTGCTACAATACTACCCCTAGATTTGATGTAGTTCATAGACAACTTTTTATGAATAAAGTGAAAGACATCTTTTGGTCGCTACTCCATTAACTTGGATCTGAATAGCCCCGAAGAGGATGCATACAATCCCTTGGCCAATCGCCTACCTTTGGTAGGGTTAAATTCACCTAGGATGGTCGCATTTCCATTTTACGGATGACCTTTATACCCTTGGTAAACTTGGAGGTAAACTTGGAGTCTCAATCGATAGATCAGTCTATCTCCACAAGGGCACGGTCGCTACGACCCCCCGGATTAAGCACATTCTCTCAATCGATAGATCAGTCTATCTCCACGAGGGTTTGGTCGCTACGACCCCCCGGATTGAGCACATTCTCTCAATCGATAGATCAGTCTATCTCCACGAGGGCACGGTCGCTACGACCCCCCAGATTGAGCACATTCTCTCAATCGATAGATCAGTCTATCTCCACGAGGGTTTGGTCGCTACGACCCCCCGGATTGAGCACATTCTCTCAATCGATAGATAAGTCTATCTCCACGGGCATGGTCGCTACGACCCCCCGGGTTGAGCATAACTCATTGCAACAGGAAGGCATTCAGTGCACGAAAAGAAAGTAAACAAGAACGAGAAGGCATTCATTGCATGAAAGGGAAAGAGTAAACAAGAAGAACAACACTTCCAAAAAATATCTTTTCATTGATGATAAAATATTTACAAAATTTCTGCTCGCGAGTACAAGAGAGGAAAACAAAAAGATCAATCTCTTGGAGGAGCCGTGCTCTCGACTTCAGGGCCCATTTCTGGAGCCCCTCCAGCTTGCGTGGCTTCAGTCACCTCGTTCTCAGCAGCAGCTTGCTCTTCTGCAGCTATGATGGTCGCGACTCAACCAAATTCCCCCATATCAAAGGATGGGATCATTCGTTGCACTACTCTTAGCGCAAAGTCACGACCAGCATCATACGACTCGTATCTTTCGTCGTCATATAGCTGCGAAGTCCGGAACTAGGAAATTTCCCGAGGACCTTCCTCCGAGAGCATTTTAACAAGGGCGACTTTCTCCTCGTCCCAGTGGATCGAGTCGTCCTTGAGCTGTGCAAGAGCGGAGTGCTCCTTGGTCAGGTTGTCGTTGGCCTCCTTGAGCTGCGACCTGGCCTCCGCGAACTGCTCCTCCAACGAGATCTTGTCTTGGCGGAAGATCTCCCTCTCTCTCTCTCAGCCTTCTCCTTCAAACCCGTGAGCTTCACGAAGTCTGAGTCCAAGGCCTGATACCTGTCGGTCAGGACTTGGATTTTCTCGATGAGGATCTTCTTCTCCTCATCTCTCTTCGCGATCACCGCCTCACGGGCCTTGAGCAGCTGATCTCTTCCTTGAACTTGCCTTCTCCAAGGCAGTCCTCTTCCCCTCAGCTTCATCTATCACGCGACGGGCGGCAACGATATCACGCCTCGTTCGCAGGATAAGATCTAAGCCCTGCAAAAGTGATGAAAAATGTGAGAAAGTACTCTGGAACGTAATAACAGATTAAAGCAGGTCTTGACAAGGTCTTACCTGAACCATCCTCACCCCCGCTTCGAGGAAAAGGTTCTCAGGGCTGGGCTCGGGAAGAGAGCCGAAGGCTTGGGGGAGGACGTTCTCGAATAAAAATTTACATACTGGATGGAGGTGGTGGGGAATAGAATATGTCCCGCTCCCTGACGGTTGGGCAACGACCAACCCGGCCTGCTCGCGAGGTGGAGGCATCGACTCGCGAGCAGGTCCCTGCTCGGCAGCAGGGATCAGTTTGCGAGCAGGAGCTGGCTCTTGAGGCTCTACCTGCTCTCGAGCCTCTTCCGCTGGGGGGCAGCCGGACCCCGTCCCGTCCGGGGAATTGTCAGCAATGTTAATCACTGGTGGACCAGGTGCGACCACCAGTGAGGGAATAATGGGCCCAGCCGGGGCCCCCGTCATGCTCGCGGGAGGGGCAGGCTGATCGCTACCCGTACGGATGGATGATTGAGATGCTTCGGCAGGTGTTCTCTTCTGCCTCTTGGAGCTTGTGCCCTTCATTCGGGGTAGCAGACCCCTCTTCTCTCCAGCCTTCGTCATCTCAACCTCTCTTCTGGATATTAGGCCCGCTGCTGCAAGTCGTGAAGGAGACAAGCAAGCCTCGATGTGCCTATCACCAACAGGCACCTTGTACACCTTTACTATTTTCTCGTTGATTCCCCCCTTTAGATTTGGCTTTCTCAAGGCCGAGATACCTGCGAGCACAAACAGGGGTCAAAAAATGTTTTAAACCCTAGAAACCATAACTGGAGAAAATTGCACAATGCGAGACTGTGCCTACCTTCACAGAAAAAACGGGTCACTCCTGGACCCCTGGAGGAGGCAGACTCCCAGTTCCCGGAAGCATAGAACCACCGCTTCCTCCAGCCGGGATAATTCGAGGAGGGCTTCCCCACCACGAAGTTATCCCGGTGCTAGTAGCACAGGTAATACCAGCCTTCGCTGGATGGTGCTTTCTTTAGACGGAACATGCGGAGGAATTCGTCCGCTGTAAGCTCTCCGTTGCCGGCCTGAGCCCAGAGGGTAAAGGAACCCAGGACTACCCTCCATCCATTCACAATGAGTTTCCCGGGGGCAATCTTGTAACACCGGAGTACGTCGCGTATGAAGGGATGGAGGGGGAGGCGTACCCCCAGGATGAGCTGGTACTCATAAAAAGCTACGCATCCTGGGGGAGGGGAGTCTGGCGTCTCTCCATCTCCAGGCAATCGAAGAGTGACTGAGTCGGGGATCAGGTATCTCTCCCGTAACTCAGCCAGCCGGTCCTCCGATAAAATAGAAGGATATCCGGCTGCTGTGTATCTCCCTGCCGGAACCCTCGCACTGCTAGAAGCAGAGGATTCCGGGGTAGCATCACCTAATGGGATGGTGGTCTCGTCAGAGTTCCCAGCCATGAGAAGATGAAAAGAAAAGAAGAAGGAAATATACCCAAGTAAACAGAAAGAAAGAGGAAGAAACACCGAAAGGAGAAGATGAAAATGGAGATGACGCGAGAATTCTTTTTCTTCGAAAAAACTTCTGTAGAAAACCAGAGAAATGGCGGACTCCGTATATTTATAGGTAATCTTTCCGCCGTATCTGATGGCACGTGGCAGTCCCTCCTTCGGCGCAGCACTCGAGCAGGCACGCCCATTAACTCCTCAAACACGTGGCGAGCGCCCCTTCATTTTCTGTCTGCGGAAAGGCTACGGAAAGCTGGCGCTCATTAATTCCAGCCCATCATGTGAGGTTCCGTTCTCGATGAAGGCAGCGGGCGGTTACGTGTGGTACTGAGCTAAGTACTTCCCTTCAAAATTCTTGGCGGCAAGGACTTGGGGGGCATCTGTTATAGGCAAAATAAGGGAGATCAACTCAGCTGTTAAGATTGTACACGGATGCCCATTCGACTCTCGAGAACATCTGAGCGAGAGTCGCAGATCGGGGAAATACAGAAGTACCCATTGGACCCTCGAGATCATCTGAGCGAGAGTCGCAGATCGGGTAAGTGCAGGATGCCCATCCAACCCTCGAGATCATCTGATCGAGAGTCGCAGATCGGGTAAGTGTAGGATGCCCATCCGACTCTCGAGATCATCTGATCACAAGCCGCAGATTGGGTAAGTGCGGGATGCCCATCCGACTCTCGAGATCATATGCTCGAGAGTCGTAGGATGGATAAATACGGAGCACCTATTCGCAAGGCTTCGAGCTCCCATAGCCGATGGTCAGATAAAGCAAAGCAAAGATTCCCTTCTTGAACAGCGAGTAGACCTTCTCACAAGTCGTTGAAAGGTGTTACGTCAAAATGAGCGAGCACTTGGACTCGCGACCATGTTCCAACATGCGAACAGCTTTTCTGCGGCTACATCTCTTATCCTTCAGTACCAGCACCCGATTCCCATCGAGCAGCTTGTCCAATCCCTCTGCGATGCCAAGCAGGGCTACACCCAGTTCGGTGGTTTCCGTCTTGTCGGCGTCTCCTTCCTTTTCGCTGGCTATGACTCCAAATACTGTTTCCAGCTCTACATGAGCGATCAACGCTATTACTACTCCTACCGGCAGCCCGTATAGGTCGGTTTTTGGGCTTATCTTCTCTGGTGGTTCCGGATCTCAAGGGATTGCCATCAAGGAACGTGATTGCCGAAATAAGTCATTGGGTTGGATCTCGTCTCTAAAGATGAGGATCTTATCCCACGAAATCAGCAAGATCTCAGTATCGTACACGAGATCAGCGGGATCTCGATATCTTGCGTAACAGATTGAACCATTTCAGATCTATATAAAGGGATGACTCCGTTAAGGGAAAGGTACACCCAATATTCGATCTCTGTCCCGTTTTACCTGGCTACTCTTCTTCTTGCTTTGGCCTGACTTAAGCATCGGAGGGCTAACGGCTGGACCCCAGCCACCCTTAGTTGCTGTCTGTCTTCTTTCAGGTTTGGCAGGGGAAATCTCTGTTGGAGAGAAGGTGAACGTCCGGAGGATCCTGTTACAAAATCTGACATTAACAATTGAGAGCCTCATTTATATTTTTTGGTTCAATTTTTGAAGTGAAGCACACATGACTGTTGATGGCCTCAAGTTGTCTCCTAGTCTTGACTCCAACATCCGGATCTCCAATGATTTGATTGAGGGGATGATCCTTGATATGTGGAGCATTTCCAGAAGCTATTGAGGCATTGGGAGTGGGAGATTTTTCAACAGGTTTACCTATGTGGCATGGTTCTCCCACTTCATCATCATCAAGTCTTGCATCTTCTTTGGATTGGTCATCAATGATAACATTTATGGATTCTTGAGTTGTTTTAGTCCTTGTGTTGTACACTCTATAGGCACGACTATTAGAAGCATATCCTAGAAATATTCCCTCATCGCTCTTAGAGTCAAATTTTCCTAGATTCTCTCGATCTCGAAGGATGTGACATTTGCTACCAAAGACCCTAAAGTACTTGATGTTTGGAACTTTTCCATTCCACAGCTCATATGGGGTTTTATCTAGGCCGGCTCTCAAATAAACACGATTAATGATGTGACAAGCTGTATTCACTGCTTCGGCCCATAGATTTTTTGTTATATTTTTGCTGTTCATCATAACTGTGGCCATGTCAAGTAGAACTCTGTTTTTTCTCTCTGCTACTCCATTTTGTTGTGGAGTTTTTGGGGCTGAGAATTCATGTTTGATGCCTAGATTTTCACAGAATAGTTCAAATCGCCCGTCTTCAAATTCCCCCCATGATCACTCCTAATACGTTTCACTGTACATTCCTTCTCATTGTGGAGTCGTTTCATGAGTTTCTCAAATTCCTCAAATGTATCAGACTTTTCTTTCAAAAATACAACCCAAGTATATCGGGAATAGTCGTCAACAATAACAAAGAAGTACCTCTTACCACCTTGACTCATTACTCTTGTGGGACCTACGAGATCCATGTGGAGTAGATCAAGGGGTTTTGATGTAGCAATGATGGATGTCTTCTTATGTGCAACTTTAATTTGTTTACCTTTCAAGCATTCTGCACATACTTCTTTTGGTTTCTTCCCAATCTTTGGTAATCCTCTTACTAATTTCTTTCTACTCAACCTAGCAAGGTTCCTGTAATGGACATGACCAAGCCGTTGATGCCATAATTCAGTCTCATCATTAATGGCCATGTGGCATATGGCAGATGGTCCCTCATCACCCTTGTTTTCAATAACATAGTAGTTATCTCCAGTGCGAAACCCTTTTAGTATCAATTTTCCAGTTTGGTCCATAATTTCGCACATTTCTTTGGAGAATTTTACAGAATGCTGTTCATCACATATTTGAGAGATGCTTAATAGATTATGTTTCAAGCCGTCAACACATAGTACATCCTCAATTTTGGGCAATCCTGGCCCGGTGATGGTTCCCTTTCCAACAATCTTGGCAACACTCCCATCTCCAAAGGTAACAGACCCACCATCAAATTCAGCATAATCACAAAACTGAGTCCTATCACCTGTCATGTGTCGAGAGCATCCACTATCAAGGTACCACCTAGTGTTTCTTCCAGCTCTAAGGGCTGTATGGATAACTAAGCATTTGTTCTTCACTACCCATTTAGAGACTACCCTTTTTGGAGAACCAGGCTTCTTAGTTGATTCTAGAGATGTCATCGTTTGAGCATAAGGTGTTGAGGTTTTTTCTTTACTTGATTTCTCTTTCATCAGCTCCATGGTTCTTTTGTTTAACTGTTTTACCATTTCAAGGAGCTCTTCCATTCTTTTGTCTTTCTTCGGTGGAGTGGGATAATTTCTCCTCATGTTTGGTGTTTGTTTAGGAGGACTCCACATATGATTCATCCTTTTTCGGTAGGTACAAATTTACCTTTCAAGTTCCGAACCGGATTCTTAAAGGTCAAGCATTCAAACTTGAAATGTCCAACATCTCCGCATGTATGGCATATAGGTGAATTTTTCTTAGTGCTTCCTGATGCATTCCTAATCTTTTTAGGTTCTGGGTTACTAACCTTAGTTTGCTCACCATAGCCTAGCCCTCTTGTATTCCTACAAGGCTTACCTGACTTAAGGATATCGTCTAGTTTTTCTCTACTCTGGGCAAATCTTTCATTTAGTTGACTTTCTTGATTAAGTTGCAAGATTAGACATTGATTTGTAGATTTTGCCTTTTTCAGCTCATCTTCTAGGGTATTAATTTTGTCTTGAGCTGCTTTGTTTTTCTTTTCCAAGTCACAGATCTGAAAGTGAAATCTGTTGTTTTCTCCTTTCACTTCTTACATTTCATCAGCCAATTTATTGTTGTCAATATTAACTTGGCTCAACTTCTTGGTAAGAAGGATGTTTTGACGAAATAACTCATCATAGGCAACTTGCAAACCTTCATTATCATCCTCGTCATCATCGGAGGATGTCACATTGTTTTCTGATAGCTTATGATCATCCTTGTCTCTTTCGCCTTGTATGTCTGGGACAATCTCCGAGATTGAGGCCATCAAAATTTTAACTGATCCTCTCCCATCACTTTGATATTCATCTGTTTCTGAATCTGTACTCTCGAGGTTGTCCCATGTGGCTGCCATTGCTTTCTTTTTTAATTTTTCTTTGGCACGAGCTTGGCAGTCAGAGGCAATATGACCATAGCGTCCACAGTTGTAGCACTTAGGATCTTTTGGCTTGTTGTAAGATTTTCCTGTATAGCGCTTTTTGTCAAAAGATTTGCTATTTTTGTCAACCCTCTTTCCTTTATTTTTGAAGAATTTTCTAAACTTCTTGGCCATAAGAGCCATTTCATTCATATCTATTTCTTCATCACTATCAACTACAGATTCTTGTGTAATGTGTGAGGTTTTCAGCACTGTGTTTCTACTTTTTGGGGATTTCTTGAAATGAAGTTCATGGGTTTGTAGAGATCCTAGTAAGTCTTCTATTTTCATAGTATCAATATCTCTACATTCCTCAATAGTTATGACCTTGGAGGAGAATTGTTCGGGTAAGGATCTTAGAATTTTCCTACAAATGCGCGGATCCGATATCCTCTCCCCCAATCCCCACATAGCATTGGTGACATCGCTCAGCCGGGTGTAAAAGTCCATGAAGTTCTCATGTTCCTCCATTTTCATATTCTCAAATTGAGTAGTCAAGAGCTGAAGTTTCGACCTCTTGACTGTACTAGTTCCTTCATGAGTGGTTTCAAAGATGTCCCATGCTTCCTTAGCAATTGTGCAATTACAAATTCTTTTAAACTCATCTGCTGAAACGGCACAAAAGATAGCATTGAGTGCCTTTGCATTGCTAATGTATCTCAATTGTTCAAGATCAGTCCATAAATCATCAGGTTTGACTGTGGTGGTGGTGACCCCATCTGTGACTGTGCTCAAGAGGGGTATTTCATATTTGATTTCCATAGATCTCCATGTTGCATGATCCAATGATTGCAAGAAGACTCTCATTCTTGCTTTCCAATATGCATAGTTTGATCCATCAAAATATGGAGGTTTGGAAACCATACTAGAATCCCCTTTTGACATGATTTCAAGCTTCTAGAGACGGATCACACTCCGGGCTGTTACGCCTTTGAGGAGGAACCCGCTCTGATACCAATTGAAAATGCGGTATAAGTTTGATTACCGCTTTTGTAGAAGCAAGAAACAAGACACCTTGTCCTAGAGGGGGGTGAATAGGACACTTTTTAAATTACCCAATTACACACTTGTAATCATGCAAAGTATTCTTAGAGAACTTTCTTCAAACACAAGATATGTAGAATATAAATCAATAAAAGCACATGTGAAAGAAGTAAATCAGTTCATCCATTCATCACACAACAAGAGACTTTTATAGTGGTTCGGTTATGTACCTACTCCACTCCCGGCTGATCCACTCACTCCTTGAGTGGCCGGATTTCACTATCACTATGGTTTTAAATGAGGTTAACCATAAACCTTAACAGCCTACAAAAGGACTTAAGACTCAACACATGGATTCATCCTTCCATAGGACTAATCCATGAACCACTTTATCCTACACAAGGGCTTGTCCTACTCAAGGACTTGTCTTACGCAAGGACTCTTACGAGTTTGGGTCTTCAAACTCTGAAACCCAAATCTCAACTTGAGGAGGTTTCTTGGACTCGAAAGACTAAATATACTTAGCTGATTGAGCCCCTTGATGATGCCTTTGTTGAAGAAGCTTCGGCTTGCACGGAAGATACCTTCTTCAGCTCCCTCGATCAGCAACCTTGCTACGGATGACTCCTTGTAGATTCCAAGGTGAGGGATTAGGGTTAGGTTGAGGCTATATTGGGATATGGCTTTTATATGAGGAGAGCTTCTATCTAAACCACCATTAATGGCATTGATGACAAGAGTATATCTTTGAGAGGTAGGTCAAGATGCCATTAAAGAGGGGTTGAGTTCATGATTCAATCCAAGCTTTGAATGCTTCTTCAATGTTGGTTAGATCAACATGGATTGAAGTATGAACTCAACAAATCTTAGGGTATGAGAGAAAGGGATCTAAAGGAGAAGGCACAAACAAACCCTAGATGATGCTCAAGGTGATCTACACAAGATCCAACCGAGTTCCATATATAGAGATGACATTCAATGGTCAGAAAACGGTCACTTCGATAGGATCCGATCGATCGGACATAAGTATTAGCTTGATTTGAATTTTGCTAAAAAACAAGTTCTCCGATTGATCGGACTCAGTTCCGATTGATCGGAAGACCCTGTCCGATTGATCGGACAGATGGTCCGATTGATCGAAATTCCTTCCAGAGAGTTTATGTATTTTTCTGGATTTTCCTCCGAGGGATCGGATGTATGTCTGATGGATCGGAGCACCCTGTCCGATTGATTGGACAGTCCTCCGAGTGATCGGAAAAGTGTCCAGAGAGATTTTCAATGTTGCTGGACAATTCTCCGATTGATCAGACATATCGTCCGATTGATCGGAGCACCCTGTCCGATTGATCGGGCAGTCCTCCGAGTGATCGGAAAAGTGTCCAAAGAGATTTCAATGTTGCTGGACAATTCTCCGATTGATCGGACATATCGTTTGATTGATCGGACACCTATCGGACACATCTCCGATGGATCGGACACCTATCGGAGACAGCAGATAAACTGATTTTCATTTTTTAAGCAACATCTGCCATAATGGATCCTTCCATAGCTGATCTTTATGGAAGGTGGACTATAGATGGGACTAAGGATGTAACTAGGAAGGATTGGGCCATCTATAGAAGGGTTTTGGGATCAAAGGTTTGGATGGAGAGGCTATGAAGCTGACTGGATGAGCGATCTTCTTTGAGTAGCTTCTATCTTCAGCCGCAAGCAGACTTGACGACACACTGACCATGGTAATTGACAAATCTTTGCATTAACAGATCTATCTAGAATGTCTTGATTTATGCCTCTTGATGTTAGTCTGACTACACATTACACCTATTTATAGATTATAGCCATGCTCGAATTCTTTGTGGAAAACCTAGTAAATGCTCTTGGGGTAGCAAGCCCACCCCTCCAAGAACCAGCTCAACCCTGAGGTTCAAACCAACTTGGGGTTCCAGAACATCGTTGTGGCCCAGCAGCTCATGTATTACCAGTAATGAGATAAGTTCGATTACTATTCTCATGGTTCCATAAAAAAAGACAGACTACATCACCTACCCTTAAATAGCTTAGAAATGTCTTTATTCTATATTTTGTGAGTTTGTATCACTTGCTTGCTATGCTTGCCATAATTTGCAACGGTTGTACGGATATATCATATGCTTGCTATGAAGCATTTGTAGGAACAAGAGATTATGGGAGAATTTGGCTAAAAAAGAAAGCTTTATGGATTTGGATCTAACAGGTGAGACTTGAACACATACTCGGGAGGATAGCCTATTAGTGTTTGTAAGCCATGAAGTCTTTATTTGTATTAGCTTAGATGGATTGAACTATCAGGGCATGTGCCAGCCATAGAACCTTTTATAGAAAAAGAGGTAGAATAGTTTACTTTCTGATTCTCAATGGGCTGTAATACTTTATATATTGCTTTGGAAGAATTTGTTTACTCCGGTAACTTTTGAGGCTTGCCAAAATTTCTGTAGGAACATTCTGCTTCGGTTGTTGCTAATGATGCAGAACCTTTTACACCAAAAAGAGGTATTCTTCTTTGAGCACTTATTTTTTATCTCACAATGACATCCTAGCCAATATCCATTGTACTTGAGTGCAGTGTGCACAATGACTGGAACCACATATGCCAACGTGGTAGACAATAAGCCCATACGTACAAGTGTACAAGTTAGTTGATGCACATGCCACCACATATGCCAATGTGGCAGATAATAAAATTTCCAAGCCATCCATAAGAGATTACCATTATGTAGATTCCCTATCCGAAGAAGTTAGTCCAATGTGATATGACAATGCTTTCTAACCTGTCAACCTACTTCCAATGTGATATGACACATATTATAGGTGAGGTCTGCCTGATGGATGACTTGGATATTTCACCTATTTGCCATCTTTGGCATATGTAAGTGGCATGTGCATTAGCACATGATGGTGGCATATGTAGGTGGCATGATGGTGGGCTCCATCCTGGCATATGCCATGCCCCAATATATCCCCTATTAGATGA
Source organism: Liriodendron chinense (assembly GCA_003013855.2). Classification (NCBI taxonomy): domain Eukaryota; kingdom Viridiplantae; phylum Streptophyta; class Magnoliopsida; order Magnoliales; family Magnoliaceae; genus Liriodendron; species Liriodendron chinense. The sequence goes on from ML058552.1 coordinate 1,675,813, forward strand.
TCATGGTCATCTAATGAAAATTGACAATTGCAGCAATTACTAGCATTTGGGGGTCCAATAAGATGGTTAAGAAAATCTGATGGGTTGGCCCATCTCCCAACAATATTACAGAATTAAGATTGTCTAAGTAGGGAGATTTGGCTCATGAACCATCCACTTTAGTCTCATCACATCAAAAGTCTTGATAATGAAACTATGGGCTCTACCTATAAAAGGTGGGACCTGAGGATACTGTACATATCTTGTGTTGAGCATCATATAATTCCTCTAGTGTGTTCATTGCCCCATTTTCATTCTTGCCAACTATCTAACACATCAATTCTGGAGAATTAGTATGTGAAGAAAATTTTAGAAAAAAAAAGCTTGGGACAATTTCATATGTAAAAAAATGTGGACTTAAGCCTTATTTTGCTGTTTGTTATTACATCTAATTCAACATTTCCTAAGACCATTTAAATTTATGTAGGAAAATCTGTCGCTAAGCATTGTTGAGGCGAATGAATGTTTTACATCAAAAGAGGACTTATCTTTCTTTGTAATTTTCGATGCTTGTAACAGGCTCTTTTAAGTTTGCAGCGTATTTATCGAATTTATTTGTAAACTTCAATGACTAGGATGAGGGAAATTACTTGTACCTCCTGCAGCCATGTGAGGCTCACACCAATTTGATGAATGACTTTGAGGCTTTGCCCCCTTTGTTTGTAGTGGAATCGTATTGCAAAAGAAGATGCGAACAAAAGGCATTAAGATATAATGCGCTCATGGTTATTTATGTATTGTATAACTATCCGAAAATGTTGAGATGCAGGAAACAATTCTTCTTCCAAGACAACAACTCGGTTCTTTATCAGAGAAAGACTCCAACTGTCCTGAACATATCACAAGCAATGAGGTTTCTATGCTCAGATAGTTTTGCAGAGGGGTGTAGAGAAAATGGTGGGCAGAAAGAGGGCCTTGATTCATAAAAAAAGAACTTACATGGAACTCGAGGGTCTTGGCTTCTTTGTGAATTTTTCTTCCTTGTAATGAGAATTCTCCTTTGTATTTATATTGACTGAATTGGGAATGTATTAGGAACGAGCCTTCTCACATTTACATTGACTGAACCGAGGATGTATTTTGAGTTTCCCTTTACAAAAAATTCATGACTTTCATGAATGTTGGATTAATTTCTTTCATTTAGTAGTTATAACAATTTTTTATTCGCATTAAGTTAGATGGTTCGATCTATCAGGGCATGTACCAGAAACGGCTAGATATGCCGTTATTATAAAAAAAAAAATTCAAGACCCTAGCTACGGGTATAGTCCATAGTCCTCAAAACTAGTCCGTAGCGTTGTGTAGACAAAATGCTATGGATCGGATTTCTATAGCGACGGCTATTGTTCGTAGCCATAAAAATATAGCTACGGATATAATCCGTAGCTATAGCTTTCGGCTACAGACCTGCTACGGATTATATCCGTAGGTATACATCTATAGCTACGGATATAATCCATAGCCTTTGCCCCATTTTTTTGTAGTGGTCCATTCATCTTTCTTCTTCTTTTCTTCACCTTCGACCAGCAAGAGATCTTCATCAGGGAAGAATGTCTTGAGTGGTTGATAATCCAGGAGAGAGTGAGCGGCAAGATGATCGGTGAGGGCCTGCCCCTTGATTGCATTATGAGTGACATAGGTGATGTCGAATTCAGACAAGAGTAGCTGCCATTTAACTATCCTTCCAGTGAGTGCTGGTTTCTCGAACAGGTATTTGAGCAGATCCATGTGAGCGAGGAGGAGAATAGGGAATGCAATCATGTATTGACGGAGTCGCTGAGTTGCCCAGATTAGGGCGAGGCAAGTCTTCTCGATCGGGAAATAGCTGGTCTCGTAGTCGGTGAACTTTCGGCTCAAATAGTATATTGCTTATTCCTTCTTCTCGGTCTCGTCGTGCTGGCCGAGAACACAGCCAATGGCTTCTACTCCTACCGAGATGTATAACAATAGTGGTCATCTAGGAGTGGGCGGCACTAGCACCAGAGGATTCATGAGATATTTTTTGATGTGATCGAAGGCAACTTGGCAATTATCATTCCATTCTTTTGGAACGTTCTTCCGAAGGAGCTTGAATACGGGTTCACAGATAGGTGTGAGCTGTGCGATGAAGCGACTGATGTATTGAATTTTGCCGAGGAAGCCACGGATTTCCTTCTCTGTTCTAAGAGGGGGCATCTCGATGATTGCTCTGGTTTTGGTTTCGTCGACCCTGATACCATCCTCGCTCACCATAAAGCTAAGGAGCTTGCCTCCCATTGCACCGAAGACACATTTCTGAGGTTTGAGGCGGAGCTTGTACTTTTCTAATATGTTGAATAACTTCTTCAGATCTTCAAAGTGTCCTTCAATTGTGCGAGATTTGATGATCATATAGTCCACGTATACTTCAAGCTCTTTATTCATCATGTCATGGAACAGCGCTGTCATTGCTCGCTGATATGTTGCTCCTGCGTTCTTCAAACTGAATGGCATTACCCTGTAACAGAAGGTTTCCCAGGGAGTGATAAACGATGACTTCTCACGATCTTCAACAGCCATCTTGATCTGATTGTAACCTGAGAACCCGTCCATGAATAAGAAGACCTTGTACCCAGCAGTGTTGTCAACCAGAGTGTTGATATGTGGCAAAGGGAAATCATCTTTAGGACTGACTTTGTTGAGATCTCGGAAGTCGATGCACATTCGAACCTTGCCATCCTTCTTTGGTATTGGTACGATGTTGGCGAGCCATTCAGGGTAGTTGGAGACTACCAAGAATCCCGCATTGTATTGCTTAACGACTTCATCTCGGACTTTCAGATCCCATTTTGGCTTCATTCTTTGAAGTTTCTGCTTCACTGGCTTCATATCCGCCTTGGTTAGCAGATGGTGTACAACGAGGTCTTCATCAAGCCCCGGCATGTCTTCATATGAGAACGCGAAGTTGGACAATCTTGGAGCTAGGAACTCTATCATTCTCTGCTTCATCTCAGGTGGCAACGATTTTCCAATGCGTACTTCCCTAGGGATCTCAGGTGTCCTCAAGTTTACTATCTCGAAATCATCGGCTACAACATTGGCTTTGGATTCGAACTTTTTGAGGAGATTCTCTACTTCGGGAGCCGGATCATCATCTTCCTCATCCCGAGTTTCTTCCAGACCCATGAGCTCGAAGTCTAATTCGATGTTAAAATCATATGATTCGACTTCAAACTCATGCGACTCTTTAAACGAACTCGGCATATTATTAAATGCAGGAAAAGAAATGTTTTTTGGTTTTTGAGATTTTTCTGGAATGGAAATGCTGGATATTTTTGGTTTTTGTAAGTTTTTTATTTTTTTGGGTTTTTGAAATTCACGGGACCTTGAACAAGCGAGCATTGCAGACCATAATTGATCCCAACTTGTCCCAAGGTTCCGCTCGCTGCTTAAACCGGCGTTTTTTTTTTGGAAGCCAGAGCCCTCAGATGACTCTCTAGCTGATTCAGAAGTTAGGGGAACAGATGACCATTCAGGACCCCACACTCCTTCCCCTGGAGAGGTGGGGGTTGATGATTTGGGCGAAGAATCACAGTCTGGCCCAATGACCATGATTTCTCGCTGGTCGGGTTCGAGATCTGAGTCGTATTCAGTCCCTCCCGAATCACTTACCTCACATTGTAGTTCGTCTGGTTCCACGGCGAGACATGAATTCGGAATCTGGACATCCGACCAATCCAGGGCTGGCCATTTCCCTTTCTTGGTCCAATGGATGGGCTGCTTCTGCCCCTGGCTGATGATTGATGATGTTGATTCTGTAGAGATGGGCGAGCCGTGCCCCTTGTTGATTGATGCTGAGATGGGCAAGTTGTACCCCTGGTTGACCGGAGTAGGTATCAGAGTATCCTGGTCCTGAAGCTGTTGTATTTGACTTTCTTCTTTGTCTTCATCCTTTCCTTCTTCCGGAGGCTTAGATGGTTCGAGAATTCGGTCCCATCGAATGGGGGGCCACGTGGCCCAAGCTAGGCTCATCGGGAGGCCTTTGTGTAGTGCAGTCGGTTGATTCCCTCTTGGATCTTTGCAAGGTTCTCCTGGCTTGATGAATGGGATGGGAGAGCAATGGAATTTCTTCTTTCTTTTGTCCGTGAAGATCGCCCTGTACCTGAGTCCCCATTTGCGTTGATTATATACCAGTGGTATCTTTTTGGACTTGAAATGATTCTTCATCCGATACTTGAGGCTCAGACATTCTGCTGGTGAAAAGACATGATCTACCCTTATTGGTTCCGGATTGGCGATAGCGTTTGTTAGTGCACTTTTCTGTGGCATACTAGTGCACCTTGTTTGTCAATCACTTACGTCAGTGAGTCTAGTGTCGGTTGAGCCTAATGAAGACGAAGACCAAAGACTCAAGTGGCCCTGCGTCATCAAGGATGAAGATACAGGTAAAAGTCATGCCTTGTTGTACCTTAACCTTGACCAAAACCCAACCCTTTAACCTCTTTGATGACCTTGATCATTTTAGGAAAACCTTTAGTCATCTTAGATTGGCCCTAAGTGTCCCAAAAGAGCACCCAAACCTTGGCCAAAGTGAGTAAGTTGAAGATTGCATGGGTCAGCAAACAACCAGGCTGAACCCAGGCCTGTCCGACCGGTCACGACCGGTCCTGGACCCCTGGCCGACCGGTCAAGACCGGTCGGACAGACAATCCAGAGTGGACAGCAGCTACTGGAGTGGATGGCCATTGGGCCGACCGGTCGTGGACCCTGGACAACCGGTCGTGGACCCCTGGCCGACCGGTCTTGACCGGTCGTGCAGACCATCCTCCTTAAGACAGCAAGGTTCTGTCTTTGCTCTGGCCTATGGCCGACCTGTCGTTGACCCTGGACGACCGGTCGTGGCCCCTAGCCGATCGGTCGTGCGACCGGTCGGCACTAGCAGTTATTTGCCCGTTTTTAATCCGTTGTGCATTATTTTATATAAGGGCTTAGCTTGTTTTGAGGGGTAAGAAGAGGGATTTCGAGAGGAGTGAAGCCACCATTGTTGGAGACCATTTGAGGCTCATTCCCAACCTATGCAAGGCATCTTCCTTGTGCTTTAACACAAGATTAGAGCATTCCAAGCTCATGAAGAAGATGACCTTCATCCCCTCTTGATCTCTAGAGTTTGGAACCTTCTTGATTGGCAAATCATTGTCCAAAACTCTAAGATGAGATCGTTGTAGGAGAGAACCTCTAGGCAATCCATTCCCATTAGTTGTAGAGTTCTCAAACCTACCCTCTTAGCATCTTGAGCATCTCAAAGGCATCACATGCAAGGTGTTTGATCAAGTGTGGCTGAGGCATTGGCGACGCAACGGCAACACGATCGTGGGAGCAAGGGAAGTTGATTGAAGCACGGGAGAACGGAGATCAAGCAACCCAAACCGGGGCTAAACAAGGGGCTCATCCAGCAAGTAAGGTTGTCCTTTTTGAGAGTCCATTTAGAGTTTGTTTGTCAAACTCGATCTAGGGACGTTAGCCGTTCCTTGGCCCGTTTGCCGGGCCTAAACTAAGTCTCCAAGGGGGAGCCTACGTCACGGGAGTGAACGTGAGTCGGGTTGAGAGTTAGCCTATGTCCAAAACTCCGTTTGGGTTGAGAGTTAGCTTATGTCCAAGACTCCATTTGGGTTGAGAGTTAGCCCTTTGTCTAAAACTCCGGTCATGGTTGAGAGGTGAACCGGTAAAACCTCCGTGTAAAGGTTGAGAGGTGAACCTCATTAAAAACCTCCGATAGTGAATGCCGGTGTGCTCAAAGGAGTTGAGTACTTGAACCGGGAGTGGAGTAGACCCAAAGTCGAACCACTATACATGCTTGTGTTTGTGATTGAATTGAGCATATTGATATCTTAGCATTGGTAGTTAAATTGTCTAATTATGAATGCTTGATAGGAATGTATGCTAGGCACTAATTAGGCACATCCACACACAAGATGTACTTTCACTAGTTGTGTACACTTGAGCTCATTGATCCATTCTCATAAGTCTACTTAGGTTGCATAGGTTAGGAGCTTGATTAGTTAAATATTTTAATTACCTATGCATGCTTTAAACTAAGTTGTTTATTGCTTAATCATATGCTAGTCTTGTGATTGGACCCACTTAGGCTTGGAAGTCGAGGTGTTCTTGCTTACTTAGATTGATTTGTTGAATTATATAAGTAGGCGAAAAGAATTTCAAAAAAGGTCCTAATCACCCCCTCCTATAGGTTTAGCCATAATTCTAGTTGCACTTTAAGCTTCCGCACATACGTGGGTGTTGTGTTAGACCACCCGATGTACTTTCAGCGTTCACAGTCTCGAACTCGAAACTATGAAATGGGACGTTTTTTTTTAGAGTATTGGATATTGATGACAGGGATGTCTGGTTCAGTGGCAGCAGCATTAGAAGGAATGATGAGCTCCTTCTCTACATGGATAGAGATCACTTGATTTCCACATATGTATTTCACCCATTGATGTAGGGTTGATGGCACAGCTCCCACCTTGTGCAGCCAAGGTCGTCCGAGCAACATGTTGAAAGAGGCTGATATATCCAGGATTTGAAATGTGATGGTGGAGGTTTCTGGACCTATCTGTACCTCTATGTCGACCTCCCCTTCTATTGATCGGCGGGTGTTGTCGAATGCTTTGACGCATATAGTGCTGGGTCGAAATGAAGAGGGATTGATTCCCAGACATTCCGCAGTCTTGAGTGGGCAGACGTTTAAGCTTGAGCCGTTATTGATGAGGACCAGCGGGACGCAGAGGTCTTCGTATCGTAAGGCTATGTTGAGGGATCGCCCATGGTCGTGCCCTTCTGGTGGCAACTCATTATCAGTGAAGGTGATGGCGCGTTGTTCGCTTCCCCAAGTGTAAGGTTGCGATGTAGTAATAAATCTCGGAAAGACTGAGGTCAATCCACAGGGACTTGTGTAGGAATTCACAAACACATCCAATAGTGTCTATTGAGAGCTAACAACCAGATTTTGTATGAGATTGATGTAAGTAACAACTTTAAACTAATTTGAAAGTAAACAATTATAAAAAGGCACTAGGGGTTTAAGGATCCACTTGTAGCAATCCTTGATGCTCAGTTCGCTGTGGTTTCTCACTTTCTCAACTAGAATCGATATTAAGATCTATCTAGCCGGATGATAGAGCTGTTAAACCAAACAATCTGTCATATGTAAGGCCAATGTATATGATTCACTCAATGCAAGCTAGGATGAGCATGCTCAATTGCATAGGTCAGTCCCAATTCCAATAGGATAAATCACAATCATAACCATCCTCAAGTTCTATCACAAGACAAGTCTAGATTATGGTTTGAACTTGATTCAAATCACATGCACAGTCCCATACATAATTCAGAAAACCAGAAAAGTAGAACTTTGTAGGAAGTCCCCACATGAAGATCATAGTACTAAAGCGTACTCCAATTCCTCGGATCATACAGGTCTAGACTAACACAAAGCAATTAAGAACTTAAGTAATTCTCCCAAACATCCATGAGTCATCATAAGACTAAGAAAAACTACTTAGAACTTGTATAAACTTTAAACCATTGTTCATAATCATGAAAACCAATCTTAAAACCAACTACAAATGAATTAAAACATCTTAGATCCACTACAACCTTCACCTCTTAGCCCTAGCTAAGAGGTTTAGCTGCTCATGATCTAAGGAAACATGAAATAACTAGAAAAATCATAAAAACAACAAAACAAACTAGAAGGAGTTGTGAAACTCCGAAATCCACTTCCCCCGCCTCCCACCTTGCTCAAACTCTTCTAAGATACCCTAGGAACGATCCCTAGGTGTCCTTTTATAGTGGGGAGGGTCCGCAACATCGAAATATTATAGAATCTGCGTAAGCTTATGCAGTGCGCAGAGAAAATCGGTGCCAAAAACGGAAAGTGTGCAATATTACGCATGGCCGACTGGTCGCACGACTGGTCTGAGTGGCTGGCCGACCGGTCGCGACCTCGCGGTAGCCTTCCTATGTGCAGATTCGTGTTTGTGAGTAATTGATCTTAGAGTGTTTCTATATTCAGATATAACCAGAGATTCTGGTATAGTTCGATCCCCAGCAGAGTCGCCAGTTTGTTAGAACTAGAAAATGCTCGGGCGCAGTTTTCTGGTGTTTTATTGTTCTGGGGTTCTGAATAATAGAAACATTCATAGACAATCACAAGCATTCACAAAAGTACATAAGAGGAGAGATATCGCAAGACGAATTTTATTCCAGAGATCCCAAGATCTTGTACATTCCAGGCCGTGATCTGGCACGAGCCCTTAATTACATCGAATGATCGATGACCCTTGATTAAAAGGCAGAAGACTAGTCAGTGGGGACTATGGTCTCAGAGTTCATGGTCGTAAAGACCTGTATTTTGTGTGGTCCTAGAGACCTGTATTTGTTGTGTTTTGTTATGGACTGATCCATCTTTGTATGAGTCAATGTCTATGTCCCATGTTTTGACTGGAGATCCGGGCTGAGACTGTCAGGGTTTTTAACTAAGGGGTGAGACTCTAGCCTCGCCCGTCATTTGTGATGGGTGACCGCGGGAAGACCGATCTGCAGTTGTATGTACCTGAGCAGCTCAACCAGCGGATGTCGTTTGAATGGGTAGGGCATCGACTGTTCTCGAAGTGTCAGTCTTTAACAAATTGTGCGTAATAGTTCAGAACTTTCACTATATGGTTTATCGTGTTAACCATAGTCCCATTTGCTTAGTTCAGACCTGAATCCGGGTCATATTATGATAGTACATGTAATGATGATACATCAGTATGATTCTGGGCATTGGCGGCCTCTTTTTGAGAAGTTACTTCGTTCATCTCGTTGGATCAGATCGGACTCTGAAAGCTTGCATTCTGCTCATTGGGTTGCTCGGATGAGTTATTTGACTGCTCCGTTGTGTCCGGAATGCTCGAAATACCCAAAATAGGCCCAAACGGGGCTCGAAAATATCATAAAATGAATATTTAAAGGTTCTTAGATGTACGTTTAGAGTGCTGATTTTTATAATCCGCTGGCCTGATTTTACTGATGCGTTGGGGCCAGCGCGTCCAAAAATGATTGTTAAAAAATGTTCTATTTTCTTGATCCACTAGCCGATTTTAACGATGCGCTGGGGCTAGTGCGTCCAAAATTGACTTGTTTTAAGATGTGTATTTTCCTGATCCGCTGGCCTATTTTTGTGATGCGCTGGGGCCAGTGCGTCGATAAAACAAGTTTGATTCCATGTATTTTTGCGATGCGCCACTATACTTGTATAATTTTAGGTTATTTCTCCACCAGACCTGCTGTGGTCGGAAGTGGGATTTTCGGTGATCGGAAGAGGGTGTCCGGTGGTCAGAAAAGGGGTTCCGGCGAGTGATTCCGGCAATCTCAAAAACCCAAAACTCTCTCCTTCTCTAGATCTGATCAAATGATCCGTAGGGGAGGGGTATTTATACCCGAAGTCAGCCAATAGGAGATCGCCACTTGTAGCGCGTCGAGAAAACATGCCGGCGTGTCGAGAAAATCAACCGGCGCGTCTAAAAATGCCTTAGTTCGAATGCTGATTTTTAGGGCGCACTGGCTGTCAGTGCGTCCTGAAATTCCTGAAAATACCCCTCAGAGGTTCCTCAGAGGTTTTTAGTTCGAATGCTGATTTTAGTTTGAATTTTTAGGGCGCTGATTTTTAGTTCGAATGCTGAAAGCTTTTCAGCTCTTTGAGGTTCCTCAGAGGTGGCATCTCTTTGATTGCCTTAATCTTCGTCGGGTCGATTTTTATGCCTCGGTGTCTGATAACAAACCCCAAGAACTTGCCAGAGGAAACTACGAACGCGCATTTCAACGGGTTCATACAGAGGCTTTTCTTTCTCAGTCTTTGAAACACTTGCCGTAGATGCTCTCTATGCTGTTCATGTTCGGCCGACCTCACTACTAGATCGTCTACATAGCATTCGACGTGTTTATGCATCATGTCCTGGAAGATTACTTGCATCGCGCGCTGATATGTTGTCCCCTGCATTCTTCAACCCAAACGGCATCACGCGGTAACAATATATGCCCAACGTCGTACGGAATGTTGTCGATTCTTCATCCTCTGGGGCCATATGAATCTGATTATACCCCGAGTAACCATCCATAAAGGACATCACTGCGTATCCTGTCGTGCTGTCGATCAATAGTTCTGGGATAGGCAGTGGGAAATCATCTTTAGGGCATGCTTCGTTGAGGTTCCGAAAGTCTACGCATACTCGGATTTGACCGCTCTTCTTCTTGACCGGTACAATATTCGAAATCCATCATGGGTATTTGACTTCTTGGATGAATCCAGCTTAGATTAACTTTTCGACCTCTTCTTCAATTTTGGGCACTATGTCTGGATGGAATCGTCGTTGGGGTTGTTTGACCGCCTTCTTCCCTTTCATGATGCCCAGCTTATGCATCGCAGTCGTTGGACTGAGCCCTGGCATTTCTGAGTATGTCCAAGCGAATACATCTTTGTTTTCTTTCAACAGTTGAATGTATCTCTCCCTCTCTTCTTTTGGGACATTCTTGCTCAGGTGTGTATTTCTAGGCTCTTCTGGGGTTCCCAGATTTATTTCTTCAAGCTCATCTATCGTGGGCTAACCCCTGTCTTCTATCTGTGCAGGTGCGGCACTGGGTTGAATGATGTCGACTACTTCTTGTGGCTGCACCTCTTCTGTGGGACTGATTGTCACCATGTTGACATGTCTAATCTTCATCTTTGCCCCTAACCCTTCTCTTCCTTGGTAAGCTTTGGTGTTTTCTTCGAATGGGACTAACATTTTACCATTCGAGGCTGATTCTGAGTAATAGAAGCCCATATTCTTCATGATGTTACGGCTAGCTTCACTGTATCTTCCCTCTTCTATCGGTTGGGGTAGATGGGGTGATTTCTCGGCCTCGTCCTTGGTCTACACAGGTTCATTGAGTATTGAATAAAATTTAATTTCTTTCTTCACATTGGCACTTGGTGGTACCACAAACTGGCCAGGAGCTCTTGGGAAAGATTTAACTCTTCCTATTTTCGGTACTGGCATGTTGAAGCTAGATTTGAGCACACTCATGTGCTGATTCGATATCATCTCTAGGACAGATTGCCCTGGTTGTCGTAAGTGTTTCGGGATTATATAAAATTTCTTGGTAGTCCCTTGAGACTCTTCGGCTAACTGACTTGTGGTTTCTTTCTGAGTAATAAACCGAGGCTTGCTTCTCTGTTCAAACTTGTTGACTCTAGGTTTTGCCCCTTACCCTTTTTGCGTTACGTCGGGCTTCTTCGTGACTTCTCTTTCGTCAACCAAGTCATAGTACCGGGCATCAGCCAGGAATGATTCTGCAATCGTATTCGGCTTCGGGTCTGCTGCCACTTTGTACTGAACTCCCTCTCTATTGTACTTGAAGCACTGATGATAGGTTGAGGGAATAACACGGTTCTGATGGAGCCATGGCCTTCCTAACAGGAGATTATACGTTGTTACTGCGTCGATTACTTGACATGTTACCTTCGTCTTTAGCTCTTCGATTTCCAGCATCACGGTGATCGACCCCAGAGTGCGCTAGCTATCTTGATTAAACCCTTGAATAACCATGGTGCTGGGACGCAGGGCTGACGGTCTGTAACCCAACCTCTGTAGTGTCTTCAACGACATGATGCTTATTGCGGATCCATCGTCAAGCATGCATCGCTTAATTTCTGTATCTCTAATCGTTCCCGTGACCATCAACGGGCGATTATGGTCTGTTGCTTCAATCATGCGGTCTTCTTCGGAGAATGTGATTATAGAGGGGTGATCTATCTGCATTGCTTGCTAAATCGGTGCATTTCCTTCCCAAAACTTATCTGGATCGATCATTTCTGCTTCGATCTCTGTCATCATCACTTCTCTGACTTCACTGTCTAGTAGTGCATTGATCAACATCTCCCTATATACCTTTGAGAGACATAAGGCATCGTATATGCTCAAGCGAGCCGGGACCTTTCGTAGGTGTGACACGACATCATATGCTACTGATGCTGCCCCTTGCCTTGGCTCCGACCGACTGGATGCGGCTTCAACAACTTTCTCTTTCAACTTCTGCCCCTGGGGCCTTATTGATGGTGTATCCGGGTTTCCATCTTCTTGCATCGGGTCGACTGGTTCTGGCCGAACACGTTCCGGTATTTGCCTTCCGGATCGGAGGATGACGGCATTGACTTCTTCTTCACCTGTCCGTAATGTTTCTCCTGCTGACGGCTGTTCTGTGAATGATACCATGGCACAATGTACCTGAGCCTCGATAAATCGGCTCTTCTCCTGGCTATTCTTCTTTCTCGACCCTTTCTTCTTGCAGTTGAGGAGTCTTCTTCGATTCTCGAGCCTCTTTCGGCTGCTGACCAAAGTCCAAGGTCCTTCAGGTTCAGGGAACAAGGTGTGCAATCGGATGCTTTCTTCTGAGGGGAATGCCAAAATTACCCCAGATGTTTCTTTCCTTGTGGCTTCTGGTGATTTCATACTGATCACCCCTTGGTTGATCAGCCCTTGTATTCTTCCCTTTAGACTAAAACAGTCTTCTGTCTTATGGCTCAGACATCGATGGTATTTACAATACCAGGGATCATCCACCCTCCCAACTTCATGTGGACGAATTGGTTCTGGTAAGCGGATTACATTCTCCTCCACTAGCTGCTCCATGATGGGGATCAGATCGGCCATGTCGAATGTGTATGGGCCATTGGCTCTTTCTCCCTCGGCTATTGTTATTCCTCGAGAAACATAAGGCCTCTTGCCTCTATCCTGGGTAGGTGTTGCTTTCATGTCTGTCTTGGAATCCACGGCGGGCTGCTTCCAGTCTATTATGCCTTTGTCTTTGTTTATGTTGTGAGTTTCTTCAATCCTTACTCCTTCTCTTCTTTGCCTTTCGGGCCTGAAGTTCACCCATGTCGCGGCTTCCTCTACCAGGTGTGCTTTTGTTGCTAGTTCGCGAAAGGAGTTGAAGGTGTTACCTGACAGTCCATACGAGATCATAGGGTCTAGAGCCCTTAGGCACATCTTCATCTGCTCGCCTTCACTGGGTAATTCGCAACATTGAGCCACTGTAGTTCCCCATCGGTCGATGAATTTCTCGACTGGTTCACCATTCCTCTGTCTGACCAATGCTAGGTCTGTTAATGAGATCTCCCTCTCGGTCGCAAAGAATTTTGAGATGAAAGCGTCCTGCATTTTGCTCCCATGTCCTTATAGAGCTGGCCGGTAGCGACATGTACCATTGAAAGGCCTTCCCTGTCAGGGTAGATCCGAATAACCGCATGCAATACTGCGGGACCGCGGACCAATTTCCTAATGTAGTCAAGAAGTGGGTGATGTGCTCTTCCAGCGATCCTCTGCCGTCGAATTTTTTGAAGTCGGGGCATCTGAAATTGGCTGGGAACGGTACCTCTTCCACCTTTGGCGGGTATGGGACCCGATATTTATAGCCGCCTCTCTTCTCTTTCTCTTTTTCTTGCTACATCATGTGGGCTATCGTCTGGGATAACTCTTCTCGCGATACGTGAGATGCGGAAAGTGGTGCACGCTCTATTGGTGTGACCCGGAGTTGGACGGGCAGTTCATGCTCAGTTGGACCTTCCACTGCCCCTTGGGATTCCTCTGCCGACTGACAGGTGGGCGGCGCGATACTTCTAGTAGCGTTCTGAGCTATCAAAATGGTCAATGCTTCTTGGATGATCCTCATTCGTTCATTCGTCTCCCGATTAGCCTGAACTAATTTGTCGATCTGATCTTAGATGTAGGCAATTCTTCCGCTTCATACGGTCCCTCTTCTGCCTCTGCTACTTGAACCATTGTGACTAGCATCGGTTGTATCTTCTAAACCTGCCCTTGTCTTGGCTTGAGAACTGTCATGGGCTTGGAGCTCTTCACAAGTGGGGTCCCGGTCGACTCACGTGTGACACAGGTGGTCCTGGACAATGGTGGAAACTGTTCGACCGTCATCACAGGCACTGAGGACCTGGTTAATGCAACCTTACTACTGATAGGGATCTTCTGCCCCTGTTTTGGTTGCCATTGTTTCCTGATTGCAGGGTGAGGTCTTGCAACATTCACCTTCTTATATGCTGCTAAGATGGCTGCTTTCTTCTGCACTTTCTTCTGTCGGCATGTTTCGACCAACTGCCATCCTGAGTCACCGATACTTGTTGTGGTTGGGGTGAAGCGGGGGAGTTGAAGCCTCCGGTGGCAAGGAAGGTGCACAAACTGTTCATTGAGCATGACATTTCTTCTGTCTATCCTAGTATCTTGTTAATTCTGCTGCGTCATAAAATCATTAGAATAGTTGACAAATGCGGTCGGGAGAGTGAACCCATCGATCGCGGTGCGCAAACTAACAAAAATAAGCAAGAAGGAAACAAATACATGTAGTCGTGGAAGTTTGTGGGTTCAAAAACCTTTTAAAGCGTCTATTGCCTTAGAGATGAAGGGAAGAACGTTCCCGTTGAGAGTCGCCAGTTTGACGCCCGAAGGGCGCCGAAACATTAAGCCTCGCAGTAGCCTTCCTATGCACAGATTCGTGTTTGTGAGTAATTGATCTTAGAGTGTTTCTATATTCAAATATAACCAGAGATTCTAGTATAGTTCGATCCCCAGCAGAGTCGCCAGTTTGTTAGAACTAGAAAATGCTCGGGCGCAGTTTTCTGGTGTTTTGTTGTTCTGGGGTTCTGAATAATAGAAACATTCATAGACAATCACAAGCATTCACAAAAGTACACAAGAGGAGAGATATCGTAAGGCGAATTTTATTCCAGAGATCCCGAGATCTTGTACATTCCAGGCTGTGATCTGGCACGAGCCCTTAATTACATCGAATGATCGATGACCCTTGATTAAAAGGCAGAAGACTAGTCAGCGGGGACTATGGTCTTGGAGTTCATGGTCATAGAGACCTGTATTTTGTATGGTCGTAGAGACCTGTATTTGTTGTGTTTTGTTATGGACTGATCCATCTTTGTACGAGTCAGATGTCTATGTCCCATGTTTTGACCGGAGATCCGGGCTGAGACTGTCAGGGTTTTTAATTGAGGGGTGCAACTCTGGGCCTACGCTCGTCATTTATGACGGGTGACCGCGGGAAGACCGATCTGCAGTTGTATGTACCTGAGCAGCTCAACCAGCGGATGCCGTTTGAATGAGAGGGCATAGACTGTTCTCGAAGTGTCAGTCTTTAACAAATTGTGTGTAATCGTTCAGAACTCTCTCTATATGGTTTATAGTGTTAACCATAGTCCCATTTGCTTAGTCCGGACCTGAATCCGGGTCATATTATGATAGTACATGTAATGATGATACGTCAGTATGATTCTGGGCACTGGCGGCCTCTTTTCGAGAAGTTACTTCGTTCATCTCGTTGGATCGGATCGGACTCTGAAGGCTTGCATTCTGCTCATTGGGTTGCCCGGATGAGTTATTTGACTGCTCCGTTGCGTCCGGAATGCTCGAAATACCTAAAATAGGCCCAAATGAGGCTCGAAAATATCATAAAATGAATATTTAAAGGTGCTGAAATGGACGTTTAAAGTGTTGATTTTTATGATCCGCTGGCCTAATTTTACTGATGCGCTGGGGCCAGCACGTCCAAAAATGATTGTTAAAAAAATGTTCTATTTTCCTGATCCGCTGGCCGATTTTTACAATGCGTTGGGGCCAGTGCGTCCAAAATTGACTTGTTTTAAGATGTGTATTGTCCTGATCCGCTGGCCTATTTTTGTGATGCGCTGGGGCCGGTGCGTCGATAAAACAAGTTTGATTCCATGTATTTTTGCGATGTGCCAGTATATTTGTATAATTTTAGGTTATTTCTCCACCAGACCTGCTGTGGTCGGAAGTGGGATTTCCGGTGATCGGAAGAGGATTTCCAATGGTTGGAAAAGGGGTTCCGGCGAGGGATTCTGGCGATCTAAAAAACCCAAAACTCTCTCCTTCTCTGGATCCTATCAAATGATCCATAGGGGAGGGGTATTTATACCCGAAATCAGCCAATAGGAGACCGTCATATGTAGCGCGTCGAGAAAACATGCCGGCGCGTAGAGAAAATCAACCGGCGCGTTTAAAAATGCCTTAGTTCGAATGCTGATTTTTAGGGCGCACTGGCTGTCAGTGCGTCATGAAATTCCTAAAAATGCCTGATTTATTGGACGCGCTGAGGGTCAGTGCGTCCTCAAATTTCTGAATTTTTGGATGCGCTAGACGAATTTCCTGATTTGCTGAGGGTCAGTGCGTCCTAAAATTCACTTCGTAAAACTGTCTGCATTTCTTGATGCGCTGGGTGAATTTCTTGACGCGCTGAGGGTCAGTGCGTCCTGAAATTCACTTTGTAAAATTTCTGAATTTCATGATGCGCTGACCATGAATTTCTTGATGCGCCGATGTACTCGTGTTTTACAAAATTGTTTTGCGAAACGAAGGGCTTGCGAGGCCCGCTTTGCGATGGATGTCGATGCACTGGCTCTATTTCTTCATGATTGAAGTAACCCTCCCAAATTTGAAGGGTTTTGATCATGATGAACGATGGGGTCCACCACTGGCTCAATTTTCCATTTTTGGTCAAGTCTGATGTGTGTTGTGATTTTGCTGAGATTCTTGATGCACTGACCCTAAATCCAGCGATGGGGCAGATTGTACACTTGTGATCCCTGTTTTGAGGATCCTGACTTTTGTGACCCCAACACGTATTTATCAAATTTATTTGTAAACTTCAATGACTAGGATGACGGAAATTACTTGTACCTCCTGCAGCCATGTGAGGCTCACACCAATTTGATGAATGACTTTGAGGCTTTGCCCCCATTGTTTGTAGTGGAATCGTATTGCAAAAGAAGATGCGAACAAAAGGCATTAAGATATAATGAGCTCATGGTTATTTATGTATTGTATAACTATCCAAAAATGTTGAGATGCAGGAAACAATTCTTCTTCCAAGACAACAACTCGGTTCTTTATCAGAGAAAGACTCCAACTGTCCAGAACATATCACAAGCAATGAGGTTTCTATGCTCGGATAATTTTGCAGAGGGGTGTAGAGAAAATGGTGGGCAGAAAGAGGGCCTTGATTCATAAAAAAAGAACTTACATGGAACTCGAGGGTCATGGCTTCTTTGTGAATTTTTCTTCCATGTAATGAGAATTCTCCATTGTATTTATATTGACTGAACTGGGAATGTATTAGGAACAAGCCTTCTCACATTTACATTGACTGAATCGAGGATGTATTTTGAGTTTCCCTTTACAAAAAAATCATGACTTTCATGAATGTTAGATTAATTTCTTTCATTTAGTAGTTATAACAATTTTTTATTCGCATTAAGTTAGATGGTTCGATCTATCAGGGCATGTACCAGAAACGGCTAGATATGCCATTATTATAAAAAAAAAAATTCAACACCCTAGCTACGGATATAGTCCGTAGTCCTCAAAACTAGTCCACAGCGTTATGTAGACAAAATGCTACGGATCGGATTTCTATAGCGACGGCTATTGTCCGTAGCCATAAAAATATAGCTACGGATATAAGCCGTAGCTATAGCTTCAAAGGCTATAGCTACGGCACCAATTGCTACGGACCGGCTACAGACCTGCTACGGATTATATCTGTAGCTTTTGCCCCATTTTTTTGTAATAGTCCATTCATCTTTTTTCTTCTTTTCTTCACCTTCGACAACCAAGAGATCTTCATCAGGGAAGAATGTCTTGAGTGGTTGATAATCCAGGAGAGAGTGAGCGGCAAGATGATCGGTGAGGGCTTGCCCCTTGATTGCCTCCTGAGTGACATAGGTGATGTCGAATTCAGACAAGAGTAGCTGCCATTTAGCTATCCTTCCAGTGAGTGCTGGTTTCTCAAACAGGTATTTGAGCGGATCCATGTGAGCGAGGAGGAGAATAGGGAATGCAATCATGTATTGACGGAGTCGCTGAGTTGCCCAAACTAAGGCGAGGCAAGTCTTCTCGATCGGGGAATAACTGGTCTCGTAGTCGATGAACTTTCGGTTCAAATAGTATATTGCTTGTTCCTTCTTTCCGGTCTCATCGTGCTGGCCGAGGACACAGCCAATAACTTCTGCTGCTACCGAGATGTATAACAATAGTGGTTGTGCAGGAGTGAGCGGCACTAGCACCAGAGGATTCATGAGATATTTTTTGATGCGATCGAAGGCAACTTGCAATCATCATTCCATTCTTTTGGAGCGTTCTTCCGAAGGAGCTTGAATATGGGTTCACAGATAGGTGTGAGCTGTGCGATGAAGCGACTGATGTATTGAATTTTGCCGAGGAAGCCACGGATTTCCTTCTCTGTTCTAAGAGGAGGCATCTCGATGATTGCTCTGGTTTTGGTTTCGTCGACCCTGATACCATCCTCGTTCACCATAAAGCCAAGGAGCTTGCCTCCCATTGCACCGAAGACACATTTCTGAGGTTTGAGGCAGAGCTTGTACTTTTCTAATATGTTGAACAACTTCTTCAGATCTTCAAAGTGTCCTTCAATTGTGCGAGATTTGACGATCATATAGTCCACGTATACTTCAAGCTCTTTGTTCATCATGCCATGGAATAGTGCTGTCATTGCTCGCTGATATGTTGCTCCTGTGTTCTTCAGACCGAATGGCATTACCCTGTAACAGAAGGTTCCCCAGGGAGTGAAAAACGATGTCTTCTCGTGATCTTCGACGGCCATCTTAATCTGATTGTAACCTGAGAACTCGTCCATGAATGAGAAGACCTTGTACCCAGCAGTGTTGTCAACCAGAGTGTCGATATGTGGCAAAGGGAAATCATCTTTAGGACTGGCTTTGTTGAGATCTCGGAAGTTGATGCACATTCGAACCTTGTCATCCTTCTTTGGTACTGGTACGATGTTGGCGAGCCATTCAGGGTAGTTGGAGACTACCAAGAATCCCGCATTGTATTGCTTAACGACTTCATCTCGGACTTTCAGAGCCTATTCTGGCTTCATTCTTCGAAGTTTCTGCTTCAGTGGCTTCATATTCACCTTGGTTGGTAGATGGTGTACAATGAGGTCTTCATCAAGCCCCAGCATGTCTTCATATGAGAACGCGAAGTTGGACAATCTTGGAGCTAGGAACTCTATCATTCTCTGCTTCATCTCAGGTGGCAACGATTTTCCAATGCGGACTTCCTTAGGGATCTTAGGTGTCCCCAAGTTTACTATCTCGAAATCATCGGCTACAACATTGGCTTTGGATTTGAACTTTTTGAGGAGATCCTCTAGTTCAGGAGCCGGATCATCATCTTCCTCATCCCGAGCTTCGTCCAGACCCATGAGCTCAAAGTCTAATTCGATATCAAAATCATATGATTTGACTTCAAACTCATGCGACTCTTTAGACGAACTCGGCACATTATTGAATGCAGGAAAAGAAATGCTTTTTGGTTTTTGAGATTTTTCTGGAATGGAAATGCTGGATATTTTTGGTTTTTGTAAGTTTTTTTTTTTGAGTTTTTGAAATTCACGGGACCTTGAACAAGCGGGCATTGCAGACCATGATTGATCCTAACTTGTCCCAAGGTTCCGCTCGCTGCTTAAACCGGCGTTTTCTTTTTTGGAAGCCAGAGCCCTCAGATGACACTCTGGCTGATTCAGAAGTTAGGAGAACAGATGACCATTCAGGACCCCACACTCCTTCCCCTGGAGAGGTGGGGGTTGATGATTTGGGCGAAGAATCACAGTCTAGCCCAATGACCATGATTTCTCGCTGGTCGGGTTCGAGATCTGAGTCGTATTCAGTCCCTCCCGGATCACTTACCTCACATTGTAGTTCGTCTGGTTCAATGGCGAGACATGAGTTCGGAATCTGGACATCCGACCAATCCAGGGCTGGCCATTTCCCTTTCTTGGTCCAATGGATGGGCTGCTTCTGCCCCTTGCTGATGATTGATGATGTTGATTCTGTAGAGATGGGCGATCCGTGCCCCTTGTTGATTGATGCTGAGATGGGCAAGTTGTGCCCCTGGTTGACCGAAGTAGGTATCAGAGTGTCACGCCCCAAACTCGGGGACCGGGCTTACTAAATTCCCGGCCGCCGAATCCGGTGCCAACAGCCTCCGTAGTACCCCATTCTCGGCCCCTAGCTCCCATACGCCAGGTTCCGATCCTGGGATCCCACAAGGAGGATTTTCAAGGTAATTTTTTTTTTTATAGATGAGCATAAACATAAGTATACCAAACCAAAAAGCATCACATCACATATCCACTAAGATAGTCTTTTGAGTACAATGCTGTAGAAAAGGAAATACAAGGTATAACTGAAAGCTGAAAAATCAAATGCGCGCCCCTGTCTCACTGCTGTCGTGCTATAGTATGACCTGCACGTAAACAACGTGCATAAGCTTACTATGAAGCTTAGAGAGTGCGTGGTGTGTGCGCAATGCATATGACAGGTATACAGATATCAGAGTAAGCGGAAATGATGGCAGGCTACACTACCAAGTCTATGAATGTCATTAGCCATCTCGAGGCTATGCAATGCAATGAGCCTATATGGCCGAGTGTCATATGCTAATGATGCCATGTGCGCATGTCAATCCTCAACTGTCATATATCATACGGTTTTACAACTGGGACATCACCGGGGTCTAGTACACTCCAGACATTGGTTGCCGCCCATCGCGCGCATAACCAAGCGAGTGGAAGAGACCTCACTATCCGCCTCGTCAATGACATATAAGATAATTCACCCGGCTCGTCGATAGCGAACCCATTCACGAGCTGGTCAAACTCAACCTAGTATATAGCCCTCTGCACCCGGGCGGGTAAGGTCACACCCCCTTCCAACCGACCCCGACACAGTGGGAGACGCGGCCTACTGGTATTTGGCCCTCATGCGCTCATAAATCCACTCGGTCTAGACATTGGAGCATCCTACTGGTACCACAGGGTTTAGGGACTTTCACCCAAGGACATCTTTGGCGCCCAAGTGCTAGAACATATTTCCGGTGTCCATTCCTACCATCCACGATGTGACTGTGGTGGTCCAAAACCCCGATGCCGCTGGGGTGAGAATCTGATCATGACATGTATAATGCGAGATGCATGAGTCACACTATTAAAGCCATGCACCAAACCTGCGCATACCGCGCGATCATGTAGGGTGACCCTATCTCATACGGGTCCCCTAAGTATCTCAAGCTGTAAGGCATATGCTATGATCGACATCGCCCACAGTCAGGCATACATATGATGCGTATGTACAAATGAATGGGTATGATATTTATTACACTAAGCATATTATCAGTGTGACCTATCCAGCTAAGTATACTAGCATATTACCAGACCTATCATGTACTGTTGGCCTTGAATGGCCCAATATATATACAGAGAGTGGGACCCGAACCGTGGGCCCCATTGGAAATGTAAAGGTCTTCGTGGTATAGCCCACTTGAGACTACATCGGCCCCATACTTGGGCCTGCACATACAAGATAGGCAGCATGAATAAAACAGATACATCATGGTGGAGCTAATAGATACATCACGTTGGGACCCATAGGGTGGGCCACCTGCTGGGCAGCGTGGTACCCAACTGATCCCAATAAGTTTGAATCAAGCAGATATTTGTGTTTTCTCCTTCATACATATCCATGTGATCTTATGAACCGATTGGATGGCAAATAAACATCACTGTAGAACCTAGAAAGGTTTCAATGTTGGAAATCATTATTCCCACTGAAGCATGGTCCACTTGACATTAAGATATGCTTAAATTTTGGGCCCAACCACTTATGGATAGGTTGGGTGACAAATAAACATCATTTTGGGTCTAGGAAGGTTTCAATGGTGGAGATTATTATTCCCACTGTTGTCCCATGGCATGGCCCACTTGTCATTTGGATATGCTAAGATTTTTTTTTTTTTTTTTTTTTTTTTTTTTTTTTTGGGCTCGGCCACTTATAAAATAGGTTGGATGACAATTAAACATCACTGTAGGGCTGGGAAGGTTTCAACGGTAGAGATCATTATTCCCACCGTTGACCCGTGGCATAGCCCACTAAAATGAGCTGGAAAAACATATGGACGGGATAGGTACAACACATACATTCTAGGTGGGCCCAACGAGTGGGGCCCATTGCCAAAGCCCATACAGTCAGGCTGCTGGGCAGCAGCAGCATATATATATATATATATATATATATATATATATATATATTTTTATTTATTTTTTTTTTATATATATATATTTTTATTTATTTAATAAGTGGGGCCCACAGGAGTTCCTGATCAAGCTGATATTTTTTTGATGTCCTTTCCTCCATGTATGTGTGAACTTACGAACAGGTTGGATCTCAAATAAACATCACGGTGGCCCATAAGAAGGTTTCAACGGTGGGGCACTGTCCCTATTGTTTTCTGTGGTGGGGCCCCCCTCGAGACTTGGATCTGGCTCATTCTTGGGGTCGTGCCCTAAAATGATCTCCCCAACTGGATGAACGGTGTGGATACAACACATACATCATGGTGGGACCCACAAGTGGGCCACAGCTGGCCGAGCCAGCGTGCCAGGACGCTGGTACGTCCAGCGTCAGCGTCAGCGACGCTGACTCCTTTCTTTCTTTCTCTTTTTTTTTTTTTTTTTTTATATTCATATCAAGTGGGGCCCACATGGGTCTGATCCACTCCGTTCATCAGGTTCCCCATCTCGTGGGGGACCCAACAAGCCCCATATTGGCTATGTAATTCCGCCTAGAAACGTTAAGGTGGGCCGAAAGATTCTGACAGTAGGAATCATTATTCCCACTGTTTCAAGCGGTGCGGTCCACTGAAGATTTGGATCTGGCTCATCTTTGGGCCCTGGCCCTAAAATGATCTGGGAAAACTGATGAACGGCGTGGATGGAACACAAACATCACGGTGGGTCCCACGAGTGGGACCCATTGTAGCGCCCAAGTGAGGCTGGACGTTCCAGCGTCAGGACGTCCAGACGCTGGACGTCCAGCACATACATAGTTTTTTTTTTTTTTTTTTCTTTCTTTTTGTTTTTGTTTTCTTGAGGTCATTACATGTGGGGCCCACTTAGTGAAGATCCGATCCGTCCATTAGGTTTCCCCTCTCATTAGGGACCCAACAAGCCCAATATTGGGCGGCTGATTCGGCCTAGAAACTAAAAAGTGGGCCAAAGGATTTCTGACAATAGAAGTTATTATTTCCACTGTTTTACACGGTGCGGTCCACTACAGATTTGGATCGGCGTCATATTTGGGCCCTGGCCCTAAAATGATCTGAGAAAACAGCTGGACGGCACGGATGGAACACAAACATCAAGGTGGGCCCCACGAGTGGGACCCCTTGCAACGTCCAAGGTGACGCTGGACGTTCCAGCGTCAGAACGTCCAGACGCTGGACGTCCAGTGCACTTTGATATATTTTTTTTTTCTTTTTTTTTTTGTGTTCATATCCAGTGGGGCCCACTTAGGGGCGATCCACCCCGTTCATCATGTCCCCCAGCTCATTGGGGTCCTAACAAGCCCAATATTGGGCAGGTAATATGGTCCACAAACATCACGGTGGGCCCAAGAAACTCCGACAGTAGGCTTCATCAGCCCCACTGTTTTCTACGGTGTGGTCCACCTGAGATCTGGATCTTCTCCATTTTTGGCGCCCAGACATAAAATAGGGTGGAGAAGCAGCTGGACGGCGTGGATCTAATACATACATCAAGGTGGGTCCCACGTGGGGGGGGGGGGGGGGGGGGGGGGGGGGGGGCTGTTCTTGGCCGACCGGCTGCCCTTGCTGTCCAGCGGCAGTCCTCTCTCTCTTTCTTTTTTTTTATTTTTTTATTCTTTATTATTATTATTATTATTATTATTATTATTACTATTATTACAAAGTGGGGCCCATTCATGGATGATCCAATCCATCCATCAGGTTGTCCACCATCAGGTGGGCCCAAAAGAAAAGGAAAAATGAAGGGAAAGAAGAAAATGGGGGATTTATGTACCCCTTGCACTCACCTCAAATAATGGACGGTTGGATTGAATCGAGTTGATGATCGGACGATCCGGACGGTCCGGATGATGGTTGGGGCCCTCCAAGCAAGGATCTCCACCCTCAAATCCTAGATCTCCCTCCAAATCTCTCTCTTCTCTCAATTCTTCCTCTTTCTCTCTCCTTTCTCAAATCTCTTTCTCTCTCCTCTCTCTCTCTTGCAAAAATGGGAAGTGAGGAAGCCTCCTCTCCCCCTACGTATGGTATTGTATGGGGGAGAGAGAGAGAAGCAATCATGGGTGATGATGGGTAGCATGGGAGAGAGGGATGGGGGGTATGGTGTGAGAGTTGACTTTGGGAGGAGAGAGAGGGATGGGGGTATGGGGTGTGTAGGGTAGGGGTATGGGATAGGTGTAGGTGAGAATGATGGTGATGGATTTGATTGATGTGACATGGTCTTGGAGATTGTGCAAGTGGGTTTGGCGGCCACCTCAGATTACGCGATAGATCTTTACACGGGTATCGCAATGGGGCGTGCCGAGCGCGTGGAATCGCCTACCGGTCCCGGGTATTCTCGGAGCGCTACTAAATAGGGTGCGGTCAAGTCGTAATCGATCGTCCGGACGTCCGGCACCGAAAATTAGCGCTACGGAGGCAATAAGGTACGGGTCTTACACAGAGTATCTGGTCTTAAAGCTGTTGTATTTGACTTTCTTCTTCATCTTCATCCTTTCCTTCTTCCGGAGGCTTAGACGGTTCGAGAATTCAATCCCATCGAATAGGGGGCCACGTGGCCCAAGCTAGGCTCATCGGGAAGCCTTTGTGTAGTGCAGTCGGTTGATTCCCTCTTGGATCTTTGCAAGGTTCTCCTGGCTTAATGAATGGGATGGGAGAGCAACGAAATTTCTTCTTTCTTTTGTTCGTGAAGATCGCCCTGTACCCGAGTCCCCATTTGCGTTGATTATATACCAGCGGTATCTTTTTGGACTTGAAATGATTCTTCATCCGATACTTGAGGCTCAGACATTCTGCTGGCGAAAAGACACGATCTATCCTTATTGGTTTTGGATTGGCGATAGCATTCACAGTCTCGAACTCAAAACTATGAAATGGGACGTCTTCTTTAGAGTATTGGATATCGATGACAGGGATGTCTGGTTCAGTTGCTGCAGCAATGGAAGGAATGATGAGCTCCTTCTCTGCATGGATAGAGATCACTTGATTTCCACATATGTATTTTACCCGTTGATGCAGGGTTGATGGCACAGCTCCCACCTTGTGCAGCTAAGGTCGTCCGAGCAACATGTTGAAAGAGGCTGATATATCCAGGATTTGAAATGTGATGGTGGAGGTTTCTAGACCTATCTGTACCTCTATGTCGACCTCCCCTTCTACTGATCGGCGGGTGTTGTCGAATGCTCTGACGCATATAGTGCTGGGTCGAAATGAAGAGGGATTGATTCCCAGACATTCCGCAGTCTTGAGTGGGCAGACGTTTAAGCTTGAGCCGTTATCGATGAGGACTAGCGGGACACAGAGGTCTTCGTATCGTAAGGCTATGTTGAGGGATCGCCCATGGTCTTACCCTTCTGGTGGCAACTCATTATCAGTGAAGGTGATGGCGCGCTGTTTGCTTCCCCAAGTGTAGGGTTGCGATGTAGTAATAAATCTCGGTAAGACCGAGGTCGATCCATAGGGACTTGTGTAGGAATTCACAAACACATCCAATAGTGTCTATTGAGAGCTAACAACCAGATTTTGTATGAGATTGATGTAAGTAACAACTTTAAACTAATTTGAAGGTAAACAATTATAAAAAGGCACTAGGGGTTCAAGGATCCACTTGTAGCAATCCTTGATGCTCAATTCGCTGTGGTTTCTCACTTTCTCAACTAGAATCGATATTAAGATCTATCTAGCCAGATGATAGAGCTGTTAAACTAAACAATCTGTCATATGTAAGGCCAATGTATATGATTCACTCAATGCAAGCTAGGATGAGCATGCTCAATTGCATAGGTCAGTCCCAATTCCAATAGGATAAGATCACAATCATAACCATCCTCAAGTCCTGCCATAAGACAAGTCTAGATTATGGTTTGAACTTGATTCAAATCACATGCACAGTCCCATACATAATTCAGAAAACCAGAAAAGTAGAACTTTGGTAGGAAGTCCCCACATGAAGATCATAGTACTAGAGCGTACTCCAATTCCTCGGATCATATAGGTCTAGACTGTAACGCCCCAGATTTTCGAGATTTATTTGAAACTTTTTGAAAATTTATTTTTAATTTATTTTTTATTAATTATCGTACATTTACTGTTGATTTGCGAATAGCGGGACATCCGTAGGGGATCCGATAGGGGACCCTTTACAAAAGTTTCTTAGAATGACCCCATAAACATCATAGAAAGATCAGATTTCAAAAATCACGCACTTTTTAGATAATTACGAAAATGCCATTAGTTAAACTTAAGTTAAGATGCCATTTTTAAGTATTATAGTTTCTGACGATCGCTTTCATGCAAAACCCTGGATTTAAGCTTTTGGCACATATTAATGATACTTATCAAATTTCAGCCCTTAAATCATAGTAGAAGTGGTCCGATTGTCAAATCAGCCCCTTAACCCTTGATTTTCATGTCCATCGAGTGAGGAAAGTAGATGGTTAGTCGTAGTCGAATATTTCTCCTCATATGAGTGACTTGGATCGTTTTTATCATGGAAAAATAGTGTGATTTGAGTGCCCCACCTTGATAAGCATCTTTCTTATGCGCGAAGTTATCCCGTTTTAGAAATTAATGAGTTACCAACTCTTTTTAAATCTGAACCTTTCAATTTACCCACTTCTTACCATCAATCGCTTCTAAAATTTGGACCACTTATTATACTCATATGACTACGAGTTTACACAAAATTTGGACCCCGATCTATAATCCTACACCGTTGAACCACAAAGCCAGCCCCTTCCTTTTCCGCCAAAAGTTGAAATTTCAGATATAGGCATTTCTCACCATCAATCAACCACTAAACTTTGTACAATTGTTTGCCTATCATGACTACATATTTTTCCAAAATTTGGGCCCTGATCATCAAGCATAGACCGTTAATTGAGATCTAGCCCATTTTAGCACCCGTCAGGCCATTTTCAAGGATCGGCCAATCTAGAATGTGGATCATCAAGAAATTTACGTATTCTGACTCTACTCTTCGAGCTTGATAAGATGAACGGATTGGAATTGATCATAGATCATCCAAATATTAAGATTTGAGAAACCCACATCAAGAGGTTGTTACACAAGACCTCGCGTGCACATCCCTCTCCATATTTCTACTACGCACCTCCAAATCCTTCTCCTAACCCTAGCCTCCATGCCCTAGAGAAGAGAGAGAGAGAGAGAGAGAGAGAGAGAAGAGAGTTCTTTCTCATATTTTTTCTGGCGGCTAGGATCTTCTACAACCCTCTTCTTCTAAGTCCATCCTAAGGTGAGGATTTTCCTTCAAGCCTTTCATTAATAATATTATGATTATCATAAGTTTCTTTTGTGGCATGTGAAGTTGTTTTGTTTTGAATTGCTGGTCCATAAAACATGAAGTTTAATGTAGGATTTGTAATGAATATCATTATATAATGATGTGATTCATTGTTTAGATTTTTGACTAAGAAGCATGTGTATTTGTGTTATTTATCTTTGTGAAATCTATGCCATTATTTCCTTAATCTGTGTTTTACAAGTAACATTGGTTTTCATATTGTGATATGGAATATGTGTATAAGATCATCATATGGACATCCCATTATTGTATACTCTGTCCCTAAGTTTGTAAAATTATTCGATGTAGAGAGATGGAACCCATGAGAGGTGTCCATGATGGAAGAATATCTCTTGACTTAACTGAGAGAATGAATTGCTTGTTTGTCAATGGATCCTTAGATGTATATGATGCTTGATTTGATTCATTTACATTACATGGGTATTTTAATGAATTTGGTTATGATGTACAACATTGGCTTTTTGGGACATGATGAAATCATAAAACGGGACAATGAGTGGACACTAATGGTATACAAATTCTCATGAGCCGGGGTTGGTGCTATGGACACTAATCCCGTGCTGTCGGCCTATGCTGGGTTGCTTCCGACTCCCCATAGTGACCACTGAGTTTTATTTAAATCGGTTGTATGCGAAAACACTTAAATAAAGGTGAAACTAAAGTCATGCATTCACTTGGCTCCATGTGGGTGTACGGAATTGAGAATAGGCTAAAGCGTCCTACTTCTCCCGTACACTGTCACGTGTAGATTTGGGCTATGAGCGTCCCGTTTCTCACGTGGTCGGGCAAAACTATGGGCTTGTGCGTCCCAGGAACCTCTGGTGACTAGTGGCTAGCATGAAGTCGTAACAGGGAGTCTCCCACTTCATGGATTGTGATTCTAGCCAGGGTGCCTTAGCCAGAGCATGCATTCCATGCATCACATTAACAAAGATTTTTAGTTGGTTGTTTTGATTTGATTAAATGATAATATCCTGCTTGCGTTTATTCTGTACTGTTATTATTATTCTTGATTGTCTTGGAGGAAATATTCCCCACTATGATAGCGTTTAACGCTATCCCAAACACAATTTAGATGATGCAGGTGAAGATCCAGGTATTGGACCCGATTTTTAAGGAGAAGAGTTCAATGGTTCGTACGATCACATGGCGGATGACAATGTTAGAGAAACTTAATTGATGTTATAATTTATTAAATATTTCTTTTGAGTAGTTGATACATTTATGGAATTGTAATAAGTCTTCAATAGAATACATGATTTTGTATTTTAATTAATCAGTATGGATATTGGTTGGTTCCCTTATTTAACCATTGATGATGACGTAGTAAGTTTGATAGAATAAGATGATAATTGTTTCCGCCATTGTGCTTGAATGCTATATTTTATTATTTGACAAATTAGTTATTCCATAAGTTACTAGGGAATTCGACTGTTGTGTTATACACGAAAGTAGAAAATCTCGGGACGTTACATAGACTAACACAAAGCAATTAAGAACTTAAGTAATTCTCCCAAACATCCATGAGTCATCATAAGACTAAGAAAAACTACTTAGAACTTATACAAACTTCAAACCATTGTTCATAATCATGAAAACCAATCTTAAAACCAACTAAAAACAAATTGAAGCATCTTAGATCCACTACAAGCTTCACCTCTTAGCCCTAGCTAAGAGGTTTAGCAGCTCATGATCTAAGGAAACATGAAACAACTAGAAAAATCATAAAAACAGCAAAACAAACTAGAAGGAGTTGTGGAACTCTGAAATCCACTTCCGCTGTCCAGCAAGCTTCTGGATTTGGAATTTCCTTTGGCCGACCGGTCACGACCGGTCGGTGTGCCTCATCAACATGTCCAGCGAGCTTTGGAGGATCAAAGGGAGATGGCCGACCAGGTCTAGACCGGTCGTGGCTCTCCTGGCCGACCGGTCACGACCGGTCTTGGCCCGTTTTCTTCATTTCTTTCTCCTTTTCTTCTTTCCTTGCTTCCTTCTTTCTTTGGTCCTCCTTCGATCTTCATTCAAATGGTTCTAAATAGGCCCTTTTCATCTTCAATTAGGCAGAGTCCACTCTCATTCCTGCAATCACAAAACATGCATTCAATTAGTCTGTAAATCATGAAAATCTTGCACAATGAGTGATGAATTGGGGTTAGAATATGCACAATTAAGAGCTCAACACACCCCCCCAACCATCATTTTCCTAGTCCCGAGCAAAACATGCGTGAAACTAATTCCATTCTCCAAAACTCAACTCTCCCTTAGAAACCATTCTTCTATACATTCCAAGATACATAAGTGTAAGAGTTAGAGAAATTAGGTGATAGAGGTTGAAACCGTAAACTCTTAAAACATAATAAACATCCATATGAAATTCCCGCAGATTGGTTGACAAATAGAAGAACTTGAACAAATTCAATCTAGTGTGCATAGTGAAAATTCTTTTCATGAGTTTCCAGGGTTATCTTCTTCATAAATCAACTAGACCATAGATTTCAAGGTATATAGAGCCACATCAAGCCAATGACAGGAATTTGCCTTACTGTCCTTTTGACGACTTTCACACTACGTCCCATTTCCGGCTTTGGTTACGGGTAGACCATCCCCCGGTTGGTAATAGGTAGCCCTAATTGGAAATTTCCACCATTTTTCCATCATTCCCAATTTCATCCTTCCTTTTCCTTTTTCTTTTAAATTAGATAGGATTTTTAGAAATCCATATCTTTCATTATTTTCCCATGGACAAGGATGGACAAAGTACCCCGGCTTGATTTCTCAGCACCTTAAATCAAAGTCTAGCTAACCCACAAATCACATAATTCTTTCAACTCATGAAAATCGTGTAATGTGAACTGGGTGTAAAAGTGTTCAAATTTTCTATCAATCACATAACTAGGGTGTTTACGTCGAATTTTGTAACAGGATCCTCCAGACGTTCACCTTCTCCCCCAGCGATTTCCTCCTTAAACCTGAAAAGAGACAGAAAGTAATTAAGGGTGGCCGGCGTCCAGCCGTTGGCCCTCCGATGCCTAAGTTAGATAGGGTGAGGTTGAAAAGAGAATATATAAACGACAGAGGTTAGAGATTGAGTCTTGTGTACCCTTATCATCAATAGAGTCATCTATTTATACAGATCTAAATGATCCAACCTGCTACGCAAGCTGTTAAGATTAGTATTGATTTCATGGGATAAGAAGCTTATCTTGTTAATCCTTGGATAAGGAAGTAATCAAAACATTCTAGACGTCTAGCTGATTACGTCTCTAGATATTCGGAACTATAAATAGATATAAACTGAAATCGGCCTATACGGGCTGCTGGTACTATGAGATGAGGGCCATCCATGCCCAAGACCAGAAACCACGACCGCTCATATGTCGGGAGCTGTTCATATCAAGAGTGCTCGCATTCTGGGTGCAACCACTTCGACGATCACGAGCCGAGCTAGTCGCATTTTGGAGATGTGACCCCTTTCGTCGAGCACGAACCGGGGTGGTCGCATTTTGGAGATGCGACCGCTTTCGTTGAGCACGAGCCGGGCTGGTCGCATTTTTGATATGCGACCTCTTTCGTCGAGCACGAGCCGAGCTGGTCACATTTTGGAGATGCGACCTCTTTCGTCGAGCACGAGCCGGGCTGGTCGCATTTTTGATATGCGACCCCTTTCGTCGAGCACGAGCCGGGCTGGTCGCATTTTGGAGATGCGACCGCGATTCCTCACTTCTCTTTAAAGCCAAATTTGTCTACAACAAGTGCCCCCCAAACCCTTAGCGTTGAGGAACTATGCCAAGGGTTTTGTTTGTATGCGTAGCTGACTGCTGGGAGAGAATCGCGTATGATTCATTTAACATGATTCTGCATTTATGATGGCCAACTTTTATGCAGCTTTTCCTGCCTCAAGAAATGAGGCGTCGGTCGCCATATGTCTCCGTATTTAATGCTTGTGCCCGTTCGCCTGTCGTACCGGATGAGAGGCTGCCGTGTGTCAACCAAATTAAACGAAATGATTGCGTATAAATATCAGATCCTGCAGAATTTCCTTCATTTTCGAATTTTTGGCTGCAAGGTATTCTTCTTTCTTCTTCTCCTTTGCTTCCGGTGCAAACCTTTTCGCAGAGGTAGTCCTCCTTCATCTTTTCTTTTTTCTATCTTGTTTTGATCGTATACTGACTGCTCGCATAACTAACTCATGAAAAAGTGAATTAGACTCAATCCGGGGGTCGTATGACCATGTCCGCGTTGAGATAGACTGGTCTATCGATTGAGGTTTTGATTCCACCAAGGGTAGAAGATTGGTCAAGAGAACATGTATGTTCTCTTCAGGGTTATTTTTTATCCATAAATGGAGAAGCAACCAACAAGAATGATCTTAACCCTACCAAGGGTAGGCAATTGGCCAAGAGAATGTATGTATTCTCTTCGGGGCTATTCGAGTCCAATTAAATGGAGTAGCGACCAAAAGGAATGATTTTAATTCTTATTCATTCGGAATGTCGTTCGGAATTACATCGAATTAAGGGAAGTACCGTAATAAGTGTTCCACGTGCCAAGGGCGACGTACGGGTCTTCCCTGCATGTCTTCAAGATAATAAGTACCGGGTCGCACAATTTTGATGACTCGATACGGACCTTCCCAATTCGGATCAAACGAACGAGTAGGAGCTCTGAGGTTCTGTCTGAGGACTAAATCGCCGAGCTGGAAAGCTCTAGGCTGGACTTTAGCGTTACGGTAGCGAGCAATGCGCTGCTGATACGCTGCTGCTCGCATATGGGAGGCAATTCTCCGTTCTTCCAAGAGATCGAGGTGAAGTCGAAGACTTTCCTGATTACAAGTGGGATCGTATTGCTCGATCCGATACGAGGGTACTTGAATTTCAACTGGTACTACCGCGTCGGTACCGAATGCCAAGGAGAAGGGAGTTTCGCCTGTAGACGTGCAAGTCGTAGTCCTATACGCCCATAAGACTTCTGACAGGAGTTCTGGCCACATGTCTTTACACTTACCGAGCTTGATCTTCAAATGATGCTTGATGATTTTATTCACTGCTTCAACTTGCCCATTTGCCTGAGGATGATAGGGAGAAGTGCGGATATTGCGTATCTTCCATGTTTCGCAAAATTCATCGAAAGCGGCGTTGTCGAATTGCTTTCCATTGTCGGTGATTATAGTATGGGGGAGTCCATAACGGCATATGATGTTTCTCCATACGAACTTAGTGGTCTGTTTCTCAGTAATTCTGGCTAGTGGCTCTGCCTCGGCCCATTTGGTGAAGTAATCGACCCCCACTATCGCGAACCTATTTTGTCCTTTTCCAGTAGGCAAGGGCCCGATGATATCGACCCCCCATTGAGCGAAGAGCCAAGGGCTATCAATTGGAGTCATTTGCTCGGACAGTACATGAGGTATAGGAGAGTATCGCTGGCACTTGTCACATTTTTTAGAGAATTCAATTGTGCCTGCCTTCATAGTGGGCCAATAGTATCCTTGCCTCATCGCCTTATAAGCTAGGGATCGCCCCCTTGGGTGGTTACCACATGCCCCCTGGTGTATTTCATCTAGAACACGATGTGCTTCTTCTGGGTGAAGACACCTCAAATATGGCAAGGAAAAACTTTTACATAACAATATTCCATCTTGTAAGGTGTACCTGGCGGCTCGATGACGAATTTGTCGAGCGGCTTTCTTATCGTTTGGGAGGTATCCGTTTCTAAGATAAAGGAGTATAGGTCCCATCCAACCTGGAGACGGATGTACCGCAATCACCTGCTCGAGAGTTGCTTGGTCGATACTCGAGTTCTGAAGATGCTCGATAGGAATTGAATATGATAACTCAGATTCTGGTGCAGAGGCGAGTTTTGCCAAAGAATCAGCGAGTTTATTCTTCTCGCGAGGGATGTGGATTATTTCATAATTCTTTAGCTTTGCGAGCAGGATGAGCACTCGAGATTTGTATAAAGCCATCCTTTCTTCTTTTGCCTCGTATTCACCGAGTACCTGATTAATTATGAGTTGAGAATCACTGTGAATGAGTAAACTCTGAATTGAAAGGACGTTTGCTAGTTCGAGACCAACAATCAAGGCCTCATATTCTGCTTCATTATTCGAGATGCGAGAATCGAAACGTAAAGCGTATTGGAAATGCGACCCGTCTGGGGCAACTAAAATTAGGCTCGCTCCACTGCCGGTGGCCCTTGAAGACCCGTCCACGAAGAGTGACCAGGAGGACTGATCGCTGCTCGCGGAATTATCATCGGAAGAGGAGTATGTGAATTCGGCGATGAAGTCAGCCATGGCCTGGCCCTTGATTGCAGTCCTGGGGCAGAACGATATGTCATGCTCACTGATCTCGACCACCCATTTAGTTAATCGTCCGGAAACCTCAGGTTTTTGAAGGACTTGTCGTAGCGGATGATTTGTTGGTACTAAAATAACGTGGGCTTGAAAGTATGGTCGCAGTTTTCGGGCTGCCGTGACTAAAGCAAGGGCTAGTTTCTCCATATCAGAATATCGAGTTTCAGCGTCCACCATTGCTCGACTGATATAATAAACGGGATTTTGTATCCCGGAATCTTCTCTAATTAAGGAGGTGCTAACGGCCGTGGAGGACACAGATAAATAAAGGATGAGTTGCTCGTGCGCCACAGGTTTAGATAAAATAGGGGGTGTGCTCATATATTGCTTCAGTTGTTGAAAAGCTTCTTCGCACTGTGGTGTCCACTCCCAATCAGACTTGGCTGTGGCACGGAGGAGCTTAACGAAGGGTAGGCATTTATCAGATGCCCGTGAGATGAACCTATTTAGCGATGCAATGCGACCAGCCAGACGTTGGACGTCCTTAAGAGTGGTTGGGATTTCATCTCTATTAATGCTTTTATTTTTTCAGGATTTGCCTCAATTCCTCGCTGGCCGACCATAAATCCAAGAAATTTTCCGGCAGACACTCCGAATGCACATTTTTCTGGGTTTAGCTTCATCTGATATTTCCTCATCAGGTCGAAAGCTTCTCAAAGATTTGAAAGGTGATCGTCTTCTATGACACTTTTCACGAGCATGTCATCAACATAGACTTCCATATTCCTGCCAATTTGCGCGGCGAATATCTTATTGACAAGACGCTGATAGGTGGCCCCTGCATTTTTAAGACCAAACGGCATTACCTGGTAGCAATATAGACCTCAGTCAGTGATGAAGGCAGTATGTTGGCTATCGGGTGAATGCATCATAATCTGGTTATAACCAGAATAAGCGTCCATAAAACTAAGCAGAGCATGCCCAGCTGTCGAATCAACCAATTGGTCGATTCGCGGGGTCGGGAAGCTATCTTTGGGGCACGCTTTGTTCAAATCCGAATAATCGACACACATTCTCCATTTGCCATTAGATTTACGAACGAGAACTACATTCACGACCCATTCTTGGTAGTCAACTTCTTTTATGAAATTGACCGTAAGCAGCTTCTCGACTTCGGCCTTAATCGCCATTTGCCTTTCTACAGTGAAGGCACGTCGGCGCTGGTGGATGGGTTTATATTTCGGGTCGATGTTCAGACGGTGTGCGATGACACTAGGATCAATGACAGGCATGTCTTGGTGAGACCAGGCAAACACGTCTTGATATTCAATGAGGAGGCAAATCAAATCTGCTCGAAAGACGTTCCTCAAAGAGGATCCCACACAAACAACTTTGGATGGGTCATCTTCATTTAAAGGAATCGCTACTGTCTCTTCCCCGGGAGTTCCTGATTGGAGAGCATCCTCTCTCGGGTCCAACGAGGTATCTGCTGGGGAGTTGGATGATCCTTGTGCTACCATCATAACCGGTGTTGCTTGTGCTTTCTTTCGATCTTGTAGGGCTATCTCATAACAAGACCGGGCCTCTTTTTGGTTTCCTCGTACAACCCCAACACCATTCGGGGTAGGAAATTTGATGTACAAATACAAAGGATATAAAGTTGCCCCAACCTTATTAAGAGATGGCCGCCCCAAAATGGCGTTGTATGCTGATCTTCGGTCCACCACGAGGAAATTTATGAAGACAGTCGTCTTCGCTGGACTCTCCCCAAAGGTGACTGGAAGGTCAATGCTTCCTTCAGGTGTCACCACTTCGCCCCCGAAGCTGATGAGGGGAGTTGAGACTGGCTTGAGTAGGCTTCTGGCGGGTGTCATTTTGTTGAAAGCCTCCAGGTATAGAATATCAGCAGAGCTACCTGTATCCACCATAATACGATGAGTCAAATAGTTTGATACCTTTAGTGCGACTACGATGGAGTCTTCGTGAGGGAAGTGAATTCCCTCTGCATCTTCGAGGGAGAAGGAAATTGGAGGATGACTGGTTTTTGATGCGTTGGGCGTCTGTTCCAGCCAGTAGATATTCTGGGGCTTCTTGGACGCCTTACGAGTGTATGCTTTTCTTGAAGCTTGAGAATCGCCACTGCAAGCTGGTCCCCCGATGATGGTGCGAATTTCTAGGTTCAAGGTCTTCTTGTGAAGTATGATGGTGAGGCGACTTCTTCTGATGGGGTGAGACTTTTGCCCTTTCTGGTGATCGACCTTGACGAGCAACATAATCTTAGAGATGGCCCTTTCGAATGAGAGCTTCGATATGATCTCGCAGAGATATGCAGTCTTGGGTTCTATGCCCATGATCTTTGTGGAAGTAACAAAACTTGCCCTTATCTCTCTTTTCAGGATCAGATTTGATCTTGGCCGGCCATTTTACATATGGTTTATGTTTAATCTCCATTAACACCTTTTCATGGGATCGGTTGAGGAGTGTAGTTATGATATTTACCAGAATAAGGCTTCTTGGGAGAGCGGTCTCGTCGATCACGTCGATATTTTTTATCTGGGGGTGAGATTTCCTCCGGCTTGCGCTTCTTACCCTGTATACCATGACGTGCCAGAGCAACTTCTTCTGCATTGATGTACTTCTGAGCTTTAGCTTAGAATTCTGCCATGGTTTTTGGAGGGTTTTTATCTAAGGCAAATCTGAATTTTTCGCTCGTAATTCCGGCTATGAGGGCGGTGAGGCCTTTTTCTTCGGTATATCCTTCAGTTTGGACGGCTTCGGCAGTGAACCGTACTGTGAACTCCTTTATCGTCTCCCCGTGCTACTGTTTTAAATCCATTAGGTGGGATGCTGGCTTCTTGGTACGGATGCTTCCCATGAATTGAGAAAGGAAAATCTCCGATAACTGTGAAAAAGAGCCGATAAATCGAGGCTTCAGCCCCCGGAACCACGTATGAGCTGCTTCCTTTAAGGTTAGGGAAAAAGCTCTACACATGATTTCCGACACATGCCCCTCCAGCTCCATAAGAGACCTATAAGTTTCCAAGTGTTCGAGAGGATCGCCTATACCTATATATGGAGTGATGACAGGTGTACGATATTTTCTAGGTAAAGGTGCTCCCATGACCTCGCTGGTGAAAGGAGACTCGGATCGATGTATCGACGCCACCACAGCTGATGGTCGATTTGCCTGATATCGCTGCTCCATGACATCAAAACAATCATAGATTCTCTTAAGGTCTCCTTCCTATGGTAAAGTATAACTTGACGTTTCGACTGTGGACCCCTAAGATTGATGTTGATGAGAAGCACTAGAATGTATGGAATGTGGAGGTAGCACAGGGGGTTGGTTGCCAAGCGGCGTTCGATTTAATGGAGGATGATTTGGTTGGACCTGTGGCTCGTCCATAGAATGTCTGGAAGCCACTGGTATGGGTTGCGGTGGCAGCCCTTCGGAAGGTTGTCTCTGCGACTCCAGGAAATGCTGATCAAGCCGATTAGACAGGGCTTGAACTCCGGCGTTGAGAGTTATTAGGGTATTTCCGAGGAAACGCATGACGTCCTCTTGACTTCCGGAAACCTCAAATAACGGGTTCGCTGATGGCACGTTTGGAGCTCCTTGAGGGATGTTCGTTGAAGTATTTTGAGGAACATGCACTGATTCCGTAACGTCAGGTGGAGGTAATGTCTGCCTTGATGTAGAAGGATGAACAGTCTTTTTAGGAGGCATTGTGGAAGGATTTTGATCAGTGGTAAGAACGACTGACTTTGATGATCAAATCGTTCCCACAGACGGCGCCAAACTGTTTACGTCGAATTTTGTAACAAGATCCTCCAGACGTTCACCTTCTCCCCAAGCGATTTCCTCCTTGAACCTGAAAAGAGACAGAAAGTAATTAAGGGTGGCCGGTGTCCAGCCGTTGGCCCTCCGATGCCTAAGTTAGATAGGGTGAGGTTGAAAAGAGAATAAATAAACGACAGAGGTTAGAGATTGAGTCTTGTGTACCCTTATCATCAATAGAGTCATCTATTTATACAGATCTAAATGATCCAACCTGCTACGCAAGCTGTTAAGATTAGTACTGATTTCATGGGATAAGAAGCTTATCTTGTTAATCCTTGGATAAGGAAGTAGTCAAAACATTCTAGACGTCTAGCTGATTACGTCTCTAGATATTCGGAACTATAAATAGATATAAACCGAAATCGACCTATACGGGCTGCTGGTACTATGAGATGAGGGCCATCCATGCCCGAGACCAGAAACCACGACCGCTCATATGTCGGAAGCTGTTCATATCAAGAGTGCTCGCATTCTGGGTGCGACCCCTTCGACGATCACGAGCCGAGCTGGTCGCATTTTGGAGATGCAACCCCTTTCGTCGAGCACGAACCGGGGTGGTCGCATTTTGGAGATGCGACTGCTTTCGTCGAGCACGAGCCGGGCTGGTCGCATTTTGGAGATGCGACCTCTTTCGTCGAGCACGAGCCGGGCTGGTCGCATTTTTGATATGCGACCCCTTTCGTCGAGCACGAGCCGGGCTGGTCGCATTTTGGAGATGCGACCGCGATTCCTCACTTCTCTTTAAAGCCAAATTTGTCTACAACATAGGAAACTTCACATATAAAACCATTATGCTATGAGAAATTTCAGACATACAACCTCGTACACTTCATATCTCCTCCTCTTATGCTCATATCATCTTGAGTGCATAGAACCAAAATTTTCCAAAAGAGTTGAATTTTAGAAAAATTGAAAAATTTCTACATAATTGCTCGAAATGTTACAAAACGCTGGATTCATCCAAGTGATCCTACACCCCCCAACCAAATCTTGCATTGTCCTCAATGTAAAAGATGTGCAATGAACAAAATATGAGAGCAATTTGAACATAAAAGGGAGTGAGGAATGAGAGTACCTGAAAAAGTGAAAAGTGGAATTCTTCCTCCTTCTAACAACCCTAAGCAAAAGCAAACAAAAGCAACAAAATCCTAATCCTAACTACTCTATACCTCCATCAGACTAGGAGATCAATCATCCTAGTAGACAGGATCAGTCAGAGGTATGGACATACCTTCTGAAGGAAATTTCTCAAAGAACGGCTTTAATCGCTGCCCATTTGCCCTAAAAATGTTGCCGTTCCTTGGATTTAACAACTCGATGGTCCCATATGGATAGACAGTTTGCACAATGTAGGGACCGGTCCATCGAGATCTCAATTTTTCCGGAAATAAATGTAGGCGGGAATTATACACAAGGACTTTTTTATTGATCGTGAATGTCTTACGAAGAATGTTT
Source organism: Liriodendron chinense (assembly GCA_003013855.2). Classification (NCBI taxonomy): domain Eukaryota; kingdom Viridiplantae; phylum Streptophyta; class Magnoliopsida; order Magnoliales; family Magnoliaceae; genus Liriodendron; species Liriodendron chinense. The sequence goes on from ML058552.1 coordinate 1,714,962, forward strand.
TTATCATGGAATATCTTCGTCTTGTCCTTGTAAATTCTCTCATTCTCATATGCTTCGTTCCGGATTTCTGCAAGTTCATTCAATTGTAGTTTGCGTAACGAGCTTACCTTGTCAAAATCAAAATTCATCTTCTTAATTGCCCAATATGCCCTATGTTCCAACTCCACAGGCAAGTAACAAGCTTTCCCATAGACAAGTCTATAGGGGGACATTCCAATAGGGGTCTTAAAAGCGGTATCGGTAAGCCCAAAGCGCATCGGTAAGTCGAAGTGACCAATCCTTGCGATCGGGGTTTACCGTTTTCTCCAAAATATGTTTAATCTCCCTATTGGATATCTCAGCTTGTCCACTCGTTTGTGGGTGATAGGGAGTGCTCACTTTGTGTGTTACGCCATATTTTTTCATTAAGGTTGCAAATGGGCGATTACAAAAGTGTGATCCTCCATCACTTATGATGACTCGAGGTGTTCTAAACCGGGAAAGAATATTTTCTTTTAGAAGCGAATGACCATTTTATGGTCATTATTCCGGCAAGGGATGGCCTCGACCCATTTGGATACATAGTCAACGGCAAGCAAGATGTATACGTTTCCAAAAGAAGATGGGAATCGGCCCATGAAATCGATGCCCCAACAATAAAAAATTTCGATTATTAAGATGGGATTGAGTGGCATCATATTTCTATGGGAAATTCCTCCTAATTTCTGACAAGGTTCACATGTTTTGCAAAAATCATGTGTGTCTTTGAACATGGTGGGCCAATAAAACCCACATTGCAGAATTTTTGCTGTGGTCTTTTTAGCCGAAAAGTGGCCACCACATGCTTGAGCATGACAGAAGGAGATGATACTTTGTTGTTCATCATCTGGCACACATCTCCTTATGATTTGATCGGGACAATACTTGAATAAGTATGGGTCGTCCCACAGGAATTTTCGCACCTCAGTGAAGAACTTATCCTTATCTTGCTTTTTCCAATGTGTAGGAATCGTACCTGTAGCAAGATAGTTAGCAATGTCCGCATACCATGGTAATTGGGAAACTTCAAGAAGTTGTTCATCAGGGAACAAGTCATTGATCGCGATCGTTTCAGGGGAATCGGGAAGGACAAGTCGAGAAAGATGGTCGGCCACTACATTTTCTACTCCTTTCTTATCACGTATCTCTATGTCAAATTCCTGGAGCAAAAGGATCCATCTTAACAACCGTGGTTTAGCATCCTTCTTAGAGAGAAGGTACTTAAGCGCGGCATGGTCAGTGAATATAATGATCTTGGATCCAATCAAGTAGGATCTAAACTTGTCCAAGGTAAAAACTACGGCTAAAAGTTCTTTTTCAGTAGTAGTGTAGTTTGCTTAGGCTGAGTTTAGGGTTCTACTTGCATAGTAGATGACACATGGCTTTTTCTCTTTTCTTTGGCCTAGCACAGCCCCAATAACATAATCGCTAGCATCACACATAATTTTAAAAGGAAGGCTCCAATCAGGTGGTTGCATTATGGGAGCACATGTCAACATACCTTTAAGTGTGGTAAAGGCATTTTGACATTCTTCATTCCACTCGAACGAAGTTTCCTTTTGAAGTAGGTTACATAAAGGATGAGAGAGTGAACTGAAGTCCTTTATGAACCTTCTATAAAATCCTGCATGTCCCAAGAAGGACCGCACATCTCGTATGCTCTTGGGTGGTGGAAGGTTGGAGATAAGATCAATTTTCGCTTTATCCACCTCAATTCCATTTTGTGAAACGATGTGACCAAGTACAATTCCCTTTTGAACCATAAAGTGACACTTCTCCCAATTCAGCACAAGGTTCTTCTCTTCACATCTTTTCAGCACAGCTTTCAAGTGCATAAGGCACTCGTCAAAGCTACAACCAAATACTGAAAAATCATCCATGAAGACTTCGAGAATTGTCCCCACCATATCAGAAAATATACTCATCATACAACGCTGAAAGGTGGCAGGGGCATTACATAGTCCAAACGGCATCCGTCGATAGGCGAAACTGCCGAATGGACAGTGAATGCAGTCTTTTCTTGGTCTTCAAGGGCGATCTCTATTTGGTTGTACCTTAAATAGCCATCAAGGAAGCAAAATGGGAATGACCCGCCAACCTTTCTAAAATTTGATCAACAAAAGGTAAGGGGAAGTGGTCTTTCCTCGTGACAGTGTTTAGCTTCCTGTAGTCAATGCACATTCTCCAACCGGTAGTGACTCTGGTTGGCACGAGTTCATTATTGGCATTGGCTACGATGGTTATTCCGGATTTCTTAGGCACCACTTGAGTTGGGCTCACCCATTGACTATCGGATATTGGGTAAATAATACCCACATCCAATAGTTTCACCACTTCGGCCTTAACCACATCCTTCATGTTTGGATTTAGTCGTCATTGTGGTTGCCTAGATGTCTTCGCATTCTCCTCAAGGTGTATGCGATGAGAACAAATCAGTGGGTCTATGCCTTTGAGATCCGCAATTGACCACCCAATGGCACTCTTGTGCTCTAATAGAGTGGCAATCAGCCTACTCTCTTATTCCTCATTCAAGTGGGAAGAAATCACCACCGGATATGTCTCATCTCGACCTAAATAGACATATTTCAGCTCACTTGGTAATGGTTTTAGGTCGAGTGTTGGTGCCTTGATATTAGATGGGAGGGCTTTGTTCTCGTTTACGAGCAAAGGCTTAAATAGGGCCCTCCATCTTTTGTTATCAAGCACCGGCATCGTATCTAAGATGGCATCCATATCTCGTATTGTGTCATCATTTATCTCATGAGAATGGGCCACACAAGCCTCCAAAGGGTAGGAATATAATGACAAGGGGAATGTATCTTCCACGAATGATTCAATCATGTTTAGTTCGTGGATATCATCATCAACCTCCCGTGGTTGTTTGCATAAATCAAATATGTCAAGCTCAAGGGTCATATTTCCAAAAGACATTTGTACAAGTCCGTTTCTACAATTAATAATTGCATTTGAAGTAGCTAGAAACGGTCGGCCAAGTACGATGGGAATTTGAGCACCGGTACCTATCACGGGATGTGTATCCAAGACAATAAAGTCTACTGGATAGTAGAATTTATCAACTTGGACTAGGACATCCTCAATCATTCCTCTCGGTATACGAATGGATCTATCAGCAAGTTGGAGTGTGGTTTTGGTCGGTTTCAATTCACCTAACCCAAGTTGCTCGTAGACCGAATATGGAATGAGATTCACACTTGCTCCCAAATCGAGTAAGGCTTGTTTAATCTGGTAGTCTCCTATGATGCATGAGATGGTTGGACTACCCGGATCCTTGTATTTTTGGGGCACCTCTTATTTGATGATAGCGCTCAAATTCTCAGTCAAAAGTACTTTGTTGTGAACATTGTGTTTCCTTTTAACCGTACACAATTCCTTTAGAAATTCGGCATAAGATGGTATTTGTTTTATGGCATCCAACAATGGGATGTTGATCTTCACCTGCTTGAAAACTTCTAATATTTTCAGATTTTTGTCTAAAGGTGTAGGTGAAATCAACCTTTGTGGAAACGAGGCAACCGGTTTGTATTGTCTTTCAGGTTCTTTCTCTTATGGAGTGTTGTTTGAGCTATCATCCTCTTTGGAATTTTTCGGATCCTTAGGCTTTGGGGCCTTCACCAGATTAGATTTGTCAATTACTTTCTCACTTCTCAAAGTGGTGATAGCTTGAACATGCTCCGTATGATGGGAGGATGAGCTTGCATCTTGTATCTCAAATTGGGTTCTTGGGTTAGGAAGAGGTTGGGCAGGAAGTGTGCCCTTCTCTCTAACACTGAGATGAGATTCAACTCTAGCCATTGATGTTTTCAGTTCATCGCTGGCTTGAGTTGAATTTTGATTAAATTTCAATTGCTCTTGCATGAACCCATCTATTTTCAGAGAATTTGTCTTGTTATACTCAGCTTGAACCGATACAAATGCACCTAACATCTCCTCTAGCGTAACTTTTGAAGTAATGACTAGAGATGGACCTAGTATAGGTTGAGCTTGAGGGATATTGGTTGCATTCGCAGTGGGTCCATTCTTCCAACTGAAGTTGGGATGGTTCTTCCAACTAGCATTAAACATGTTTGAGTTTAGAGCACCGAATTGCCGTTGATAACTGTTTATGGCATTAGATTGTCCTTGTAAGATGTCCTGAACCGCTGAAATTGTGGGACACTCTTGTGTTGCATGTTGATTTTCGGTACAAATTCCACAAACAGTTTCAACGTCATTGGAGTTAATCGTCTCTCCTTTCCTCAATTCCATGGCTTCGACCTTTCTTGTGAGGCTAGCCACCTGTGCACTTATGCTATCCTCTTCCGATAAGACATACATTCCCCCTTTTTCCTTTTGTTGGCCAGTCTTAGAATTTGTTAGTTTCGATGTATCCCAAGACTATGCATTCTCAGCCAATTCTTCCAAATAATCCCATGCTTCATCAGATTCCTTATTCATGAACTCCCCGTTACACGTCATCTCTACAAATTGGCGCATGGGTGAAGTCAGTCCTTCATAGAAAAAGTATAACCCGCCAAATTTCATAGCCATGATGTGGGCATGCGTTTAATAAGTCCTTAAACCTCTCCCAACATTGGAAGAATGTTTCATCTTCCTTTTGGGCAAAGTTCATCATAAGGCGCTTCAACATGTTTGTTTTGTGAGTAGGGAAGAATTTTTTTATGAATTCCCTATGCATATCAGTCCATGCACCAATTGATCTTGGCCTTAATGCATGAAGCCAACCTTTAGCTTTATCTTTAAGAGTAAAAGGGAAGAATTTGAGTCTCACCACATCATCAGTCACATTAGCAAAGTGCATGGTGGTTATTACCTCATCAAACTCCTTAAGGTGTTGATAGGCACTTTCACTGTCTAATCCATGGAATTTAGGGAGAAGTTGAAATTGCGGTTTTACCGCTTGTAGAGATACTCGGAGATATGTCTAAGGACCTAGAGGGGGTGATATGGACCTTTTTTTTTTAAATTCTTTTCGCCTACTTATGCAATTCAATAAAATAAGCTTTGTAAGCAAGAACACCTCGGCTTCCAAGCCTTGGTGGGTCCAATCAAAAGACTAGTAAAGCAATAAGCAATCCTAGTCAAGCATGCATAGGTACATAAAAGAATCAAATAATCAAGCTCCTAACCTATGCATCTTGTGTAGACTTATGAGAGTGGATCAATGAGCTCAAGTCTACACAAGTAGTGAAGGTACATCTTGTGTGGGGATGCCTAAAAAGTGCCTAGCATACATTCTTCTCAAACATGCATAATTAAGCAATTAAACTAACAATGTGAAGATATGAATGTGCTCAAGAACAATCACAAACACAAGGATGTATAGTGGTTCGACTACGTGTCTACTCCACTCCCGGTTCAAGTACTCAACCCCTTTGAGCACACCGGCATTCACTATCGGAGGTTTTAAATGAGGTTCACCTCTCAACCTTTACACAGAGGTTTTGTCGGTTCACCTCTCAATCGAATCCGGAGTTTTAGACATAGGCTAACTCTCAACCTAATCGCACGTTTACTCCCGTGTCGGAGGCTCCCCCTTGGAGACTTAGTTTAGGACCCGGCTGACGGGCCAAGGAACGGCTAACGTTCCTAAGGCGAGTTGACAAACAAACTCTAAAATGGACTCTCAAATAAGACAACCTACTTGTCGGATGAGCCCCTTGTTTAGCGCCGGATTGGGTTGCTTGATCTCCGCTCTCCCGTGCTTCAATCAGCTTCCCTTTTCTCCCTCGATCGTGCCGCCGTTGCGTCGCCAATGCTTCAGCCACATTCGATCAAACACCTTGCATGCGATGCCTTGAAATGCCCAAGGTGCTAGGAGGATGGGTTTGAGAGCTCTACAACTTAGTGGGAATGGATTGCCTAGAGTCTCTTACCTACAACGATCTCATCTTCGAGTTTAGGACAAGGATTTGCCAATCAAGGAGCATCCTAACTCTAGAGATCAAGAGGGGATGAAGGTCATCTTCTTCATAAGCTTGGAATGCTCTAATCTTGTGTTAAAGCACAAGGAAGATGCCTTGCATCGGTCAAGGATTAAGCCTCAAAAGATCTCCTTCAACTGGTGGCTTTTCTCCTTCAAAAATCCCTCTGACAATGCCCAAATACGGAGCTCTATATGTAGGAAAAGAGAGCCCCAACGGTCAGAAAACGGGCATAAAACAGCTATAAGCCGACCTGTCCCGACCGGTCATGACCGGTCGGACTCCCCTGCTGAAAGAAGCCATAAGCATAGGCCAAATACATGGGCCGACCGGTCATGACCGGTCGGACCCTCTTGCTGGACAGCCTCAAACCAAATAGGCCGACCGGTCATGACCGGTCGGCGTCCTTTGCTGGACGTGGGAGCCAAAAACTGGCCGACCGGTCATGACCGGTCGGCCCACCTTGCTGTACCCCTTCATTTGTGAAGGCCGACCGGTCATGACCGGTCTGCTGGCCTTTGTAAATCCAGCAGGGCTGCTGGCCGACCGGTCTTGACCGGTCGGACCAGCCTGGGTCCCCTCTACAATGAGCTGAATCTCTACTTTCTTCAGATGGTCGTTTAAGGCCAAGGTTTGGTTGATCAAATGGGACACCTAGGGCCTATCAATGATGCCTAAAGGGTTCTAAATATGGTCAAGGTCATCAAGGATACAAAGGGGATAGGTTTTGGTCGAGGTTAAGGCACCAAGGCATCTCATATACCTGAATCTTCTTCCTAGATGCAGCTGGACGTCTTGAGTCTTCGGTCTTCGTCTTCTTTGGGCTCAACCGACACTAGACTCACCGACGTAAGTGATTGACAAACAAGGTGCACTAGTATGCCACGGAAAAGTGCACTAACAGAAGTTGGATTGCTCCCGGTTTCAAATCCACATTCCCTGTATTTTGTGAAAAAACTATGCATGAGGGAGTGCTCGCTCTTACTGGTTGCAAGAAATCACGTAAAGTTCTTGGTCGGGGAACATTCTTAACCACATTCTCCCCCGTTTAAATTTGGTTTTGGCCCAGATTGGCCATCGGATTAGGTTGATTTGCAGCCATGTTTTCAGACAAAATTGGAGAGTTTAGATGTCTCCTAGCACGTGGCTCTCTGTCAATTCCTTCAACTATTCCCCCTTCACTAATGAGTCGGTTATTGGAATCCCGAGCCCAATGTGGCATGTAAATCCAAAAAATATGAAACGAAAAGAGAAACGAATTCTTCCTTCCCTTCTTTACTCTTCTCTAGGACCGAAGCACAAGGTGTCTTGCAATGGCTAGGCCAGAAGCAGGGATAGAGACCGATTTCTCTTGGTCAATAGGGGTTCAAAGAACTCCCCACCCACTCTTTGAATCCTTTAAGAAAAGTGCAAAAAAAGAAGAAAGAGGAGTAGAGGTGAGAAGAGAAATCTCTGAGCACAAGGTGATCCAAGACGGCAGAGCCGACCAATAGGAATCCAGGTGGCACAAGGCCTACCTTTCAGAGATCCAAAAGGAGTCTCCACCCACTCTATAAGAGATGAATATGATAGGAATGAATAGGAGAAGGAGAAGAGTAAGGTTTAGAAAGATAGAACCTGATTCAAGCACTTGAGATCCTTATGTCTTCTTCAACTTCCTAGAAATCCCTAAAAAAGAAAAACAAATCAAAATAAACTAAGTTAGAACTATTCCTAAAAATCCTAAATAGATTCTATTTTCAGAAATCTGTGAAAAAACGTCAAAGTCCCTGGCAACGGCGCCAAAAACTTGTTCGCTTCCACAAGTGTAGGGTTGCGATGTAGTAATAAATCTCAGTAAGACCAAGGTCGATCCACAGAGACTTGTGTAGGAATTCACAAACACATCCAATAGTGTCTATTGAGAGCTAACAACCAGATTTTGTATGAGATTGATGTAAGTAACAACTTTAAACTAATTTGAAGGTAAACAATTATAAAAAGGCACTAGGGGTTCAAGGATCCACTTGTAGCAATCCTTGATGCTCAATTCGCTGTGGTTTCTCACTTTCTCAACTAGAATCGATATTAAGATCTATCTAGCCGGACGATAGAGCTGTTAAACTAAACAATCTGTCATATGTAAGGCCAATGTATATGATTCACTCAATGCAAGCTAGGATGAGCATGCTCAATTGCATAGGTCAGTCCCAATTCCAATAGGATAAGATCACAATCATAACCATCCTCAAGTCCTGTCATAAGACAAGTCTAGATTATGGTTTGAACTTGATTCAAATCACATGCACAGTCCCATACATAATTCAGAAAACCAGAAAAGTAGAACTTTGGTAGGAAGTCCCCACATGAAGATCATAGTACTAGAGCGTACTCCAATTCCTCGGATCATACAGGTCTAGACTAACACAAAGCAATTAAGAACTTAAGTAATTCTCCCAAACGTCCATGAGTCATCATAAGACTAAGAAAAACTACTTAGAACTTGTATAAACTTCAAACCATTGTTCATAATCATGAAAACCAATTTTAAAACCAACTAAAAACGAATTGAAACATCTTAGATCCACTACAAGCTTCACCTCTTAGCCCTAGCTAAGAGGTTTAGCTTCTCATGATCTAAGGAAATATGAAACAACTAGAAAAATCATAAAAACAGCAAAACAAACTAGAAGGAGTTGTGGAACTCCGAAATCCACTTCCGCCGCCTCCCACCTTACTCAAACTCTTCTAAGATACCCTAGGAATGATCCTTAGGTGTCCTTTTATAGTGGGGAGGCTCCGCAACATCAGAATATTCCAGAATCTGTGTAAGCTTACGCAGTGCGCAGAGAAAATCGGTGCCAAAAACGGAAAGTGTGCAGAGAAAATCGGTGCCAAAAACTGAGTGGCTGGCCGACCGATCGCGACCGGTCTGGCTGGACTTCTCATCAATCCAGCAAGCTTTTGGATTTAGAATTTCCTCTAGTCGACCGGTCACGACCGGTCGGTGTGCCTCATCAATATGTCCAGCGAGCTTTGGAGGATCAAAGGGAGATGGCCGACCGGTCTAGACCGGTCATGGCTCTCCTGGCCGACCAGTCAAGACCGGTCTTGGCCCGTTTTCTTCATTTCTTTCTTCTTTTCTTCTTTCCTTGCTTCCTTCTTTCTTTGGTCCTCCTTCGATCTTCATTCAAATGGTTCTAAATAGGCCATTTTCATCTTCAATTAGGCAGAGTCCACTCTCATTCCTGCAATCACAAAACATGCATTCAATTAGTCTTTAAATCATGAAAATCTTGCACAATGAGTGATGAATTGGGGTTAGAATATGCACAATTAAGAGCTCAACACGCTTGGAGCCAGGAGCTGTCCGATCATCAGTGCTATCATTTCAGGTGCCGTATCGGAGGGGACATGAGCATCGCTCAAGGTTTTGGCAAACATTTCTCGGTATATGCGAGAGGTGCAGAGTAGCTCCCATACAGAGATTTGAGCAGGAATTGACTTAAGCCGAGTCGCCACATCGTATGCAGCCTCATTTTTGTTACCGAGACCCGAGAGAGCGCCTTTGGGATCTCCTATGTTCAGGGTATCTCTTTAGATGCAACGCCCATTGGGATTCATGTTTCCCACCTCCGCACATTCTGGATAGTGCCTTGGGACCTCTTCATAATTTTCCTCACCTTTGCCTTCTAGGACCACTGGTTCTTGTAACGGTGCTGGTGTGAGTGTCAGATCTTCCTCGTACGAAGCTTTTGCCTTGAGGACTACATTGTTGCCTGTGCTGAAGGGAAAATATCGAGGCTTGTCTTCATAGATCACATAAGGTCGCGGTCATAGCTTGACTATTCCTGGAGCAGGAGGCTCCCATGCAATGAATACTGGTCCTCTTGATATGGCAAGGGGTCCCTCTGTTCGTCCCAGCTATCGTAGTGTGATTGACACACCTCTAGGATTTGCCCCTTGTAATATGACTGGCTTGATCGGAAGAGCTCCTTCTACGACAATGGGTTCTTGCTGCTGATAAGTATAATCCTTTCATTGCGGATTGGATTGTTCTTGAACTGGAGTTGCCCCTTGCAAAACGACAGGTTCGTATGAGGGCTCGATGTATACCTGTGCTCCTTTCAAGATGACTGGCTCCCAACATGAATGGTTGTAAGGTGCCCCTTGAACAACTGGTACATCATACGGAGGCGCTCCTTCGAGTACTAACGGTTCGGAGACTGAGGGAGGAAAGGGGTTTGCCCCTTGTAAGATCGGAGGAGGATTTGCTGGCCCATAAGTGTAAGCATGAATGGACTGTATTGGGGAGAAGAAGTGATCAAGACGCTCTCCTTCTTTTATGCTGTTGACGGCAGGGCCACGAGATGAACTGGGGTCCGTCGGATGCTGACGCAGAGGATTCTGAAGGATGTTGGTAGAAGCTGTTGGAGGAGTTCCAGGGACTGAGATAACGATCTTGGGGTCATCAATCAGATCTTGTATGGCATTCTTCAGAGTTAGGCATCGATCAGTGGTGTGACCACGCCCTTGATGGTAAGCACAATACTCATTTTCTCGGTAGGTTGGAGGCAGAGGATTTAGAGGAGGCCTGGGTGCCATCAGAGTGAGTAACTACTTCTGCACCAGCATAGTCATGACTTGACTAAGTGGTTGAGTGAGTGGAGTGAATTTCCTGAGCTCCCTATAATTCTGCCTATTCTGGTATGAGTATGAGCCGTTCCCCCTGAACTGTTGCTGCTGTCGAGGTGGTTGTGGCTGTGGTTGAGGATTTGGCTGTGGCTGATACCGCTGAGGTTGATGCTGAATCTGATTCTGCTGATACTGTTGACGTCCCTATGGGGGAGCATATTGCTTGCCCTGAGCAGTGGCGATGATGTTGTTTACCTCTGTCGGGTGAGGAGGAGAACCGCTGCGGTTTCCATTCCCATACCCGATAGGTCTTCCTTCCACTCTGTTTCATTTTATTGGAGTAGCTTGATGAGGCCATGGGGAGATTGTCCCGGCGCGGATTCCTGCTTCGACTTGCTCTCCAGCTCGGATTAACTGTGAGAAATTCGCATATGGATGCGAGATGAGATATCCAGATATGCCAGAATATGTTAAATGAACAATCATGGAGATTTGTTCCTCGTCGTCGATAGGTGTCCGCATTCTGGCTGCCATAGCCTGCCAATGTCCCACATAAGCTGATAGCGTTTCGTCACTCCTTTGCGTGAGAGCTGCGAGGTCGGCTCTTCTAGGTGTCATGTTGAGATTGTATGCTAATCTGTCGACGAAAGCCTGGGAGAATTGTTCCCAAGTCTTGATGCAATGACAGTCCAATGATGTGTACCAATCTAGGGCATCGCCCTTCAGAGATTTTTGGAACAAGCGAATGAGGGCCCTTTCATTTCCTGAGATTACGCTCAGCTCTCCACAGAAAGCCTTGAGATGTGCTATGGGACAACCGCTGCCATCGTATCTTTTGAATTTTGATACCTCAAAGTTTTGAGGTATCTGAGCATCTGGGAAAGGACACAAGTCTCTAAACTTGGTCAATGATAGATCGATTCCTTGTTGTTGCTGAAGCTGATTTTGCAAGATCTGGAACTGCTCCCGCAACTCGTCCAGTCCTGGGTGATCTGTTCGAACGACTGGTGCCTCTCGGAGTAAGGCACGTTCTTCTTCGGCATAGTGGTTGATGTCTTCGACCCTATGGGCTTGTTGAGAGGCAACTGCAGGTTGCTGGAATTGGTTTGATGACTGAACTGGATTCTGATGAACTTGTGCTTGAAAGGATTGTAACTGAACTAGAGATTGTACTGAAGGTTGAACTGGAACTTGCTGGAAATTAACTGGAGATTGCTGAATTGAAGATTGCTTGAAATTAACTAGAGTTTGCTGAATTGAAGATTGCTGAAAATTAACTGGAATCTCATCTACGGGTATGTGCTGGAATTGAAAAGTGCTCCTGTTTGTAGGAGGCTGAGTGTTGAGCTATTAATTGTGCATATTTTAACCCCAATTCATCACTCATTATGCATGGTTTCATAATTTAAAGACTAATCAAATACATGTTTTGTGGTTGTAGGAATGAGAGTTACTTTGCCCAATTGATGACCAAAAGAGCTGATTTAGAACCTTGGATGAAGACCCAAGGAGGGCTGAAGGAAGAAGGAAGCAAAGAAAGAAGCAAAGAAAGAAGAAAATAGAAGAAAGAAAGGAAGAAAACAAGAAGAAACAGAGACCGACCGGTCTTGACCGGTCGGCCAAGGAGCCGACCGGTCTTGACCGGTCGGCCATGCTTGCTGGAGTAATGCCAAAGAGGGCCTGACCGGTCGTGACCGGTCGGCCAGCCCTGTCCGACCGGTCGTGACCGGTCGGCCATGCAAGTTTCAGATTCCAGTTTCTAAAACAGCAATGTATTCCCGCACCTGGTTTTTCGGACCAGTTTTCTGGGCCGATCTTGATGATATTTGGAAATCCAACACATCCATGTCGAAGAGGAGCTCGACGCCGAACTAACCCAAGTGGTTTCGTGTCGATCGGAGCTACGGATTGATCGTGGTGGCCAAAACAATACGAACTGTCCAGAAAGTTCCAGATTTCGCTGTTCCACTCTGGGCCGGTCCAGGTGGCCCATCATTGATGATATGAAGAATCTGCTTTGACCATCTTTTAGACCACATCCATATATGAATAACCACAAAAGTTTCAGATCAAAAGGGTGTGTGGTTTGATCGTACCGGTTGAAGAAAGATGGACCATCCAGAAAGCTCCAACTGCGCAGAGTTTATAAAAGCCCTAATTGTTCTAATTTTCGGACCACATTCTGAGATCGTTTTGGACAATCTAATCCGTCTATCATGTAGAGGAGGAAGTTTTCTACTCATGTTCAAAATTTGAGATCAATCCGACCTCTGTACACTCCGCAGCGTTGAAAGCAAGATGACTGGTTCTGAAGGTACCCGAAGTGCGCGATTTTGAGAGGCGGTCGGTGATGTGATTGGTGGGCCTATTCAGAGGACAATCTTGGAAATCTAAATCATCTATTTGGAAGATCACATTACAAGGAAGCTACAAACCAAATTTGAAGGCAATCCGACCATTGGTTAAGCCGTACCAAGCGAAACAAATTCTGCTATGTTGCTGTACTAGTGCTGCACTATAAAAGGAGGTGCTCTCTTCTATTCCAGGGCAACCAAGGACGTGGGAAGCAAGGAGTTCAAGTCATAGGAGGCTTCTTAGCCTCCTCCAGCTAGTTTTTCTTCCTTTTCTTAGTTCTAGTTCTAGTTTTTAATATGCTTTTTATTAGCTAATCTCTTAGCTAGAGCTAAGAGGTGAACCTTATAGTTTTCTTAGATTGTTTAATTCGTTTTATTGGTTTTAAGATTGGTTTTCATGATTATGAACTAAGGTTTGAAGTTTATATAAGTTTTTAAGTAATTTTTCTTAGTCTTGTGATGACTCACGGATGTTTGGATGAATTACTTAGCCTCTTAATTCGTTTGCAACGGTCTAGACCTGTATGATCTGAGGAATCGGAGTGCGCTCTAGTACTAAGCTCTTCATGAAGGGACTTCCTACCAAAGTTCTATTTTTCTATTTTTCTGGAATATGTATGGACTGTGCTTGTGATTTAAATCCAGTTCAAATCCTGATCTAGCCTTGTCTTGTGAGAGGACTTGAGGATGGTTATGATTGTGAACTGGACCTTTTGGAAAGGGGAATGACCTATGCAATTGAGCATGCTCAGCTCAGCCTTCATTGAGTGAATCCTATGCATAGAACTTACATATGACAGACTGTTTGGTTTAACAGCTCTATCATCCGACTAGATAGACAGGAATGTCGATTCTAGTTGAGAAAGTAAGAAACCATAGCGAATTATGCATCTAAGAAGAGCTATAAGTGGATCCTTGATGCTCTAGTTATCTTTTCATTATTAGATTTTCTATTTTATGTTAAAAATCAATTTCACAAACCTCTTTGATTCTAGTTATTAGGATAGTTAGAATTGTTTACTTCCTTCCCTGTGGATCGACCTCGGTCTTACCGAGATTATTACTACATCGCAGCCTTGCACTTGAGGCGAGCGAACACTGAGATGCTGGGAAGTGACCTCCTTATTGGGTATTCGCCACTGTTCGCTGATTGATGTGGGCTTGACGCTGACCCCGATTGTGGGCATTCGCCAGTGCTGTCCCTGTTGCTGGATATTGAATTGAAATCCCATTTGCGGGGATGTTCTAAAATTGAAAAGGCATCGGCGGGGACATGCTGAGAAAGAAAAGGAGTCCCATTAGCAGGGACATGCTGAAACCTACTGAGATTGTTACTTGTAAGATTGACTGGAAGTTGACTGGAAGTCCCTGCGACGGGAATGCTATGAGACGGTCTTGTCGTCACAGGAAGGTACTGAGGAGGATGCCCCATAGTAAAGGGCTGAGATGACTATTGTCGGTAGTCCTGGGCAGACTCCAATGGTTGTGCTTGATTTGAACTGGAGGCTGGAGGGACCCGGCATGACTACTGAGATTGCTGAACTGGGCCAACTTGGTTGTTGGCTGTTGCGATAGCTTGTGCTTGCATGAATTGCAAGAGCATTTCTCACATTGCTCTCATTCCTTGTGCCAATTCTTGCATGATTGGCGTATTCTCAATTAGTTGTTGCGCTGGAGGTTGCGCTTCGGTCATTTCAAGAGCAGGGAAGAGGTGAGTTTCCTCTTCATGGTCGGACATGACTTGCTGAGCCCGAGTGCAGATTATGCTGCGGAAGGGAAGTTGTTTCCGAAGACGTTGAGCCCGAGGAGGCACAATGGTGAGGACTATACTCTACTCTTTTTTGGGTTTTGGGATTTTCTATTTTTTTTTTGTTTTGGGTAGAATGCTATGCAGATGAGATTGTATGAGGACTAATGACTTTCAAGTATAGGAGGGATTCTGTTTTTCAAGTCGGATCACGACTAGTGGGACTAGCATATCCCCAGTGGAGTCGCCATTCTGTGGACCCTCGTCGTTCCGCGCTCCCGCAACGTTCTCCCTTTCCTTTCGGAAAAGAAGAGGAGGTACGTGCGCGCAAATCGCCGTTTGTGCCACTGGCTTGCCTCATTCTCGAGGGATTTGTTTGGTTATCATGTTAAGCTGGATGTATTAGATGAGTTTATGTAAGACCAGAGTCGCCACTAGCCAGTTACTTCGAATCTACAGTCAGCTAGACCCCGTAGAAACGTTAGAGAAGGGGATCCGAAGATTCATTTCTCTAAAATGACTCTTTTTGATCTACGGCCAAAGATTCGAGGTAAGGGATCACGGTTACAGGGTGGGAAGAGGTTAAGCACCCCACACACTGCCCGTACCGAAGTACGGTCTCTACTTCACAGAATCGAACTAATACTTAAAAGTCTGTTTTAATCCTCGTACATTCTCATGGATGACATGATGCATGAATGCAGGTCTGAACAGTAAGAGTTTCTGATGGGCAGGTTTTCATTAACAGGTAAGCCCAGAGCATACGCTTGAACTGACAGGTGCTTTATACGGGATGCATGTTGTGTGTTTGAATAATCAAAGTACTTGTAGTGACATGCACATGAATGCAGGTCTGAACAGTAAGAGTTTCTGATGGGCAGGTTTCCATTAACAGGCAAGCCTAGAGCATAGGCTAGAACTGACAGGTGCTTTATGCAGGATGCATGCTGTGTGCTTGAATGATCAAAGTGCTTGTAGTGAAGCAGGGGGGTTGGAAGAAAAGTAAATGTTGCACTTATGCTAGATGCGAATGAGATGATGCTGGTAAAAGAGTAGCTGGATGGACGGAGGTGTCACAAGGGTTGGCTTCGAGTGGCTGTATCAAGACTTGGGTGGCTTGGGAGACTTAGACTAAGGTCAGGCTGGGCTGGACCAAGGCTAGGCTCTTCTCACTCGGGCTCTCCTTAGTGGAGGAATGGGCTAAAAGGATGGAGAAGAACTCGGAACGGACGGATCGCACTCGACCTGGAGCGCTTGCTGAATGAGAAGGGGAGGGGGGTATTTATAGCAGCGGGGAGTGGCAGATCCCGTAATTATTTTTGGGCGGCCCTCAGGGGGCCGCCTGTACGGCCGTTCTGCTTCGGGTTCGGAGTGTACGACCTCCGAACCTGAAGCAGAATTTTTTTTAGGCTTGGGTTCGGACTTGCTCCAAGGCTGCGGTCTGGAACTCGGTGAGTCGACTGGGTTTAGGAGATGGGTTGACACGGTGAGTTGACTCGATGGGTTGACTCAGCGGGTTGACTCGATGATTTGACTCATCGAGTTGACTTACCGAGTTTGACTTTTTTTCAGGATTTTTTGACTGTTTTTTCTTATGGGGGGTTTTTTGGGCTGATGTTTAAGAGTGAGTTGACTGGGTTCAGGCTTGAGCTGGGCTATGGATTGGGGCTTACAAGGGTGAGTTTGGCTGAGTTTGGACATGAGATTTGGGGGTATGGTTCTCCATTCATTCAGCTATCTCTACCAACATTGTAGCCGAAGGTGAGGTGTCTACAGTGAGTGCCTATGTGAAGTCTTCAAGGTGATACTTTTCTTCTTAGAGAGGGCCATAAAGTGTAGTTCATGTGTTTGTAGAGAGTGTAAGAGTTTTTCTACTTTCATATTATCTATGTCTCTACACTCTTTAATTAAGGCAATAACTTTATAGCCAAATCTCTCTGGGAGGGAACTAATGATTTTTCTACAAACTCTTCCATCCAAAACCCGTTCTCCTAAGCCAAACATAGAATTACAAATGTGATTTAGATTACCATAAAATTTGATGAAAGTTTCATCCTCACCCATTTTAATATTTTCAAATTGTGTGGTGAGAAGTTGCAATTTCAAATGCTTGACGGTAGACGTCCCTTCATGTGTTGTCTCTAGGAGCTCTCAAGTTGATTTGATAGTCTCACAATTATATATATGATTAAATTCATGATAAGACAACAGAAAAGATTGCATTGAGACCCTTGGCATTATAACCACAAAGAGACGTTTCTCGGGCACTCCAATTCTCCATTAGTTTGAATTGGGTGACTATAACTCCATCTTGTTCCACTGTTTCCACCGGTGCGGTCTAGCCTTGTATAACAGTGTGCCAGACCAGGGGGGTCTAGGGACATTAAAAATATCCTCATCTGAGCCTTCCAATAGGCATAATTTAACCCGTAAAAAAATGATGGATGAGAGATAAAACTACTCCCCTCTTGTGTAGAATAGTGTTTAAGCTCCAGTATCGGATCTTACTCTAGACGGTTAAGTCTTTGAAGAGCAACCCACTCTGATACCAATTGAAATTGCATCAGATTGTCTAACACGAAACCCTACGTTAATCGTATGAAAGCTTAGAGCGGAGCTTAAAACTACAGCTAAGTCCAAGAGGGGGGTGATCAGGACCATTTTATAATCCTTTAAAAATTTCTTGCCTAATTAAACTAATAAACAATTATAAACTAATTAAAGTAAAAACACTTAGCTTCCAAGCTTAAGTGGGTCCAATCACAAAGGCTAGCAAGAATTAAACATTTAAGCAAACTAACTAAAGCACATAGAATATAATGATGCAACATGCTAAGCTTCTAATCAATGTGCAATTATCTAGATTACAAAGGATATGACTACCTAACCACTAGTCTAGAGAGCTATGTAGACAATATCAAACACATCATGATGAGTATATGTCCACAAGCCTAGTAAACATACATCTTGTATGTGATTGTGCCTATCTAGAACATAGTATACATTCCAATTAAGAATTCATAATTAAGCAATTAAACATATAATGCATAAGTAGAAATGTGCTCAAATCAATTCCAAACACAAGCATGTATAGTGGTTCAACTACTTGTCTACTCTACTTTCGATTCACGTACTCATTCCTTGAGCACACAGGAATTCACTGAGTTTAAATCAGGTTCCCCTCAATGTAGGTGTTTTAAATCAGTTCCACCCTACCGGGGAGTTTGACAAGGTCCCTCCCAACCTGTGTGTAGACACCCCACCTTCGACTACAATGTTGGTAGAAATAGCTGAATGAATGGAGATCCATACCCCCAAATCCCATGTCCAAACCCAGCCAAACTCACCCTTGTAAGCCCCAATCCATAGCCCAGCTCAAGTTTGAACCCAGTCGACTCACCCCTGAACATCAGACCAAAAAACCCCCATAAGAAAAACTAGTCAAAAATTCTTTAAAAAGTCAAACTTAGTGAGTCAACTCACTGAGTAAGTCTAGCCCCTGCACCCAGTCAACTCACCTTGTCAATCCATCTTTCAAACCCAGTCAACTCACCTGATTCCGAGCCACAGCTTTGGAGTAGGTCCGAACCTCGAACCAACAACTTTTCTGCTTCAGGTTTGGGGGTCGTACGCTCCGAAGCTGGAGCAGAGAGTCCGTACAGGCAGCACCCTGAGGGCCGCCCAAGCCTAATTACACAATTTTCCACTACTCGCAACTATAAATACCCCATTCCCTCTCCTATTTCAGCATCCCTCAACATTCAAAAAAATCCACTTCCCATATTTTCAGCCTAAGAGCTCTGAGTCCATCTACACCCCCTTTTTAGTCCATTCCTCCACCAAGGAGAGCCTGAGTGAGAAGAACCTAGCCCTGGTCTGGTCAGGCTCCAAGTCTCCCAAGTTACCTAAGTCCCAATCTTAGCCACGCGAAGCAAACCCTTACGACACCTCCGTCTATCCAGCTACTCTTTAATATCATCTCATTCACATCTAGCCTAAGTGCAACATTTACTATTCTTCCAACCCTCCTACTTATCATATCACTGCAAGCAGTTTGATTAATCAAATACACAGCATGCATCCCGCATAAATCACCCATCAGTTCGAGTGTATGCTCTGGGCTTGCCTGTTAATGGAAACATGCCCATCAGAAACTCTTACTGTTCAGACCTACATTCATGCATCATATCATTCATGAGAGTGTACGAGGATTAAATCAGACTTTCAAGTATTAGTTCGATTTTGTGAAGTAGAAACCGTACTTCGGTACGGGCAATGTAGGTGCTTAACACCTTCCCACTCTATAACCGTGATCCCTTACCTCGAATCTCTGACCGCAGATCAAAAGGAGTCATTTTAGAGGAAGGAATCTTTGGATTCTCTTCTCTAACGTTTTTACGGGGTTTAGCCGACTGTAGATTCGAAGTAATTGGCTAGTGGGGACTCTGGTCTTATACGAATTCATCCAAACATATCTAATTTAACACGACAACAGAAAAAAGGCCCTCGAGAACGAGCTGAGCTAGTGGCACAACGACGATTCGCGCGCATACCCCCTTTTTCTAAAGGGAGGGTCGAGAGTGCGGAAAGGCGAGCGTCCACAGAATGGCGACTCTGCTGGGGATATGCTAGTCCCACTACTCGTGATCCACCTTGAAAAACGGAATCCCTCCTGTACTTGAAAGTCATTAGTCCTCATACAAAATCATCTGTATAGCATTCCATCCAAAAACAAAAAATAAAAAATAAAAAATCCTAAGACCCAAAGAAAAAAAAGAGTAGAGCATATTCCTCACCATTGCGCCTCCTCGGGCTCAACGTCTTCGAAAACAACTTCCCTTCCGTAGCATAATCCGCACTCGAGCTCAGCAAGTCATGTCCGACCACGAAGAGGAAACTCACCTCTTCCCTGCTCTTGAAATGACCGAAGCGCAACCTCCAGCGCAACAACCAATTGAGAATACGCCAATCATGCAAGAATTGGCACAAGGAATGAGAGCAATGCGAGAAATGCTCTTGCAATTCATGCAAGCACAAGCTACCGCAGTAGTCAACAATCAAGTTGACCCAGTTCAGCAATCTCAGCAGCCATGCCAGGTCCCTCTGGCCTCCAGTTCAAATCAAGCACAACCATGGGAGTCTGCCCAAGACTATCGACAACAGCCATCTCAGCCCTGAAAGTGTGGTTTTACCGCTTGTAGAGATACTCGGAGATATGTCTATGGACCTAGAGGGGGGGTGAATAGGACCTTTTTAAAATTCTTTTCGCCTACTTATGCAATTCAACAAGTTTAAGCTAGGTAAGCAAGAACACCTTGGCTTCCAAGCCTTGGTGGGTCCAATCACAAGACTAGCAAGAGTTAAGCAATAACCAAACCTAGTCTAAGCATGCATAGGTAAGAAAATGATTCAACTAATTAAGCTACTAACCTATGCACCTTGTGTAGACTTATGAGATTGGATCAATGAGCTCAAGTCTACACAAGTAGTGAAGGTACATCTTGTGTGGGGATGCCTATAAAGTGCCTAGCATGCATTCCTACCAATCATTCATAATTAAGCAATTAAACTAACAATGCAAAGATAGAATGTGCTCAAGAACAATCACAAACACAAGGATGTATAGTGGTTCGACTACGTGTCTACTCCACTCCCGGTTCAAGTACTCAACCCCTTTGAGCACACCGGCATTCACTATCGGAGGTTTTAAATGAGGTTCACCTCTCAACCTTTACACGGAGGTTTTATCGGTTCACCTCTCAACCGTATCCGGAGTTTTAGACATAGGCTAACTCTCAACCTAATCGCACGTTTACTCCCGTGTCGGAGGCTCCCCCTTGGAGACTTAGTTTAGGCCCGGCTGACGGGCCAAGGAACGGCTAACGTCCCTAAGGCGAGTTGACAAACAAACTCTAAAATGGACTCTCAAATAAGACAACTTACTTGTCGGATGAGCCCCTTGTTTAGCGCCGTATTGGGTTGCTTGATCTCCGCTCTCCTGTGCTTCAATCAGCGTCCCTTTGCTCCCTCGATCGTGCCGCAGTTGCGTTGCCAATGCCTCAGCCACATTCGATCAAACACCTTGCATGCGATGCCTTGAAATGCCCAAGGTGCTAGGTGGATGGGTGAATCTCATACATGGGATGTGTAGGTTGTTCCAACTAGGAGATTTCACTTAGAGAGTCTTCTAGAGGTCTTGGACAAAGGATATACCTATGTGGAATAGTGTCACACCTCTAGATTTGAGAGAGGAATCAAGTCATCTCTTGATAGCATTTGAATGCCCATACTTGTGTTTGAAACACAAGGGATATGACTTGAAACCTCCTCTTTGAGACCCCAAAAGATGTACAAATGATGTGGGCAAAGGGCTCTCAAAAACTTCTCTTTCTGACCCAAGAATGGAGCTCCATATTTATAGAAAAGAGGCTCCAACGGTCATAAAACGGCCATAAAACAGCCTGCCCCGACCGGTCATGACCGGTCGGACTCCCCTGCTGAAGAACCTCAAGAGTATAGGCCACATATATGGGCCGACCGGTCATGACCGGTCGGACCCCCTCACTGGACAGCCTAAGCCATACTGGCCGACCGGTCATGACCGGTCGGCCCCCTTTGCTGGATGGCTGAAACATGCATGGAAGCCAACACTGGCCGACCGGTCATGACCGGTCCACCCACCTTGCTGTATACCTTCATTTGTGAAGGCCGACCGGTCCTGACCGGTCGGCTGGCCTTTGTACATCCAGCAGGGATGCTGGCCGACCGGTCTTGACCGGTTGGACCAGCTTGGGACCCCAATGTATTTGCTGATACATGTGTTTCTTCAGCATGTAGTTTAAGGCCAAGGTTAGGGTGTACAAATGGGACACCTAGGGCCTATCTATGATGCCTAAAGGGTTCTAAATATGGTCAAGGTCATCAAGGATACAAAGGGGATAGGTTTTGGTCGAGGTTAAGGCACCAAGGCATCTCATTTACCTGAATCTTCTTCCTTGATGCGGCTGGACGTCTTGAGTCTTCTTTCTTCGTCTACTTTGGGCTCAACCGACTCTAGACTCACTGCTGTAAGTGATTGACAAACAAGGTGCACTAGTATGCCACGGAAAAGTGCACTAACAAGCCCTTCGCTATGGGGCATCCTCCTCAATACCCTCCTGCGACGATAAGACCGTCTCAGAGCATTCCCGTCGCAGGAACTTTCAGTCAACTTCCAATCAATCTTGAAAGCAACAATCTCAGAAAATTTCAACACTTCCCCACCGATGGGACCCCTTTCCTTTCTCAGCATATCCCCGCCGATGGGAACTTTACTCAATTTCAACACATCCCCGCCGATGGGATTTCAATTCAATTTCCAACAGAAAGGACAGCACTGGCGAATGCCCACAATGGAGGTCAGTGTCAAGCCCACATCAATCAGCGGACAATGGCGAATACCCAATAAGGGGGTCACTTCCCAACATCTGAGCCTCCTACAAACAGGAGCACTTTTCAATTTCAGCACATCCCCGCCAATGGGATTCCAGTTAATTTCCAGCAATCTTCAATTCAGCAAGCTCCAGTTAATTTTCAGCAATTTCGATCCAGCAATCTCCAGTTAATTTCCAGCAAGTTCCAGTTCAACCTTCAGTACAGTCTCCAGCTCAATTACAGTCATTTCAAGCACAAGTTCATCAGAATCTGGTTCAATCATTGAATCAATTTTAGCAACCTGCGGTTGCTTTTCAGCAAGCCCATATGGTCGAAGACATCAACCACTATGCCGAAGAAGAACGTGCCTTACTTCGAGAGGCACCAATCGTTCGAGTTGATCATGCACGACTGGACGAGTTGCGGAAGCAGTTCCAGATCTTGCAAAATCAACTTCAGCGACAACAGGGAATCGATCTACCATCAACCAAGTTCAGAGACTTGTGTCCTTTTTTAGATGCTTAGATACCTCAAAACTGAGGTACCAAAATTCAAAAGATATGACGGCAGCGGCTGTCCCACAGCACATCTCAAGGCTTTTTGTGGAGAGTTGAGTGCAATCTCAGGAAATGAAGGAGCCCTCATTCACTTGTTCCAAAATCTCTGAAGGGTGATGCCCTAGATTGGTACACATCATTGGACTGCCATCGCATCAGACTTACTCTCCTAGGCTTTCGTCGACAGATTTGCATACAATCTCAACATGGCACCCAGGAGAGCCGACCTTGTGGCTCTCAGGCAAAGGAGTGACGAAACGTTATCAGCTTATGTGGGACGTTGGCGAGCTATGGCAGCCAGAATGCGAACACCTATCGACGACGAAGAACAAATCTCCATGACTAGTTCATTCAACATATCCTAGCATATCTAGATATCTCATCTCGCATCCATATGTGAATTTCTCACAGTTGAGCCGTGCTGGAAAGTAAGTCGAAGTAGGAATCCGCACAGGGACAATCTCCCCATGGCCTCATCAGGCCACTATAGTCAAATGGAACAGAGTGGAAGGAAGACTTATTGGATACGGGAATGGAAACCACAGCAATTCTCCGCCTCGCCCGATAGATGTAAACAACATCATCGCCACTGCTCAGGGCAACCAATATGCTCCCCCACAGGGACGTCAACCATATCAGCAGAATCAGGCTAAGCACTAACCTCAGAAGTATCAGCCACAGCCACCCCTACTGCAACCAAATCCTCAACCACAGCCACAACTACCCCGACAGCAGCAGCAGTTTAGGGGGGACGGCCAATACTTATATCAAAATAGGCAGAATTACAAGGAGTTCAGGAAATTCACTCCTCTCACTCAGCCACTCAGTCAAGTCATGGCTATGCTGGTACAAAAGCAGTTACTCACTCTAATGGCACCCAGGCCTCCTCCAAATCCTCTACCTCCGAACTACCGAGAAGATGAATATTGTGCCTACCATCAAGGGCATGGCCACACCACTGATCGATGCACGACTCTAAAGAATGCCATACAAAATCTGATTGACGACCGCAAGATAGTCATCTCGGTCCCTGAAACTCCTCCAACAGCTCCTACCAATATCCTTTAGAATCCTCTGCCTCAACATCCGACGGACCCCAGTTCGTCTCGTGGCCTTGCCATCAACAGTATAAAAGAAGAGAGTGTCTCGATCACTTCTTCTCCCCCATCCAGTCCATTCATGCTTACACTTATGGGCCAACAAATTCTCCTCCGATCTTGCAAGGGGCAAACCCCTTTCTTCCTTCAGTCTTTGAGCCGTTAGTACTCGAAGGAGCACCTCCATATGATGCACCAGTTGTTCAAGGGCCTGTCCCCTTGCAAGGGGCACCTTACAACCATTCATGTTGGGAGCCGGCCATCCTGGAAGGAGTACAGTCATACATCGAGCCCGCATACGAACCTGTCATTTTGCAAGGGGCAAGTTCAGCTCAAGAACAATCCAATCCACGATGGAGGGATTATACTCATCAGCAGCAAGAACCCATTGTCTTGGAAGGGGCTCAGCCAGTTAAGCCAGTCATATTGCAAGGGGCAAGTTCTGTCCCCAAACCACAAAGACGTCCTAGAGGCGTGTCAATTACACTACAACAGCTAGGCCGAACAAAGAAACCCCTTGCCATATCAAGAGGACCAGTGTTCATTCCATGGGAACCTCCTGCTCCAGGAACAGTCAAGCCAGGACCACTACCTTATGTGATCTATGAAGACAAACCTCGATATTATCCCTTCAGCACAAGCAACAATGTAGTCCTCAAGGCAAAAGCTCCGTATGAGGAAGATCTAGTACCGCACCAGCACCGTTGCAAGAACCAGTGGTCCTAGAAAGCAAAGGAGAGGAAAATTATAAAGAAGTCCCGTGGCACTATCCAGAATGTGCAGAGGTAGGAAACATGAATCCTAATGGGTGTTGCATCCGAAGAGATAATCAGAACAAAGGAGATCCCAAAAGCGCTCTCTCGGGCCTCGGCAATAAAAATGAAGCTGCATATGATGTGGCGACTCAACTTGCTACAATCTGAAGATTGTACACCCAAGTGCAGGTAGCGAAGTAGTAAAATACTCGGTGAGACCGAGGTCGAACCACAAGGATTAAGGTTAAGAACACTTGGAGGAATTAGTTTAGGTGTGAGACATGAAATCTGAATTATCCACGAGAGTGGAGAAGTTGTATGTGGTGAAAGACAAAAATAGAAAATGGGCTAAGGCATTAGAGATCCACCTTTGATTTGTCCACAAAGTTTGATTCATTGGTCCAACTATAACTCAATGGGAATCAAATAAAGATCTGTTCCAATCGGAAGATAAAGCTGTTAAACTATTTGCATATTTCATAAAAGATGGTGATCTAAACCGATTGATTTGACCATGAAGCAATCGTTAGTTGATCGCAGGGAATTCCAAGCATCCACTATGCCCAAAGTCAACAATGGATCAAGGAATTGTACAAATTAACAACTTTATCAACAAGTCAATCGATAAGATCACAAATCATATGATCAAATGCATACTTACAAGATAGGAGGCTTTTGATTGACCGATCCAACCGTTAAGATCTCTTTTATCGATCGCAGGGAATACAAAGCATCTAATGTGCCCGGAGTCTACAATGGATCAAGGAATTTTACAGATCGATGACTTTACCTGCACTAGCTCGATAATCGTAGGGAATCCAAAGCATCCATCGTGCCCGGAGTCGACGATGGATCAAGGGACTTTATCGATCATGAACTAGCTAATTGGTATGCAAGGGATCCCAAGCATCCAACGTGCCCGGAGTCGACGATGGATCAATGGGCTTACACAACAATAGCGTCCGCTGAGGTGGATAACCGAACCAATCGACCAAAGAGAACTCCAACATTCACACACCATTGTTGAACCAAAAGAACCAAAGCTTGCAAATTTCTTCAAAGGCTTCACCCCTAGCCTTAACTAGAGGTTTAGCCAACCATGCTACAATGAAAGACTAAAACTTCTACAAAGGAAAAACTACACTACTCTACTTCTACAATGGAAAAGAAGAAAAGAACAGAAGACTTGGATTTGAGGGATGATGAGAATGAGAAGGGATTGAGCTCCTTTTATAGACTTTCGAGAGGCTCCCAAGCCTAGGTGGCACTCCAAGCCTAAACCAAGAGTTTCTTTAGGTTTGGGAATGGAGTTAGGCTTGGATGATGAGGTGGCACTTCCCAGCCAATGGATTTGCTTTTTAGGTTTGGGTTAGGAGTTAGGCTTGGAGTGCCCAAAAGCAAACTTTTCTTTAGGTTTGGGCTTGGAGTGGTGAGATGGCAATTCCAAGCCTTACACATGTGTGGAGAGAGAGAGAGAGAGAGAGAGAGAGAGAGAGAGAGAGTTCCTCTCTTGGTTCCACGTGAGATGGGAGGCTTCTCCATTGCTGGATTATTGGCATGTGTGGAGTGGAGGCATGCCTTCAGCTGATCACGTGTGATCTCTATCTGGAGATGGACGTTGGAGATCATCTTCAACTTCTAGCCTTGATTGCTAACGTCCTTATGATGAAGAGGCGTCCACCTGGTTACCGTTGGAGCTCTGGTGGCCTGATGAAAGGTTGGATTGTGTGCAAGGTGGTCCAGCTTGGAGGATGCTAGACGTTGGTGCATGATTGGTCTGCATCAAGCGTTGCACATCTGATGAAGTGATGGACGACTGCTGCAACTGCTGTTCGGACGGTGTCTGATGGGAGCTACTCGTCCTCAAGCTGCTGGTGGACTGCTCCTTGCTGGACAGTCCAACTTGATCAGTTGAATGCGCGTGATAGCGGGTGGAGATCACCCCAGCTACTGGACGGTGATGATGGCTTCCTCGTGATGATGGGTATGGTGGAAGCTGTTGGCGTTGATGAAGGCTCCACACACTGCACACGTGCTGGAGATGAAGCTGAAGAGAGATGGTCATTGTTTGCTGGAGATGGAGGAAATCAGCTGCACGTGTAGATGAGTTGAAGAATGGATGGTTGCGGATTGGAGATGTGCACGTTGACTGATCCTGGGGTCCACCTTGCTGGACGCTGCTGGGAGTCAGCACATGTGAAGGTGGGGAACGTTCTTCAACAGCAGTTGCTGTGGACGGTGATGGAGGCATGAGCTCAGCTGTGGCTCCTGATGAACGGCTGGAAACAGTCCAGCGTCTTGGACAAACGGACGGTTGGGAAAGCTTGAAATCAGTTGCTGCCTTGGACGGGATCTGCACAGTTACAGCATTGAATTGCTAGGGTCCACATGATAGCTGGATGTTGATCATTCGTGAAGGCTTCTTGTTTGGTGATGATGTGATCCACCATGTCTAGACGGTTGAAATCTGCTTGGACGGTGCAGAAGGTTTGCACGTGTGAAGGAGTGGGGTTCATGATCAGCACGTGTGCTGAGCTGGACTGCTGAAATGGATGCCTAAGATGCTCCAACTGCTGTGAAGGTAGTGGAGATGAAAATGGACAGTTGGAGTTGGAGATTGATCTCCACCATTGTCTGTTTGGTCCAACTGCTGGCTGCAACCGTGTGATGGAGATGGATAGTGGAGATTGGTTCTCCATTGGCCGGTCCCTTGAATGAACTGTCTGGATGATGCGAGTGATGGATGATGAATCTTGCTCTTGTTTATTGCACGTATGGTGAGTGACAGCCCGGCACGTGAAGTAGTTGAAGGGCAGTCCTTGGATTGTCGTTAGGGATCACATGGGATGGAAGGGGCGCGAAGATGCCTTAGCTGAGCATGCACGAGTGAGCTTGGACGGTCGTCCATCAGCTGAATGTGAGGTGGGCCTGGAGGTCAGGCATCAGCTGCTGGGCAAGTTGATGGTTGAGATGTGTTATGGGCCGCTGGATGGATAATAGACGGTTGAGATTGAATTGATCTTTGCATGCTGACCACGCATAATGGATGGGAGGACATCCGCCTCTTGTCGCTTGAGGCACGGTTGGTCCCACATGTGGGCATTCAATCTTGATCGTCCAAACTTGCATGATCGCCCAATCACGACCATCCAAACATGCATAGCTTTGATTTTCAAAGTAGCGGTCGTGATGGTCTTGCAAGGTATCTTCACCCCATCTGAACCGTTCAATATGATCCTGCCTCTATTCTTTGTGGCTCGGTGCGATCATTTTTTTGTCTTTAAACGTCCTGATTGGCTCAGATCATCGTTATCCTCCACTAATCACCTGAAGACAGAAAATTCACCTAATGAGGGATAATTAACCGGAAAAATAATGATAATGCCCTTAACAACCAGGGTTAATTATACAATATTAGGTACTTATCACAGCTCAAGTCAATCCCTGCCCAAATCTCGGTATGGGAGCTACTCTGCACATCTCACATATACCGAGAAATGTTTGCCAAAACCCTGAGCGATGCCCATATCTCCTCCGATACAGCACCTGAAATGATAGCATTGATGATCGGACAGCACCTGGCTCCGCCATCACCTTCACTGATAATGAGTTGCCACCAAAAGGGCACGACCATGGGTGATCCCTCAATATAGCCTTACGATATAAAGACCTTTGTGTCCCGCTGGTCCTTATCGATAACGACTCAAGCTTAAATGTCTGCCCGCTCAAGATTGTGGAACGCCTGGGAATCAATCCCTCCTCGTTCCGACCCAGCACCATGTACGTCGGAGCATTCGACAACACCCGCCGATCAGTGGAAGGAGAGGTCGACATAGAGGTATAGATAGGTCCAGAAATCTCCACCATCACATTCCAAATCCTGGATATATCAGCCTCTTTCAATATGTTGCTCGGACGACCTTGGCTACATGTTCACTTCCCCAAGTGTAGGGTTGTGATGTAGTAATAATCTCGGTAAGACCGAGGTCGATCCACAGGGACTTATGTAGGAATCCACAAAACACTTCTAATAGTTCTACTGAAAAGCTAACAAATAGATTTGTATAAGATTGATGTAAATAGTAATTTTGAGCTAAACTGAAGGTAATAAATTAATTAAAAGGCACTATGGGTTCAAGGATTCACTTGTAGCAATCCTTGATGCTCAATGCACTGTGGTCTCATACTTTCTCAACTAGAATCGAAATTAGTTCTATCTAGTCGGATGATAGAGCAGTTAAACCAAACAATCTGCCATATGTAAGATCCATGTATATGATTCACTTAATGCAAGCTAGGGCGAGCATACTCAATTGCATAGGTCAGTCCCAATTCCAATAGGCTAAGATCACAATCATAACCATCATTAAATCCTATCACAAGACAAAACTAGATTATGATTTGAACTTGATTCAAATCACATACATAGTCTCACATAGTTCAGAATTTCAGAAAAGTAGACTTTTGGTAAGAAGTTCTAACATGAAGATCATAAATCTAGAGCGTATTCCAATTCCTCAGATCATACAGGTCTAGATTAACACACAACAATTAAGAACTCAAGTAATTCTTCCAAACATCCATGAGTCATCACAAGACTAAGAAAAACTACTTTAAGTACTTGAATTAAACTTCAAACCATTGTTCTTAAACATGAAATCCAACTTAAAACCAACTTAAACGAATTGAAACATCTTAGATTCACTACAAGATTCACCTCTTAGCCCTAGCTAAGAGGTTTAGCCGTTCATGATCCAAGGAAACATGAAACAACTAAGAAAACACAAAAAACTAGAAAGCAAACTAAGAAGAGTTATAGAAGTCCAAATCCGACTTCCGCCAGTCTCCCACCGTTCTCAATCCCTTCTAAGATACCCTAGGAACGATCCCTAGGTGTCTTTTTATAGTGGAGATGCTCCGCAGCGTCAGAATCATCCAGAAGATGCGTAAGAATATGCAGTGCGCAGAGAAATCCGGAGCTTGTAGAACACGCATCATTACACAAACGACCAGTCGCACGATTGGTCTGATCTCCTGGACGACCGGTCACAAAAGTGCAAAAAACGTCCAGAGATTTTGGGAAATTTCGAGCCCGCAATTTTAATTCAAGGACCGGTCTGAGCAGTGGACGACCAGTCTGGCACAGTCTAGTGAGTTGAGACCGTAGGGCCCCTCTGTTGAGTGATCGGACCGGTCGGACGACCGGTCTTCAGTGTCTTCTTCTTTTTTCTTTTCTTCTCTTCTTTCACACTTTCTTCCACCCTTTCACACTTGGTCTTGTGATCTTCAATGCTCATAAATAGTGTCTTTAAGTCTTCAATTGATAAATCCTCTCTGTTATTCCTACAATCACAAATTCATGCATTATATTAGTCTATAAATCATGAAAACCTTGCATGATGAGTGATGAATTGGGGTTAGAATATGCACAATTAAGAGCTCAACACACCCCCCAACCAGCATTTTGCTAGTCCCAAGCAAAACATTCAGTGAAACCAATTTCATTCTCCAAAACCCAACTCTCCTTTAGAAACTATTCTTCTATACATCCCAAGACACACAAGTGTAAGATTCAGAAAAATTAGGTGATATAGGTTGAAACCATAAACTCTCAAGACATAATAAGTGTCCATATGAAATTCCCGCTGATTGGTTGATAAATAGAAGAACTTGAACAAATTTAACCTAGTGTGCATAGTGAAAACTCATCTCATGAGTTTCCAGGATTATCTTCTTCATAGATTAACTAGACTATAGATCTCAAGGTATATAGAGCAACAACAAGCTAATGACAGGAATTTGCCTTACTGTCCTTCTGACGGCTTTCACACTACATCCCATTTTCGGCTTTGGTTACGGGTAGACCATCCCCCGGTTGGTAATAGGTAGCCCTAATCGGAATTTTCCACCATTTTTCTATCATTCCCAATTTCATCCTTCCTTTTCCTTTTTCTTTTAAATTAGATAGGATTTTTAGAAATCCATATCTTTCGTTATTTTCCCATGGACAAGGATGGACAAAGTACCCGGCTTGGTTTCTCAACACCTTAAATCAAAGTCTAGCTAATCCACAAATCACATAATCCTTTCAACCCTTGAAAATTGTGTAATGTGAACTAGGTATAAGAGTGTTCAAATTTTCTATCAATCACATAAATAGGGGAATTCACATATAAAACCATTATGCTAAGAGAAGTTCAAGACTTACAACTTCATACACTTCGTATCTCCTCTTCTTATACTCATATCATCTCGAATGCATAGAACAAAGTTTTCCAAAAGAGTTTTGAATTTTAGAGAAATCGAAATTTTTTTCCATAATTGCTTGAAATGTTACAAAACGCTGGATTCATCCAAGTGATCCTACACCCCCCAACCAAGTTTTGCATTGTCCTCAATGTAAAAGATGTTCAATGAGCAAAACATGAAAGCAATTTTAAAAGAGAATGGAGTGAGGAATGATAGTACCTGAGAGATTGAAAATTGGAATTCTTCCTCCTTGTAACAAACTTATGAAAAAGTAAACAAAAGCAACAAAATCATAATCCTAACTACTCTATACCTCCATCAGACTAGGAGATCAATCATCCTGATACACAGGATCAGTCAGAGGTATGGACATACCTTCTGAAGGAAACTTCTCAAAGAACGGCTTTAATCGCTGACCATTCACCTGAAAGATGTTGCCGTTCCTTGAATTTAACAACTCAACGGTCCCATATGGGTAGACAGTTTGCACAATGTAGGGACCGGTCCATCGAGATCTCAATTTTCCCGGAAATAAATGTAGGCAAGAATTAAACAGAATGACTTTTTGATTAATCGTGAATGTCTTACAAAGAATGTTCCTATCATGGAACACCTTCGTCTTGTCCTTGTAAATTCTCGCATTTTTATAAGCCTCGTTCCGGAGTTCCGCAAGTTCGTTCAATTGTAGTTTGCGCAACGAGTTTGCCTTGTCAGAATCAAAATTCATCTTCTTTATTGCCCAATATGCCCTATGTTCCAACTCCACAGGCAAGTGACAAGTCTTCTCATAGACAAGTCTATAAGGAGACATTCCAATAGGGGTCTTAAAAGTGGTATGGTAAGCCCAAAGTGCATCGGTAAGTTGAAGTGACCAATCCTTGCGATCGGGGTTCACCATTTTCTCCAAAATATGTTTAATTTCCCTATTGGATATCTCAGCTTGTCCACTAGTTTGTGGGTGATAGGGAGTGCTCACTTTATGTGTTACGCCATATTTCTTCATTAAGGTTTCAAATGGGCGATTACAAAAGTGAGACCCTCCATCACTTATGACGACTCGAGGTGTTCCAAACCGGAAAAGAATATTATCTTTTAAGAAACGAATGACTAGTTTTATGGTCATTATTCCGGCATGGGATCGCCTCGACCTATTTGGACACATAGTCAACAGCAAGCAAGATATATACGTTTCCAAAAGAAGATGGCAATGGACCCATGAAATTGATGCCCCAACAATAAAAAATTTTGATTATTAAGATGGGATTGAGTGTCATCATATTTCTATGGGAGATTCCTCCCAATTTCTGACAAGGCTCACATGTTTTACAAAACTCATGTGTGTCCTTGAACATAGTGGGCCAATAAAACCCACATTGTAGAATTTTGGCTATGGTCTTCTTAGCCGAAAAGTGGCCACCACATGCCTGAGAATGACAAAAGGAGATAATACTTTGTTGTTCATCATTTGGCACACATCTCCTTATGATTTGATCGGGACAATACTTGAATAAGTATAGGTCATCCCATAGGAATTTTCGCACCTTAGTGAAGAACTTATCCTTATCTTGCTTTTTCCAATGTGTAGGGATCTTACCTGTAGCAAGATAGTTAGCAATGTCCACATACCATGGCAATTGGGAGACTTTAAAAAGTTGCTCATCAGGGAACATGTCATTGATCGCGGTCGTTTTAGGGGAATCGGTGACAACAAGTCGAGAGAGATGGTCAGCCACTACATTTTCTACTCCTTTCTTATCACGTATCTCTATGTCAAATTCCTAGAGTAGAAGGATCCATCTTAACAACCGTGGTTTAGCATCCTTCTTAGAGAGAAGGTACTTAAGTGCGGCATGGTCAGTGAATATGATGATCTTAGATCCAATCAAGTAGGACCTAAACTTGTCCAAGGAAAAAACTACGGCTAAAAGTTCTTTTTCTGTAGTAGTGTAGTTTGCTTGGGTTGGGTTGAAGGTTCTACTTGCATAGTAGATAACACATGGCTTCCTCTCTTTTCTTTGGCCTAGCACGACCCCAATAGCATAGTCGCTTGCGTCGCACATAATTTCAAAAGGAAGGCTCCAATCAGGTGGTTGCATTATGGGAGCACATGTCAACATACCTTTAAATGTGGTAAAGGCATTTTGACAATCTTCATTCCACTCGAATGAATTCTCCTTTTGAAGTAGGTTACATTAAGGACAAGAGAGTGAACTGAAGGCTTTTATGAACCTTCTATAAAATCCTGCGTGTCCCAAAAAGGACCGCACATCTCGTATGCTCTTGGGTGGTGGAAGGTTAGAGATAAGATCAATTTTCGCTTTGTCCACCTTGATTCCATTTTGTGAAACGATGTGACCAAGTACAATTCCCTTTTGAACCATGAAGTGACATTTCTCCCAATGCAACACAAGGTTCTTCTCTTCACATCTTCTCAACACATATTTCAGGTGCACAAGGCACTCATCAAAGCTACAACCAAATACTAAGAAATCATCTATGAAGACTTTGAGAATTGTCCCCACCATATCAGAAAAGATACTCATCATACATCACTGAAAAGTGGCAGGGGCATTGCATAGTCCAAATGGCATCCGTCGATAGGCGAAAGTGCCGAATGGACATGTTAATGTAGTCTTTTCTTGGTCTTCAAGGGCAATCTCTATTTGGTTGTACCCTGAATAGCCATTAAGGAAGCAAAAATGGGAATGACCTGCCAACCTTTCTAAAATTTAGTCAACAAACAGTAGGGGGAAGTGGTCTTTCCTCGTGACAGTGTTTAGCTTCCTGTAGTCAATGCACATTCTCCAACCGGTAGTGACTCTGGTTGGTGCGAGTTCATTGTTGGCATTGGCTACGATGGTTATTCTAGATTTCTTAGGCACCACTTGAGTTGGGCTCACCCATTGACTATTGTATATTGGGTAAATAATGCCCACATCCAATAGTTTCACCACTTCGGCCTTAGCCACATCCTTCATGTTCGGATCGAGTCGTCTTTGTAGTTGCCTAGATGTCTTCGCATTCTCCTCAAGGTGTATGCGATGAGTACAAATCAGTGGGTCTATGCCTTTAAGATCTGCAATCGACCACCCAATGGCACTCTTGTGCTCTATTAGAGTGGCAATTAGCTTACTCTCTTATTCCTCATCCAAGTGGGAAGAAATCACCACCGGATATGTCTCATCTCGACCTAAATAGACATATTTCAACTCACTTGGTAATGGTTTTAGGTCGAGTGTTGGTGCCTTGATATTGGATGGAAGGAACTTGTTCTCATTTACGGGTAAAGGCTCAAATAGGGCCCTCCATCTTTTGTTATCAAGCACCAGCATCACATCTAAAATGGCATCCATCTCTCATATTGTGTCATCATTTATCTTATGAGATTGGGCCACACATGCCTCCAAAGGGTCAGAATATAATGTTGAGGGGAAAGTCTCTTCCACGAATAATTCAATCAAGTTTATCTCGTGGATCTCTTCATCAACTTCCCGTGGTTGTTTGCATAAGTCAAATATATTCAGTTCAAGTGTCATATTTCAAAGGACATTTGTACAAGCCCGTTTTTACAATTGATAATCGCATTGGAAGTAGCTAGAAAAGGGCGGCCAAGTATAACGGGAATTTGAGCAACGGTACCTATCACGGTATGTGTATCTAAGACAATAAAGTCTACTGGGTAGTAGAATTTATCAACTTGGACTAAAACATCCTCAATCACTCCTCTCAGGTATACGAATGGATCTATCAGCAAGTTGGAGTGTGGTTTTGGTGGGTTTCAATTCAGCTAACCCAAGTTGTTCATAAACCGAGTACGGAATGAGGTTCACACTTGCCCCTAAATCGAGTAAGGCTTGTTAAATCCTGTAGTCTCCTATGATGCATGAGATGGTTGGACTACCCGAATCCTTGTATTTTTGGGGCACCTCTTGTTTGATAATAGCGCTCAAATTCTCAGTCAACACCACTTTGTTGTGAACATTATATTTCCTTTTGACTGTGCACAATTCCTTTAGAAATTTGGCATGGGATGGTATTTGCTTCATGGCATCTAACAACGAAATGTTGATCTTCACCTGCTTGAAAACCTCTAAAATTTCTAGGTTTTTGTCTAAAGGTTTGGGTGAAATCAACCTTTGGGGAAACGGGGCAACCGGCTTGTATTGCCTTTTCAGTTCTTTCTCTTGTGGAGTGTTGTTTGAGCTATCATCCTCTTTAAAAATTTTCGGATCCTTAGGCTTTGGGGCCTTCACCGGATTAGATTTATCAACTATTTTCCCACTTCTCAAAGCGGTGATAGCTTAAACATGCTTCGTATGTTGGGAGGATGAGCTTGCATCTTGTATCTCAAATTGGGTCATTGGGTTAAGAAAAGGTTGGGCAGGAAGTGTGCCTTTCTCCCTAATACTGAGGTGAGATTCAACCCTAGCCATTGAGGTTTTTAAGTCATTGATGGCTTGAGTTGAATTTTGATTGAATTTCTATTGCTCTTGCATGAACCCATCTATTTTCAGAGAATTAGTCTTGTTATACTCAGCTTGAACTGCGAATGCACCCAACATCTCCTCTAGCGTAACTTTTGGTGTAATGACTAGAGATGGACCTAGTACAGGTTGAACTTGAGGGCCATTGGTTGCATTCGCAGTAGGTCCATTCCTCTAACTGAAGTTGGGATGGTTCTTCTAACCAGAATTAAACGTGTTTGAGTTTGGAGCACCAAATTGCCGTTCATAACAGTTTATGGCGTTTGATTATTCTTGTAAGATGTCTTGAACTGCTGAAATTGTGGGACAATCTTGTGTTGTATGTTGATTTTCGGCACAAATTCCACAAACAGTTTCAACGTCCTTAGAGTTGATCGTCTCTCCTTTCCTTAATTCCATGGCCTCGACTTTTCTTGTGAGGCTAGTCACACGTGCACTTATGCTATCCACTTCTGATAGGACATAAATTCCTCCTTTTTCCTTT
Source organism: Liriodendron chinense (assembly GCA_003013855.2). Taxonomy (NCBI): domain Eukaryota; kingdom Viridiplantae; phylum Streptophyta; class Magnoliopsida; order Magnoliales; family Magnoliaceae; genus Liriodendron; species Liriodendron chinense. The sequence continues at coordinate 1,750,676 of ML058552.1, forward strand.
TGTTGGCTAGTCTTGGAATTTGTTGGTTTAGATGTATCCCAAGACTGTGCATTTTCAGCCAATTCCTCCAAATAATCCCATGCTTCTTCAGCTTCCTTATTCATGAACTCCCCATTACACATCATCTCTACGAATTGGCGCATGGGTGAAGTCAATCCTTCATAGAAAAAGCTTATAACCCGCCAAATTTCATAGCCATGATGTGGGCATGCATTTAATAAGTCCTTAAACCTCTCCCAACATTGGAAGAAGGTCTCATCTTCCTTTTGGGCAAAGTTCATGATAAGGCGCCTCAACATGTTTGTTTTGTGAGTAGGGAAGAATTTTTTAATGAACTCCCTATGCATATTAGTCCATGCACCAATTGATCTTGGCCTTAATGCATGAAGCCAACCTTTAGCTTTATCTTTAAGAGTAAAAGAAAATAATTTAAGCCTCACCACATCATCAGTTACGTTTGCAAAGTGCATGGTGGTTATTACCTCATCAAATTCCTTAAGGTGTTGATAGGCACTTTCACTGTCTAAGCCATGGAATCTCGAGAGGAGTTGGATTACTCCCGGTTTCAAATCTACATTCCCTGCATTTTGTGGAAAAACTATGCATGAGGGAGTGCTCGCTCTTGCTGGTTGCAAGTAATCACGTAATGTTCTTGGTCGGGGAACATTCTCAACCACATTCTCTCCTGTTTCGGTTTAGGTTTTGGCCCAGATTTTGATTGGCCATCGGATTGGGTTGATTTACAGCCATATTTTCAGACAAAAATGGAGAATTTAGATGTCTCCTAGCACGTGGTTCTCTGTCAATTCCTTCAACTATTCCCCCTTCACTAATGAGTCGGTTATTGGAATCCCAAGCCCAATGTGGCATGTAAATCCTAAAAGAATGAAAGAAAAAGGAAATTCTTCCTTCCTTCCTTTACTCCTCTCTAAGACCGAAGCACAAGGTGTCTTGCAATGGCTGAGCCAGATGCAAGGATAGAGACCGATTTCTCCTGGTCAATAGGGGTTCAGAGAACTCCCCACCCACTCTTTGAGTCTTTTGAGAAAAGTGCAGAAAAAGAAGAAAGAGGAGTAGAGGTGAGAAGAGAAATCTCTGAGCACAAGGTGATCCAAGACAGCAGAGCAGACCAATAGGAATCAAGGCAACACAAGGCCAACCTATCAGAGATCCAAAAAGGAATCTCCACCCACTCTTCAAGAGATGAATATGATAGGAAAGATTGGGGGAAGAAGAAGAGTAAGGTTTAGAAAGATAGAACCTGATTTGATCACTTGAGATCCTTGTCTTCTTCAACTTCCTAAAATCCCTGCAAAAGAGAAAAATCAAAATAAAACAAACTAAGTTAGTACTAGAATCCTAAAAATCCTAAATAGATACTATTTTCAGAAATTTTGTGAACAACCGTCAAAATCCCCGGCAACAGCGCCAAAAACTTGTTCGCTTCCCCAAGTGTAGGGTTGCGATGTAGTAATAATATCGGTAAGACCGAGGTTGATCCACAGGGACTTATGTAAGAATCCACAAAACACTTTTAATAGTTCTACTGAAAAGCTAACAAATAGATTTGTATAAGATTGATGTAAATAGTAATTTCGAACTAAACTGAAGGTAATCAATTAATTAAAAGGCACTAGGCGTTCATCAGCTGGATGCCTCAGCTGAGGATGCACGTGTGAGCTTGGACGGTCGTCCATCAGCTGAATGTGAGGTGGACCTGGAGATCAGGCATCAGCTAGGCAAGTTGATGGTTGGGATGTGTTATGGGCCGCTGGATGGATAGTAGACGGTTGAGATTGAATTGATCTTTGCATGCTGACCACGCATAATGGATGGTGAGGACATCCTCCTCTTGTTGCTTGAGGCACGGTTGGTCCCACATGTGGGCATTCAATCTTGATCGTCCAAACTTGCATGATCGCCCAATCACGACCATCCAAACATGCATAGCTTTGATTTTCAAAGTAGCGGTCGTGATGGTCTTGCTAAGGTATCTTCACCCCATCTGAACCGTTCAATATGATCCTGCCTTTATTCTTTGTGGCTCGATGCCTGATCTTGATCATTTTTTTTTGTCTTTAAACGTCCTAATTGGCTCAGATCATCGTTATCCTCCACTAATCACCTGAAGACAGAAAATTCACCTAATGAGGGATAATTAACCGAAAAAGCAATGATAATGCCCTTAACAACCAGGGTTAATTATACAATATTAGGTACTTATCACAGCTCAAGTCAATCCCTGCACAAATCTCAGTATGGGAGCTACTCTGCACATCTCGCATACACCAAGAAATGTTTGTCAAAACCCTGAGCGATGCCCATGTCTCCTCTGATACAGCACCTGAAATGATAGCATTGACGGTTGGACAGCACCTGGCTCCGCCATCACCTTCACTGATAATGAGTTGCCACCAGAAGGGCACGAGCATGGGTGATTGTTGGGGCTCAAATTTGCACCCATTGTAAAACAACATCCCGTGGTCTATTGACAATAATTTGGATCAGTTTTGAGGTCGGGAAAGCCCTGCAAACGCCAGCACAACCCTGATCGCTTGGTAGCTACCAAAATTCATAAACAGCATTTCGGAGGGAAAATGGACATGCGCTTTGCCGCCAAATGATCTTAAATGTCCTAAAACCCTTAACCTGCAAGTTTCGAAGTCATTCGGTGCATATTTTTACCCACGCACCTCAAAATGCGTTTCGTCCCTGCCCGGAGCTGACCTAAAAGGGTCCGTAAGCCTACAAGCTACCACTTCAGAGCGGAAATGGACATGCGCTTCATAGCCTAAATGATCCAAAATATCCTAAAACCCCTAACCTAAAAGTTTCGAAGTCATCCGGTGCATACTTTTACCTGCGCACCTCGAAATGCATTCCTTCCCTGCCCAAAACTGACCAAAAAGGGTCGGTAAGCCTACAGCTACCATTTCAGAGTGGAACTGGACATGCGCTTCACAACCAAATGATCCGGAGCGCCCCAAAACCCTTAAATAGCAAGTTTGAAGTCATTACGATGCGTATTTCCATGCGCGCGCTCCCCGGAACAACGTTCCTATACGACAAGCCGACCTGGAGGCTCCAAATTAGGAAGGAAGTACCAAAATTGGCAACATCTGGACTTCCACACCCCATCTCGTTCATTCAGGAGGTCAATCATAGCCTAGAAGTGGCTTGGCGACAGTGAGTGCATGTCTAGAAAAGGTAGCTGTCCTTTGGAGGTCCCCCGTCGGAGCTGAAATCTTAAAATTTTCTAAGTGCTGGAATCCTGAAAATCTGGCTAAGTAGTGGGAAATCGCCGGCAAAGGACATGCGCCTGGCCTCCAACCACATGCGCTTGCACCCTATTAGTGAAATGGAGTGAATGAAACACTTTTCCGAAAAGCGCTGGGAAATGCGTCGGTAAAGGACATGCTCCCAGATCCTCCACATGCGCTTGGTGCATTTTTCTCACATGCGCTTGGCTTTGCTTCTGGCACATGCGCCGGAAAATACCCGCCGGACCGGACCCGAACTCGATTACCCCCTATAAATAGCGATGTCACTTCATTTCATCAGCACGAGATCATCCCCTGCCGACCTCAGAGTGATGTAAGCACCACATGCGCTTACTTTCTTTCCCCTCGCCGGATGCCTTGGCCGGAGTGGATTCCCTCGCCGGAAACCCTCGCCGGAAAGGAATTTCCTCGCCGGAATCCCAAGTTCAGGAAGAAATCCTGAAAATTTCTAAGTGCTAGGCACATGTGCCGGCTTATCCCCCACATGCGCCGGCTTATTCCACCACATGCGCCGGCTTTTCCCATCGGAAAAACATGAAAATCCGCTAAGTCCACAAGGGACATGCGCCCACTCCTTAGGTCCAGGCGCATGTGCACCACCACATGCGCCGGGATTGCTTCCGAACTCCCATTTTTCATGAAAAACAGGGCCACATGCGCCCGGGAGATGAGACATGCACCTGCTCCCCAACCACATGCGCCTCAAAGCATGTACATGCGCCTGCACAAATGGCCACTTGCACCTGCACATACCCCTCCATGCGCCTGGACGCTGATGGGAGGAGTAGACCTTCCGTCGCGCGGCCCGCCTTCGTCCGAGATCGAATTTTAACTGAAACCGCCTCTCCTAGAAGCGTCTCGATGAGATCTATCCATCCACCGGATCAGATTCTCCAACGGTCAATGATAAGTGGCCCAAATCAGTGTTTTGGTCTAAAATGACCAACACTTAGCCAATTTGGCAACTCCGGAAATCCTTCCGAAAGAGCCGAAAACGACCGAAAACGAGAAGAATCGAGCGGAATTGGACCGAGCCCGAGAGGGAAACTTTTCTTCTACATGACATGATACACCATAATCATGCACCGCGACGAGGTTATCCGATCTCAGGACCCTCGAATACTCTAATCAAGCGGTCATTAGGCCCGCTACTTAGTCATTTTCAGCCTTGGGAAGTGCCCTGTTGGCCCAAAAATTGGCTTCTGCTAAACAAATCGAAACGCGATCACACAGCGATCTTCGTGGACATAATTCACCCCTGTTCCAAGTTGGTCATCGATAATATTCACCAATTTCCCTGATTAGACCGCAAACAGGTCCACTACTTAGTCGTTTCCAGCCCTGTGAAGTGCCCTGTTGGCCCGGAAATTGACTTCTGCTAAGCAAATTGAAATGCGATCACACCGCGATCTTCGTGGACGTAATCCTCCCCTATTCAGAGACAGTTATCGATAATACTCACCGATATCTCTAATCAGACCGCAAACAGGTCCACTACTTAGTCATTTTCAGCCCTAGGAAGTGCCCTCTTGGCTTGAAAATTGACTAATGCCAAATGAAATCAACCGCGATCCCAAAGACGTCGAGGCAAAGCTGAAGCGCTCAGGCTATCCAACAGTCGAGTTAAGCATTTACGGGGCACCGATCCCCATCATTCATAAGAAATTGGCATGAACAGGAGTCCATCGGATCCTATACTTAGCCACTTGCAGGCATCGGAAACAGCCGATCCAGCCTATTGAATTGATACCCTCAAAAGATCTTGGCTCGATAAAGCCTACTTGATCCTAAACAGATCATTGAAAATACTCAGAAGAAAGAGTGTTCTCGAAGACGAGTCACCCGACTCCAGAAGAAATACGTTTACTTTACTATACAAAGCTCTATTCATCCCGGATAAAGGTCCGAGGCTAAACCTAAGGGGTTATGGTTACCACGAGAAACCACAAACAAAGAGTTCAAACTAAGCTTGAAACATCTTACTATGGACTGCCACTATGAAAAAGATAGTCGATGCCCTACTCATCGACAACGGGTCCGTCGGTTGAGCTGATGAGGCAGTTGCGGATTGCTTTCCTAAGGTCACTTGTTCACAGTAACAGGCGCGGGCTTTAGCTTATGCCGACCAACATTTCGAGGATCGTGTATTCCAGCGGTCACCTGTTCACAGTAACAGGAGCGGGCCCAGAGTTGCACCACTCGAATCTTGACAGTCTCTCAACCCGGACAATCCGAAAGAAAATGGGAGATAGACATTGTTGGGGCTCAAATTCGCACCCATTATAAAACAGTATTCGGCGATCCATCTATGATGATTTGGACTGATTTTGAGATCTAAAATACTCAAAAAATGCCAGTGCAACCTTAACATGCGCGATCGTGATCGAAACCTACAAATGTCATTTCAGGGCGGAATCGGACATGCAGATCAATGCCAAATGATCCGAAACGCCCTAAAACCCTTAACCTGCAAGTTTCAAAGTCGCGCGATGCATATCTTTACCCGCGCGCTTCCAAATGCATTTTGTCCGTCTAGAGCTGACCCAAAGGGCCCGAAAGCCTACAAGTACCATTTTGGGCTGGAATTAGACATGTGGATGGCCGCCAAATGATCCGGAATGCCCGAAAAACCTTAAGTAGCAAGTTTGAATTGCGATGTATATTTCTACGTGCGCTCTTCCCGGAATAATATTCTTGTACAAATAGCCGATCGGAGGGTCCAAATTGGGAAGGAACTACCAAAATTCACAGCAGATGACCATCGGTACCCCACCCCGTTCATTCAGGAGGTCGATCATGGCCTAAAAGCGGCTTGGCGTCAGTGACCTCAGTCTCCAAAAAGGTAGCCCCCCTTTGGAGGTCGCCCGTCGGAGCCTAAAACCTGAAATATTCTAAGTGTTGGAACATGCATTTGCCCACTCTCTCTCCACATGCGGATGCCATGAGGAGACATGCCTTCGTCCACTCTCTCTCCACATGCGGATGTCATGAGGAGAAATGCATTTGCCTTCTCACCACATGCGCATGAGAGCTCTCTCTCTCTCCCTTTTCAATATTCTAAATAAAATAAAACTATAAAAATCATGAAAATATTCTAAGTGGGGCCACATGCGGCCAACACAGAGGGCACATGCTCCCACACCAAGCCACATACGCCTGATGCATGGTGACATGCGCATGATCCTCATCACATGCGCATGACTCCTCTCTCCAAATGCATGCTCATGCCCTCCCTTTTGCAGACAACATGCGCCAGGTACCCGATACCCGATTAACATACTATAAATACCCCACTCTTCTAAATCAGGAGGGGGCTTCATTTTCTGAGAAGGATCATTAGAACAAGGTAAAAATCCTTGCCGGAATTCTCCATGGGCTATAGACATGCGCCCATACCCTCGTCGGATGCCATTGCCGGAAAGGGATTTCTCCCACCAGAAGGAGAAGATTCAAAGTTCTCCAAAGTCGCATGACATGCGCCCATACTTTGGAGGGGAATGTGCAACTATGCACTAAGGGGCATAATGACATGCGCCCACGCAGGCCACATGCGCCCGGGAGAGCCACATGCACTCACCCCCCATCCATCCTCTCTCTCCTTCCTTTTCTTCTCATCACATGCGCTTGAGGGAGAGGGCACATGCGCCCACCTCAGCCACATGCGCCCACATCCCATAGTAGGTGCGCCCAAACGCTGATTGGGAGGTGGGGCCTTCTATGATGTGGCCCGCCTTCGATCTAAATCGGTTTTCGATCAAACCGATCCTCCTGGACACACATCTATGCCCTCTATCCATCCCCCGGACTGGATTCGCCAACGGTCGATGTTAAGTGGGTCAAATCAGCAATTTGATCAAAAGGGCCAACACTTAGCCAATATTGCAAACCTCGGAAACCCTTGCCGAAATCGAGAGGAATCGGGCGAAATTTGACCGAACCCGAGAGAGAGACTTCTCTTTGCCATAACATGATATATCTTAATCATACACCGCAACAAGGTTATCCAAACTCAGGGGCCCTAAATACCCTAGTTAAGTGGTCAGCAGGCCCACTCCTTAGTCGTGTTTAGCCCTGGGAAGTGCCTTGTTGGCTTAGAAATCGACTTACGCTAAAGAAATCGAAATGCTATCGCACTGCGACCCTCGTGGACATAATCCACCCCTATCCAAAGACGATCGTGACAGGTATTCACCAAATCCTCCGATCAAATCGTAAACAGGCCCTGGGAAGTGCCCTGATGGCCCAAATATCTACTAATGCCAAGTGAAATCAATCACGATCGCAAAGACGCGAGGGCAAAATATCGACGACATAAAGATATATACGAAGCGGGTTGATCAAATCAAATGCATAATTTGTCTGATACACTGAACATCTAGCATAAATGCAATCCTCTCTCGAGAATGCATAAAGCATAGTTACTTTGTACTGTACTCATTTGCATCCATTGCATGAATTTATTTCATCTCGGATCGAGATAAGAGACTAAATCAAAGGGGACTATGGTTATCAGCGAAAACCATAATGAAAGAGTTCTAAACGTTTGAAATACTTCATCGTTAAGACCAGTTGATGTGCGTCCTGTCCAAGGCGAGATCCGTCAGTTGAGTGGCTAAGGGAATGAGTGCCTTCCAGTAAGTCACCCGTCCCATCGGAGACGGTCACTGGCCCTGGTTGCAGTAAGTGGACACCGTGAAGTGTATCCTTGAAAGTCATATCGTCCATAGAGACGCGTCATGACACTGAGATATACGACTCGGTCGAAACCCTGTTTGCATAAAGACCCCATGGAGTGCCTTCCAGCAAGTCACCCGTCCCATCAGAGACGGTCACTGGCCCTGGTTGCAGTAAGTGGACGCCGTGGAGTGTATTTCTGAAAGTCATATCGTCCATAGAGACGCGTCATGACACTGAGATGTACGACTCGGTCGAAACCCTATTTGCACAAAGACCCCATGGAGTGCCTTCCAACAAGTCACCCGTCCTAGCGGAGACGGTCACTGGCCCTGGTTGCAGTAAGTGGACATCGTGAAGTGTATCCCTGAAAGTCATATCATCTATAGAGACGCGTCATGACATTGAGATATACGACTCGGTCGAAACCCTGTTTGCACAAAGACCCCATGGAGTGCCTTCTAGCAAGTCACCAGTCTCATCGAAGACAGTCACTGGCCCTGGTTGCACTAAATGGAAACCGTGAAGTGTATTCCTGAAAGTCATATCGTCCATAGAGACGCGTCATGACACTGAGATATACGACTCGGTTAAAATCCTGGTTGCTACTCAACTAGGAACGCCCGAGGAGTATGGGACCAACATCTAACTGGTCTTAACAATGGCTTAGTCCATAATAAATCCTAGACTTGGTTTCTACGACCATGAACTCGAGACTATAATCCCTGACGATTTAAACTACTTGCTCGATCTATCCGAGCTTCATTCCTTTAATATTCCATCTATTGTATAACTGCAATTCATAGTGGAATCTTGTCACTTTGTGCCGTGGTTTTCTCCCGTAAGGGTTTCCACGTAAAAATCTCTGTGTTGTCTATGCTGTGCTTTATTTATATTTATGCTCTTTTAATGCTTTATTTAATTCATTTATGATACATGCATGCATTTACTTTTGCCTTCTAATCAAGGGTGATCATTCATTGATGTAATCGAGGGTTCGTGACCAGTTCACAGCCCAGAATGTAAAAGATCTCGGAATCTCTGGAATAAAATTCACCTCGCGGTGCTTTCTCGTGTATACTTTGTGATTGCTTATGATTGTCTATGAATGTCTCTATACTCAGAATTCCCCCAGAATAATGAAACACAGGAAAAAGACTGCCGACGAGCAGTTCGATTTTTCTAAGTTCTAACAGAATCTCTGGAATAAAAATTCGCCTTGCGATATCTCCCTCTTGTGTACACTTTGTGATTGCTTATGATTGTCTATGAATGTCTCTATACTCAGAATTCCCCAGAATAAAAGAAACACAGGAAAAAATAAAAGAAGGACTACTGACGAGCAAGTTTTGATTTTCTCTTTTTTTCTAAGTTCTAACAAACTGGCGACTCCACTAGGGAATATTCAATACCAGAATCTCTGATTATTTCTGAGTAAATAGACATTCTACGATAAATCGACACTAATGTGTACATGAGAAACGTTACCGCAAGGAGAAATGTTCGGCGCCTTCACGGGCGCCAAACTGGCAACTCTCAACGGGAACGTTCTTCCCTTCATCTTTAAGGCAAAAGAATTTCGAAGCTTTGCATAGCATGCATGTAGTTTGTACTTGTATATTTCTGTCTATCCACTGTCAAGCCGTATCGCGATTGGTAAGGTCGCGTCCCCTCTCTTTCTCAAGCGCGCGGAATATTCTAATGCGTGTATGACTGTGCAGATAGAGAGAGAGAGAGAAAGACAAAAAGAAAGACAGAAAGAGAAAGACAGAGAAAGAACCAAACAAATGGCATCTACGATGATCTTCTTAACGTCTGGAGGATTCTACTTTCCCCATTTGGCAGCAACCTCTAAAGCCGGATGGCAGATTGTGCAGAAGCGCAAGACCGTCAAGAGGACTGAGAACAAGAAGGTCATCCCAGCTGAGACAGAGATGACAGCGAGGGTACAGGGCAGAACAGAGCGACGGTGGAAGCCAGTCTATAGGGGCGACGCCCGCAACTCCAGTAGAACTACCGTGTCAGCTAGGCCAGAGTTCTCCTTCGTCGATATCGACTTCCCAGCGATACTGAAGACAGCACTGTCAGCCAAGATACCGAACAAATCCGCTGTTCGACAGTCGACTAAGACGATGATGAAGACAATCCCTACTGAAGTAGCCGTGATCAAGACAAGGCCGCAGCGAGCGCAAGTCATGATGGTGCAGGTCATTGAAGGAGAGGCGAGTGAGCGATACCCAGAGCTGCCTCCAATCCAAGAACAGATAGATGAGATTATCCAGGTCCAAGAGGACACAGCCAGAGAGATGAGAGAGATGAAAGAAGCACTATTGGCTCTAGTTGCCTAGGGGGCAAACAGAAGCCCAGCCGTACCTACTCGACAGTCTGTGGAGGAATGCCAGGGGGCAGCAGGAGAACCAGCCACCGCCAAACCACAAGCTCGCCCGAGAAACGTTGTGTTCGGACGTGTACCGCCACTACCGTCTCAAGCCACGAGAGAAGAACTGTCTCAGACAGTTGCGGACCTGATGTGTCAGGAAAGAGAAAAGGAGAAGAGAGGAAAGTATGTATACCGGGTGTCGTACTTACCCGAGGTCCACGATCTCCCATTTCCCAACAATTTCAAGCAGTCCGGACTTCCCTAGATTCGATGGCAGAGGATCGCCAAAGGAACACATGGCTCAATTCATGACAATGATGGGCAACCTGTCGACAATTCCCCAGTACTGTCTCAGATTGTTTGGCTCGACGCTCACGAGCAAGGCATTCCAGTGGTACATGTCACTGGCCGCAGGGTCAGTCAAATCCTGGGAGCAGATGCAGGACCTGTTCATCTCCAAATTCTTCTCTACTGAGCGAGAAGTCTCGCTGACAGATTTAGCCTTGGTTCGTCAAAGGCAAGGAGAGTCAGTCGAGAAGTTCATCGACAGGTGGGGGACTATAGCAGCACAGTGCCGGGAACTGCCCAGCGAATCTGAGCAGGTCAAGATGTGCATGCAGGCCATGGATGCGATGATTTCATTTGGCTTATCTGGACACAACTTCTCGACGTTTCGAGACCTCGCTACGAAAGCCCACCTGGTGGAAGGAGCCACGTCCAGAGCGCAGTTCAAGGCAGAGAAGCCCAGGAGAGAAGCCGGAAGGATGATAACCTCTAACCATCTTGATAAAGGAAAGGGTTTAAATGACAGGAAACGCCCAAACGCCGAACGTAGAGTTGAGGCCAGGCCAGTAACCACGACTCAGGACGAAGGCAAGAGTTTTCAGAGGCCACGACATCTCACGATAGAAGAGCGTAATCGAGCAAACGGACCTTATACCTTCGACATGGAAGATCTGGTTTCGATCATGGAACAGCTGGTCGAAGAGAGGTTAATAAGACTGCCAGAATGCACGTGCCCGAAGGAAGCGAAGATGGTCGATCATCCCAGCTACTGCAGGTATCATCGTGTGACCACCCACAAGACTGAAGACTGCTTTGTCCTAAAAGGCAAGATCCAGCGGATGATTAACGACAGCACGATCAATATGAAGGCGGAAGAGGCGAGCCGGAACACTGCGACAGTGGTGTCTGCCCTCCCTGTACCAGCCCAAATTCGAACGATGAATTCGTTCCCAGAACCGGAAGAGCCATGGACACTTGTGAGCAGCAAGAAGAGGCTAGAGAACAAAAGAAAACTCTTGGAGAAAGAGAGGAAGATGAAGAATAGAATGAGAAGAAGAAACGTTGGACAAGAACAGCCACGTGCGCAGCCCGTTCAGTGCGCCATGGTCTCAGTGGTCACCCAACCAGGGGCCAGTGACAAGGACCAAGTCCTAGAGAAAGGAGAAGCCAATGTAGTGGCTCTGCGGTCAGGAAAGCAGGTCGTACAGAGAGAATTTTCGAGGCGACCAGACCCTAGAAGAACGCATGTGGTCATAGGTGAGCCATCAGGGACCAACGAGATCACGCTCGAGATAAGGCACCGGTGATTTATGATGTGGTGTCTCATCTGAAGAAGGTTCTGGCCCGACTCAGCATCTACGATGCCCTGTGCCTTTCAAAGAAATATCGAGAAATGTTGCTCAATGCATTGCTCGATCAAGAAGCCTGTGAGGTCATGATGGCAGAGATCGAGTCAGAGATGGAAGAAATGAAGATAACGGGAACTGAGGGTCGACCCGCAGAACAGGTCATGCAGATTGACCGGTCGTCCATGATCACATTCTCTGAAGAAGACAAAACGATTAGCTCGACAGACCACAACCGCCCATTGATGGTGACAGGTCTCATCCGAGACATAGAGGTCCGAAGATGCATGCTAGACGACGGATCCGCTGTAAATATTATGTCTCTGAAGACATTGCAGCAGTTGGGTTTCAGACAGACAGCACTTCACCCAAGCGCCATGGTTATCCAAGGGTTCAATCAGGACGGCCAGCGCGTCCTAGGGTCCATTACTGTCATGCTGGAGATAGAAGAATCGAGCACCAAGGTCACCTGTCAGGTGATCGATGCGATGACGACATACAATGTCTTGTTGGGACGACCGTGGCTTCATCAATACGGTATCATTCCCTCGACATACCACCAATGCTTCAAGTACAATAGGGATGGCGTTCAGTATAGAGTGGCGGCAGACCCGAGGCCCTACTCCGTCACTGAATCCTTCCTATCAGATGCGCAATACTATCAGGAGAGCGAGGGGGCTGAGGCCGCCAGAAAAGCCAACAAACCGACAGAGGTGGCACAAGGGGCAGAACCCCAAGGCGAGAATCCAAGACAAGCGAACGAAGCTCCGCGAGTGGTCTCTGAAGCGACAAGGGCTCACGGAGGAAATCTGTTGCAAAGGAAGAAGTTTTATCTGATCCAGAAGCACCTCCGAAAGGAAGGGCAGTCAGTGTTGAAACAGATGACAAGCCAATAGATGAGAGTGTTACAGTCCAGCTTCAATATGCGGTGCCAAAGGTTGAGAGGATTCGTCCCTTCCCTAAAGCTCCTGAGCCAATTCTGCGTACCACCGACAATGGGAGCCAGGCATGAGATAAGGCTTCAGGCTGGACTCCGCAACCCGTTGCAGATCGAAGATTAAGCGAAGAGAACACCGATAGAGACACCGCCTATTGAAGAAGAAAGATATAGCAAGGCCAATAGAAACATCATGAGAAACATGGGGTTCATTTGTTCAGAACCGCCAGCTCGAAAAGGCATGCTAGCACCCTTCGAAGTAAAGACGAAGGTATACAGAGGAAAAGAAGCCCTGGGGGCAGGATGTGAGATCAGGCATATTAACATGGTGACAATTAGTCCCGTGGAAGAGGTGAGGCCCGTTGGACCGAATGAAGTCATACAGCCGAGTGCCGCACCAGAGCAGATCGAAGATGGAGGTCAGCCCACGATAGATGAGCTACAAGATGTCAATCTGGGGACCACCGAAGAGCCGAGGAATGCTTATATCAGTAAGAACATTCCAGAAGAAGAGAGGGAGAGCTACATTCAACTCTTGAAAGAGAACAGAGACGTGTTCGCATGGACCTATTCTGAAATGCCAGGACTGAACCCGGCAATCGCAATGCATAGGTTGAATATTGCGAAGGAGAAGAGGTCAGTCAAACAGCCACAGAGGCGCTTCCATCCCGACATCGTCCCGAAGATAGAAGAAGAGGTGAAGAAGCTGCTTCGGGCCGGGTTTATCAGGGAAGTTCAGTATCCCAAATGGATCTCAAACATAGTGCCTGTAAAGAAGAAGAGCGGCCAGATCCGGGTGTGTGTTGATTTCCGCAACCTGAACGAGGCTTCTCCCAAAGATGACTTTCCTCTACCCATCCCGGAGCTCCTGATCGATAGCACATCAGCATATATGACGATGTCCTTTATGGACGGCTACTCAGGGTATAATCAGATCCGAATGGCTCCAGAAGACGAAGAGTCCACTGCCTTCCGCACATCTCTCGGGATATTCTGTTATCGGGTGATGCCGTTCAGGCCGAAGAATGCAGGCGCCACGTATCAGAGAGCGATGCAAGTAATCTTCCAAGACATGATGCATAAGCATGTGGAATGCTACGTCGATGACCTGGTAGTGAGGTCCGACGGACATCAATAGCATCGCGAACATTTGAAGCTAGTATTTCAGAGGTTGAGGAAGAAGAGCCTCCGCATGAACCGTTGAAGTGCACCTTTGGAGTGTCCTCTGAAAAATTCTTTGGTTTTGTGATCAGGCATCGGGGAATCGAAATTGACCCCACGAAGATCAAGGCGATCCGAGAAATGCCTCCTCCGAAGAATTTGAAAGAGCTGAAGAGCTTCTAAGGGAGAGTCACTTACTTGCGGCGGTTCATCTCGAACTTGTCAGGTCGTTGCCAGCCTTTCTCTCGGCTGAACAAGAAAGACATCCGCTTCGAATGGGACGAAGCGTGCCAGAAAGCCTTCGATTCCCACAAAGAGTTACTCGCAGCGCCAATCGAGGGAAAGCCTCTGATACTATATGTAGCAGTGGGAGAAAACTCACTGGGGGCACTGCTCGCCCAGAAGAATGAAGAAGGGAAAGAGAATGCCCTGTATTATTTGAGCCACACGCTCGTCGGTGCTGAGTTTAATTACTCACCGATTGAGAAGATATGCCTGGCCTTGATATTCGTTGTGAAGAAGTTGAGGCATTACTGTTTGTCATACCAGATTACATTGATCTCCAGAGCAGATCCCATCAAGTTCCTGATGAACCGACCTATGTTGTCCGGGCGATTAGCCAAATGGGCCCTACTGCTATCCGAGTTCGACATCACGTATCTGCCGTCCCGAGCTGTTAAAGGGCAGGCGATAGCAGATTTTCTAGCAGCCCAACCGATACCAGATGACATGGAAATGGAATGTGATCTGCCTGACGACCAGGCCATGATGGTAAGGGTCGCGAAGCAGTGGCGGATGTATTTCGACGGAGCCTCCAGAGCTGCAGGATCAGGGGCCGGAGTGATCTTCATCAGTCCTCAAGGTGACTTATTGCCTTACTCATTCACAATAGTGTCGTCGTGCACAAACAACGAGGCAGAATATCAGGCCCTCATCATTGGGTTACAGTTGGCACGAGACATGCGAATCCGATCACTACAAGGTATACGATGATTCTCGGTTAGTTGTGGACAGCTTATGACGGAATATGAAGTCCGCAAGCCAGAGCTGTCATCCCTTTGCCATCAGGCCCGAGCCCTATTCGATCATTTCCGGGACAGTACAGTGTTGCACGTCCCAAGAGCTGAAAATTCTCAAGCAGACGCATTGGCTAACCTGGCCATGGCTCTTGCGCACCTAGGGGGCAGCCCGCTTCAAGTCACCATAGAAGAAAGGAGAATATTGCCATCCCTCACAGCAGCCGAGAATGTCATAAGTGCAAGCCCCGTACATTGCTTTGAGATCACAGAAGAGGAAGATTGGAGAAGACCATTCTCTGATTACTTGAAGTATGGATTCTTACCGAGGATCCGCAGATGCGCACTCAAGTCAGAAGGCGTGCCAGCTCGTTCGTCCTCTTAGAAGAAGTATTGTATCAACGCTCCAGCGACGGAACGCTGTCAAGATGCCTGGCCTGAGAAGAAGTTCGTGATACGCTGAGAGAGGCGCACGGAGGAGAATGTGGTGCCCATCAAGGCGGACGGAACCTACATCATCAAGTGTGGCACATGGGCTATTATTGGCCCACCATGGTGAAAGATGCGATGGACTACGTCAGAAAATGCCATCAGTGTCAAATACATGCCGATATCATACACGTGCCTCCAGAAGAATTGCATCAGTCAGTGATGTCTTGGCCTTTTGCGGCCTGGGGAATGGATGTGATAAGCCCCATTAGCCCCTCTTCCTCTCAAGGGCACCAGTACATACTGGCGGCAACAGATTACTTCTCTAAGTGGGCTGAGGCTGTGGCCCTGAAGAACGTGAAAGCTAAACAAGTGGAGGGTTTCATCCGAAACGCCATCATTTACTGACATGGTATTCCCGATCGGATCGTCATGGATAACTGCACGCCCTTCCGAAATGCTGTGATCGACAAGCTGTGTGCCAAGTTCAAAATCAAGCATTGCTACTCAACACCCTATTATCCTCCTGCAAACGGGCTTGCTCAGGCATTCAACAAAACCATCGTGAAGATTTTGAAGAAAATAGTGGCAGAGAATAAGAAAGATTGGGACAAACGGTTGCCCGAAGCACTTTGGGCATATCGTACTACGCACCGCACAGCAAAGCGGGCTACTCCCTATTCACTAGTATACGGCACGGAGGCCATCATCCCGATGGAAGTTCAGGTCAAGTCCCTACGAGTAGCACTTCGGAACTCCTTAACAGATGAACGTAATGCTGAGCTCAGGATGGTCGAGCTCGATGCCTTGGACGACAAGAGGCTCGCGGCACAACAATGGCTAGAGATGTACCAGAAGCATATCTCAACAGCGTATGACAAGCGAGTCAGAGGTAGATCCTTCAAGAAGGGTGACTTGGTACTCGTAATGAAGCGACCGACAGCCACGCACACTACAAAGAGCAAGTTTGACCCTAAGTGGGACCCGAATGCATCATAGAAGAAGTCTACTCCAACAGGGCCTAACGTTTAGTGAATTTCGACGGTGGCGGAGCCGGTTTTGCAATTAATGGCCAGTTTCTGAAGAAATATTACCCTTAACAGTCAACCTGTTACTTTCCTTTACATAAATATGAGAAATGTAAACTCCCCAAGAGAGGGAATGTAATAAGTAAGGATAGAAATGGAGAATGAAATGGAGTAGAATACAGTAGATAAGCCTGTAGTTACAAAAGCTAATCAGTTACTCCGTATTCTTGCAGGTCTTCCTTGCCCTTGCTATGAAGAAATTACCAAGAAGGACCATTCCTCTACGACACAAGCGTATCCCAAGTTTAGAAACACTGGACACTCCCGAAATCGACGACAAGGGGAAGTATTACTCTTTTCATTTCATTCTACATTCATCACTTATTAGAACTGCGATTATTATTGTTATTATTGTAGACCATTCTAACACACATCACACAAGCATAACACGATAGAAAAGTAATTGCTATTGTCATTTCATTTAACAAAAGTTTGGTTGACATCTTTTCGACGCCGTATACATGAATGGTCAAAAGGTAAGTATCTCTTACACCAACTACAAAAAAATTTTTCTAAAGGTAAGATCCTACAATCATTTCTATACATTTGAAATCAAGAAGGAGAGCGTCGGGAGCGAAAGATCAAAGCTTCTCCAAACATCCCGATATCAGCCTGATCACGGCCACCCTGGCAGTTTCCATCGCTGACTTTGTTGCAGATAACACCTCCGCAGGATCAGGAACATGTTGAAGTTCAGCAGTCAAATCATCCAACTGCTTGCACGCTGCTTCGCCCTCACTCTCGAGCCACGTGACCGCTATGTGACCCTGACCAACTACTGACTCGAGACGGGCAGCTTCGAAGCTCACGGCGATCTTCTCCGCTTGCAGACGCTCAATCTCAGCGTCGATTTCAGCTATAAGGCCCAAGCACCCTTCATACTGTATCTTATTATTTTGTAGGGATTCTCGTGCATTCGCCGTAGAATGCACGTGACGTTCCACTGCAGGCCCCAAAGACTCTACAATTCTCCGCTTCTCCTCGATAGCAGGATTGGGCTCGACGCGCTCAGCAGCCGCTACGTTTGAGAGGGAGCTTTCGAACGTAGAGATGTGATTGACACACGAGCGCATCAGACCCAACTACTCCGACACAAGTTTCCAGCGCTTTCATGCCAGCGCCTAGCATATGCCATTCTTGTGGATCGGCCAACGCCTTCGCAAGGCTAGACAGCAGGCCCTTCAGCACGCTCTGACCAAAACAATCTAAATGTTCAAATGCAGGAATGTCCGGCATCATAGCAATGACGACGCCATAATCGACGGCAGCTGCTAGAAAGAATGCAAGACGAACAAATGGTGCATTAGCAAAAATGAAAGCAGAAACTACAAGTCATAATCTAATATAAAGTGCGAAGGAGTCATACCAGGAATGGCAGGAAGATCAACAGCAGGCTCCGAAGGTCCCGCAATGCATGTCCCGGAATCAACAACTGTTTCCAAAGCTTGGCCCGGTAGTTCAATAGTCACAACCGGAGACGATTCGAAGGAAGTGGCAGAGGCAGGTATTGACTCAATAAGATCTGTAGGAATAAGATAATAATAACAAAATATGGTTAGTACGATTATGCAGGAATCAAAGAAGAAAAGTACAAAGTAGAACCACAATCGCATTTCTTACCTTGTGCTCGCGGAATGTCGGATCCGACTTCGACCGCAGCAGAGTGTGACGTATCCACGACCTCCAACTCAACAGGACAGTGTACTCGCGATGAACAGCCTGATGGAAGGACCGAAGAAGGATCGACGTTCCCTTCACATATCTCAAGCCTAGGAATAGATTCCTCGGCGTTATCAGCACGAACGGGCAAACAAGGAGGAACATCCGTCGACAACCTCGTAGTCGGTACCGCAACAGCCTGAGAGACGAAGACTAAAGGCTCGGAAGAAGGTTGGACCCTGACGTTGTCGTAGAGTTGTGCTTCGATTGCTACTATGGCAACATCGTCAAGATCACCTACACCCTCGACTCCGGCATCGTTATCATAATAATTCGCGAGGGAATCATTGTTGCTATGATCATTGGCGCGATCCACTCCCAGTCATCACCAGAATAATCTACAGGCTCGTCTTCTAGGTGTGACCCCGAACCATCGAGGCACGCCGCTCCCTGACCATCGCCAGTCTTCAGAACCGCCTTCGGTATTGTCTCCCTCGACATCTGCAGGCTCGGACTCACCTCCGCCACGATTATCGATAATTATATCTTCTTCGTCTGCAATCTCCTCTGTAGCACCAGACCGAAGCTCACCTTCTTCGCAGCTATCGGCAACAGCCGCACCTGCCACTATTTTCGAAAGATTGATCTGCAATGACGGATCCAAACTCCCCCACTTCTTGATATGTAATATTTCCGCCTTTCTTAAGTTTTTCTCAGGTGCTAACGGGCGAATTCTTGGTGTAAGTTTTATCTTGACTCTCAACTGATCTCTTGCGCGGCCGGTGGAAAATCATCAACGAAATCATCAGAAGGTCTAACTCCTGCCATGCATTCCGTAGGGTCATCTTCTTCAACAGATGGAGGAGCAGTCTCTGCTGAAGGACGTGAAGATCCGACCTCCTGTTAACGCCTTTGTATAGGGAACCCGAAGCAATATCATCCGTCTAACGCTCCATCTTCTTTCCTACGAGTGATCGGCACGTTCAAGGAAGTCAGATGGCTGGTACCAGGAACTCCGACAGCCTCACGCTGCTCACAAAGATAACTAAGACCGTCCTCAGGAACGTCATTCAACCTTGAAGGAGAGAGATAGAGAGGGAAATCGACAGGTTTGGCATCCCAGATGCGCGCGTACTGATGCAACCACCATCTCATCCAACCATAAGAAGTCGTGGGACGTCGACTACCGCCAGGCAACACGAACCTCGCACTAGTTCGTGTCAGCAAAAGTTGGTCCCACATCCACTCCCAATGGACAGGACCCGTGCCATATGCTCGTTCTATCCTCGTCACGAGTCGATGGAACACCCTGATCGTAGCCGAACTGTCTGGCGAACCTGCTCGGGTAGTAAGGCTCGTGCCAGAACTCCATGCCTTCGTGGAACGGGAGAGAGGCGGTTCGGATCGATATTAGGAATTCTCTGTCAGAAGAGTCAACCGAATCCTCATCATCGACGACTTCGATATCTTCATCAGCAATGGAAGCGGGAAAATGGTAGAAGTCAACTTCATTCTCACTACAGATCCTTGAAGACACCCATTCTGGCGTCTTAAACACCATCTTAGCCTTCATGAACCTGATAAGAGGCGTGAGGCTTCATGCCATATACCCACGGGAAATAAACGCCTAACCAGCCGCAGAAATAATGCCACGGGCAATGGGCAGCATCCATTCCATCAGCAGGTTTGTCCGGATTACTGGCAACATAACCAAACGCTCTATATATGCTGCAAAGTACAGGTGGCACTATAGCAAGACGTTGACCACTAGCAAGGGCACCTGCCATAACGAAGCAAGAAACCCTGACGCCATTAGCACTCTTCAAGCTGGGAAGCGCGACTGCGGACAACCAGTAAGCGAGGAAGCCTGCTAGCTCGCAAGTGGGAGACAATACATTCGGGCAAGGAAACTTGCATTCGAACCTTTGTCGTAAGGCCCTTATTCTTTTAACATCAACTTTATATTTTCCGTAGTCGATCCTGAAAGAGAGAAAGGAGAGAGAATTTCACATAAGAAGCTATGCAGGAGAAAAGAGCATACATCATGAAAAGAAAGAAAGGGACGTCCCGGGAAGACTTACTTCAAGCCGTGGCTGAAGTAGACTGACCAATCTTCATAGTGTATCTTTGTAATGCAGTCAAATTGTTGCAATTCATTGAACAACTCCAAACACGCCTTGGAATGATAGGCCTTCCGATCACCTTCGCGCCTGAAGCTAGATAATTCTTCATCAGAGGGGATATATTCGTGATAATACCCGCCGCGTATGGGCAGGCCCGCCATCATCTTGAGATCCTAGAGGGTTATGCTCATCTCTCCTTGAGGAAGATGGAAAGAGTTGGTAACGGAACTCCAGTAATTTAAGAAGCCCCTGAGAATCGTCGGATCTCGCGGAAAGAAGCCGACAGTCGCCTCGATGGCATAGTAAAGCCCGACCTCCCTTAGCACAGCCTCGTGCCGGATTAGAATCTCCTTCGCCTTGGGGATGTAGCTGTCACGACAATTCAGATGCCCTCGAGTACGGAAGCTCGAAGTTTTCCACATTGCGGATGTGCTCATAGGAAGGAATCTTTGACGCACCGTCTCAAAGAAATGAGTCGGATAAGGTGCATGCGGATCACATGTAGGCATGAGGAAAGTCATCTCCTTAATCTCACCAACCTTCTGTTGCTTCCCGTTGCTTCCCAGGGTGGCGGTGAGTAATCTCTCAGGAACTGAAGACCATCTCTCCACTCCATAGAATTGGCCAGGTCTACGAACATCAGATGGATCGATGCTCTGAAAAGGTTTACACCTCATAAGAGACTTCTGGTGCAAGATGACATCACCATCGTAGGGATTCGTGATGCAGATACCATGCTCAGTAGTGATCTTGTTGCTCTCCCATCCAATCTTCATCCGTTCATATTTCAAGTCTAAGAGATGTGTCAATCTCTCCGCTTGACTGAGCGCCTTGATCGGTTGTTTTCCTCGTCCTCCTTTCTTCTTACCTTTCTGACCTGTCAGGTTTTCTTCTACATTTTGTACAGGTATATCTTGAGGACCTGCCTTGATGGCACTCGCCACACCAGCAAGTTGGGCATACCAATAGACCCACTCTTGTTCTGTTCCCTGCTTTGGAGGTTCAGGCGTTGTCTTGTTGACGAAGATGCGCACCAGCACTTCATGAGGAAGCTGCCCAATACGCTCCGAGAAATCCTTTATCTCGGGTTCAACCGTAGGAAAGAAGCGAGAGTTACGTCTTGGAGGAGGAGGGTTGGAAGGACCTTCAACTGTTCTTTTCCGACCGCGCTTCATCGGCGTCAGACCAGAAGCATGCGACCCAGAGGTTTCACCAGAAGATCCCATTGTCGCTACTGCAATTCACTGCAACGCGTAAACAGAGCAACATTACAAAACGACTCAATACACACGGGCAAATAGCCTAAAAAAATCGTATTGTAAACACAAGCACAGCATATAGAGCACAAGCAACAAAGCATGAAAGCAACAAAATCAAGAGCATATCATATCAATCATCATACGCATTTCACAACAAAGCAATTGCCATCATACATACACGTATACATGTGATTGATGCACACACAAAATCACAGATTGAACCCACAATACATCCGTGCATTTAGTCTAAAAGTAGCCTTGACAAGTCCAGGTGCTTATAAGTAGGTACTGGACAGAGTCAGGAAACAGTTTCAGCATCATACATACGCAACTGTTCACGCACAGCAACTTTATAAGCAATCGGGACGCTATAAGCGCACTCTGGCTTATAGCGCACTCTGGCAGACATACTCTGAACCTGCCTAAAATAGACAATTGCAAGCTGTGACAAGCCAAAGTAGGTAGCCGACTGTAAGCCTAAGGCACTGAGCCCAATCGCGCTCGAATTTTAAGTGCTCTAGCCTCAAACAGCACTGAATTTGACTAAGAAACGGAGTCGGAAATGCCATTTCTTCACCAAGTGCAAAGCAGGGGCTAAAAATGAAATTTTTGGCTAAGTGTTGGGCTCACATGCGCCCAAGGTGGAGCCCCAGGTGCATGTGGCCCCTCACATGCGCCCAGTCCACAAAATTGGAAAGCGAAACTTCGCCACTTAAAGTCTCAGGCGCATGTCCAATCTGACATGCGCCCGGCTCAAAAGAAGGGAATGAATGAGGTTGAAATTCAATGTCCCAAGCGCATGTGGCAGCACCACATGTGCTCATCTCTGATTTCTGGGAAAGAGTTAAGTTTCGGGCTGTGCCTTAGGCACATGCCCAGAACAACATGCGCCTGGGACATGCACCCACATTTTCAGGGGCGTTTGACATGCGCCTGAAGGGAAATTCCTCCGTCGAAAAGTGGATGGCAGGCCACATGCGCCCACAAGGGGACCGCATGTGCCCGCAGCTCAAGGGTGAGCTCTCTCACCTTGGGAAAATTGGGTTTTCTGACTCAAAAAATTTTGGAATGACTCAGTGAGTCAACTATTTATACTTGAGCCTAAGGGACCGGTGCACTGCACTAGCGTGACGTAAGCATCCAGCGCAGCACACCGGGGGGGCACTTGTTGGGGCTCAAATTTGTACCCATTGTAAAACAACATCCCGTGGTCTATTGACAATAATTTGGATCAGTTTTGAGGTCGGGAAAGCCCTGCAAACGCCAGCACAACCCTGATCGCTTGGTAGCGACCAAAATTCATAAACAGCATTTCGGAGCGGAACTGGGCATGCGCTTCACCGCCAAATGATCCGAAATGTCCTAAAACCCTTAACCTGTAAGTTTCAAAGTCATCCGGTGCACATTTTACCCGCGCACCTCGAAATGCATTTCGTCCCTGCCGAAGCTGACCAAAAGGGTACGTAAGCCTACAGCTACCGCTTCAGAGCGGAACTGGACATACGCTTTGCCGCCAAATGATCCGAAATGTCCTAAAACTCCTAACCTACAAGTTTTGAAGTCATCTGGTGCATACTTTTAACTGCGCACCTCGAAATACGTTCCGTCCCTGCCAGGAACTGACCAAAAAGGTTCTGTAAGCCTACAGCTACCATTTCAGAGTGGAACTGGACATGCGCTTCACCACCAAATGATTTGGAGCGCCCCAAAACCCTTAAATAGTAAGTTTGAAGTCATTACGATGCGTATTTCCATGCGCGCGCTCCCCGAAACAACGTTCCTATACGACAAGCCGACCCGGAGGCTACAAATTAGGAAGGAAGTACCAAAATTGGCAACATCTGGACTTCCACACCCCATCTCGTTCATTCAGGAGGTCAATCATATCCTAGAAGTGGCTTGGCGACAGTGAGTGCATGTCTAGAAAAGGTAGCTGTCCTTTAGAGGTCCCCCGTCGGAGCTGAAATCCTGAAATTTTCTAAGTGCTGGAATCCTGAAAATCTGGCTAAGTAGTGGGAAAGCGCCGGCAAAGGACATGCGCCTGGCCTCCAACCACATGGGCTTGCACCCTATTAGTGAAATGGAGTGAATGAAACACTTTTCCGAAAAGCGCCGGGAAATGCGCCGGTCAAGGACATGCGCCCGGATCCTCCACATGCGCCTGGTGCATTTTTCTCACATGCGCTTGGCTTTGCTTCTGGCACATGCACCGGGAAATACCCGTCGGACCGGACCCGAACCCGATTACCCCCTATAAATAGCGATGTCACTTCATTTCATCAGCACGAGATCATCCCCTGCCGACCTCAGAGTGATGTAAGCACCACATGCGCTTGCTTTCTTTCCCCTCGCTGGATGCCTTGGCCGGAGTGGATTCCCTCGTCGAAAACCCTCGCCGGAATCCCAAGTTCAGGAAGAAATCCTGAAAATTTCTAAGTGCTAGGCACATGCGCCGGCTTATTCCACCACATGCGCCGGCTTTTTCCATCGGAAAAACATGAAAATCCGCTAAGTCCACTAGGGACATGCGCCCACTCCTTAGGTCCAGGCGCATGTGCACCACCACATGAGCCGGGATTGCTTTCGGACTCCCATTTTTCATGAAAAACAGGGCTACATGCGCCTGGGAGATGAGACATGTGCCTGCTCCCCAACCACATGCGCCTGAAAGCATGTACAGTACCACATGCGCCTGAAAGCATGTACAGTACCACATGCGCCTGCACAAATGGCCACATGCGCCTGCACATACCCCTCAATGCGCCTAGACGCTGATGGGAGGAGTAGACCTTCCGTCGCGCGGCCCGCCTTCGTCCAAGATCGGATTTTGATGAAACCGCCTCTCCTAGAAGCGTCTCGATGAGATCTATCCATCCACCGATCAGATTCTCCAACGGTCAATGATAAGTGGCCCAAATCAGTTTTTTGGTCCAAAATGACCAACACTTAGCCAATTTGGCAGCTCCGAAAATCCTTCCGAAAGAGCCGAAAACGAGAAGAATCGGGCGAAATTGGACAGAGCCCGAGAGGGAAACTTTTCTTCTACATGACATGATACACCATAATCATGCACCGCGGCGAGGTTATCCGATCTCAGGACCCTCAAATACTCTAATCAAGCAGTTAGCAGGCCCGCTACTTAGTCATTTTCATCCCTGGGAAGTGCCCTGTTGGCCCGAAAATTGGCTTCTGCTAAACAAATCGAAACGCGATCGCACAGCGATCTTTGTGGACATAATCCACCCCTGTTTCAAGTTGGTCATCGACAATATTCACCAATTTCCCTGATTAGACCGCAAACAGGTCCACTACTTAGTCGTTTCCAGCCCTTGGGAAGTGCCCCGTTGGCCCGAAAATTGACTTCTGCTAAGCAAATCGAAATGCGATCACACCGCGTCTTCGTGGACGTAATCCACCCCTGTTCAGAGACGGTTATCGATAATACTCACCGATCTCTCTAATCAGACCGCAAACAGGTCCACTACTTAGTCATTTTCAGCCCTGGGAAGTGCCCTCTTGGCTTGAAAATTGACTATGCCAAATGAAATCAACCGCGATCCTAAAGACGTTGAGGCAAAGCTGAAGCGCTTAGGCTATCCAACAACCGAGTTAAGCATTTACGGGGCACCGATCCCCATCATTCATAAGAAATTAGCATGAACAGGAGTCCATCGGACCCTATACTTAGCCACTTGCAGGCATCGGAAACAGCCGATCCAGCCTATTGAATTAATACCCTCAAAAGATCTTGGCTCGATAAAGCCTACTTGATCCCAAACAGATCATTGAAAATACTCAGAAGAAAGAGTGTTCTCAAAGACGAGTCATCCGACTCCAGAAGAAATACGTTTACTTTACTATACAAAGCTGTATTCATCTCGGATAAAGGTCCGAGGCTAAACCTAAGGGGTTATGGTTACCACGAGAAACCACAAACAAAGAGTTCAAACTAAGCTTGAAACATCTTACTATGGACTGCCACTATGAAAAAGACAGTCGATGCCCTACCCATCGACAACGGGTCCGTCGGTTGAGCTGATGAGGCAGTTGCGGATTGCTTTCCTAAGGTCACCTGTTCACAATAACAGGCGCGGGCTTTAGGTTATGCCGACCAACATTTCGAGGATCGTGTATTCCAGCGGTCACCTGTTCACAGCAATAGGCGCGGGCCCAGAGTTGCACCACTCGATTAAAAACCTCGTTCGGGAACGTTGCGGAGTGCTCTCCTAAGGTCACCCGTCATAAAAGTACGGGCGCGGGCCTTGGGTTATGCCAACCAACATTCGAGGATCGTGTATTCCAACGGTCACCTGTTCACAGTATAGGCGCGGGTCCAGAGTTGCACCACTCGAATCCTGACAGTCTCTCAACCCGGACAATCCGAAAGAAAATGGGACATAGACATCCGGCGTGTCTAATAAATGTGGCTCAGTCCATAACAAGAAAACAAAGGTCTATACGACCATGAACTCAAGACCATATCCCCGGCGGATTAGTCTTTTGCCTTCCAATCAAGGGTGATCAACCATTGATGTAATTAAAGGCTCGTGACTAGTATGACAGCCTGGAATGTAAAAGATCTCAGAATCTCTTGAATAAAAATTCGCCTTGCGATATCTCCCTCTTGTGTACACATTGTGATTGCTTATGATTGTCTATGAATGTCTCTATACTCAGAATTCCCCAGAATAAAAGAAACACAGGAAAAAACAAAAGAAGGACTGCTGACGAGCAAGTTCTGATTTTCTCTTTTTTTCTAAGTTCTAACAGTGATCCCTCAATATAGTCTTACGATATAAAGACCTTTGTGTCCCGCTGGTCCTTATCGATAACGACTCAAGCTTAAATGTCTACCCGCCCAAGACTGCGGAACGCCTGGTAATCAATCCCTCCTCATTCCGACCTAGCACCATGTACGTTGGAGCATTTGACAACACCCGCCGATCAGTGGAAGGAGAGGTCGACATAGAGGTATAGATAGGTCCAGAAATCTCCACCATCACATTCCAAATCCTGGATATATCAGCCTCTTTCAATATGTTGCTCGGACGACCTTGGCTACATGTTCGCTTCCCCAAGTGTAGGGTTGTGATGTAGTAATAATCTCGGTAAAACCGAGGTCGATCCACAGGGACTTATGTAGGAATCCACAAAACACTTCTAATAGTTCTACTGGAAAGCTAACAAATAGATTTGTATAAGATTGATGTAAATAGTAATTTTGAGCTAAACTGAAGGTAATCAATTAATTAAAAGGCACTATGGGTTCAAGGATTCACTTGTAGCAGTCCTTGATGCTCAATGCACTGTGGTCTCATACTTTCTCAACTAGAATCGAAATTAAGTTCTATCTAGTCGGATGATAAAGCAGTTAAACCAAACAATCTGCCATATGTAAGATCCATGTATATGATTTCACTCAATGCAAGCTAGGGCGAGCATACTCAATTGCATAGGTCAGTCCCAATTCCAATCTAAGATCACAATCATAACCATCATTAAATCCTGTCACAAGACAAAACTAGATTATGATTTAAACTTGATTCAAATCACATACACGGTCTCACATAGTTCAGAATTTCAGAAAAGTAGACTTTTGGTAAGAAGTTCCCACATGAAGATCATAAATCTAGAGCGTATTCCAATTCCTCAGATCATACAGGTCTAGATTAACACACAACAATTAAGAACTCAAGTAATTCTTCCAAACATCCATGAGTCATCATAAGACTAAGAAAAACTACTTTAGTACTTGAATTAAACTTCAAACTATTGTTCTTAAACATGAAATCCAACTTAAAACCAACTTAAACGAATTGAAACATCTTAGATTCACTAGAAGCTTCACCTCTTAGCCCTAGCTAAGAGGTTTAGCCGTTCATGATCCAAGGAAACATGAAACAACTAAGAAAACATAAAAAACTAGGAAGCAAACTAAGAAGAGTTATAGAACTCCAAATCCGACTTCCGCCGTCTCCCACCCTGCTCAATCCCTTCTAAGATACCCTAGGAACAATCCCTAGGTGTCCTTTTATAGTGGGGATGCTCCGCAGCGTCGGAATCATCCAGAAGATGCATAAGAAGACGTAGTGAGCAGAGAAATCCGAAGCTTGTAGAACACGCATCATTACGCAGACGATCGGTCGCACGACCGGTCTGAGCTCCTGGACGACCGGTCGCACGACCGGTCACGAAAGTGTAAAAAATGTCCAAAGAGTTTTGGGAAATTTCGAGCCCGCAATTTTAATTCAAGGACCGGTCGGACGACCGATCTGAGCAGTGGACGACCGGTCGTACGACCGGTCTGGGACAGTCCAATGAGTTGAGGCCGCAGGCCCCTCTGTTGAGTGATCGGACCGGTCGGACGACCAGCCCTGGGCTTTGAACGATCGGTCGGACAACCGGTCTTCAGTGTCTTCTTCTTTCTTCTTTTCTTCTCTTCTTTCACACTTTCTTCTACCCTTTCACACATGGTCTTGTGATCTTCAACGCTCATAAATAGTGTCTTTAAGTCTTCAATTGATAGATCCTCTCTCTTATTCCTACAATCACAAATTCATTCATTAGATTAGTCTATAAATCATGAAAAATTTGCATGATGAGTGAGGGTTAGAATATGCACAATTAAGAGCTTAACACTACATAAGGTTAGAGCTGTGCCATCAACTTTGCATCAACAGGTGAAGTATATTTGTGGAAATCAAGTGATCTCTGTCCATGAAGAGAAGGAGCTCATAATTCCTTCCAATGTTGCTACCACTGAACCAGATATCCCTGTCATCGACATCCAACACTCTGAAGAAGACATCTCGTTTCATAGTTTCGAATTCGAGACTGTGAACGCTATCGCCAATCCAGAACCGATAAATGTGGATCGTGTCTTTTTACCAAAAGAACCTCTGAGCCTCAAGTATCGGATGAAGAATCATTTCAAGTTCAGAAAGATGCCGCTGGTATATAATCAACGCAAATGGGGACTCGGGTACAGGTCAGTCGTCATGGACAAATAAAAAAAGAAATGTCGATGTTCACCCATTCAATTCATCAGGCCAGGAGAGCCTTGTAGAGATCCAAGAAAAAATCAACCAACTGCACTACAAAAGGCCTCCCAATGAGCCTAGCTTGGGCCATGTGGCCCCCCATTCGATGGGACTAGATTCTTGAAACCATCTAAGCCTTCAGAAGAAGAAGAAGAGGATGAAGACAAAGAAGAAAAATAAATACAACAGCTTCAAGACCAGGGTACTCTGATACCTGCTCTCAACCAGGGGCACAACATACCCACTTCAATTCCAGCCAACCAGGGGCACAACTTGCCCATCTCAGCATCGATCAACAAGGGGCACGACATGCCCATCTCTGCAGAATCAACATCATCAACCATCAGCCAGGGGCAGAAGCAGCCCATCCATTAGATCAAGAAGGTGAAATGGCCAGCCCTGGATTGGTCCGATGTCTAGATTCTGAACTTGTGTCTCGCTGTGGAACCAGACAAACTATAATGCGAGGTAAGTGATCCGGGAGGGACTAAGTATGACTCAGATCTCGAACCCAACCAATGAGAAATCATGGTCATTAGGTCAGACTATGATTCATCACCCAAATCATCAACCCCCACCTCTCTAGGGGAAGGAGTGTGGGGGTCCTGAATGGTAATCCATTCCCTTAACTTCTGAATCATCCAGAGAGTCATCTAAGGGCCCTGGCTTCCAAAAAACAATGCAGATTTAAGCAGCGAGCGGTACTCTGGGACAAGCTGGGATCAATCATGGTCTACAATGCCCACTTATTCAGGGTCCCGTAAATTTCAAAAATCCAAAAAAATAAAAACTTTCAAAAGCCAAAAACATCTAGCATTTCAATTCCAGAAAATTCTCAAAAATTAAAAAACATTTCTTTTCCTGCATTCAATAATGTGCCAAGTTCGTCTAAAGAGTCGTATGAGTTTGAAGTCCAATCATATGATTTTGACATCAAATTAGACTTTAAGCTCATGGGTCAGTTAGCTTCCCCAAGTGTAGGGTTGCGATGTAGTAATAATTCGGTAGAGACCGAGATCGTTCTCAGGGACTTGTTAGGAATTCACAGAATTAGTTCGAATATTCTCTACTTGAGAGCTAACTAAACAGATTTTTAGAATTGAACGTATAGAGAATTCTTAAACTAAAGATGAATGTAATCAATATAAAAGAAAAAAAGCACTAGGGGTCCAAGGATCCACTTGTAGCAATCCTCAATGCATAATTCGCTGTGGTTTCCCAATTACACAACTAGAGTCGAAATCAAATCCTATCTAGTCGGATGATAAAGCGGTTGTATTTCACAATCTGTCATATGTGTGATTTTATACATGATTCCCTCAATTCAAGTTAGGACTTGAGCACACTCAATTGCATAGGTCAATCCTAGTTCCAATAGATTAAGATCACAATCATATCCATCATTAAACTCTGTCACTAAGCATAATTAGATCATGATTTGAACTTCATTCAAATCACATATAACATCAACACATAATTCAGAAATCAATCTAAAAGTAGAACTTTGGTTGAAGTTCCCACATGGAAATCCAAGTCTAAAGCGTATTGAATCCGATTCCTCGGAGTGACAGGTTTAGAACTATGCAAAACAGTTAAGAACTAAGGTAATTCTCCCAAACATCCATAAGCCATCATAAGATTAAGAAAAACTACTTAGGACTTTATTCAAACTTCTATAAACCATTGTTCTTCAATAATTCCAACTTGAAACCAACATAAAACGAATTAAAGCATCTCAAATTCACTACAAGCTTCACCTCTTAGCCCTAGCTAAGAGGTTTAGCCGTTCATGATCCAAAGAAACATGAAAACAACTAAAAACATAAAACTAGAAAACACAAACTAGGAGGAGTTGTGGAACTCCGAATCCAACTTCCGCCGCCTCCCACCTTCGTAGATCTCTTCTTGGATGCCTTTGGAAGAAGCCCTAGGTCTTCCTTTTATAGAATAGTGCAGAAGGTTCCGGATTGCGCAAGAAATCTCGGACCGCGCAGAGAAAATTGGAGCTTGTAGAACACGTTCTGTTACGCAAACAACAAGTCGGACGACCGGTCTGAGCTCCTGGACGACTAGTCGCACGACCGGTCTCAAAAGTACAAAAACAGTCCAGTGAGTTTTCATAAATTCGAACCCAGAATTTTAATTCAAGGACCGGTAAGACGACCGGTCTGAGCAGTGGACGATCGGTCGTGGATGGTCCAGCAAGGTTTGGAGTAAGGCCCCTTCTGTTGAGTGTTCGGACTGGTCGGACGACCGGTCCTGGGCTATGGACAACCGGTCTTCAGTGTATTCTTCTGTCTTCTTTCTTCTCTCCTTTGCTTCTTTCTTCCATGTGTCCAAGATGACTCTTTTAACTATGAATTGGTGAAATCCCCATCTTATTCCTACAATCATAAAACCACACATTAGAATAGTCTTTAAGCTTGAAAACCATGCATAATTAGTGATGAAATGGGGTTAGAATATACACATTTAAGCACTCAACGGGGTCTAGACGAAGCTCAGGATGAGGAAGATGATGACTCGACTCTTGAACTAGAGGATCTCCTCAAAAATTTGAATGTAAAGCCAATGTTGTAGCCAATGATTTTGAGGTAGTAAACTTGGGGACACCCGAGATCCCTAGGGAAGTACGCATTGAAAAATCGCTGCCACCAGAGATGAAGCAAAGAATGATAGAGTTCCTGGCTCCAAGATTGTCCAACTTCGTCTTCTCATATGAAGACATGCCAGGGCTCGATGAAGAGCTCGTTGTACACCATCTGCCAACCAAGCCAGATATGAAGCCAGTGAAGCAGAAACTTCGAAGAATGAAGCCAGAATGGGCTCTGAAAGTTCGAGATGAAGTCATCAAGCAATACAATGCGGGATTCTTAGTAGTCTCCAACTACCCTGAATGGCTCACCAACATCGTACCAGTACCAAAGAAGGATGGCAAGGTTCGAATGTGCATCGACTTCCGAGATCTCAACAAAGCCAGTCCTAAAGATGACTTCCCTTTGCCACATATCGACACTCTAGTTGACAACACTGTAGGGTAAAAGATCTTCTCATTCATGGACGGATTCTCAGGTTATAATCAGATCAAGATGGCCGTCGAAGATCGCGAGAAGACATCGTTTATCACTCCCTGGGGAACCTTCTGTTACAGGGTAATGTCGTTCGGTCTGAAGAACGCAGGAGCAACATATCAACGGGCAATGACAGCATTATTCCACGATATGATGAATAAAGAGCTTGAAGTATATGTCGACGATATGATCGTCAAATCTCGCACAATTAAAGGACACGTTGAAAATCTGAAGAAGTTATTCAACTGATTAGAAAAGTACAAGCTCCGTCTCAACCCTCAAAAATGTTTCTTCGGTGCAACGGGAGGAAAACTCCTTGACTTTATGGTGAGTGAAGATGGCATTAGGGTCAACGAAACTAAAACTAGAGCAATCATCGAGATGCCCCCTTCTAGAACAGAGAAAGAAATCCTTGGTTTCCTCGGTAGAATTCAATACATTAGTCGCTTCATCGCACAGCTCACACCTATCTGTGAACCCATATTCAAGCTCCTTCGGAAGAACGTTCTAAAAGAATGGAATGACGATTGCCAAGTCGCCTTCGACTGCATCAAGAAGTATCTCATGAATCCTCCAATTCTAGTGCCGCCCACTCCCGAACGACCACTACTGTTATACATCTCGGTAGCAGCAGAAGCCATTAGTTGTGTTCTCGGCCAGCACGACGAGACCAGGAAGAAGAAACAAGCAATATACTATTTGAGCCAAAAGTACACCGACTACGAGACTAGGCATTCCCCGATCGAGAAGACTTGCCTCGCCCTAGTTTGGGCAACTCAGCGACTCTGTCAATACATGATTGCGTTCCCTATTCTCCTCCTCTCTCACATGGATCGACTCAAATACTTGTTCGAAAAACCAGTACTCACTGGAAGGATAGCTAAATGGCAGCTACTCTTGTCCGAATTCGACATCACCTATTTCACTCAGAAGGCAATCAAGAGGCAAGTCCTCGCCGATCATCTTGCCACTCACTCTCTCCTGGATTATCAACCGCTCGAGACATTCTTCCCTAATGAAGATCTCTTGCTCATTGAAGGTGAAGAGAAGAAGAAGAAAGATGAGTGGACGTTATTCTTCAACGGCACAGCAAATTCAAAAAGAAGTGGTATCGGATCAATCCTCCACTCTCCAGACGATGTCCCTATTCATATCTCAAGGCGCATAGCATTCGAGTGCACCAACAACATGGCAGAGTACGAAGCATGCATCGCCGGTCTAAGGGAAGCCATAATCTTGGGCATCAAAAAGCTATGAGTATTTGGAGACTCACAGCTTATCATCAATCAGACCAATGGCGAATGGAAAACCAAAGATGAGAAGTTGATACCATATCATGTGTATCTTAAAATTTTGGTCAAAGAATTCAAAGAAATCACCTTCTCATACATGCCCAGGGCCAAGAATCAGTTTGTAGATGCCCTCGCTACACTTGCATCAATGCTCGAAATCCCTGAAAGGAGCCTTCAAAATGGGAGCTCACAGTCAAAACTCAAGATGAACCTGCTTTCTGCCTGTAAATAGAAGAAGCCGAAGCTGCCCCTGACAAACCCTGATATGCCGACATCAAGAAATATCTCGAAACCCAAGAATATCCAGAGATAGCAATATCAATAGATCACTGAACCATCCAGCGTTTGGCCGCCCATTTCACTATCAGTGGCGAAGTTCTTTACAAGCGATCCTATAATCAAGTCCTCCTTCGATGCGTCGACGAAACAGAAGCTGCAAAGATCATGAAAGAAATACATAAAGGAATCTGTGGCCCACACATGAACAGGCACATGATGGCAAAGAAGATCCTACGACTCGGCTACTATTGGCTCACCATGGAGACAGACTGCTGCCAACACGTCAGAAAATGCTTCAAGTGTCAGGAACATGCGAATCAAATTTATGTCCCCTCCTCAGAAATGTACAACCTGAGAACTCACTAGCCCTTCTCTATGTCGGGACACGACATCATTGGGAAGATTAGTCCCAAAGCATCAAACGGTCATGAGTATATACTTGTGGCAATCGACTACTTCACCAAGTGGGTAGAAGCAGCCTCCTACACTACGATTGCAGCATCCCAGGTGATCAAATTCATGAAGAACAACATCATATGCCGGTATGGAATCCCTAATGCTATCATCACAAATAATGGGACCCCGTTCGTCAACAAGAAGATGGATGACTTCCTCGGCAAGTTCAAGATTCAATGTCATCGATCGAGCCCTTACCGTCCTCAGATGAATGATGGGGTAGAAGCCGCAAATAAGACAATCGTCAGGATACTCGAGAAGATGGTTGTGACTTATTGAGATTGGTCAGATGTGCTCCTATATGCACTTTAGGCCTATCGAACGTTTGTAAGGTCTGTTACAGGCGTTACTCCTTTCGAGCTTACTTACGGAATGGAAGCAGTTCTACCAGTCGAGGTGGAAAGACCGTCACTACGGGTGTTACTGGAAAGCAGAATTGAAGAAGGAGAATGGCAACGGGCCATATTCGATCAATTACAGCCAGCAGATGAGAAGCACATGCATGCGCTAAGTCATTCCCAATGTTATCAGAAAAGGATCACTCGGGCTTACAACAAGAGAGTCCGAAAGAGAAGTTTCAAGGTGGGCGACATGGTCATGAAGAAGATCCTACCATCACACCTTCCGGATCCTAGAGGAAAGTTCAAACCCTCCTAGGACGGACCACTGATCATCAGAGAAGTACTTCCTGGAGGTGCCCTCAGACTCACCAGCATGAGAGGGGTGGATCTTCCTGAGCCAATCAACGCCGACAAAGTGAAGATCTTTCACGGGTAAGTCATTCTGACCTTATCAAGAGTTACATTAGTAGAGCTGAAGTCAAAGGGTCGAAGCTAAAACTTCTGAGAAATCATTTTCGTCCACCAATAAGTGTTTCAAATAAAGGGATTCAAAAGAAAAAAGAGAGAAGAAGAGGACAAAAAAAGGGAATACAAAGAAAAGAACAAAAAAAAAAGAAAATGAGAAGCCAAAAACAAAACACCCGAGAACAATCAACCTGAAAGGAAACACAATCACCCATCCATCCATCTCAAAAGGGTCTATAGCTAAGATCGACAGCTCTATCATCGTGACTCAGGATAAGGGCTGAAAGGCTGCCGTCGGCCGACAACGATGGATTCCCGACCTCTAGCCGCCGCAGTTAAAAAAAATGTGTGCCTAAACAAAGAGTGCGGAGTGAAAATCCGAAAGGGCGTTCCGAGTAAAAATAGTGGGCATATAGTGTGTTTACGTCACGTTTTGTAATAGGGTCCTCCAGATATTCACCTTCCTTCCAAGAGATTCCCTTCTTGGACCTGAAAAGAGATAAAGAGAAACTATGGGTGGCCGGCGTCCAGCCGTTGGCCCTCCGATGCTTAAGTTTGACTGGGTAGGGCTGAAAAGAGAACAAATAGATATGGGGCTTAGAGATTGAGTATTGTGTACCTTCAAATCGATGAAACCATCAGTTTATGTAGATCCGAATGTCCCACTCTGTTACGTAAGATATCGAGATCACTATTGATTTCATGGGATAAGGTGTTTATCCTGCTTATCCTTGATCAGTAATTAAAGCTGCTCGCACATTGCGAGATGCTCGCGAGCCAGGCTGCTCGCGTATTGAGATGTGGCGTCTTTTAACGACTACGAGAAGGACTACTCGCAGGTCGATAAGGATGTTCCGCGCCTTCTCAATATTCGATTATCGACCGTAAGAGCTCGATGACTCGGTAATTGTGCGCCGTATTTATCTAATATGCAGGACTCGACCAGATGAGCTCGCGACTCGAATATTCTTATAAAGATGCTCGTAGAATCAAGACCTCGCGAGAACCTTCGATCTCCGCAATTTGACTATAACAGATGCCCCCCAAGTCCTTACCTCCAGGAAGTCGAAGGGAAGGACTTACTGTCATGCATAACAACCTACCACCTTTATCGGAGATGAAATCGTACATGATTTGAACTGGCATTAATGAGCGCCAGCCTTCCGCAGCTTTTTGGTAGAGAGAAAATGAAAAGACGCTTGCCACGTGTCCGGGGAATTAATAGCCGTGCCTATTCGACTGCTGTGCCAAACGAGTGGTAGCCACGTGTCGCCAAATCCTGCGGAATGATTGCTTATAAATATACGGAATCAGCCAATTCTTTGAACTTTCACAGAAGTTTTCGAAATTTTCTCTCTCTCTCTCTCCTGGTGTCTGTGTCCTCCTTCCTCCGGTGCCATTCTCCTTTTCCGATACCTTCGGTATTCCCTACTTCTTCCTTCTTCTTTTCTCAAATTTTCTTAAATAACTTTATGGCTAGAGATTCCGATGAGACCACCGTTCCCTTGGGGGATGCTACCCCGGAATCCTCTGCCTCCAGTAATGCGAGGGTTCTGGCGGGCAAATACTCAGCATCTGGGTACCCATCTATTTTTTCGAAGGACCGGCTGATCGAGTTACGGGAGAGATACCAAATCCCTGACTCGGTCGTTCTCCGGTTACCCAGAGAGGGAGAAACTCCAGATTCCCCTCCCCCAGGATGCGTTGCCATTTATGAATACCTCCTTATTCTTGGGGTGCGCCTTCCTCTCCATCCCTTCATTCGCAATGTCCTCCGATGTTATAAGATTGCCCCTGGGCAACTTATCGTAAACGGATGGAGGGTGGTCCTGAGCTCCTTTACCCTCTGGGCGTTGGCCGGTAATGGGGAGCTCACCGCTGAGGAGTTCCTTTGTATGTTTCGACTCAAGAGGGCACCCTCCAGCGAAGGCTGGTATTACTTGTGCTACTGGCACCGAGATAATTTTGTGCTGGGGAAACCCTCTTCGAATTATCCCGGATGGAGGAAACGTTGGTTCTATGCTTCCGGGAGCTGTGAGTCTGAGCCAAGATCCACCTCTGGGGGCCCTGGGGTGAACCGCTTTTTTTGTGAAGGTGGGCACATTTCACATTTTACGAATTTTACCAGTTAATTTAGGGTTTTTTGGCGTTTTTAACTTCTGCCCATATTTGCAGGTATCCCGGCTTTGACGAAGACGAACTTAAAGGGAGGGATTCACGAGAAAATCGTGAAGGTATACAAACTGCCTGCTCGCGACAGGCATATTAGGCCTGTTTATCTGCCTCGCGACTCACACCGGCAGGGTTAATATCCCACGAGGAAGTCGCGATGACGAAGGGTGGAGAGAAGAGGGGTTTGCTGCCTCGTCTCAAGGGCACAAACTCGAAAAGGCAGAAGAAGACGTCTGTCGGTCCTTCTCATCCATCTACTCAGAAGGGTGTCAACCAGTCTCCCCATCTTGAGGCCGCTGTAGGCGTGCCAGCGGCACCTGCGCCTGTCATTTCCTCACTGGTGGTTCCACCTGGACCACCAGTTATTAATATTACTGACAACTCCCCAAGGGACGATGGAGCGGGGTCCAGCTGCCCCCCAGCTGAAGAATCTCACGAGCCGACAGGGGCTCGCGAGTCGGCTCCTGCTCGCGAGACGGTTGCTACTCAAGTCGTGAGCACGGCTGGGATGGTCGTCGCCCAGCCCTCTGGTAGTGGGTTGTTTACCGCCCCCCGTCATCTCTACCCAATCTGTAAATTTTTGTTCAACAACATCTCCCCCCAGACCTTTGGCACCCTTCCCGAGCCAAGCCCTGAAAACCTCTTCCTTGAGGCAGGAGTGAGGATGGTTCAGGTAACATGCTTTTCGACGTTGTTGTCTTGCTATCTTTATCTGCTCCCGAGTATTTATCTCATAATCTTTCTTCCATTTTGTAGGGCTTGGACCTCATCCTATGAACGAGGTGTGATAGATGAGGCTGACGGGAAGAGGATTGCTTTAGAGATAGCAATCCTTGGAAGGGATCAGCTCCTCAAGTCCCGCGAGGCATCGATCTCGAAGATGGAGGAGGAGAAGAAGATTCTCATAGAGAAGATCCAAGTCCTGACCGATAGGTACCAGGCCTTGGATTCCAACTTCGCCAAGCTTGCGGAGTTGAAGGAGAAAGCAGAGAGAGAAAGAGAGATCTTTCGCCAAGACAAGATCTCGTTGGAGGAGCGGTTCGCAGAGATCAAGTCGCGGCTCAAAGAAGTTAGTGAAAATCTGGAGAAGGAGCGTTCTATTCTTGCGCAGCTCAAGGACGACTCGATCCACTGGGACGAGGAGAGAGTCGCCCTTGTTAAAATGCTCTCTGAAGAAGGAACTCGAGCCACCACCGAGTTTCGAACTTCGCAGTTGTATGATGAATAAAGATATGAGTCGTACGATGCTAGTCGCGACTTCGCACTACGAGTAGTGTAGCGGATGTCCCCATCTTTTGATATGAGGGAATTTGAACGGGTCGCGGCCGTCATAGCTGCGGAGGAACGAGCAGCTGCCGAGAATGAGGTGACCGAGGTCACTCAAGCTGGAGGGGTTCCCGAAGTGGGCCCTGAAGTTGAGAGTGTGGCTCCTCCTCCAAGAGACTGATTTATCTTTTCTTTTCTTTCTCCTGTATCAATTTTGCTTGTAATCAAATCTTTGTAAACAATTGATATGAATGGAAAGAAACACTTTTTTATGATGATGTTGGTCTTCTTATTTCCTTTCTCTCGTTCTTCCTTTATTATGTAATGAATGTCTTCATATTTAACTCATGTAGTAATGAGTTATGCTCAATCCGGGGGATCGTGATGACCATGCCCTCGTGGAGATAGACTGTTCTATCGATTGAGCTTTGATTATACCAAGGGTAGACAATTGGCCAAGAGAATGTGTGTTCTCTTCGGGGCTATTCTGGTCCAATTAAATGGAGTAGCGACCAAAAAATGACTTTAGTTCTACCAAGGGTAGGCAATTGGCCAAGAGAATGTGTATTCTCTTCGGGGCTGTTCTGGTCCAATTAAATGGAGTAGCGACCAAAAGATGACTTTAGCTCTTATTCATTCGAATGTCGTTAAGAGTTACATCGAATTAAGGGAAATACAGCAGCAAATGTTCCACGTGCCAAGGGTGACGTATGGGTCTTCCCTACATATCTTCAAGATAATAAGTACCGGGTCGCACAATTTTGATGACTCGATACGGGCCTTCCCAATTTGGATCAAGCGAACGAGCAGGAACTCCAAGGTTCTGTCTGAGGACTAAATCGCCGAGCTGGAAAGCTCTAGGCCAAACTTTAGCATTTCGGTAACGAGCAATACGCTGCTGATATGAGACTACTCGCATCTGGGAGGCATTTCTCCGCTCTTCCAAGAAATCGAGATGAAGTCGAAGACCTTCCTGATTACAAGTTGGGTCATACTCCTCGATTCGATATGAGGGTACTTGAATTTCAACTGGTACTACTGCGTCGATACCGAATGCTAGGGAGAAAGGAGTTTCGCCTGTTAATGTACGAGTTGTAGTCATATATGCCCATAAGACTTCCGGCAGGAGTTCTGGCCACATGCCTTTACACTCACCAAGCTTGGTCTTTAAATGATGCTTAATGATTTTATTCACTGCCTCAACTTACCCATTTGCCTGAGGATGATATGGAGAGGTGCGGATATTACGTATCTTCCATTTTTTGAAAAAATTCCTCGAAAGCGGCGTTGTCGAATTGCTTTCCATTATTGGTGATTATAGTGTGAGGGAGTCCATAACGGCATATGATATTTCTCCATACAAACTTAGTAGTCTGTTTCTCGGTGATTCTGGCTAATGGCTCTGCCTCGGCCCATTTGGTGAAATAATCGACCGCCACGATTGCGAACCTATTTTGTCCTTTCCCAGTAGGCAAGGGCCCGATGATATCGACCCCCCATTGGGCGAAGGGCCAAGGGCTATCAATTGGTGTCATTTGCTCGGACGGTGTATGAGGTATAAGAGAATATCGCTGACACTTGTCACATTTTTTAGAGAATTCAATTGCATCTGCCTTCATAGTGGGCCAGTAGTACCCTTGCCTCATCGCCTTGTACGCTAAAGATCGTCCCCTTGGGTGGTTACCACATGCCCCCTGGTGTACTTCATCTAGAACACGATGTGCTTCTTCTGGGTGAAGACACCTTAAATAAGGCAAAGAAAAACTCTTACGTAATAACATTCCATTTTGCAAAGTATACCTGGCAGCTCGAAGGCGGATTTGTCGCGCGGATTTCTTGTTGTCTGGAAGAATTCCATCCCTGAGATAGAGGATAATGGGATCCATCCAACATGGAGAGGGATGGACCACGATCACTTGCCCAGGAGTTGTTTGGTGGATACTCGGGGGCTGAAGGTGCTCGATAGGAATTGAACATGATAATTCAAACTCTGGCGCAGAGGCAAGTTTTGCCAAAGAATCTGCGAGTTTATTCTTCTCGCAAGGGATGTGAGTTATTTCATAATTCTTCAGTTTTGCGAGCAGGATGAGCACTCGAGATTTGTATAAGGCCATCCTCTCTTCTTTTGCTTCGAATTTGCCGAGTACCTGATTGACTATGAGCTGAGAGTCACTGTGAATGAGTAGATTTTAAATTGAGAGGACGTTTGCTAGATTGAGGCCAACGATCAGAGCTTCATATTCTGCTTCATTATTTGAGATGCGAGAATCGAACCGTAAGGTGTAATGGAAATGCGACCCGTCTAGAGCAACTAGAATTAGGCCCGCTCCGCTGCCAGTGACCCATGAGGACCCGTCCACGAAGAGTGACCAGGATGGCTGATCGCTGGTCGCGGAATTATCATCGGGAGAGGAATATGTGAATTCGGCGATGAAGTCAGCCACGGCTTGACCCTTGATCGCGGTCCTAGGGCAGAACGAAATATCGTGCTCACTGATCTCGACCGCCCATTTAGTTAACTGCCCTGAAACCTCGGGTTTTTGAAGGACCTGCCGAAACGGATTGTTTGTTGGTACTAATATAGTATGGGCCTGGAAGTATGGTCGTAGTTTTCGGGCTGCTGTGACTAAAGCAAGAGCCAACTTCTCCATATCAGAGTACCGGGTTTCGGCATCCACAATTGCTCGACTAATATAATAAACAGGTCTTTGTACCCCGGAATCCTCTCTTATTAGAGCGGCACTAACGGTCGTAGAAGACACAGACAAATAAAGAAGAAGTTGTTCGTGCGCCACAGGTTTTGATAAGACGGGGGATGCACTCATGTATTGCTTCAGTTGTTGGAACGCTTCTTCGCTTTGCGCTGTCCACTCCCAATCAGATTTTGCAGTGGTTCGAAGGAGTTTAAAGAAGGGTAAGCACTTGTCAGAGGCCCGCGAGATGAACCTATTTAATGATGCAATGCGACCAGCCAGACGTTGGACG
Organism: Liriodendron chinense; assembly: GCA_003013855.2. NCBI lineage: Eukaryota > Viridiplantae > Streptophyta > Magnoliopsida > Magnoliales > Magnoliaceae > Liriodendron > Liriodendron chinense. Next base: position 1,791,681 of record ML058552.1, read on the forward strand.
TCCTTGAGAGTGGTCGGAGACTTCATTTCGATTAATGCTTTTATTTTTTCAGGATTTGCCTCGATTCCTCGCTGGCCAACCATAAATCCAAGAAATTTTTCGACCGACACTCCGAACGCACATTTTTCTGGATTTAATTTCATCTGATACTTCCTCATTAAGTCAAAGGCTTCTCGAAGATCCGCAAGGTGGTCATTTCCTACAACACTTTTCACGAGCATGTCTTCGACATAAACCTCCATATTCCTGCCGTTTTGTGCCCCAAATATTTTATTGACGAGGCGCTGATAGGTGGCCCCTGTATTTTTTAGGCCAAAAGGCATCACTTGGTAGCAATACAGACCTCGATCAGTGATGAAGGTGGTGTGCTGGCTATCAAGTGGGTACATCATAATCTGATTGTAACCAGAATAGGCGTCCATGAAACTTAGCAGGGCGTGCCCTGCCGTCGAATCAACCAGTTGATCGATTCATGGTGTCGGGAAGCTGTCTTTTGGACACGCTTTGTTTAAATTAGAATAGTCAACGCACATCCTCAATTTGCCATTGGATTTTCGAACGAGAACCACATTCGCGACCCAATCTGGGTAGTCGACTTCCTTTATAAAGTTGACTGTGAGCAATTTTTCAACCTCGGCCTTGATTACCATTTGCCTTTCTGCAGTGAAGGCACGTCGATGCTGATGAACAGGTTTACACTTTGGATCAACGTTCAAACGATGTGCTATGATGCTGGGATCGATGCCAGGCATATCTTTGTGAGACCAAGCAAACACATCTTAGTATTCGGTGAGAAAACTAATGAGATCTCTTCGAAAGACGTTGATTAAAGATGATCCAATGTATACGACTTTTGACGAATCGCCTTCAATTAAGGGGACTGCTACTGTTTCTTCCCCGGGAATTCCTGATTGGAGAGCATTCTCCCTTGGATCCAACGATGCGGCCGTCGGAAGGCTTGATGAATCTTGTGCCACCATCATAACTGATGTCGCCTGTGCTTTCTTTCGGTCTTGTACAGCTATCTCATAGCATGATCGGGCTTCTTTTTTATTCCCTCGCACAACTCCAACGCCATTCGGGGTAGGAAATTTTATGCATAAATATAAAGGATGTAAAGCTGCCCCAACCTTATTAAGCGATGGCCGCCCCAAAATGGCGTTGTATGCTGATCCTCGATCTACCACGAGGAAATTCACAAAGACAGTCATTTTTGCTGGGTTCTCACCAAAGGTGACTGGAAGGTCAATGCTTCCTTCTGGTGTCACCACTTCGGCCCCGAATCCGATGAGAGGAGTTGAGACTGGCTTGAGCAGGCTTCTGGCAAGTACCATTTTATTGAAAGCCTCCAGGTAGAGAATATCACCAGAGCTACCTGTATCCACCATAATACGATGAGTCAGATAGTTTGATACCTTTAGCGGGACTACAATGGAGTCTTCGTGAGGGAAGTGAATTCCCTCTGCATCTTCAACGGAGAAAGAGATTGAAGGATGGCTGGACTCTGATGTATCGGGAGTTCGTTCTAGCCAGTAGATGTGCTGGGGCTTCTTGGATGCCTTACGGGTATATGCTTTTCTTGAAGCTTGAGAATCTCCTTCACAAGCCGGCCCTCCGGCGATGGTCCGTATCTTCCCGGTTGGTTCAGCGTCTTCATGTGAAGTATGTCGATGAGGTGATTTCTTCTGATGTGGCGGGGCTTCCCCCCTTTTTGGTGAACGACCTTGTCGGATAACATAATCTTGAAGGTGACCTTTTCGAATAAGAGCTTCGATGTGATCACGCAAAGATATACAGTCTTGGGTGTTGTGCCCATGATCTTTGTGGAAATAACAAAACTTGCTTTTATCTCTTTTTTGGGGATCAGATTTGATCTTTGCGGGCCATTTCACATATTGCATGTTCTTGATCTCCATTAGCACCTTTTTCAGAGGCCGGTTGAGGGGAGTGTAGTTATGGTACTTACCAGAGTAGACTTTCTTGGGAGAGCGGTCTCGCCGGTCGCGCCGATATTTCTTATCCGAAGGAGAAGTTTCCTCCGACTTCCGCTTCTTGCCCTGTATACCATGACGTGCTAGAGCAACTTCTTCTGCATTGATGTACTTCTGAGCTTTAGCTTGGAATTCTGTCATGATTTTAGGAGGGTTTTTGTCCAAGGAGAATCTAAATTTCTCGCTCGTAATTCCAGCTATGAGGGCGATGAGGCCTTTTTCTTCGGTATAACCTTTAGTTTGGACGGCTTCGGCAATGAACCGTACTGTAAACTCCTTTATTGTTTCCCTATGCTGCTATTTCAAATCCATTAGGTGGGACGCCGACTTTTTGGTGCTGATGCTTCCCATGAATTGGGAGAGGAACAGCTCCGATAGCTGTGAAAAAGAACCGATAGATCGAGGCTTTAGCTCCCGGAACCACGTACGAGCTGCCTCCTTTAAGGTTAGGGAAAAAGCCCTACACATGATTTTTGACCCATGTCCCTCCAGCTCCATAAGAGGTCTATACGTCTCCAGGTGTTCGAGAGGATCGCCAGTACCTGTATATGGAGTGATGACGGGCGTACGATACTTTCTAGATAAAGGTGCTTCCATGACCTCGCAGGTAAAAGGAGACTCGGATCGATGCATCGACGCCACAATGGCAGACGGTCGATTTGCCTAATATCGTTGCTCCATGTCATCAAAACGATCATGGATTCTTTTGAGGTCTCCTTCCCATGGTAAAGTATAGCCTGACGTTTCGACAGTGGACCCCTGAGGTTGCTGTTGGCGGGAAGCACTGGAATGAATGGAATGCGGGGATAGCACAGGGGGTTGGTTGCCGAGTGGCATTCGGTTTGATGGAGGATGGTTTAGTTGGACCTGTGGTTCATCCACAGAGTGTCTGGAAGCCACCGGTATGGGTTGCGCCGGTAACCCTTCGGAAGGTAGTTTCTGAGGCCCCAGGAAATGCTGATCAAGCCGATTCGACAGGGCTTGAAATCCAGCGTTGAGGGTTAGGAGTGTGTTTCCGAGGAAACGCATGGCATCTTCCTGATTTTCAGAAGCCTCAAATAACGGGTTTTGTGATGGCACGTTAGGATCTCGTTGAGGGATGCATGTCGAAGTGGTTTGAGGGATGGGCATTGGTTCCGTATCGTCAGGCGGAGGCAGCGCCTGCCTTGAAGTGGATGGATGAACTGTCTTTTTAGGGGGCATGGTGGAAGGATTTTGATCAATGGTGAGAGCGACTGATTTTGATGATCAAATCGTTCCCACAGACAGCGCCAATCTGTTTACGTCACGTTTTGTAACAGGGTCATCTAGATATTCACCTTCCTTCCAAGAGATTCCCTTCCTGGACCTGAAAAGAGACAAAGAGAAACTATGTGTGGCCGGCGTCCAGCCGTTGGCCCTCCAATGCTTAAGTTAGACTGGGTAGGGCTGAAAAGAGAACAAATAGATATGGGGCTTAGAGATTGAGTATTGTGTACCTTCAAATCGATGAAACCATCCGTTTATGTAGATCCGAATGTCCCACTCTTTTACGTAAGATATCGAGATCACTACTGATTTCATGGGATAAGGTGTTTATCCTGCTTATCCTTAGATAAAGGAATAATCTAATCCCATTACTCATCTGGTCAATTACGTTCCTTGATAGTAATCCCTTAAGATACGGAGCCGTAGGCGAAGATAAGCCCAAAATCAGCCTATACGGGCTACTGGTACTATAGGTTAAGGGACGTCATCACTAAAGATCAGCAATCAAAGCTGCTCGCACGTCGGGAGATGCTCGCGAGCCAGGCTGCTCGTGTATTGAGATGTGGTGCCTTTTAACGACCACGAAAGGACTGCTCGCAAGTCGATAAGGATGTTCCGCGCCTTCTCATTATTCGATTATCGATCGTAAGGGCTCGATGACTTGGTAATTGTGCGCCGTATTTATCTAATATGCGGGACTTGACCAGATGAGCTCGTGACTCGAATATTGTTATAAAGATGCTCATAGAATCGGGACCTCGCGAGAACCTTTGATCTCCGCAATTTGACTATAACACCGTGGATTTGGTGAAAACCCGAAAGGGCGCCGAGGGTAAAAACAGCATAGCTACCAAGGGGCAGGCAAGATCAAATACCCGGGACGTGGTGAAAACCCGAAAGGGCGCCACGAGCAAAAATGACAGGAAAAGGCCGGCTGTGGTGAAAACTCGAAAGAGCGCTGCAGAAAAAAATGGCTCGAATAGAAAAAGAAGGGAAAAAAATAAAAAGTGCAGGCACCAAGAAACCAGATAGTCCAGATCAGCTCAAGCAGTTGCAGTTCAAGAACAAGAAGAAGTATAGTCAGGAACAAAGAACTCTACAAACTCTGACAAAACTCTCAGGAAGTAACAGTTTTCATTGCCTACGCCTCTAGGGAACCAAAGGGATCTCACATAAGCCAATCTCGATACATCGGTCAAAGCATTGGCCGAGCCTCAGTTCTGATTCCTATGTCCCGGCATAAAATCCAGACACACACTCACAAGACAACTCATTGCACAATAAATTCTCAAAAAAAAATTCTTTACATTAATATATCGTATTTCTTTTACATATATCATATCATCTCTTTCAAAAATACAAAAAAAATGCATCATCACCAATCATGTACTATGCAAAAAGAGACGTACAGACAGCCGGCACAGCCCTAAAAACCAAAAAATCAATCTCTGCCCTCCTCCTCGGCCATGTCAGGTAAGTCTTCTGACTCATAATGAAATAGTCTCCCTCTCAACCTGCTCACCTCCATGCGCAGGTAATGCACCTCATCTGGCTCAAGGCTACGGATTGCCATCTCCTCATTAGACAACCTCTGATCAGTGGCCAATATCCTCGACATCATCTCACAATGATACCAGAGTGCAGAAATCTCAGACAACAAGTGGTCATGAATGGCTAAGAGGAAGCCGGGATCGATAAATGGGCGCTCCTCAAAGGGCTCATATGAACCAGATGAAGAACCAGCATCCCCAAGAACATCCTGCTCATCCTCATCAACGGTCAGGTGCCAGCAAGGAATGCGCCGATACAAAGACTGCTCAGCAACCTAATGTGGTATGGGGCAGTCGCCATCGAAAAAGTCCGCAGCTCAAAACCAAGCAAATCAGCAGTCAGGTGACTCTCCCAGGACCCATCAATCTGAGTCCTAAAGTCAGATGATCGGGTCGAAAGGGATCGACGCCCAATACCCAAGAAAGCAAAAAAGGAACATCCTGCTCATACCCAAACTGCCGCAGGAACCGGATAGGGTGATAAGAAAAGTAAGAGCGAAAGCCTACCAGCACCAGAGGAAGGTGATGAGCATCACAAAGTACTGGAGAAAGTGAAAGCCAAGATGACTCCCAATGAACATTCCAGTCATGCAGCACAGCAAACATCCTGCGATACAAAGGCTCACTCATCCTGGCTGTATGTGGAAGGAACTCCATGATATGGCGTATGAGATCAGGGCGACAGGTGCCGGGAAATGATACAGGAACAGTCAGTGAAAGACGCTCCCATAGCCAGATCTGATCATGAGAAAGTAAAGACATTCAGCTAAAGCAAAGCAGGTCCCAAAAGACAAGAAAAGAAAAAGAAAGTACAAAAAGGATACCTAGAGAAATGCACAGTAGCCGCGAAGGACACGGGTGCGGCCTAGGGTGCAGTCAGTCAGGTCATTAAACAGCTCAGCCAGGACAAGAGAAATGATCCCCTACCGTCGAACAACTCGGCTCATCACCTCGAATAGCAAAGGAGTTTGAGATCTGCGCCATCCTGAGAATAGCACCTTAACTATCGGATAGAACATCAGCGCATTCCGAGAAAGTAGGGACCCCGCCACACTCCGAGGGCCCGAGAAAAGATCATACAGCGAGTCTAAAGAGAAGACCACAGCATCCTGACCGTCAGCTGCAGGCTGAATAAGATACGGAATACCAAACTAGTTCTGTGGAGTGGCAATCTTCAGCAAAGTCTTCGGCGAGAAATACTGAGCATAATCCCAGGGAAGACCTGTCAAGCGCGCGAGCTCCTCCAAAGAAGGTCCCATCTCCATATCATTGAACGCAAATAAGTTCAATGAAGGGACCCAGTCAGTCAGTGCGGCCCCGAGCATCCTCCAATCAATGTCAACCCTAACCATATGGATCAGACCGCTAAAGCCATAGGACTCCAACGCTCAAATGTCATAAGTTGACAATCTGTCAAGCCAAGCAAGCAGTCGTGGCGAACAAGAAGGACAAGGAAGCAACTGGCAAGTCCTCACAGGAATCCCATCCAGAACAAAAGGCCCAGGAATCAATGACAGCTCATCAAGGATTGGAAGATTAATGGGCGAAGGAGAAGGAAAAGCTAGAACCCTTGCGAATTGAACAGCCCCTGACCTATCCCCAGTAGCGACTATGTCTGATATAGTCGCATTGCTATCTGAAATAGTCACGACCTCAGCAGCATGAGAAGACTCACCACCTCATGAACCGAATGCATAAAGGGTCGACGATCAGGAGAAGGTCGGTACTCTCCATCAAGAAGGCTATCAGCAAAGATCACGGCACACATCGTGGCATCCTGACCAATCTGACCGTTGATAAATGCATCTGAGCCGTCAAGAAGGACCTCGGCGACCCTGATCGAAGAACCTACGTCAGATCTGGACCTACAGTCCTCTCCAACATAAAGTCAGGAATCCAACCATCACTCTGTCCAGTCAAAGGAATCATCGGAACATCCACATTGTCCATCATCAAGGGGACATCGTCAATGATCACATCAAGTCCGCCCAAACAAGTGTACCGCACATCTCGGCCGTCATTAAGAGCATCCAAGCCGATGAAGGTATCATCTGAACCATCCATACAGTCTAAACATGAGATCAGCCCATTTATGTCCATCATGACCCCATCATCACCATCAATCACAACATCCATGCGGCCCACACTCAAGGGATGTATATCCTCACCCATGTCCCGTCTCCCCATCTCATCCATACCATCCATTCCTCCCATAATCAATACCCCATTTAAATCAGAAATTTCAGCATGGCTGCCATTAATGGGACCATCCAAAGCTCCGCCAACCACCATCCTTAAACCCCCATCAATGCCCCCATTTAAGGCTTCATCCACACTATCAATCAAGAGCATCCTACCTTCATTAAAGCCCCCATCATTTTCTAAAACATAAGACCCACCAAACCCTCCCTCAATGGCCCCCAAGCCATCATCAATGGCTACCCAAGAAAGGACAAGGTAGGAAAAAGACCAAAGAAAGAGGAGAGATGAGACAAAATGGAGATTCATGGCTTCAAATCGAACCGTCGAGTACAGAGAATATGGGATAGGGACAGTGGTCTGTTGAGAATGTTCGAACCAGAGTCAACCCATACCGCACATGAAGAGAGGTATGGGCGGCCCCCTGTGGGTCCCCCGTATGGACTGTCTCCGTCTCTCTACGAGGGATTGGCCCCACAAGCTCTGGTAGGTGAGACTGTCAGTCTACGTCAGCAGTTGGCACCCTGAGGGCCGCCCAAAGCTCCAATTGACTCTGAATTTTGACTGAGTCTTATCTAAACCACCTTAAAGGTGTCCCACCTATCCAATCATGAAGACCTATGACCGAAATGGGTCTGACCAAGTCAAAGAGAAGAAAAGTTGATCAATAGAGGCCCACAAGCAATCTGAACCATTCAAAGGCTAGATCATCATGTCCAAACCATGGAAGAGCTTACATGAGTCATCAAATGGCAAGATCAAAGGATGGATTGTCAAAAAGAAGGTCAGAGTCCAAGATCTGATCATCAAGTGGGCCCACATGGCCAAATCAAGCAATCTGAACCGTTCAAGTCATCATCCATGCAGTTGAGAATCCTATCTTCCACAAAGCATCAAAGAATGGATCGAAAATCAAAGCATCCGAGCATCAGCAAGAAATCCAAGGTAAAATAAAGGTTGTATTTTATTCAGAAAGTTTGGTACAAAAGCAAAGCAAAAGGCCTTAAAAATGTCAGAAGGCCACACATCAACAAGCTAAATACATTCTCAGAGAAGTAGGCTACAGATCACCAACATAATCATCATCATCCCTCCTCTCCTCCCACTCCCGACGGTGAAGGTCCATCAGAGGAGCTGTCACTGATCCTCCAGCATACCTGCGGCGACCCCCTGAAACGTATAGTGAAGGAAAAGAACTCCCTGTCCATACAGCAGATACCACTCATCATAGTCACGATCCGAGATCGTGAAGCGAAATTCAGGCTGACCCTCGAGAGCATCGGCCATAGCATCAGCCAGAATCTGAGCAGCTGGAGGGGGTGCAGAACAAGG